>CM077003.1:97492448-98692448 GCA_039090855.1 Macrothele yani | reverse complement strand
GTTTTTGTTTGACTACAGATGGCGACACCATTGATATGCGCAGTGGAACCCAAATCATTATGCGCAAATATCTACATGACAAGGCTGAACATACATTGGGGTTAAGCTGCATACCTGAGCGAGTGAGTGCAGTAATCCTAATGTCCGTGCACCTACCACTGATGATGGCTACGAATGTTAGCAGAAACTAGTTTGGTGCTTCGCAGTTGGGAGATTTGTATTTTTTTATTTTCTTTTTCAAGATTGTTCGTTTTTGATATTTCAGCAAAAGTATAATTCGTCTTCAATTTTCATTATGTATCAGGGTGCTTCGCGGTCAAAGATTATTTCCTCTTCAGGATTATAGTTCGTTTTTTAAAAAATTCAACAAGGTTTTAATTCAGTTTTTTATTTCATTGATGTTAAAAGATTTTTTTGCATTGTAAAAATTCATTGTGTTTAATTTTATCTGGTGCAGATTTTACAATATCATGAATTTTAACTTCACAATTGAAAAATTCACATTCTTTGAAGACGTACATATGAAGCCCCGACAGCCACTATGAATATTGTAAGTACATATACTTATTATTATTATTCTTGATTTCAATTGCCAATACTATGTTAACGCCCTTTTGCAATCTCCCGATAGCTGAACTTGCATAGCGTGTGAAACAGTATTTACTTACATTTAATGTCAATCAAATTAAAAAATCCAGGTTTGTGTTATCGTATTATCCAGTTTTGAAAGTTAGCTGTGCATGAATTTTAAAAACCATTGCATCTCAATAGCTGCTTGGCAAAAACAAGTAGGTTTTGTTTCTCTCTTAAGACAAACAACAGTGTCACTCTTTTTCCAATGTTTGTTTATGTGTTTGGGTTACATGTTTGTGGTTGAAGATGTTAATGTACAAGGGTACAACAACAGGTAAAAAGTTTTACAAGGGTGCAACAACAGGTAAAAAGTTTTACAAGGGTGCAACAACAGGTAAAAAGTTTTACAAGGGTGCAACAACAGATAAAAAGTTTCCTGAGGAATATATTATTTTTCACCTCAAAAATTTGACAAATGAAGAATAATATATTCTTAGAAATCATCTTATACTTACAATTTATGATTAATATGGTTTAAAACTCAGGCTTCACATGACAATAACACATAAACATATAAAACGAGCGAAACACACCGTCAGGTACGGTAAAAGGTTCGTTTAGCGGTAGCTTTCAGTCACCGAAAGCTACCGCTGAACGAACCTTTTACCGTACGTGACTCTGTGTGTTTCGCTCATTTTATATGTTTATTTATGAGTAATAACTTCTAGGAATACCCTTTTTTGCTAAGATTGGTCAGAAATATGGCAATCTGTTTAAAAAATTGAGAGACAATGAAGATTATTGCAAGTTCTAACTCAAGTTCCTAAAGAAGTAAGTGTAAGTTAGCAAACCCCACTCCCCATCACTTGAAATAAACAAACATATAGAAAAAATATGTTGTCAGTTAATTTTTTCAAAAGAATTGAACAAAAAACTGTTGGAGGAGCAGTGAAAGAAAAGTATAAAAAATTAGCCATGTGCAAAATGGCTAAATGGCTAGTACAGAATTGACATGCATTCAAATTGATAAAATTGTTTTAAAAGATTTGATAAATGAAGCAGTAAATGATTAAAAAAAATGCATTGAAAAAAAAATGTAAATCGAAAAAAAAAAAAAAAAAAAGTAAAATGGGTAAATTCAGCTAAAAAATGTAGATCACTACCTAAGCAGACCATGAATATTAAACATGCAGTCCTTAAGAAAATGAAATAAGTGAGGACTCGAAAAAAATCTGAATAAGTTGATATCTTTGTTAAATCAATCCCAAGGTCATAGTTTGAGATACTGGAATGAACAATTAATTGTGCTGCATTATAGTTCCTTTCTGTTCATCAGAGGTATCTATCGGATGAGTGTTTTTAATGTGACTGACAAAAAATGCCAATTATCAATCTTGTGAAAGTGTATTGCATAATACCCAGAGCTGAGCTAACTGCCAAGTGGGGGAGGGGGAATTTCCTTATTTGTGTTCCCTCTGACAAATTGAAAGTGATGTCAGTGCTGTTTATCATTTTGTCTTCTGTGTTATCTCTGCCATCTGGCAAAGTGGCATTGTTTTACTTTCTCTTTCACTTCCTGTTATGTTTCTGTAGAATAAAATTGTCATTATGTGTTTATGCCACACATAAAAAAGAAATGTTATGGTGAGATAGATAGACAGACAAACCTGATATATGGCATTGAAGTAACAAAAGTTAACTGGCCAGGCAATTTCTGTTTTTTTTTTTTTTTTTTACTTAAATTTAAAATACAAATATTGAGTTAGAAGTAGATTATAATATCATTTTCAGGAAAATTATAGCATGATAACCATCTGTTTTACACATATGTGGAACAAAGGAAACTTTTGTTTTCCTTTGTTAAACAGGGAGGAGATGATGCACTCATCCATCCATCAGCTCATCTGGCATCTGGTCTCTTTTGTTACAATTCAAGTTCAGTTGTGAAATAGACCACCTGTTTCCATTTAGAAGATGGTTGAAATTCAGAATGGAGAGTGCTGCTCTGCCATAAAGGACAATATTCTTTTTTTCTTATATTTGATGTATGTGGTGGGAGTTTGCTTGTTTACTGGAGACTCTTCAAATCACTCATTGCATCATTTCTCATTTAATTTCAGTTAAATTACTTTCTCTCTGTCTTGTAGTCTGTACTCTTGTAAAAATTCTTTCAGCTAGAGGTAAAATTGTGATGAAAATTTTAGTCGTTTCCTGTAAATCTTGAAGCAAGCACTGTGTATATCACACAGCTAAAATGGATCATTGATATTACATTTTGTTCTGTTTATATTTATTCACAGATATATATACTGTATATATTTACAAATGTTAGTGTCATTTTCTAACTAGCCACATTTTTTCTTTATTTTCTAGTGGCTTGCCTTAACTTTTCCTAACACCGGCATATATTTGGACACTTGCCGAGAATGTTATGAAGCATATGTGATATATAATTTCATGGTGTTTTTATTGAACTTTCTTTATTATGAAATGGATATGGAAACTACTTTAGAAACAAAGCTTCCTGTAAAGCATATTTTTCCACTGTGCTGTTTATCACCATGCCCTGGTGGAAGGTAAGTGTCCTCAGATGTGCAGTGAGTCAGTTCTGTGTTTATAAATAATATTCATTTTGTCACACCTTAGAAACAGCTTTCAAGTAAAGTTATCTAATGTTAATACTTTAAATCTCAGCTAGGATATCTTGGTGAAATTGTGAACTTAGCTTGTTGGTGTAATAAATACGGCAATGCACTTACTGTATTTATTTTAGCAGCAAAACCATATCTACTAATGCCATATTTTTCGGCATATGATCTGCAGTGGCATATAATCCACAGAAGGTAAAATTCAGCATGAGAGAAAAAAGTTGGCATGTAATCCACAGACAAAATTCATAGTAGAAGTTTAAAAAAACAGTTGCGTAATCAACAACTTTGTCAAAATGTAGTAGCCATAAAATATATACAGTATATATATATATATATATATATACTTTCTTTCCATTTAATGGGTTTAAAAAAATATGAAATCGCTGAAAGTTTTTGCAAATTTGAAAAGTTACTGTTACAATAACCCGCAACTTTCAAACGGTTGTGATATATACTTTTAATTTCTGTGGCAGTCGTGCTGTAACTCTGAGTAATGCTTAAATTACACTAACAACTGAAACACTAACAACTATTACACTAACAACTGAAACACTAACAACTATTACACTAACAACTGAAACACTAACAACTATTACACTAACAACTGAAACACTGGATTTCAGATCATAAATAATTTGTGATGGTGTCGAAGTTCTCCCCTTCAGTCTCGGAGCTGCAGCAGGAGTGCCAGAGGCATTCCCTTTGAAGTAGAACAGAGTAAACAAGTGGGAATAGGGCTGGTATCTCGGGCAGAGTGGTCGTGGTGGTGGTGGTTGGGGGGAGGGGTGATGTTACAGATGTTATGGGTCAGAGCAGCATGCAGCAATCCAATGTTCTATGGAATAGAAACAGCACTGTTTAGCAACTGCCTCACAACATCGTAATAGAGAATCTTTCAGAAAGAGAATGTACCTTGCTTCTTTTTGTGCCATGGCAAATCGAATAAACCACTCCTTCTCCTCTTCTGTTTGTTTTTCTAGTAAAAATAAAAAGAGCAAAGAACCAAACGACACGAAGTACGAATGGGACCTGAGTCACCGGTAGTTCAGGAGGTGGGAATTGCAGGCATTCCATTACCCTGGCCCTCCCCTATTCAAGGTCGACGCGCTTTGCCGCAGTCATTGTTTTCTCCCCCTAACTTTTACAAAGAAGCAATCCCTTTGCAGAAAGGAAATGTCTACACACACACACACAGACGTTTTTGTCAAAGCAAAGGGGAGGGGAGGGTATATGTTAATGCAGTGACACTGCACATTATTGTTGAACACGTGGCATTCTTAAAGCTTTGACGTGAAACAGATTTCCCTCATTATGCAGCATGGTATGAAGTGCAAAACTGCTTCATTTTTTAACTTTACTGGGGGGGATAAAGCTCCGTATTATTTGCACCGTTGTATAATCCGCAGTGGCTAGAGTTAAAAGTTTTAAGAACATATAATAATCCGTGGATTATGTGCCAGAAAATACGGTAGTAGTAGTACTGTAAAATAATATTACCAAAGCACACTGCTGAGTGTTTCATTTTGAATACAGTTGAATTTTATTGAATGGTCTGCAGTTGAAACTAAATCTGTCTGTTTTGAAAGAAGTTCATATGGTCTATAGATTAATTGAAAAAGAAAAAAAAATCCCTGACTTTAACAATCATCAGCATTATCTTGGACCTGCATGTGTAACAAAACAACTGATATGCCAAACATGGTATTCAGGCATATTAGCCCAAAAAACAAATGAAATGAATGCTAGTTTGAAACAAAATAAATAAATAAAAAATAATGCTTATAAACTTTCCCAGCTCTTTTTGTCCATTCAAGATTTTTGTTCCTAACATATCCTTCATTGATAAGTGCTGAATGATTTTGTGAGGATTTCAGTTCACCATGTTCTAGGTCTTCAGCTGATGCCCAGTGGTCATGGTAAGTTTTTGGACAGGAGGTAAAAATACTTCTCATGTTTGAAGTTGTGATTCCGTCTATTGGTGTAAATTATGACAAGAATGGTAAGTCATATAATATCTGAAAACTTGAAAATTTCATCATCCTGGAGCGGGAATCGAACCTGTGTCTCGCGGTTTGCGCCCGAGTATACTAAGCACTACACCACCCAGAAAAACCAAGTCTCTGAGTAATTTGAAAATAACACATCACAGAAATTGCCAGTTGAAGCAATGGCATTCATATTTAGCGAATCTGGATGAATAGATTTCATTGTCTCACATGATTGCCCAGAGGAACAGATAAACCATGAATATGGGATTACACCAGTATACAATACAAATTTGAAGTTGTGATTCCGTCCATTGGCGTAAATTATGACAAGAGTGGTAAGTCATATAATATCCGAAAACTTGAAAATTTCATCGTCCTGTAGTGGGAATCAAACCCGTGTCTCCCGGTTTGTGCCAGAGTACACTAACCACTAAGCCACCCAGAACGACCTCATCATCAGACCACCCAGAATGACCTATTCATCCAGATTTGCTAAATATGAATGCTGTTGCTTCGACTGGTGATTCCTGTGATGTGTTATTTTCAAATTACTCGGAAACTTGAGACTTGGTCGTCCTGGGTGTTGTAGTGGTTAGCATACTCGGCCGCAAACCGGGAGACACGTGTTCGATTTCTGCTTCAGGACGTTGAAATTTTCAAGTTTTCAGATATTATATGACTTGCCCACTCTTGTCATAATTTACACCAATGGACGTAATCACAACTTCAAATTTGTATTGTACACAGGTGTAATCCCGTATTCATGGTACTTCTTACGTGATTTTCAAGAAGAATTTTGTGATTTCTTGAAGTAGCACCCTCCCCAGTTTGCAAACAACTGCCATTAAATTCTCATTTTTAAGAAACTGAATATAATCAGTACAATCAGGATAAAACTCAGTATTCTCATTATTAAAATCCACACTTAGACTAAGTTCAGCTACCTTGAAATATTGTTTTAAAACAATTTTTTTAATTCTGTTAAAAATGTATGCACTGCAATAAAAACGATCTGTTCTTTGGACATGCAGTTGTTTTAATCATTTTCATAAGTATAGCAAAATTTAAAATAGGGCAATAAAGTAGTTCCTAAGGACTTGAAAACATGCATCTTTACCTCTGCAGCAGAGATGAAATTTCTGTGATATACAGGGAGCATAGGAAAGTCCCTTTAGCCTGGAATAACTTGCGAATGGAGAGAGGTACAGTTATGCAAGGGAGAAAACGGTATAGTAAAGTGACTACGTCCAATCGAATGCAACCAATACCAGCGTCCCTAGTGGCGAAATGCGGAAGTTAGCCATTGCAAATCGAAAACGAAAAGAGATAGAGCAAAATTTCCAATTACAAAGTTGTAGAGCATCAATTAATTAGTACAAAACAACATTTGTTTCACATGGATAAGATAAATAGTTGCCTGAATACCCTAAAATGTCTGAAATTGCTGCAGCAACCTTTTGTGTGAGCGTTTGAAGTGAACAGGCATAGGTATGAGCAAATACACACAATTTATTGCATAAATGCCTACTTATGTCAATGCAGTTTGATGACGTCAGACAATACAAAAACAAAAAAGGCAAACTGGCGCACAGTGATAAAAAGTTAATGTTGAGTATGTTCGAAGAGTTCGCCATTGCCCACGATACACATTTGTATTCGTGAAAGTAACTCTGCACGCACATTCCTCAGCATGGAAGGTGTCACACTATTGCAAGCATCTGTAACACGACGACGTAGATCCAGCAGACTAGTAGGTGCTGTTGCATACACCTGATTTTTTACGTAACCCCAGAAATCCAAGCTCGCCATTCTGACACAGCATACGTAGACTTAAACTTCTGATCAGGGTACATCCTGCTACTTGTTTTTATATCGTACGTACGGTACAACGTCACAATCTGCATTTGCATACGGCTACATTTGCGAAATGTAAATATGCAGATTCGAATCATCGCGCATCGATTTCGAAAATTGTAGGGTATTCAGGCGACAATTTATCTTATCTATGTGAAACAAATGTCGTTTTGTAGTAATTAATTGATGCTCTACAACTTTGTAATTGGAAATTTTGCTGTATTTCTTTTCGTTTTCGATTTGCAACGGCTAACTTCCGCATTTCGCCACTGGGGCGCTGCTATTGGTTGCATTTGATCGGGCGTAGTCGCTTTACCATACCATTATCTCACTTGCATAACTGTACCTCTCTCCGTTCGCAAGTTATTCCAGGCTAAAGGGGCTTTCCTATGCACCTTGTATATATCTACATATGTACAATTCTTCCTACACATGCAGTTTAGTATTGCAACAGGTTGTAAGTGCGAATAATCTCAGTCTCTCATATTTTTAATAAAATAATACAGTCTACTTTGTCAAGTTCAGTTCTGTTTGTTTTCTAGAAGTCACTTATCTGTACACTGAGAATTAAAATCCATGGCATATTCACATTGTTCTTTTAATGGATATGACAAAGTGTCATCAGTAGGTTTTACTTTGATTTAGTGTTGTAATTATTATTTATAAATGTAACCTTCTTGCTGCTTTTCAAGTGAGTAACAACAGCAAAAAAGTCCAGATCACATACAACATCTTCATATTTTATCAAAAATGGAGGTCATGTCTCTGAAATTCTTGCTAAATCTTGCAGATAAATGTCATTTATCCAGTTTCACTTCTCATTCATAATGTCATTTTGAGTAGGAAAGCCTCTTTCACAAAGTGCTGTGGTCAGTGGAATGGCCAATGCAATCAGAGCTAACGCAAAACTGTCATAAACAGAATGGTAATAATAATAAAAAAACCAAAAAAATAAATAAATCATAGAGGTCCATTTTTAAATCAGGATGGATAATTTTTGAAGCAGTAAAAATACATCCCAATTTTTTTTAGGAAGTGATTTTCATTTTTGATGCATGAAATATGTCTGTCTGGACGTTAACACGATCTCTGCTGATGCCATAACATATAATATCTGTGTAGGTATTTTTTCATCTCACATGTGTAAACCAGTAGAATATATTCTGATTAACCCTCTATTCTCTCTCTCTAAAAAACTGCCTTGCTGAGTTCTAATGTCAACATTGCTAATTGTTGTTTTACACAGAATCCACTTATTTTTCTCTGTTATTCTTGCTTATCTCTTTATCAGTAGCCTGTAATTTCCTCAGTAGCCCTTCACTATACACCCAACTCACACTGCCATAGAAATAGATCTCAGTGTTGCATTGCAAATATCTAGTTTTGCTCTCTGAACAACTTCTTTATTAGTGACAATGCTTTTATACAGCTGATGTGGATAGCAACTCAGTTGTTGGTGTAAGTATTCTCATCAATGAAAACCTTAGGAAAATAATTATTTGCACTAAAAATTTGTTTATTTAATAGGGTATCCAAAATGGGAATAGAAGGATTTTATATGTTCCTTTGTTCACATTATCATTTCACACCTGTATATTCAAAAGTGGATGTTAAGTTTAGTGAGGCCAAAGCATGTAATGCACACAGTCTGTGAGACAGAAAATTAAATATCAAGAATAAAATAAAAATTAATGCTGGTTGCCTACAAACTTTTTCCATCCAATCCATTTCATTGTAAGATTTCCTACCGTTATGACCAATATTACAGTCATTCCATCTTATGTTAGGTCTTCAACCAGCCACTTTAGTATGTAATACCTGTTGTGTCAATCCTTCCTCTCTCATACAACTCTTAACTTAAACAATTTGATTCTTTTGGTCAACCTTTCATCATGGCATCATTAGACATCGTCTCTATGTTTTCGAATATTCTTGTACCACTTGCACATAACCTGATTAAACAAAATTGGTTCACCTCTTGAGATTGAATCTATTATTTCTGCTCTCACTCTCATTCAACACAGCAGTTACTTTAAATATAACAGCATCTTTTATAAACAACTTCAAGGCATCCCAATGGGTTCACCAATCTCTCTACTTCTAGCAGAATGTATCGTTGGCTAGTCATAGTCCCAGTTGGAAGCACATAGAGGGACGTACGGCCATTGATCACGATGCCAGCCCATACCATGACACTACATGTCGGATATCGGTCCCTTTCCTGTATGTTTGCTGGACAATATGCAGTACCACTATCACGCCAGATCAGTTGTCGTCGACAATCAGATGATAGACTGTATCTACTCTCATCTGAGAAGAGGACAGCAGACCAGTCGTTATCAGTCCAATTGCGATGTTGATGGCACCATTGCAAACGGGCGGTACGGTGACGTCTGGACAATGGGATGCACACAACAGGACGGCGGGCGTATAGTCCTCCTTCATGCAAACGTCTGGCGACAGTTTTTTGGGAGATCTGCTTGCCAGTAGCAGCCATAAACTGATATGCTACCTCACTAACTGTGCTGCGCCGGTGTCTTTTTGTTGATAGCACTATGTACCGATCTTCTGCAGGTGTCGTACTGCGAACACGACCTCCCCCGTGACGTTTGCTACACTCTCCATTTGTTTGAAATGATTTCCAAAGCCTTGAAACAACACTGTGGCTGACGTCAAACTTCCTGGCAACATCTGTTATTTTTTGCCCTTCTTCAATCTTGCCAATAATACGGCCACACGTAAAATCATCTAGGTGATGTCGGGAAGACATACTGAAACTTGCAAGTTCGTCAATTGATTCTTTCCCTTTCAACTTTGCGTTTGAACAACAACGGTCAATACGCGTCACATCCTTTATATCTCTTATCAGCGCTATAACGTAACGAACAAGTTTGGCAATCCAAAATTTACATACGCACAACGCGTCTTACTGTATCCCGCACTTATGCTAATTTCCACATTTTCCTGCCTTCCATTTTATGGTTGCTATTGTCATCCGTCCTTAGCAATTGTCTGGCAGTGTATTAGCCATCCCTAATGCCCTAATGAGACTCTTTACCTTGTACACTACTCTAGAGCACTACCATAGAAGAGGTTAAATCTGAATACTGCATTGTATATAACTAAATTTGTTCTTCGGGGTGGACCTCTTTGCTAGTAAAAAAATCTTATGCAACTTATATGTGACTTGCTGTGCTTTTTTATTCAGTATGCTTATGTAAAGCATGCAATGCATATTAAGTTAGAAAATTCTATGATAGTTAGTACAATACTTACTATTCTCTTTCTTGTAAACTAGTCTTATTCTGAACCTCTGCCAGTCATCAGGAAATACATCAATTTCCCATGCCAGTTGAAATCTCATGCAACTGAAAAACACCTACTGTTCCACCATTCTTAACCAATTCTAGATTAATTTCTATTATTGATTGTAGGATGAGAGCAATTCATGTAACAATAAATTAACAAATAATGATGCAAATAAATATTTTGTGATAATTACTTACAAGTAATCAGGATGAAATATTCATTTCGATCATCAGTTGTCAACTTGTATTCACTGCTTTTTCTATCTTTGTCAACTTTCGCTTTCCAAAGATAGAAAAAGCAGCTCTTACTTCATCTGCACTAATGGTTGTTTGATCCTCATGCTCACCACTTACATCTAAATCATCATTTGCTATATGGCAGCGTGTTTTTGGATTTCCATTCAACAAAGATTTAAAAAATTCATGCTATCTGTAACTGTGTCTTTCCTTTGAAAGCTTTACTAGCTTCTACTGCCCACCAAGTGTTCTAGCCACACACAAGAATAATTAGTTTTCTAATTTCTGGGGTAGTGGTGTCTCCACAGCCCATCTGACCAGGTGACTGACTAGCAGATTTTGTCATGGCATTTTCATGATTTCACATTTTAAGGGCAACTGTTCATTCAGCTGTTGGGGAGTAACGACTTCACCTCTGAGTCAACCTCTGTCATATTAATACTGCTTTTTTTTTTTTTTTTCCATCTTGACATGCTGTTGTAGACTGTTTAGTGTTATTAATTACCAGACTCGTAGTTTGGTTCTTCATTCTGTTTCCTTTCTTCCCTCTTTATTTTTGTTCTTTTGTTTTCCAGACTTGGTTTGCCAGGGTCTATCATGTGTTTGCAGTATGTGGTGATCTGTAAGGTGGGAAAGGGGGTGCCAGAGGCTGAGGTTCCAGGAGATTGGAGTATTATTGCATGCAGTGACTAACATGCCTCTTTACCCCCAATTGTGTCTCTGAGCAGCTAAGAACTAGCCTTTCAACAGACAGTATCTACCAGCTAACCCCAGAGCTGTGTCTTGGATCCTCCGTGTGCAGGCCTCTAGCTGTTCCATGTTGGGTTTGATCGTGTACAACAAAATGAGCAGGCATTTTTTTCCATTATTACGTCTGAAAATGTTTTCTGATGTACTAGCCTTTTGAGAAAAGCCTGGCTTTTGAACAAGAAAAGCTCTACCCAGTTATCTAGCGTGCACACATTTACTGTATGGAAAGCTTACAACATTTAAGCATTAGTCATCTTTTTGGATACAGAAAGTTCTCTAACCACTTACTGGCTCCTCTAGGAGCAGTAAGTTCCTTTCCAGGGATATTTTGTTTGGGACTTAAGGCTCTGGCTGTGATCTTATTTATTTATTTATTTATTTATTTTATTGTTGTTTTTGTTTTGGTGTTTAATGGCCACCATGACCATAAGCAACTCGAAGAGCTATAAGCAGTTGCCTATCCCTAATTTAGGGCTACTGGTTTCTCGGGGAAGAGAGCCAGCACTGTAAGACAAACACACCACCCATGCCTCAGTTGGGACTCAAACCTGGGCCCATTGCAAATGAATGGCTTTGTGCTTAAACACAGAGCCTATTGAGGGTCAGACTAGGGGGCTGAAGCCCCTGGCCCCACATTTTCAAGGGGCCCCTGGATTATGCAGGATGTTTGAAGAATTAACAGAGTACTGCAGTTAAATAGTATAACTATACTAGATATCCGAAATTTCTTGGTGTAGAATAGAAGTCAAAATTTCCAAGCTTTCGCACATCAACCAGATGGCTTTTTCAAGGAAGGTAGACAGCAAACTGCAAACTGAATAATAGAACGCTTCAACAATTTGAACGTAGTAACTTGACTTGACAATAACGAAGATATGCAAACGTAATCAGGTATTCAAAGACATGAAGCGTTATGCTTGTTTAGCACATAGAATCATGGAAGGAAAACAGAATCACCGCATTCAAATTGTTGAAGCGTTCTATTATTCAGTTTGCAGTTTGTTGTCTACCTTCCTTGAAAAAGCCATCTGGTTGATGTGCGAAAGCTTGGAAATTTTTATTTCTATTCTACACCAAGAAATTTCAGATATCTAGTATAGTTATACTATTTAAGTACAGTTGGTGTATAGTTCCTTTTTATTTAATTAGAGTTCTGCAGGGTTTTTTTTTTTTTTTTTTTTTGCAGATAGTACAGCAAGAACTGTGCAAAACTGTCTTGTAAAAAAAAAAAATATATATATATATTTCTTTCCCTTTTCTTTGAAGGAGTCCATAAAGCATATAGTTGCCCCCAGTCCATCCTCAAATCTGTTGAAAGCATTACAGATGTTTTGTACACATCTGTAATTGCAGAGGAAAAGTTACTTAGCATCTGTTTCCACTTGCATTTTCCCTAAGGTTAGTAGAAAGAAAGGGTGTCCTCACGCCTTTGATTTTGATGGACATGAAGGAGCGGTGGCTGCAGGAGGGGGGGGCTGACTTGTTGGTCTTCTCTTGTGTTTGTAAATGCTTTGGTCATAATAATGCTATCTCCTTTTCACACATGTTGGGAAGAGTGAAAGGTTTTAGAATTTTCTGTATATTTTTTTTATATACAGTGTCAGAAAAATAGCTGCACCGAAAGTGAGAAAGTGACACTTACCATTTCGAACTGGTTCCTACTGGAGGTGTTAAAAATGGGCCCCACCAATGTCTAGAAATGTCTGCACACGCATCTGCATTTTGGTGAAGACCTTTCTCAGGGTATGTAGTGTGATTTGTTGGATGTGGGTCGTTATCGCAGTGTGCAGCTCTTGAAGTGTATACAGATTACCTGCGTACACCTTCCCCTTCAGTGCTCCCCACAGAAAAAAGTCAGGTGGTGTCAGATCCGGTAACCGAGGAGGCCACAGTCCCCGGGAGACGATGCGATTTCCGAAGAATTCCTCCAGAAGCTGTATCGATGCGCCAGCAGTGTGAGCAGTTGCACTGTCTTGTTGGAACAATCCTTCGTTGATTTATTGTTTCATGAGTTCGGATATGAATGGTTGATAATCTGGGCATGGTATCGTTCTGAGTTAATGGTTTCACTGAAGAAAATGGGCCCAATAATGCCCATACCAGTCATGGTACACTAAACATCAGCCTTCTTTAGCGGCACTTTCTTAAATTCATGGGGATTTTCAGTACCCCACAGATAAGTGTTTTGGGAAACACCTGCAGTACTGAATACGGGCCTCGTGGTCTGTTTCTTTCAACTGATGCATGACAGACACTTTGTACGGGTGGAAATGCAACTTCCTTTTCAGAATATCATGGGCTGTACTCTTTGGCACATTAGCTTGTTATGACAGCCACCTCACGAATTTGTGTGGACTACTCTGTATTGTGTCCTGGATATCCTGTATGGTCTTGTCTGCTGTGGATGGCTTACTGGGGCAGGGCCAGTTTCCCGAAACTTCGCTATGAGCTGATGCAGATGTGGGGAACATCTGCATCATGAAATTTCCTAGCAAATTGATTTTGCACTTCGTCCGTGCACTTGCCGTCATGGTGAAAGACATGTTCCACCAAAAACACTATGTTTAACCGTCAACACTACTGGCCTTGTGCCGAAATGAGTGATCAGTCGACATATCAGTCTCCGGCGACCAAGCGCTTGGGAATGACCTTCACTCGGAATGACAGCTGCGTGTGCCTTGGGATGGGTGACATGAAGGTTACCAGACACAGAGCACTTCCACATGGCGGGTCACTTCTACTGTAATTCCATTCAAAATTTCTTTATTGTTACATTACTTCAATTTGTACATTCAGTGTACAGTCATTATTCAGACACCGTGTATACGTACAGTAAAACCTGCATGATGTTCTGCACATAGTCAGTGAATTTGAGTTTCAAATAATTCAAATTATTGCCATTAAAACTGTCGCAATTGTCACTGCAAATAGTACCCAAAGGTGCTCAGTACTCAGCATTATGTTATCTGGCAATATTACTGAACATAAAAATTCTAAAAATCTATTTTTCATGCTTGTAATATGTCTGCTAAAAGATCTTTTCTCACTTGTAGTTCTGCATGGCAAAAATGAATGTTGGCCATATTTTGGCCAAGAGTTCATTGTACAAAAAGATCTGTTCAAAAGAAGTAAAGAATAAAAAGCTACAAAGATGAAGAAGCAACTTCATTCGTAATGAGCTTCTCCCCCACCGCCTAATTTTTGTTGATAGAGAATTGTAGTTTGTTCCCTCTTATACTATTCATCCCTTGTAGAAAATTAAAATCAGTAAAAACTGTATATTTGGAAATAGCAAATTTGTTAAAACATTACTGGCTAAATATTAATATTTCAAATTGATAATTTAAAAATTTCCCAGCTTTGAGAGTCATGTGCTGTTACTCTGCTCCCAACATTGTTCTTGGTGGTGAACTTGTTGTTCATGAAAAAGGGTGCTAGGAACTTGTAAATGTTTTTCTCTAATGTTATCAATGGTGAGTTTTTTTTTTTTAAACTATCAGTCTCATTGGAGCACCATTTTTGTGCATTTTTACCTTTGCAACAATATGTGGTATGCCTGCTCCCATTGGTGGAAAAGAGCGTTTGATTTCATCAGGTAATGTGCTATGATTTCTTATATCTGCTAAGAATTTAATTTGGTTATCTGTTGGGTCTTTCTTTATTTCGGTACAGTTTAATCCATCTATTGCTGCTGTCATTTTTTGTTCAAATTCATCAGTGTTGAGAATAATGATTTGGCCGGTTTTATCTGCTTCATAGAATTTGATGTATGGGTCATTTTTCAATTCCAATAGTTTTTTGTTTTTTTCATATTTTAATTTTTTCTGTATATAGAAGTTTTTGTTGTTTTTGGCATTATATTCTTTTAGAATAACTCTATATAATTTGTTTTCAACCTCAGTTTTATTCTCTGCGCCTGGTACATTTTTGAGAATATCTTCGAGGCAAGGGATGATTTCTTCAGTTTTAGGGAGGCCTTGTGGAAAGGCAAATTTTTTCCCTTTTTGTAGAATTGCTTTCTGTGAAAAGCTTAAGTTCTTATCAGACCGATTTTCATACACATTATATTTATTTATAGGTTCCTTATTTAATTTTTGTTCATCAAATAGTGCATTTAATTTTTTACCAACAGTAACGCTATTGGAGTTAGCTTCTTTGTTAGCAATTTCGTTAATTTCGATGAACGTAGTATCCAAAATGCGATCTTTCCAAGTGCCATCAAATTGTGCATATTTTGAGTTGCTTATCAGCTTCCATAATTCATAAACTTGAGCATTTGATGAACAAAAATTAAATAAGGAACCCATAAATGAATATAATGTGTATGAAAATCGGTCTGATAAAACTTAAGCTTTTCACAGAAAGCAATTTTACAAAAAGGGAAAAAATTTGCCTTTCCACAAGGCCTCCCTAAAACTGAAGAAATCATCCCTTGCCTCGAAGATATTCTCAAAAATGTACCAGGCGCAGAGAATAAAACTGAGGTTGAAAACAAATTATATAGAGTTATTCTAAAAGAATATAATGCCAAAAACAACAAAAACTTCTATATAGAGAAAAAATTAAAATATGAAAAAAAAACACTATTGGAATTGAAAAATGACCCATACATCAAATTCTATGAAGCAGATAAAACCGGCCAAATCATTATTCTCAACACTGATGAATTTGAACAAAAAATGACAGCAGCAATAGATGGATTAAATTGTACCGAAATAAAGAAAGACCCAACAGATAACCAAATTAAATTCTTAGCGGATATAAGAAATCATAGCACATTACCTGATGAAATCAAGTGCTCTTTTCCACCAATGGAAGCAGGCATACCACATATTGTTGCAAAGGTAAAAACGCACAAAGATGGTGCTCCAATGAGACTGATAGTTTAAAAAAAAACCTCACCATTGATAACATTAGAGAAAAACATTTACAAGTTCCTAGCACCCTTTTTCATGAACAACAAGTTCACCATCAAGAACACGTATGAATTTATTGAGAAAATTAAAAATGTAAAAACTGGCCTAAAGGACTTAAATATGGCAAGCATGGACATTAAAGCATTATATCCAAGCACTCCTGTTCCAGAAACTATTGAAATTATCATTAAGAAGTTGCAAAATCTTAAAATTTTAAATAACGCACAAATTCATGAATTCAAAAAAGTTTTATTCTATTTATATGAAAATAATATTTTTACATACAGGAACAAAATATTCAAGCAAAATTCAGGAGGCCCAATGGGCTCACCATTATAAACTTTATATGCTGAGGTTGTGATGAACAAGATTGAAGAAAATGTCCTGCATCATATGGAAGAAAAACCAGAAGTGTACTGTCGATACGTGGATGATATTTTCATTCTATCAAAACTGAACGAAGAAGAATTAAGAAAATTAACAAAATGTTACAGCTCTTTATACCCAACTATAGAACTCAGTTGAAATAGAAAAAAAAATGCAATAGCCTTTTTGGACGTACAAGTTATCAAATCCACAGATAAGTTACTATACAGGGTTTATCGGAAAAGTTCATTTGTTCCTGTTCTAATCCCGTACAATTCGGCACATCCTTATCCTCAAAAATGCAAGTCTAAAAACCTTAATTAAAAGAGCATATACGCACTCTGAAAATAGTCCGTTCATCAATGAAGAAATCAAATTCATAAAAAAAATTGCAGGTAGCTTTGGTTATCCTAACCATTTAATAAAAAAATGGAACACAGAAGTAATAAAGAAAATAAAAAATAATGCTGTAGTAAATAAAAAAGAAGTCAAATATTTAAATGGTTTTCCTTACATTAAAGGTACTACCAATGAAATTAATAATATTTGTAAAAAGCATAACATTCAAATTGGAGGAAAAGTAAATACCATCAAAAATATGGTAATCAAAAATAATGAAAAAATAAAAATGTTAGAAAAAGCAGGTATTTACTCAATTCCTATTACTGAAAATCCTCCAATGGCTTATATAGGAAGTACCAAAAATAAGCTTAAACACAGATTAAAACAACACGTAAAAAATTGGCAGAAAAAAGAAGAAAAAACAGCACTTATTCAATACTGTCTGGCTAACCAAAAATATCCTAAATTCGAAAATATAAAAATCATTAAAAGCTGTAAATTTGAAAAACACCTCAGAATAGCAGTCGGTAATGATTGAAAAAAATAGGGCAAAAGTTTGCAACCATAATGACCCTAATATTTTGAGAAACAGCTGGAGAAATTTAATTAAAATTGAGCAAAAAAATGAAAAAGTTCGAATAATGAGATCAGTGGCCAACAAGAGATGGCGCCACAACGCCCAAGAAGAAGCGATAGCCGATAACAGAAGCAGCCTGCGAGAACCACCGAAATGCCCAGCTGACACGGTCCGTGCTAGTCGGAGCAAAACGTCCCCTAGATAATGGTATTGGATTATTACCGAAAGTACTAGGGTTATGAAAAATTATTGAAGTAAATGAGGAGGCAGCAACAAAGATGGGTTCCATTTCAACTCAGGCAGGGTCGTACCATCATGGTCTCAGATTTCTCTAAAAAAATTAAGGGGTGTTCCTTGACTAAAATAAAGAGACCTATATTTTTTCTTTCGGCAAGAAATAATTTTCCCTTCGAGATAGAGGCTTTCAAATCTTGCACCGTCAAACAAGCTCTCTAGAAAACGGTTATTTTTCCTAACTTCAGCGAGTCATTGCAGCAGAGTTAAAAAAGATATCGTGTTTTTGTATCTTTTTTTTACATTGTGTGTATAACATATAATAATATATGGTGGTAATATTTGCTACACATCATATGATTAAAATTTTAAAAATCGTAAACTTTGTGATTTTTAAAAAAATTGAATTTTTTAAGTTTTTTTTAAACAGGTTTGGATGGAGTTTATTCTATATTCGTTTTTTTCGTTAAAGACATACAAATGTGCACTTTATTTGTAAATTTTTGTGTGTCTGTGAAACTGCTAGTTTCCGCGTTTCGGCAGCGTTAAAAACAGCCGATTTTGAAAAATCTCTAACTTTGCCAACGATTTTCTCAAAAAGGCCATTTTTTAAAATTCTGAAAATTAAATCCCTGTTTTATTATCAACAGGAGAAAATCTGTGTAAATTTTCACGGACCTAAAACCCCCCGTTTCCGAGTTAGACGCGTTTGAATTCGGTTTGAAAGCCTACGATTTCCCGTGTTCTAAAGGCGCCATTTTGGAAAAATCTCAGGCGCAAAGTACGTATTCTCTTACACGAATCAAAGCGTTTGATATTCTTTGCCCGAATGATGGAATGAGAGCATTGGATCAGCTGGCCCTGGTTGGATACGTCCACCTCACCCTTCCCCGAGTGATGACATGCCTAAAAACTGTCGGGGGAGGGGGGGGATAAATAAATAAAATTCTTGCTGCTCCACTAACAAAGTTGAGTTGCGAAAGACAGCAGTTGTTTGATTGTTTGTTTACGTATATACTTAAACATTGCATAAGAAAAAACTATGAAAGAGTAGAAAACTATTGTGAAATAATTTTAAGAAAAAAAAAGAGTGCAGACACACATACTGTAAGTTAATTTTCGATGGCTAAACACCCTCGAGTTTTTCTGGGAGTTGCATATTGTAGGCTACTGTCAGAACAGCAGTTGCTGTTTTGTTAGTTTTCTTCTCAGTTTTTCCTAATAGTAAAATATTCGCTGAGGAGAGTGTTGTCCTCTGCGAACGGGGGAGAAGGTGCAATGGCTCTTGACCTCGCTGCTGGGTTGATACGGAGCGGTTGTTAGCGCTGGTCGCTACCGAAACTCTGCATACCTCCTCCAAAACATGGCAATTGTCTAATCTACTAAATGAATAACAATTAACACATACGCGTGCATGCTTATTTATTAAATGTAAGTTGAGTATATTTCCTGTTCAATCAGCTGATTTTACAAGTAGAATACATATACAACTTACGCGCTTTAATGGTGCAAATATTTTTATCTATTTAAAACATATTCAAAGATTTCAATTTTTTTAAAGGGGGGGGGGGAGGAATTGTGTTCGTAGTGATTTCCACCTGGGCCACGATATGATCATGATCATATGTAGAGGATCTTAGGAAGGGAGTGTCTGACCCTAGGTCTTAAACAACCCTTAGAAATTGGAAGCTAGGAGATTTGGGCTAGAGTGCCTGATAGGAAAGTGACACGGAAGCGAAGTAGAAACAGGGTGGAAGACGCCCTTATTTATCACTGGGGGCCAGTTCCCGGAGTACGACGTCTTAACGTTCCCATCCGACGCACGGCGGATATTTAGTGGATCGAGCGTTCGTATCTGCCTGGGATCGAACCTGAGGTCCTTTCCATGGCAGTCACGAACGTTGCCCACTAGGCTACCCGTGGCCCACTTCCCATGTCTTCTGTTCCCTTAGAAGATAATGCTGGATCGATGGGAGACCAGCGGAGTTTTGATCCCCCCCCCCTCCTCTCCCCCTTCACGTGGTGGTGAGGAGTCTCACAGCTAGGTAGCTTTCAAAAATGTTTCAACTTAGTTGGCTGGTAACAAGAGAGGGATTCCATTTCAACTCTGGCAGGGGCGTACCATCACAGTCTCAGATTTCTCTAAAAAAATTATGGGTTGTTCCTTGATTAAAATAAGGAGACCTATGTTTTTTTCTTTCGGCAAAAAAAAATTTCCCTTTGAGACAGAGGGTTTCAAATCTTCCACCGTCAAACAAGCTCTCTAAAAAACGGCTATTTTTCCTAACTTCAGCGAGTCATTGCAGCAGAATTAAAAAAGATATTTTGTTCTGGTATTTTTTATTACATTGTGTGTATAACGTATAATAATATTTGATGCTAATATTTTTTACACATCGTATGATTAAAATTTTAAAAATTCGTAAACTTTGTGATTTAAAAAAAAATTGAAATGTTTAAGATTTTTTTTAACAGGTTCAAATGGAGGTTTTTTTTTCTATATTCATTTTTTTGTTAAAGACATACAAATGTGCACTTTATTTGCAATTTTTTATGTGTCTGTGAAACTGCTGTTTTCCGCAACGTTAAAAACAGCCGATTTTGAAAAAGGTCCAACTTTGCCAACAATATTCTCAAAAAAGCCTTTTTTAAAATTCTGAAAATTAAATTCCCGTTTTATTATCAACAGGAGAATATCTGTGTAAATTTTCACGGACCTAAAAACGCCCGTTTCCGAGTTAGATGCGTTTGAATTTAGTTTGAAAGCCTACGATTTCTCCTGTGTTCTAAAGGCGCCATTTTGGAAAAATCTCAGGCGCAAAGTACGTATTCTCTTACCCGAACCAAAGTGTTAGATAGTTTTTGCCCGAATGACGGAATGAGAGCATTGGATCAGCTGGCCCTGGTTCGATACGTCCACCTCACCCTTCCCCGAGTGATGACATGCCTAAAAAACTGTCGGGGGAGGGGGGGGGGATAAATAAATAAAATTCTTGCTGCTCCACTAACAAAGTTGAGTTGCGAAAGACAGCAGTTGTTTGTTTGTTTACGTATATACTTAAACATCGCATGAGAAAAAACTATGAAAGAGTAGAAAACTGTTGTGAAATAATTTTAAGAAAAAAAAAGAGTGCAGGCACATATACTGTAAGTTAATTTTCGATGGCTAAACACCCTCGAGTTTTTCTGGGAGTTGCTAATTGTAGGCTACTGTTAGAAGAGCAGTTGCTGTTTTGTTATAGTTGCTAAAATTAACTTCTCAGTTTTTCGTAATAGTAAAATATTCACTCAGGAGAGTTTTGTCCTCTGCGAACGGGGGGGGTTGCAATGCTCTTGACCTCGCTGCTGCTGGGTTGATAGTGTGCTGGTCGCTACCCAAACTCTGCATACCTCCTCTCCAAAACGAAATGGCAGTTGTCTAATCTACTAAATAAATAACAATTAACACATAGCGTGCATGCTTATTCATAAAATGTAAGTTGAGTATATTTCTTGTCCAATCAGCTGATTTTACAAGTAGAATACATATACAAATTACATGCTTATAATGGTGTAAAGATTTTTATCTATTTAAAACATATTCAAAGATTTCAATTTTTTAAAGGTGTGTGTGTGGGGGGGGGGGGGATTGTGTTCGTAGTGATTTCCACCTGTGCCACGATAAACCATGCACTGCCCATGTCTTCTGTTCCCTTAGAAGATAATGCTGGATCGATGGAAGACCAGCGGAGTTTTGACCCCCCCAATCTCCCCCTTCATGTGGTGGTGAGGAGTCTCAAAGCTAGGTAGCTTTCAAAAATGTTACAACTTAGTTGGCTGGTAACAAGAGTCAAACCAGTTGCCACCCACTCAACTGGTCCATAAGATGCCTGCCGCCAGGGCCGTGGATAGCGAGCTCAAGCCCCAGTGCAATAAAATCGCCCCCCCCCCCACCTTGGCTTCTCCACTACCCACATAATTCATATTTCCGTTTCCTCACCTACTCCTCAACCACCATTCCCCTACTTCCCAATCAGCCGACCGGTTGCAACTCTTCAATCTTTTTTTGCGGTGGATAATTTTTCATATTCTCCCCTCCGCATATCAGTGATAGTCGTTGCAAATAAACAGTGGTAGTATTATGTCAAAATTATGATCGGAGTTTCAAGGTCGATTTTTTTAAAATTGAAGTAAAATTAAATTAAAAAGAAATTAAAAAAATTATGTTTTAATGTGTATTGTAGTAGTAGTAGTACATATAAATCAAATATTGTATATATTTACGAAATTTTGTTTTAAAAGCACTTTCGAAACACCACTTTTTTTTTATTGTAGTTAAAGCACGTTTTGAATTTATTACATTTTTTACTTTTATGACATAAATTACGCATTTTTACGCGTCACATAGAAAATATTTTTTACGCATAACTTCCCAACTCTGGTGACGGTATCGCTTGAAAATATTCGGACACCATAAAATAATAATTAGAAAAAAAAAATTACTTTAGAAAAGGGCTCTAGGCCTCGGTGCTACAGCACCCCCTCCCCCTCTCGTCAGGCCTGCCTGCGGCCATAGCACACACGCTAACCATGGAATAAATTCTACCGTACATGTATGTATCTGGCATATTTTTATATTTAATTTCTTTTTGTATTATCAACCAACTGAAAATTATGAAAAGCGTTGAAGTTTCCGACTACCCTGCTCATGAATACGGTGATAATTCGTGGGGTCAAAGTAGCAGCGTAATTGAAAGAAAAAATTAAAAGATAAAGGACCATTATATTACTAAATTTCAGTAACACACATGCACATAACTGGGTTGGTGCAAATGAATGAATTATTTTGAATACTAACACTGAGACATCGGAAGCAAAAATATATGGCGGAAATTTTCTTTCTTTGCAGTGTTTACTATGAAACTACGAATATGGAACTGAAAATGAATGGGGTGGGGGTGGAGTGGATTTACGATATCCTTTTCTATGAGTGGTTGATGCAAGTTGTGAAACGACTTCGCTGTAATATTTAGCGTTTTAAGATATACAGGGTACAGATGAAGGTCGACAGTTGTGACCCCCCACCCTTCCTCCTCCTTCCACATGCGTGCCACACTCAAGACTTCGTTAAAGCTATGCCAATCGTTCAACACACAAATTTTATAATCTGTTGGGGAAAGCCATGTTTGTTTACACTTCTTCAGACTGCTGCCGCAGGGGCTGGGGTTGCATTTACATCATAGTGGTCGGTAATGTGACTCCCCCACGTAATGGCTGTTCCCTGCATGCTTCTGCTGATCTGATGACTAGCCGCATCACAAAAACAAATAAAGTGAAATTTTACCTTATATTTCGGTTTCAGGGTAGCCTCCTTAAATTTCTTGTAGAATGCCCCCTCTTTTCCCGCCCCCAATAAACACATCTGGCGTGCATCCTCGGATTTGCTGCACACAAAAATAAATAAATATTAAGGAAATGCATGCATATCTTTTACTAGGTTCAGCTGTCTGTTATGGTTCCTAATACATGAAACGAAGTCAGAATGCCTTAACACCCTCTGAAGAAGTCACCTGAATGCTTGAGGAGCCGAAAAATGTCTCATTTGTTTAGTACTAGACGTATTAAATGTGCCGATTATGGTAATCGCCATAAGAAGGTGATGTACCAACAAAAGAAATGGAAGTTCAAAAAAGTTGGAAAGGAATTATGCCAAAAATATATTAACAAAAATCTGTCTTTTACTCCTTCATCAGAAGAGTACTTGTGCCACCATTGTTTAATACATTTCAGGTAGTTGCTAGTGAAAGCTCATCACCATCACCCAATGAGCCGGATGTGTTGTTGCCTTCTTATGCTGAAACAGAATTTACTTCTCCTGAAGAACCAGTTTCGGATATAAATGCCCTTGCAACAACACTTCAAATGGAAGTAAGTCCTTTGAAATTACCTTCTTCACTAAAGAGACACCAGCGATCTGCATATATTACTCGGAAACGGCGACAACTGTCATCTGCATTTGAAGAAACAATTTCAAGCCAAATATCTACTATTTATGGAGCACCGGCCGAAATTTTACCATCAACCTCTCACTCAGGAGAAAATACAAGTCCAGTACCACATAATTGCGAATGGATTAAAAGTGTTAATGATGCACTCCGATCGGATATAAGATATAATGAAAAAATTCGTCTGATGACTTTAATTCCGCCACATATGTCCAAAACCAGCATTCTTCAAAATTTCCCTTCAATTACGAAACATATGATTGATAAGTCGCGAATTCTTCGAAAATCTAAAGGTGTCTTTGGAGAACCTGATCCATATAATGGGAATCCACTAAGCCAAGGTAATATTAAAATCGCTTTGCAGTACTACCTTGATGATAATTTTGATTGTTCCTACCAGAGCACCAGCAAATCCGACGTCATTTCAGTAATAATTGAAAATGGACAAAGAGAAATAAAAACCAAGCGATATCTCACACGTTCCATAAAAGAAATTTATAAAATTTTTAAGAAAGAAAATTTTGATGTCAAAATGGGCCATTCTAAATTTTATAGCATCCGGCCGAAGTTTGTCATACCGCATCCGGCCCGGCATGTATGTGTATGTGTATACTGTGCTAACTTTGACCTCAGCCTAATAGCCCTGAAAAATATTTTAGGAAATATTTCCACTGATGAAATCTGCAGCAAAATATTTAATTGTCTAGTATGCTCATTAGAAAATGAAAAATGTATTCTCCTTGAATGTGCGGAATGCCGTGGTGCAGATGGTTTAACAGAAAAATCTCTTGGCATAAATGAAATAGATACTGCCTCAGATGTATCGTTTGCGCTTTGGGAAGATGGCGACTTAATAAAAAAAAAGCAAATTTTGATTTATTTTTGCCAAAACTTATTAAATGCGCTTTGAAAGTGCTACCACACAGTCATATCAAAAACGTACGAAGACTGGCTATTTCAAAAGAAAAGATGTGTATCAAGGATGAGCCTCTTAATTTATTACTTCATGTCGATTTTGCAGAAAACTGGTCTGTGATTCTGCCCAATGAAATCCAAAGTTTCCACTGGAAAAATGACCAGGCTTCCATATTTTCTGCGGTTGCATACTCCGGCAATGAAATACGAAGTTATGCCGCAGTTAGCGACGACAAATCGCACGATTCTGCACATGCTTTGTTAGCAATTAAGCATATCGAAGACGACATGTTAATTCACCGTGGTACGGACATTTTCCATAAAGTTACAATTATTTCCGATGGTGCTGCTGCCCATTTTAAAAATCGGTTTCAATTCCACGAGTATAAAAAATACTCAGTCAAAAAGCAGTGGATTTTCACCGCAACAGGACACGGGAAAGGTCCCTGCGATGGTGTAGGAGGGGTGGTGAAACATCTAGCCACAAAATATAACCTGTCGTATGATTCGATTTCCTGCATAAAAAATGCGTCAGAATTTGTTACGGCTATTAAGGATGCCACATCTATTAAGATAATTCTGCTACCAAGCTCTACTGTAACTGAGTTTCGTGAAAAAAAAATTTGGAATAGAAAAATATTCCTGCAGTTGTAGGAATTCAAAAAACACACATCTGGGTATCGGAAAACAACAAAAGCTATGTTGCTCAAAATGCTAATCATTCGTTAATCGAACAAAAACTACAAAAAAAAAAAAAAAAAAACTCTTCACCGATGAAAGCAGAAGTTAACATACATAATATTTGCACCGGATCCTTTGTAACATGTGTGTATGACAATGACTGGTGGCTTGCAGAAGTAACGTCTGTAAGCGCCGAAGAAAGTAATGTTACGGTTTCATTTATGCTTCCACATGGACCTTCAAGTGGGTACAGATTTCCTTCGGAAAGTGTCAGGCATCTGAACATTTGTTCTTTGCCTTTGAAAAATGTTTTAAAAATTGTACAACCTCCTACGCCAGTGGCTTCAAGTGCACGAAGCCATTCTTTAAAGAAGCAAGACAGTGACGACACAGATGTGTTATTGGCCTCTCTCTTTTATCCAAATGATCGGCTTTCACTTCAAAACCTGAAAGCCGATCATTTGGATAAAAGAGAGAGGCCAAGGGCAAAGTGCACATATGTAGGTATGTAGCAGTCTTTTAAAAACTTCTATCATAAAATTCAGAACTATGTTTGGAACATTTTTAAGACTTTCCCTCGCCATGAAGGGGAAGGGGAAGCTCTGCTGGTCAGCCAGCAACCCAGTATTATCTTCCAAGGGAGCAGAGCAGTACATAGTTTATCATGGACCAAGTGAAAAACCATTAATTATGCCCCATCCTCAATTGAAATCTTTGAATATGGTTCATATAGATGAAAATCTTTACACCTACAAGTGCATAAGTTGTATATGAATGTATTCATACGTATAAAATCAGCTAACTGTTTAGGAAATATTATCAACTTTATATATCTTATGAATACATAATTATTTTCTATTTATTTATTTAGCAGATTAGACAATTGCCATTACAACTGTGATTTTAAAGTTTTGGAGACTAGATATGCCGAGTTAAATAAATTATTCAGAGATTGGGTAGCTACCAGCACAATCAACCTAGCATATTTCTTCTCTTGAAATTATTTTGCAACAAAAGTTTTCTACTCTTTTATAGTTTCTTATGCGATGTTTAAGTATATGTAAACAAACAACTGTTTTTTTGCAACTCAACTTTGTTAGTGGTTCAGCAAGAATTTTATTTATTTACTAGCAGGGGTACCCGGATTTTCCCTTGTAAATATTACTATTCATGGAATCGTCAAGTTCAGCGAGTGAAAGTTAATGAATGAAAAAGATATTCCTGTAATTTTCGAGTAAATTCATTTAGGTTATTGCTTTTCGGTAAACAATATTTTTGGTTTTTCCGTTGGGAGCAAAAAAATATAGAGATTTTTAGGATTGCCAACCCTTGAGCAGGCGACGTGAAAAGCAGGGTTCCTCCGATTTAATGCCAGCCACTGCCAGTGACTGGCTGATGCAATAATATTTCTGCCAAAAAAAAAAAAAAAAAAAAAAAAAAAAGGAGCCGGGATGGCTGCAAATGCGTAAAAAAAAAAAAAAAAAAAATCTGATTTAGTTAATTTCTTGTAATGAAACAAAAAAGAAAGGAAGAGGAATGGAAATACGTACCATCGAGGAAAACATCTATAGAACTGCCGTACATCTGGCATGCACTTATGAGGATTCCGCGACACTGAAATACAATGTACCTATCTATGCCTTGTCGTGTGCATGCTACATGACATAAACATTAATCATCCTTTGTTTACCGTTTTGAATTTCGAATGTCTGGAACTCTCTATCTACATTGCATTGTATTTCTTCCTGATGAAGCCGCCCATTGGTGGTGAAAGCTAACGTTTATTCATTTGTGTTTTTTATACACCATTAAACAGATATTTTTGCTCTTCATTGTTATCTACGGTCTCTAACTTAGACTGTAGATCTGGTATTGAAGTGCTGAATTATGTTGCAGTTCTTAAAAGTTAAAAACGGAACTTTTAAAGAAAATTTTGTATGGAGGGTCCCCTTGACCCCCGGGCTCCGACACCATCCGAAAACCATCTACGGTCTAAGAGTAAGTACCATGAGATAGTATCTCAAATTTGATGGTTCTAAATGGAAAATTGTAGATTTTACAAAATTTTGTGGGGGGTGGGGACCTTGACCCCGGGCTCTGACCCTTTCCAAAAACCGTCTATGGTCTAAGTTAAGAGTACCATGAGATTTTATACCAAATTGGTGGTTCTAAATTGAAAACTGTAGATTTTACAAAAATTTTGAATGCCCCCCCCATTTACCCCGGGCTCCGACCCCTTCCCAAAACCGTCTAGTCAAAGTTAGGGTACCAAGAAAAAGTACACCAAATTTGATGGTTCTAAATTGAAAACTAGATTTTACGGAAATTTTGCGTTGGGCCCTCTGCCCCCTTCCAAAAACCATCTACAGTCTCAGAGCACTATAGTATACAACTATATTTTACGGAAATTTTGTGTGGGGCCCCTTTGACCCCGGGGTTCCGACCCCTTCCAAAAACAGTCTGCGGTCTAAGTTAGGGTACCATGAGATAGTATACCAAGTTTGGTGGTTCTAAATTGAAAACTGTAAATTTGTTTTGCAGACATACAAACAAACATTCAATTCTATATATATAGATTTGTTATTTTTTTTTTCCAAGAGCATTTTTTAGGCATGTTATCGCTCAGGGTAGGGTGAGGTGGACGGATCCAACGCTCTCATTCGGGTAAGAGAATACGTACTTTGCGCCTGAGATTTTTCCAACATGGCGCCTTTAGAACACGGAGAAATCGTAGGCTTTCAAACCAAATTCGAACGCATCTAACTCGGAAACAGGAGTTTTTAGGTCCGTGAAAATTTACACAGATATTCTCCTGTTGACAATGAAACAGGAATTTAATTTTCAGAATTTTAAAAAAGGGCTTTTTTGAGAATATCGCTGGCAAAGTTGGACATTTTTCAAAATCGGCTCTTTTTAACGCTGCAGAAACTAGCAGTTTCACAGACACATAAAAAATTGCAAATAAAGTGCACATTTGTATGTCAATTCCACTTAGTAGTTCTAATTCTGTCTATTATATAGCTCTAATTATTGTACTATTCTCTTTTACGTGCGATATTTCAAAGTAACTTGTACAAAAAACTAGCGGATAATGCTTACCTTGGCATTCCTTTCTAGCGACTGGAACATTTCACGCACGTGTTTTCCGGTCTTTGTTGATGTGTTATTGTCCTAAAGTCCGTTGTATGCAATGACTGGCTTTACTTCTCACACTTTTCGCTGGGTATACTCATTGGATCTTTGCCTTAGGATTCAAACATCAATTTTTACCGTTCTTTATACTTGAAATTTTCGCCCATACTCTGGGCATCTTCAGCAGCGTGGCGACTTTGCCACCGATGTTCGTGGTTAACTTCGCGCTAATGGAGTCCGATACTCCTTGTTGCCATTCGTCGGAAAAACTTTCCTGGATATATTTCGTTATCAAGCCCGGCTGGCGCCATCTATGTTTCGTTAAGAACACTTTTTTTTTTCCCGTATTTTTTCTTTTTTTTTTTTTTTTAATTTTCTTCTCCTATCCTGATTTTCTTGTCTTTTTTTGCCTGTTTTTCTTTTGTTGTTGTTTTTCTTCAAGCAAATAACTATGGCCTCCATGGATGTTAAGGCGTTATACCCAAACACTCCTGTCGAGCTAGCCATCGAATTGATTATGCAACAACTAAGCATCAACAAAGAACTAAACTTGTCACAACTGAAAGAGCTAAAGAATACCTTATATTTCATCAAGGAAAACAACATCTTCCATTTTGAAGGAAATATATTTAAATAAACGCAAGGTGGCCCTATGGGATTCCCATTATCGGCATATACGCATAAGTGATTATGGCATACCTCGAAAAAGAAATTATTCAAAATTTACCTGAAAAACCAATACTTCATGCTCGATATGTAGACGACATTATTATAATGTCTAAACTTAACAAAGCCGAGCTACAAGATCTAGCACAGCAGTTTAGCAAAATCTGTAACACCATAGAGCTAACTATTGAGTTTGAAGAGGATAATTGACTATCCTTCCTGGACATTCAACTAAAGAAAAACAAAAATAATTTTGAATACTCTGTGTTCAGAAAAGCAACTTACATACCTGTACTGATACCATACTCGTCGCACCATCCAGTGATACATAAAAAAAACAGCATAGTAAACTTGATACGGCGAGCGTACACACACACATCTAACAACAGGCTAAAAAATCAAGAGCTAGAGGTTATCTCGAAAATATCACAAGAGTATGGGTACACGAGCAAGCTAATTAATAAATGGATACATGAGAGTAAAAAGCATATGACTCAGAGTAAAGAAGGCCAAGAAGTGCACAACCAAAGGAAGATGAGAAATAAAAAATTGAAATACATTGGAGCTTTCCCATACCTGGAAGGAGTGAGTAAAGAAATCAATAGGCACTGTGCTAAATATGACTTACAACTAGGAAGCTCAGTGCACACCGTGAAAAGTATGACTGTCAACAAAAAAACAGAGGAAAAAATGCTAGAAGAATCAGGAACCTACGAAATTCCAATAGCACACATACCCCCAATATCGTACATTGGAAGTACGAAAAACAGATTAAAAAAAAGACTTAAACAACACATATCTAACTGGCAAAAAAAAGAAGCCAAAACTGCTTTAGTGCAATTCTGCTTGGAAAACCGGACATTCCCAAAGTTCGATGAAATTAAAATGCTAAAAAATAAAAAATCGGAAAGGCAAATGAGGAGGGAAGAAGCAATATTAATCTACAAAAATAAAGCAAGGGTATGTAACCAGAACGACCCTAGCACATTATCAGGCCTGTGGAAAGAACTAATAAGACAAGAAAAACAACAACAAAAGAAAAACAGGCAAAAAAAGACAAGAAAACCAGGATAGGGAGAAGAAAATTAAAAAAAAAAAATACGGAAAAAAAAAAAGTGTTCTTAACGAAACATAGATGGCGCCAGCCGGGCTTGATAACGAAATATATCCAGGAAAGTTTTTCCGACGAATGGCAACAAGGAGTATCGGACTCCATTAGCGCGAAGTTAACCACGAACATCGGTGGTAAAGTCGCCACGCTCCTGAAGATGCCCAGAGTATGGGCGAAAATTTCGAGTATAAAGAACGGTAAAAATTGATGTTTGAATCCTAAGGCAAAGATCCAATGAGTATACCCAGCGAAAAGTGTGAGAAGTAAAGCCAGTCATCGCATACAACGGACTTTAGGACAATAACATCAAGAAAGACCGGAAAACACGTGCGTGAAATGTTCCCGTCGCTAGAAAGGAATGCCAAGGTAAGCATTATCCGCTAGTTTTTTGTACAAGTTAATTTGTATGTCTTTAACAAAAAAATGAGTATAGAAAAAAAAACCCTCCATTTCAACCTGTTAAAAAAAATCTTAAACATTCAATTTTTTTAAATCACAAAGTTTACGAATTTTTAAAATTTTAATCATACAATGTGTAAAAAATATTAGCATTAAATATTATTATACGTTATACACACAATGTAATAAAAAATACCAGAACAAAATATATTTTTTAATTCTGCTGCAATGACTTGCTGAAGTTAGGAAAAATAACGGATTTTTAGAGAGCTTGTTTGACGGTGGATAATTTGAAACCCTCTGTCTCGAAGGGAAGAATTTTTTTGCCAAAAGAAAAAAATATAGGTCTCCTTATTTTAATCAAGGAACACCCCATAATTTTTTTAGAGAAATCTGAGACTGTGATGGTATGACCCTGCCAGAGTTGAAATGGAATCCCTCTCTTGTTACCAGCCAACTAAGTTGAAACATTTTTGAAAGCTACCTAGCTTTGAGACTCCTCACCACCACGTGAAGAGGGAGAGGCGGGGGGGGGTGATAAAAACTCTGCTGGTCTCCCATCGACCCAGCATTATCTTCTAAGGGAACAGAAGACATGGGCAGTGGGCCGCGGGTAGCCTAATGGGTAACGTTCGTGACTGCCACAGAAAGGACCTCAGGTTCGATCCCAGGCAGATGCGAACGCTCGATCCACTAAATATCCACCGTGCGTCGGATGGGCACGTTAAGCTGTCGGACTCCGGGTACTGGCCCCTAGTAATAAATAAGGGCGTCTTCTTCCCCCTTTCTACTTCACTTCCGTGTCACTTTCCTATCTGGCACTCTAGCCCAAATCTCCTAGCTACCAATTTCTATGGGTTGTTTAAGACCTGGGTTCAGACACTCCCTTCCTAAAATCATCTACGTATGATCAAGATCATGACATGGGCAGTGCATGGTTTATTGCCCTCCTGCTTGGGCCGCTGGTGGTCTAGTGGGCAACGTTCGTGACTGCCGCGGAAAGGGCCTCAGGTTCGATCCCAGACAGGTACGAACGCTCAATCCACTAAATATCCGCTGTGCGCCGGATGGGCACGTTAAGCTGTCGGACCCTGGGCACTGGTCCCCTGGTAATAAATAAGGGCGTCTTCCTCCCCCTTTCTACTTTACTTCCGTGTCACTTTCCTATCGGGCACTCTAGCCCAAATCTCCTAGCTTCCAATTTCTAAGGGTTGTTTAAGACCTGGGGTCAGACACTCCCTTCCTAAAATCCTCTACATATGATCATGATCATATTGTGGCCCAGGTGGAAATCACTATGAACACAATTCCTCCCCCCCCTTTATAAAAATTGAAATCTTTGAATATGTTTTAAATAGATAAAAATCTTTGCACCATTAAAGCGCGTAAGTTGTATATGTATTCTACTTGTAAAATCAGCTGATTGAACAGGAAATATACTCAACTTATATTTTATGAATAAGCATGCACGCGTATGTGTTAATTGTTATTCATTTAGTAGATTAGACAATTGCCATTATGTTTTGGAGGAGGTATGCAGAGTTTGGGTAGCGACCAGCGCTATCAACCGCTCCGTATCAACCCAGCAGCGAGGTCAAGAGCCATTGCACCTTCTCCCCCGTTCGCAGAGGACAAAACTCTCCTGAGCGAATAATTTACTATTAGGAAAAACTGAGAAGAAAACTAACAAAACAGCAACTGCTGTTCTGACAGTAGCCTACAATATGCAACTCCCAGAAAAACTCGAGGGTGTTTAGCCATCGAAAATTAACTTACAGTATGTGTGCCTGCACTCTTTTTTTTTTCTTAAAATTATTTCACAATAGTTTTCTACTCTTTCATAGTTTTTCTTATGCAATGTTTAAGTATATACGTAAACAAACAATCAAACAACTGCTGTCTTTCGCAACTCAACTTTGTTAGTGGAGCAGCAAGAATTTTATTTATTTATCCCCCCCCTCCCCCGACAGTTTTTAGGCATGTCATCACTCGGGGAAGGGTGAGGTGGACGTATCCAACCAGGGCCAGCTGATCCAATGCTCTCATTCCATCATTCGGGCAAAGAATATCAAACGCTTTGATTCGTGTAAGAGAATACGTACTTTGCGCCTGAGATTTTTCCAAAATGGCGCCTTTAGAACACGGGAAATCGTAGGCTTTCAAACCGAATTCAAACGCGTCTAACTCGGAAACGGGGGGGTTTTAGGTCCGTGAAAATTTACACAGATATTCTCCTGTTGATAATAAAACAGGGATTTAATTTTCAGAATTTAAAAAAATGGCCTTTTTGAGAAAATCGTTGGCAAAGTTAGAGATTTTTCAAAATCGACTGTTTTTAACGCTGCCGAAACGTGGAAACTAGCAGTTTCACAGACACACAAAAATTTACAAATAAAGTGCACATTTGTATGTCTTTAACAAAAAAAACGAATATAGAAAAAACTCCATCCAAACCTGTTTAATAAAAACTTAAAAAATTCAATTTTTTTAAAAATCACAAAGTTTACGATTTTTTAAAATTTTAACCATATGATGTGTAGCAAATATTACCACCATATATTATTATATGTTATGCACACAATGTAAAAAAACATACAAGAACACAATATCTTTTTTAACTCTGCTGCAATGACTCGCTGAAGTTAGGAAAAATAACCGTTTTCTAGAGAGCTTGTTTGACGGTGCAAGATTTGAAACCCTCTATCTCGAAGGGAAAATTTTTCTTGCCGAAAGAAAAAATATGGGTCTCCTTATTTTAGTCAAGGAACACCCCTTAATTTTTTTAGAGAAATCTGAGACCATGATGGTCCCTGCCTGAGTTGAAATGGAACCCATCCAAAGGAAAAAAAATTCATTTAGTGACGAGGCCAGATAAATACCAACGGGGAAAAAAAAAAAAAAAAATGAAGTGGACCCGCAACTAAATGAAAAACCCCCATGCCGCATCCACATAACGGAAATGGGAATTGAAAGCCAAGCCCCACATGCGGTAAGTGTTAATCGAACTTTACCAACAAAAAGGGAAATTCAAAAATGCAAATGCATTAATGCACGTTAAAGAATAACCTCCAATATCGGATGTAAATTGAAATATTATCTTATAGTTCTGGTTCCAGTTGTATTTGATTGCAGCAATAACGAAAGTTTGACGTTGATAATCAATGGATGAAAAATATTGTACAAAGAGTATCATGATGCAGTTGCTGAATATTAAATGTTACATTAGTTTTCATTTCATATCAGAGAAAGCCTTAGGAGTTTGCGATGCACGAGCAAATCATATGCACGTGGCTTGCCTGTTGGTTGGTTTCAGAAATAATGTATTTTCATCTGAATGCCATTGATCTCAAATATATATATATATATATATATATATATATTTACTACTATTTAAAATCTCATGATGATACATAAAACTTCAATAAAAAAACATACACTGAAAGTTAAAAAAGTCAGATACTACTGGTGAGGTACTGTAGGTCAATGAAAAAGGAAGTTCCGAACAACCCTAGCCTCCTCCAGCAGCACTAAGTCTGTGGAACATCGTAAACACACAACAAAAGAGCAAACGACCTGGTAAAACACAAAAGTTTAAGATTCAGATAAAGAATGCTGACTAAAAACCTTTATTAAACACGCTCGAAATTTTTCACCCAACACTTTGGGCATCCTCAGGAGCTTGGCGATATCCCCACAGGTTCTTCTTTCACCTATCACTGTTGGAGTGCAACACTCTGAAACTGCCTTTCGTCAGAGACACTGTCTGAGATACGTCAATTCACGCTGGCACCATCTATGGGTCTATTACCATTATCAATTTGTTGATGATCGTAGAGACGGTCATTCTCTTTGTATTTTCTTTTCCCTCTATTAATACCTCGTCTTTTATGCTGATTTTTAAGTGTTGTTCAGTTTCTTGCCAAATTAAGTCTTTCCAGTGATTGGATAATGTATTGGAGTCATTATGATTACATATTCTGTTCCTGTTTCTATAAATTAGAATTGATTCTTCCATTTTCAGATGTCTCTCTGATCTATTATTCTTTTTTAACATCTTAATCTCTTCAAATTTTGGGTATGTTTGGTTGGTTATCCATACAAAACTGAACTAAGGCTGTTTTGTCTTTTTTTTTTTTTTTTGCCAGTTAGAAATATGTTGTTTAAGCCTTTTTTTTTTAATTTGTTCTGTGTATTTCCTATGTAGGAAATTGGTGGTATGTGATCAATAGGTATTTCATAATTTCCTGATGCCTCTAAAATCTTGTTTCCTGTTTTGTTATTTATTGTTATTTATTTATAAAAAAAAAAAAAAGGGCTTAAACAACATATTTCTAACTGGCAAAAAAAAGAAGCCAAAACAGCCTTAGTTCAGTTTTGTATGGATAACCAAACATACCCAAAATTCGAAGAGATTAAGATGTTAAAAACAAAATAATGGATCAGAGAGACTTCTCAGAATTGAAGAATCAATTCTAATTTATAAAAATAGGAAGGTAATATGTATATCATAATGACCCCAATATGTTATCCAATCATTGGAAAGATTTAATTCGGCAGGAAACTGAACAACCCTTAAAAATTGGCATAAAAGATGAGGTATTAATAGAGGAAAAAGAAAATACGAAGAAAATGACTGTCTCTACAACTATGAACAAATTGATAATGGTTAGACCCATAGATGGCGCCAGCATGAATTGACGTATCTCTGACAGTGTCTTCGACGAAAGGCAGTTTCGGAGTGTTGCACTCCAATGGTGATAGGTGAACCAAGAACATCTGTGGGGATATCGCCAAGCTCCTGAGGATGCCAAAGTGTTGGGTGAAAAATTTCGAGTGTGTTTAATGGAGGTTTTTAGTCAGTGTTCTTAGTCCGAATCTTAAACTTTTGTGTTTTACCGGGTCGTTTGCTCTTTTGTTGTGTGTTTACGATGTTCCACCAAAATTTACTGCTGCTGAAGGAGGCTTGGGTTGTTCGGAACTTCCTTTTTCATTGACCAACAATACAGTGCCAGTAGTATCTGACTTTTTTAACTTTCAGTGTATGTTTTTTACTGAAGTTTTATGTATCATCATGAGATTTTAAATAGTAATAACACTCTAATAAACAAAGACGGTGGAAACAATCTGGGACCATGACAGCTAAGCACAGCTGAAGGACAGGGACCTAATAACATGTGTGAAATGTGACATGTTTTCCAGAAGTCTCAAGGGTAAGTAGTATGTCTGGAATATTCCAATATATATTGAAATGAGGCACGTGAAAAACCGATTAGTAGTGATATCTAGCCTATATATTAAGCCTAGATATGAGCTTCAAGTTGAGTTAGCTCAAAAAATATATTACTAAAAACCAACCAAACAATGAACAATAATTACATATGATTTATTCTTCCTGAGTGTATATTCGTTAGCATTCAGTAATGACAGCAACACTTATTGGATGCTGCAGCATCTTATTCAAGTTATGGTGAAACAAATGCATTCAGAAGAAAATCCCTGATATTAATGTGTTACACTTAAAACATTGCAGGTCATGCAGTTTTCAATAAACCGCAGGTAGTATAATTGTTTTCCCATTTAGCTCTGTCTAGGAATGACAGAAATGCTAGTGTTCATTGAGTGTCATCATTGTCATCCATCAATTAATGGAAGGAGTGGCTAAGGACTTCCTCTTCAGTAGGAGAAAGCTAATGACGGAAGGCGAGCACCTATCATTCTTACTCAATTGTCGTTCACTGCAGGTTACCCTTAAGTTCCTTCATATCAAAACAACCTCAATTTCACGTCTTTATGCTGTTATCCTGGCTTTGGCTGAGAAGAAGAGACTATGTGCTGAAATTAGTCGTAAACGTAGTTTCATTGATCTCCTCAACAGACAAACATGCCTGGCATATTTAAATTTTGCAAATCTTGCACACCCTCTGTATTTTGATCATTCATGCATTGTGATGAACTCGATTATTGAAAAATCTCTTCAAAATTTACAAAATGGACATATAAAAAAACTAAGATCACTTGTTTTTCGAAAAACCTCTAGTGCTCTTGTTCCTTTGAAAGAACAACCTAAGAGAAAACAGTCATTTCTAAACTTGAGTTCAAAACCTCGTACAACTATTCCAATCTGAAGCATTGAACTTGGGTTTCAAGTTCTGCTTCCCGAACCATAACCCAAACCCTATGAAAATTATCCCACAAGTTAAAGAGATCATTAAGCACCCCCCCCCTGGGGTCCAGGAGTTCACCAGGCACAAGACATGTAACCTTTTACAGAAGAAGCGGACAACTATCGACTCTACTTTGCGATACTTTAGGTCCAAACTACTTGCTCTTGCTAAGGACCCTGATCTGGCTATCCTTAGTGTGGATAAAACCAATCAAATTGTTATTCTGGATCACTTTGACTATGTTGCAAAAATGCTTGCCACCATCCAAGATATTCCCCATTCCATAATTAATTTCGATCCAACAGCTTATGTCAAAATTATGTAACTCTGGTTTCTTACCTGATTGTATTTCACGTAACATGTTACCTCCCCCAGGTTCTAGAGTTCCAGAAGCTTTTGGCAAAGTTAAAACCCATAAACCAGACGACCCAGTTCGACTCCTGATTTCAGGCTATGCCAACCCAACCAGAAACCTAGAAAAATCCTTGGCTGCTTTTTTAAAACCCCTTACTACAAACCCTACTTACTCTGTAGTACTTCTGCAGCTATTACAAAAATTGAATCATGTCAATTCCCAAAAACCCTGTTCATTCTTGCTTCACTGGATGTTGTAAATCTCTTCCCCAATGTTTCTCGCTCAGTTGTTTATACCCTTATTGAAAAGATCTTATACACTCAAAATGCATGTACGGCACCTGAAATTGAATCAACTCTACAGGCTTTGAAACTTGTTGGAGACCGATGTTTTTTCAAATTTCAACAGACAATCTTCAAACAGAATGAGGGTGCACCTATAGGTTCCCCTTTGTCACCTGTCCTTGCTGAAATACTGCTTCAAGATTTGGAGAACAACTACGTAAAATCCTGCCCTGTTCAACCATCGTTATACCTTAGATATGTTGATGATGTCTTTCTTGTTTCGCCTCATTCGAATTATTTAATTTGGCTTCGAATCTACCCTCCATCATACCCGGTATAAAGTTTACTGTTGAGATTAAGGAATCTGGGTCACTTCCTTATCTTGACTTTCTGGTTTCCCACACCTCTGACCACTCACATTTCGACTTCTTGGTTTATCAAAAACTAACCTCAACTCCGGTTATTATTCCATTCAACTCATGTACTCCAACCCCCTACAAATTTTTGGCTCTCAGATTCTGTGTACACAGAGCCTTTTCACACTTTTCAACTTCTGATAGCCGAGATTTGGAACTGAGAAAAATAACCGAGATTGCTGATATGCATGGATACCCGGCGAGTTGTGTTCAAAGACTTGCTCAACAGTATGAACGTAAAACTTCTACAACCCTAACTAGAAATGTATCCACGATTAAATATCTGGAGAGCATGGACTACCCAAAATCTGTGGTCTTTTTATTAAAAAACACCTGTAAAAAATACTCTTATTGGATTCGGTGTAAAAACCCAAAACCTCTTTTCAGTAATTAGATGTGATAGAGACATAGTTCCAACTATTTCCCGCTTTGGAGTGTATAATATCCCTCTAATGGAGAAAAATAGACAACCAGCAGATCTTTGTTATGTGGGCTCGACCTTCCGAAGCCTAGGTATTTTGCTGGGCTGAACATCGATATGCCATCCGTAAGAAATCTGCTACCTCGACATTGTCAAAAACTGTTATTGAAAAGGACTTGAGACCTGACTGGGACATTGCGAACTTTCTATCGACAGCTTCTAGTAAACGCTCTATGCTCTTCACTGAGAGTCTATTTATCATAAAACTGGGACCAAAATGCTGTAATGAGGATGTGCCTGTATACATTCCCAATGCCTGGAGAAACTTGGTTCTACAGTACTCAAGGGGGAAGAATCTTAATAATTACAAAGACTTTAAACAATTTGTAGTGATTTGCAATGACTTTGTGTTTCATTTACATAAAATATATCCCTTGTGCTCCTATCTGTCACTATTTAACCTTGTGCCGTTCTAATCTGATTTCACTCATCGGCCTGATGATGCGACCATAGTGGTTCGTAAAAGTGCTTGCCAGAGCTTTTATCAGCCATGTTTTTAAATTGTAAATAAAGACGTTTTTAAATCATACATTTTTTAAAAGATAATTTAGGGATGTGGTGTGTGTGCTTTGGATCCAAAAATGTTACCATGCTTTGACAGCATTATCAATCTTCTTACCTACAATTAGCACGAAATATCTTTGGTTTTTACGTATGCTAATTAATAGTCGTAAGAGAAGCAGTAAAATGTCAGCGAACCCAAAATTTAAAAATTTTTCATAGTTCATAAAATAATGGTAATTTAGTATATAAACACAACCTAAAGCACTGCATGGACTTCAAACATAAGTAAAAAGGCTATCATTAGCTGCTCTAAAACCTGAGTTCAATCTGCTCCAAAATGCAAATTTTCCTGCTCCAAGAACTGCTCCAAAACACATTAGGGGCACTAACACTCCTGTATATAGAAAATTGACATTCTGTGTTTATTTTACCTGGACTTCTGCTTTGCTCATGTCAAGTTATGTCACAGCGTGGCCAACTTGACAATGGTGATTCTAATCCACATCCACAGTAAACTATCCACAGACAAAATTTTGATGGCTTTACTACTGCTGCGGGCGGTCGTAGCGAGCGATGGGTTTGCCTCCTCGGGGCGCTCCGTGGTAACAATGGCACACACAACAGCAACTAGGCCTCTGTGAATCTTGGAGAGGTGCAAGCTAGTTATGTGTGACATTGGCGAAAAGACCCCAACTCACTGGGTTTTGTTCCAGAATCCTTAGGTTGAATGACCAACTGGAACCCTCAGCTGTGGGCTAATCCCCCACACTGATGTACTTAACTGATTAAAAAGACAAAAAGAAATATTAAGAATGACTCAAGTGTGGGATATGGTGGACCTACCACACTTGAGAAGGACGGTCCACCACGGAATCGACCTGGACTTTCTAAACGGCGTATGAGAAAGCGATCTCGGCTGAGTGAATGTAAGATTGGTGTATGGAATACTAGAGGTATAAATGGCAAGATGAGTGAGGTGATTGAGGAGATAAATAAGTACAGACTGGATGTGCTGTGTGTAAGTGAAACCAAAAAGAAGAAAATTGGGGTAGAAGAAGTGAATGGCACGGTGAGTGTGTGGTCTGGAGTATTGGATAATATGAGAGGACAGGCTGGTGTAGGTGTGATTTTAAGTGAAAAGATGAAGAACAACTTGATTCACTATAGTTGCATAAGTGAGAGAATTCTCTGGATTCGTTTGAAAGTGAAACTTCAGAGAATTGTAATTGTTGTAGTGTATGCTCATTGTGACTTGGAACCTTCTGATAAGAAAGAAGATTTCTGGAATGAGCTAAAAGCTGTTTTGAGCCAGTTTGGTGCTAAAGAAAAAGTTATAATAGCAGGGGATTTCAATGCTAGAGTAGGTGTGCAGAATGCAATTTCTGACAATGTTCTGGGTAAGTTTAATGATCCTTGTGAGAATGATAATGGTGAAAGATTAATTGAACTCGACATTGAGAATGATTTGTGTGTATCTAATACATTTTTCAACCACAAGTATATACACACATATACTTGGGGAAATTGTACTCTTGGTCAAAAGAGTGTGATAGATTTTGTTGTTTACGATTAGCGTTTGAAACACTTAGTTGTTGACACCCGTGTGATGAGAGGTGCAGATGTTGGTTCTGATCATTACTTGGTAGTGTCACGAGTGAAACTTAATGTTGGTTGGAGGAAAAGGAATAGGAAGAGACCCAGGATAGAAAGAATAAAGGTTGATAGGCTCCTTGAAGATCATCAGCGGTATTCTGACTTACTCAGAGAACGGCTGAAGGATCTGAAATCTTGTGAGAGGGATGTAGAAAAGAAGTGGGAATGTTTTAAGAACTGTGTTGTCACTGCTGCTAAAGAGCTCTGTGGCACCACAATAGTGGGTAACAATAGAGGTGATGCTTGGTGGAATAGTGAGATTGATGAGGCAGTAAAGAAAAAGAAGGAAGCCTATTTGGGGATGTTGCAAGGTAGAGTCTCTGTGGATGAATATCGCTGTAAGACGCGTGAAGCTGCTAAGCTGGTTCGCCACAGTAAGGCAAAAGATAGGAAAGAGAAAGTGGAAAGGCATGAACTGGCTTTTTGGAAAGATAGAAAGTCCTTCTGGAAGTCCATGAGACTCAGGAAAAATAGGGGAAACAAAGTTGTAAGTTGTGTGAAGAATGAGATTGGGGAAATGATATGGGAGCCCAATGAGTTAAGTGACAGATGGGGCAAATACTTCTGTGAGTTATTAGATCAGGAGAGCAAAAATGATTCTGAGACAGATGCAGATGATGTCACAATGAGGGATGAAAGCACAGGAGGTATCTCAAGAGAAGAAGTGTGTAAAGCTCTAAAATCTCTTCAGAATGGTAAGGCTCCAGGAGTTGATGGCATAACTGCAGAGATGTTGAAGTATGGTGATGACTCTATAATTGACTGGTTAACTGAAATTTGCCAGTTGTGCTGGGAGTTAGGAATGGTCCCTCGGGATTGGAAGGATGCTATCATTGTTCCCTTGTATAAGGGAAAAGGGTGATTAGACTGAATGCAAGAACTATCGTGGTATTAGCCTACTGAGTGTGCCAGGGAAAGTGTTTGGTAAGGTTGCTTTTGAAAAAGTACGGGGTCTTACATCAGAGAAAGTGTGGGATGTTCAGAGTGGTTTTATGCCTGGTAAAGGCTGCACTAACCAGATTTTTGCATTACGCATGATGATTGAAAAGTATCTGGCTGTTGGGAAGAAAGTTTTTACTGCCTTCATAGATTTAGAGAAAGCTTACGACCGAGTGAATAGGACACTTTTGTGGAAGGTATTGAATGAATATGGTGTTACTGGGGATCTACTTAATAGTGTAAAAGCCATGTATGCTGGTAGTAGAGCTTGTGTACGAGTGAATGGTGTTTTATCAAAATGGTTTTCCAATGGTGCAGGAGTTAGACAAGGTTGTGTAATGTCACCATGGCTGTTTAATATATTTATGGACGCATGCATGCGTGAGGGCAAAATAGATAATAGTGGTTTATGTCTTGGTGATATCCGTGTGTGCAGATTGCTGTATGCTGATGACACTGTCCTGTTGGCAGAGAGCAAAAGTGAGTTGCAGAGTATGTTGACTCGGATGCACGAAGTTTGCATGAAATTCAAACTGAGTATAAATAAGGGAAAAACCAAAGTTATGGTGTTTGAGAGAGGAATGGGTAGCACTGAATGTAATGTAAGTATAAATGGCACTGTGATTGACCAGGTGAGTGAGTTTGTGTATTTAGGAAGCATGTTTGACAGAGAGAACAAGGTGGATGGTGAAATCAGTACGCGAGTGAATTCTTCTTTGAAAGTCATAGCTGCTCTGGGAGGTTTTCACAGGAATGATGGGTTCTCTAGAGAGCCCCGCATGGCTGTGTATGAAACAGTAATTGTTCCTACTCTGATGTATGGCAGTGAAACCTGGGTACTGCAGAAGAAACATAGGAGTCGTTTGTGTGCTGGAGAAATGCGTTACTTACGTGGGGTTGGTGGCAAGACACGATCTGATTGTGTGAGGAATGAAGATGTATTGCAGTTGTGTGATGTAAAGCAAAATGTTGTTAGCAAGGTGGAGACTAATATGCTTCGGTGGTTTAGCCATGTTGAAAGAATGAGTGATGAAATGCTTACTAAGAAAATATTTTCAACCCAAGTGGCGGGAAGGAAAGGCAGAGGAAGGCCAAGGAAGACATGGGTGGATCAGATTCAGGAGTGTCTGCATGAGAAAAAGATTATGAGTATGAAGTATAAAAGATCTTGTGTAAGGCGTGTAATGGATATCAGTGAAGCACGAGTTGTATGTCAAGATCGCTGTAAATGGCGAAGTTTGATACGACAACAATAAGTAAAAATATCTGGAAGTTTTTATTTCTTTTTGGAGCTAACCTCTGAATCTCAGAGAACAGCTTAGTGATATGTATGTATGTATGTATGTACTACTGCCGTCGAATAGGAATAAACCTTTCAAAACTGTTTTGAAACTTTGCCTAGTTGTTTCATAACTTCACATTGTGAGAAATTGTTCACCTACAAAAACTTCTTTTGGGGAGGGGAAAATTTTCATACATTAATAATTCATTTGAATCACTATATTTGGATCTTTATTTTATCCACTACATTCACACAATTTCAACAAGACAAATGCTGGGGGGGGGGGGTGCAGAACTGAGCTGGTCTGCTTTTTTCAACCATGCATTTTTATGTTTTCTTGTTAACACTGATTTGTCCGTGAATCATGGGATATATACTTTGGTGTGGCGGGGATATTTTTATGGCTTCCTCACATTCTGGGGATGCTTTCTCCAGGGTATTTTTATTCTTATTTTCAATACTTTCAGCCACCCATAGTGAAATTCTGGATGTGCCACTAATACTGGGGCCCCCAAAATATTGTCAAGCATCGGGGCCTCATCTCCTTACGAGCTGTGCTTAAACATCGCCTGATCGATGATTCCAGTCCATGTGTTCATCCAAATATATCTTATTTCATTTCAAGGCGTGGGTTTTTTTTCAAGTGACCTCTGTGAGTGTCACTTGAAGAAACAACGATTTGCTCAAAGAGCTGCCTCGAGCACAGTATGATGTTGCTGTTCACTGCATCCATTACAAGCAATGTGTTCAGTCTGTACTCTGATATTTGACACATAACAAAACATGGTGATAAGTAATGATGTACTGGGTGATCACAACAATGACAAATGTACTCTGATCAAAAGGTATTTTTCGAAAAACTTTTATCTTTAGTAATATTGCAGTAGTTCAAATAAGAAAAACCCCTATAGTGCACAACTACTTGGTCAGAATGTGTCAATGTAAGCTGGTATTATAGAAATATGAACATGAATGTTGCAAAAACATGTTTTGATATCAAATTTAAGATGTTATAGTAGATATTTATGAAAGTGATTGTGAAAGCATTGAAAACAGGTCTAGTTACTAAGGGGCCATAAATGTCTGCTAATAAATAAATAAATATTCCAACAAGTAGTCTAAATGTTGCATTAGATTCATCAGCTGAAAATCGTACCTGAATAAAGCCAAATGCATTTAGGGCCACCAGTTCCAGCGATAGGTTTATGTAAGCCTCTTAAGTGACAAAAATTAGTTCTGGAATTTATCTAGTCATAATTCATAGTGTTTTGTGAAATCTGAAGGGAGAAAAAATTATTAATTGACCTACTTTGGTATCAGAGTTATTTCTAAACCATCAGCCATCCAAGCAGACATGAAAGGTATTCTTCTATAGGTTCCACTGTACTATGATTATTTCTCATAAGAAAAAAACAGTTAATTAAAATAACATTAGTCAGTTCAAAGGTTTACTTAATGTTATTGCAGTTTTCCTGATTTTCAAAGGCAACAAATTTACAACAAGGATTCTTTTTAATATTTCTTTTTGAGATAAAGGGAAGGAGTGATTTTAAAATGCTGTAGTATGGCTTGTAACAGATATAATAAGTCAATATTCGGCAGAAATTACATTTATAGATGGGAGTTTGTCTAGGTTTCTCCATGACTCTCTTTGCAGACTCGGCAGAGTTCATATCAGGTTCTCAATTCTTGGCATGTGCTTTCTAACATCTGCTGAGTGATTTGTGTGGATGCTGCAGAAATTTTCACCTTCAAGTCACCTTCAAGTCATCCAGGCTTTGAGGTCATTGAGTGTAGACGGTGTTCTTCACAAACCCCCACATGAAGAAATTGGGGGGAATGAGATCCGGGGAGTTTGCAAGATATAGGGCCATTGGCCATACCAGTTGTCATTGAATTTGTCGTTGAGGAAATTCCGGACTAGTGGAGTGGGGCCTTGTCTTTCTGTAAAATGACACTGTTATCCATTTGTGGTGCCAAGAAGATCTGTAGTATGTGCAGGTAGAGTCCTGATTGTACAATGTCTGCAGAGAAGAAAAAAGGATTGTATAGCTGGTGATGACTCACCCTGCACCACACATTTACCTTAGGGCTTGCCCTTTCCACTTCGTAGAAAGCATGGGAATTCTGGATAAATGGTAGCATTGTGCATATTCACTCTTCTGCTCACATGAAATATGGCCTGATTTGTGAATAGCTATTGATCAAAAAAAGGGGTATCCACTTCCATCTGGTTGCACATGAGGCAGGCAAACTCAAAACACCTTACTGGTCACGCTCCTGTAGTGCTTTGTACATGCTATGTGTGATGTGGGTACGTTTTCAGATAACACCACACAATGCATTGACATGTTCTGTACTGCACTGTCAGCTCCAAGGATAAGCATTGTAGACTTTTCTGCAGGCTACGCTCCAAAGTGGTGGAAACAAGGGCTTCTTTCTCAGGCTCATGCTTACGGCCAATGGAGTTTGGTTTCATGATGGACCTTGTTTCTTTGAATGTGCAATGCCAACACATTATGCGCTTGTACTTAGGTGCCTTCCTGACTTCATAAACATGATGAAACTTTCATCGAACAGCCGTACCACTCTCAAACTTTGCATATCACAGGACACACTTTGCACGTTGTTGAACAATCACTGCCATTTTCACTTATGTTTTGAAGGCGCATAAGCACTGACTACAGCACATCAAACTCTCCTGTTTCCTCACCATTCGGATGTATGCGCACTGACCATAGTGCATGAAACTCCCATCTTTCTTCACCCTTTGGGCAGAAATTGACCTTCATAGTGCAGCATTTGCACAAATCACTCCGCAGATGTTAGAAAACACGTGGCAAGAATTGAGCACCTGGTATAAACTCTGCTGAGTCCACAAAAGGGGTCATGTAGGGGACGAGACAAGCTCCCATCTGTAAAGGTAATTTCTGCCAAATGTTGACATTATATCTGTTACAAGCCATACCACAGCATTTTCAAATTGTCCCTACCCAAATGTATTTCCTTGTATATTTGTCTTATATACATGATGAATGTGATTTTGATATTCAGAATGAAATTACTTTGTACTGTTTCTCAAAAGATAAATATGATTGGTTTTATCTGCAAATAATAATATCAATAACATATTTCACTGATCCTTACTTTGCAGGTACTTCATATCTGCGTGCAAACATGGGATCCTGCAGTATACTGTGATTCGTCCTTTAACCACTATTTCAGCTTTGTGAGTTTGTTTGTTTTAATACAGAAGTATTTTAGATGTATGTGTCTCTTCTTTATACAAAAAGAGTTCTAATGCTATTTCTATTTTTTCCTTTTTTCAGATTTAATGCATTGCAATGTTGTTTTTTTTTTGTTGTTTTTTTTAAAGCCATTCTTCCTCACTTCTAATGATCAACTTTTTTGTGTGCACACACACATGTACACTATGGGTATCTGAATTTGGAAATTTTTGTTTCTGAAGGTCTTAAATGACTAATATGAAAATTATTTTATGAAAGAATGAAGTACTGTGAGTTGTCACTGGCTAGTTAATTTTTTTAAGTGCTTTGTGCTGGGGTTATCCGATATGTTAACATATGTGTAGCTGACTTCATACTCATTCACAGCTTTATCCTTCGTGAGGGGTTAGTTACGTAATCTCATGTATCTAATCTCTTCACGTGTAACATTTCTTTATTACATGTTTCGTGCAGATTTTTTCCCCCATTCTTAATCATTTATCTTATTTTATATTTGCTTTATGAAATTAGGTGAGACATTTGGGCTTAAAATTTTTCAGAGTCAGTATTTGGCAAATGTTGTTTGTTACATTTAACTTAGTTCTCATGTTTCATGTTTTTGCAAATGCTACTCCAGTTATTCATGTAAATAAAATGTAAGGGGAATATGGTGGAAATAATGTTATTACAGTCAAATCCTCATATAACCAGCTCGCATAATACAAAGTGCTGCATTAGCTGAAAATATTGATCCCTTGAACTCTTTAATATTCTCTCATGTTATTTTAACCACGTATTATGAACAATTAGTTTTAAAGAAATCACATATACATACTTGCCATGTTTTATGATTTTCCCATAAAATTTACGGAAATTCTTCTTGTTTTACGGTTATATTACTAATGACATATTTCAGATTTCCGCCTTTTCCTCCAGGTCAGTACAATTTAAAAAGAATATGTGTCCCCAGGACTACTGCATCTTTATATTCTGATTAACCTGATCACATTTACTCGTTCCCCCACCCTCTCTGCTTACAGCCGTGCAGGAAAAATGGCATAAAAATGCTGTAGAATTATGATTGGAGATAACTGCTAAAAAGAGAGCAAGAAATATCAGCCTCACATAAGATTTAAAATTGTTTTTTTTTCTAAAGGTATTCTAACATCTTTGTGCAAAAATTTAGGTCAACTCCTGAAATGAGATAAAGTAAAAAGTTACTACAATTTTTAAAGTAATAATAGTGACAAATAAAAATTTTCATGTATGCACCCTAATTGATAACATGCTAATAATATAATTATGTACCAACTGAATTTTTTAATCGCTGTAAGCATTAAATAGTGCCAGATGTCTTAATTATAGCATATGACACTGATTAAAATCAACAAAACATGCTTGTGCATTATAAATTGGCTTTTAAATGATGTGTTTGATGCATTTAATCAATGCATCTGAAAGATAAGTCAATGGAACATATCAATTAAACGTTCACTGAAATTTTTTACGGATTTCAGTTCTTGAAAGTTGGCAGGTCTGCATGTATCAAAGTTCAGCACGGTTATCCACAAACAAAGTAAGTGGCATTCTAACTCAGTTTTTAAACTTTCCTTTTTCACTGGAAAACGAGGAATGACCTGCTGTTGGCAACACCCTGTGGTTCCTTTTACAGATAGGTTAGTTCACATGAAGAGAAGAATGTTTCAGTTTTTTTTTTTTTTTTTTTTTTTTGCTACCACCTACTCCCCACCCCACTTTTGCAAAACATATATCCCTTGGGCAAATGCTGTCTTTCATTCCCATCCCTCACCACCTTTAAATCACTCAATTGCAGTTTAGGAAATCTTGGAGTTTATCTAGAAACATCTTAACCACTGCATCAGAGGAAGTTGAAAACCTTTTGAAACAGATAGATAAGCACAAAACAAGCAAGAATTGTCTTGTATCTGATGTAACATGCAACAGGTGAAATCTCAAAATTTTTGCTGTTACTTTAATTTTAAAATTTTGTGAGAGGGATGTAGAAAAGAAGTGGGAATGTTTTAAGAACTGTGTTGTCACTGCTGCTAGGTCTGTGGCACCACAATAGTGGGTAACAATAGAAGTGATGCTTTGCGGAATATTGAGATTGAAGAGGCAGTAAAAAGAAAGAAAGAAGCCTATGTGGGGATGTTGCAAGGCAGAGTTTCTGTGGATGAGTATCGCTATAAGAAGCGTTCTGAAGCAGCTAAGCTGTTTCGCCAGAGTAAGGCAAAAGACAGGAAGGAAAAGGTGGAAAGGCATGAATTGGCTTTTTGGAAAGATAGGAGGTCTTTCTCGAAGTACATCAGACTCAGGAAAAGTAGGGGAAACAAAGTTGTAAGTTGTGTTCAGGGAAATGATATGGGAGCCTGATGAGTTAAATGAAAGATGGGGGTGAATACTTCTGTTTATTAGATCAAGAAAACAAAGGTGATTCTGAGGCAGAAGCAGATGATGTCACAGTGAGAGATGGAAGCACATCAAGTGAAGAGGTGTGTAAAGCTCTAAAATCTCTTCAGAATGGTAAGGCTCTGGGAGTTGATGGCATAACTGCTGAGATGTTTGAAATATGGTAGTGACTGTAATTGACTGGTTAACTTAAATTTGATACTAACATTAGTTCATATTGTTAAGATCCAACAACTTGAACGTCACTACATGGCTTATATAATGAACTACGACAAGAAATTTGCAGTTGTACTGGAAGTTAGGAATGGTCCCTTGGGATTGGAAGGATGCTTTCATTGTTCCCTTATAAAAGAGAAAAGATGATTAGACTGACGCAAGAACTATCGTGGTATTAGCCTATTGAGTGTGCGAATTGTTTGGTAAGGTCATTATTGAAAAAGTACAGGGTCTTACATCAGAGAAAGTGTGGGATGTTCTGAGTGGTTTTATGCTGGTTAAAGGCTGCACTAACCAAATTTTTTGCATTATGCTTGATGATTGAAAAGTACCTGGCTGTTGGTAAGAAAGTTTTTGCTGCCTTCATAGATTTAAAGAAAGCTTACAACCTAGTAAATAGGACATTTTTGTGGAAGGTATTGTATGAATATGGTGTTACTGGGAATCTACTTAATAGTGTCAAAGTCATGTATGCTGGCAGTAGTGCTTGTGTACGAGTGAATGATGTTTTATCAAAATGGTTTTCTATTGGTGCAAGATTCCGACAAGGTTGTGTAATGTGACCATGGCTGTTTAATATACAGGGAGCATAGGAAAGTCCCTTTAGCCTGGAATAACTTGCGAACAGAGAGAGGTACAGTTATGCAAGTGAGATAACGGTATAGTAAAGCGACTACACCCGATCAAATGCAACCAATAGCAGCGCCCCTAGTGGCGAAATGCGGAAGTCAGCCATTGCAAATCGAAAATGAAAAGAGAGAGAGCAAAATTTCCAATTACAAAGTTGTAGAGCATCAATTAATTAGTACAAAATGACATTTGTTTCACACGGATAAGATAAATTGTCGCCTGAATACCCTAAAATGTCCGAAATCGATGTGTGACTTGTCGAATCTGCATATTCACATTTCGCAAATGTAGCCATATGCAAATGCAGATTGTGACGTTGTACCATACCTATGGTATAAAAACCAGTAGCAGGATGTACCCTGATCAGAAGTTTAGGTCTATTTTTTGGATTTCTGGGGTTATGTAAAAAATCAGGTGTATGCAACAGCGCCTACAAGTCTGCTGGATCTACGTCGTCGTGTTACAGGTGCTTGCAATAGTGTGACACCTCCCATGCTGAGGAATGTGCATGCAGAGTTACTTTCACGAATACAAATGTGTATCGTGGGCAATGGTGAACTCTTCGAACATACTCGACATTAACTTTTTATCACTGTACGCCAGTTGGACTTTTTGTTTTGTTTTGTCTGATGTCATCAAACTGTATTGACATAAGTACGCATTTATGCAATAAATTGTGTGTATTTGCTCATACCTATGCCTGTTCCCTTCAGATGTTGACACAAAAGGATGTGCATCGATTTCGGACATTTTAGGGTATTCAGGTGACAATTTATTTTATCCGTATGAAACAAATGTCGTTTTGTACTAATTAATTGATGCTCTACAACTTTGTAATTGGCAATTTTGCTCTATCTCTTTTCGTTTTCGATTTGCAATGGCTTACTTCCGCATTTTGCCACTAGGGGTGCTGCTATTGGTTGCATTCAATCGGGCGTAGTTGCTTTACTATACTGTTATCTCACTTGCATAACTGTACCTTTCTCCATTCGCAAGTTATTCCAGGCTAAAGGGACTTTCCTATGCACCCTGTATTTATGGATGTGTGCATGCATACGCAATGCCAAAAAAGATAGTACTGGTTTATGTCTTGGTGATATCTGTATATGCTGATTGCTGTATGCTGATGACACTGTTCTGTTGATGGCACAAGAGAGTTGCAGAGTATGTTGTCCCAGATGTAAGAAGTTTGCATGATATTCAAACTGAGTATAAATAAGGGAAAAATCAAAGTTATGGTTTTTGAAAGAGGAACTGGTAGTAGTACTGAATGTAATATAAGTCTAAATGACACAGTGATGATTGACCAGGTGAATGAGTTTGTGTATTAGGAAGCATGTTTGAAAGAGAGAACAAATTGGATGGTGAAATTAGCTGGTGAGTGAATTATTCATTGAAAGTCATGGCTGCTTTGGGAGGTTTTCACAGGAATGATGGGTTCTCAAGAGAGTCCCACATGGCTGTGTATGTAAGAGTGTAATTGTTCCTACTCTGATGTATGGCAGTAAACCTGGGTACTACAGAAGAAACATAGGAGTCGTTTGTGTGCTAGAGAAATGCATTACTTGGGGGGGGGGGTAGGACATGTCCTGATTGTGTGAGGAATGAAGATGTGTTGCGGTTGTGCTATGTGAAACAAAATGTTTGCAAGGTGGAGACTAATGTGCTTCGATGGTTTGGCCATGTTGAAAGAATGAGTGATGAGATGCTTACTAAGAAAATATTTTTAGCCCTAGTGGCAGGAAGGAAAGGCAGAGGAAGGCCAAGGAAGTTATGGGAGGTTCAGATTCAGGAGTGTCAGCATGAGAAAAAGATTGAGTATAAAGTTTAGAAGATCTTGTGTAAGGCGTGTGATGGATGTCAGTGAAGCTCGAGTTGTATGTCAAGATCGCTGTAAATGGAGAAGTTTGATATGGCAACAGTAAGTAAAAATTATCTGGTAGTTTGTATTTCTTTGTGGAGCTAACCTCTGAATCTCAGAGAACAGCTTAGTGATATGTATGTATGTATAATTAAATGTTTTGCGTATTTTAGATCTCGCTCATATTAGTTTGCTAGCTATAGTTTTCAATTAATAAGCATAATTTATTTTGAATTAATTGATAAACAATTTATGATTTATAACTTTTACCTGACATAATGTAATATGCCAAAAATAGCTTCCCTTTTTTACATATCCGGCTATAATAAAGTTCACATATATCTAATGTTCTTTACTCTCCCTTGAACTTTGTTTTGTCTAAGTTCAACTGTATTTGTTGGGGTAATCCTAAGGAAGGTATATGATGTGTGTGCAGCATGCGATTAGCTGGTGCACTGTTTTTTTTAGTTGTGATCCTATGTCCCAGTGCTGCAATTAATACCTACGACTGTTTCCAGTATTAACAGTCTATGATTGCATGCACTCGTGCTGTGAACAACATGCCTCATTCACTCATTCTGGTTACAGCAGCTACATTTAAGTTTTAATTGTTTGCAAAAATATTTGTATACTGTGTGAGCTTAGCTGTCTGTTGTTTTGCCTCTTAAAGCTAGATGGTAGTAATGAGTATTTCATAAGTTGTTGCAGGTTAGAATAATGTGTGTGTGTATGTGTGTGTGTGTGTGTGTGTGTGTGTGTGTTTATACAGTATAAATGTTCCTCTTCATTCGGAGTACAGGTATCTTAATTGACTTGAATTTGTCTAATGCATTTGTCCTTGGTCAGTTTGTTAGGAACACATTAGGTACTTCACTGGTTCCCCACAAGCAGTGACATGCTTTCACAGTTTCTAAACACATTTCATTTTTTTTTTCATTTCATTTATTCATTTTTCAGTTGCCACATATTACAATTCAAAATACAAACAATATAATCAATTACAAAAAATGTAGCAACCAGGAGGAGAAGGGAAAAGGCCGTAAGGCCTGACATAGATAGCCCTCCCACCCCTAGTAACTAAAAAAAAAAAAAAAAAAGGACACGAACAACAAGTAACAATACAAAAGACAAGTCAAAGGCACATTGAATATAACTGAAAGATTAAATAAATACATAAGTGTATATAGATGCAAGGTCTATTCATAAGCCGTGAAATCAATCCAGCAACCAGATCAGGTCAACTCAGCACTAATTGAGAGACTTGTTAATAAGGTGATGCTTGAATATTTTTTTTTAAATAGGTCAAAATTGTTAATAGATTTTATGTCATAAGGCAAGGAGTTCCAAAGTTTTGGACCCGAACAATTAATATTCATTTTAATTGTTTCTGTCCGAGGAAATTAGGTATGAGTGTTGATCGATTCCTGGTTTCATAAATATGAGTACGAATATTTAATGATATTAAGTCATGGTATAAATCATTTTTAATTCTTCTGAACATTATTTTACCAAGATTATAGTCAAATAATTGTTTTACTGTAAGTATATTATATTTATTGGGATTTACTTCTGACCTGAAGGTAAAATTAGGTATAAAATAATTAAGAGTTTTTAGGTCTCTTAATCTTATATATCTATTCTGTAATACCTGTATTTTTTTAAAGTTATATTGTGTTGTTTGCCCCCATGTCAGTATACAGTAATTTATATGTGTTTGTATTAGTGTGTAGTATAAAAGTATCATTATTTTAGGGGACAAATTTATCATAATCTTACTAACTACATTAGTGTGTAGTATAAAAGTATCATTATTTTAGGGGACAAATTTATCATAATCTTACTAACTACCCCAATGTTTCTAGATATTATATATTAGTCAGGTTGTCAATATGCATATTCCATTTCAAATCATTTCGAATCAATACTCCCAAGTAAGAATGACTATTCACAAAAACCAATTTTAGCTCCGTTCAAGACCACCACGTCACTCATAGATTGTAGTATTTGTAGTTTCGAAAAGATCATAGCCTTGGTCTTGTTTACATTAATAATCAATTCATTGCTATTTAACCAATTTGTCACCAACACAAGTTGTGCATTTATTCTGGATGTAAGATCTAAAGTATTATTACCCTTGAATAAGATTGTTGCATCATCAGCAAATAAAATTAAATCATTATCTTTTACCACTGTAAAGAGATCATTAATATACAAATTAAATAATATAGGACCAAGGACCGAACCTTGTGGCACTCCAGAAATTATATTTCCTATTGTGGATTGTGTCATATCAATCACAGTATATTGCTTCCTAGCTGATAAATAACTTTTGAATAAATTATATGTAGAACCCCTAATTCCAATAGAAAATAATTTGGTTAGTAGAATATCATGGTTTAGCGTATCAAAAGCCTTAGATAAATCTAAGAAAACTGCAATTGTTGATTGATTTTTTATAGCATTTTGTTGGATTAAATTATGTGTAAATGAAATTGCAAGCTCTGTTGATTTATTTGGCAAAAAGTCAAATTGATTTTTGTTAAATATGTTGTATTTTTGTAAAAAGGAAAGTAATCTAATGTAAATTAATTTTTCTAGCAATTTAGCAAAAATAGTCAAATTTGCAATTGGCCAATAATTATTTGCTTCGTTTACCAAACCTTTCTTGTATTTGGGAGTAATTTTAGTTATTTTTAAAGCATCTGGAAATATGCCTGTAGTAAATATAGAATTATAAATCAACAAAAGTGGCTCCACAATAATATGAGCCACATGTTTAATAACCAATGGTGAAATTTCATCATATCCAGGTCCACTATTGACATTTATTTGCAACAACAAGTGTAAAAGTTCAGATCGTGTAATTTTAAGCAAGTGAAACGTGTTTGGTTGGTGTGAATTCTGAAAGTACTAATGATATTGAAAATTTGTAAGTAAAACTTGTTGTTTAAGAATTTTCGGAGCTAATATAAAGTGATTATTGATTTCATTGACTATATCTTGAATGGATTCAATTATTTGGGTTAAATTAGTTAGGTATTGTGGTGTAATTGAACCTGAAGATTTACCCAGTAATCTGTTTAAATGTTTCCAAGTTAATTTAGAATCGTTTTGAGAAAAGGGCAGTCGTAGTGAGCGATGGGTTTGCCTCCTCGGGGCGCACCGTGGTAACAATGGCACACACAACAGCAACTAGGGCCTCTGTTAATCTTGGAGAGGTGCCAGCTAGTTCTGTGTGACATTGGCGAAAAGACCTCAACTCACTGGGTTTTGTTCCAGAATACTTAGATTGAATGACCAACTGGAACCTTCAGCTGTGGGCTAATCCCCCACACTGATGTTCTTACCTGATTAAAAAGACAAAAAGAAATATTAAGAATGACTCAAGTGTGGGATATGGTGGACCTACCACACTTGAGAAGGACGATCCACCACGGAATCGACCTGGACTTTCTAAACGAGCGTATGAGAAAGCGATCTCGGCTGAGTGAATGTAAGATTGGTGTATGGAATACTAGAGGTATAAATGGCAAGATGAGTGAGGTGATTGAGGAGATGAATAAGTATATACTGGATGTGCTGTGTGTAAGTGAAACCAAAAGAAGGAAATTGGGGTAGAAGAAGTGAATGGCACGGTGAGTGTGTGGTCTGGAGTATTGGATAATATGAGAGGACAGGCTGGTGTAGGTGTGTTTTTAAGTGAAAAGATGAAGAACAACTTGATTCCCTATAGTTGCATAAGTGGGAGAATTCTCTGGATTCGTTTGAAAGTGAAACTTCAGAGAATTGTAATTGTTGTAGTGTATGCTCCTTGTGACTCGGAACCTTCTGATACGAAAAAAGATTTCTGGAATGAGCTAAAAGCTGTTTTGAGCCAGTTTGGTGCTAAAGAAAAAGTTATAATAGCAGGGGATTTCAATGCTAGAGAAGGTGTGCAGAATGCAATTTCTGACAATGTTCTGGGTAAGTTTAATTATCCTTGTGTGAATGATTATGGTGAAAGATTAATTGAACTCTGCATTGAGAATGATTTGTGTGTATCTAATACATTTTTCAACCACAAGTATATACACACATATACTTGGGAAAATAGTACTCCTGGTCAAAAGAGTGTGATAGATTTTGTTGTTTACGATCAGCGTTTGAAACACTTAGTTGTTGACACCCGTGTGATGAGAGGTGCGGATGTTGGTTCTGGTCATTACTTGGTAGTGTCACGAGTGAAACTTAATGTTGGTTGGAGGAAAAGGAATAGGAAGAGACCCAGGATAGAAAGAATAAAGGTTGATAGGCTCCTTGAAGATATCAGCGGTATTCTGACTTACTCAGAGAACGACTGAAGGATCTGAAGTCAGCTGAAAGGGTTGTAGAAAAGAAGTGGGAATGTTTTAAGAACTGTGTTGTCACTGCTGCTAAAGAGGTCTGTGGCACCACAATAGTGGGTAACAATAGAGGTGATGCTTGGTGGAATAGTGAGATTGATGAGGCAGTAAAGAAAAAGAAGGAAGCCTATTTGGGGATGTTGCGAGGTAGAGCCTCTGTGGATGAATATCGCTGTAAGACGCGTGAAGCTGCTAAGCTGGTTCGCCACAGTAAGGCAAAAGATAGGAAAGAGAAAGTGGAAAGGCATGAACTGGCTTTTTGGAAAGATAGAAAGTCCTTCTGGAAGTACATGATACTCAGGAAAAATAGGGGAAACAAAGTTGTAAGTTATGTGAAGAATGAGATTGGGGAAATGATATGGGAGCCCAATGAGTTAAGTGACAGATGGGGTGATTACTTCTGTGAGTTATTAGATCAGGAGAGCAAAAATGATTCTGAGACAAATGCAGATGATGTCACAATGAGGGATGAAAGCACTGGAGGGATCTCAAGAGAAGAAGTGTGTAAAGCTCTAAAATCTCTTCAGAATGGTAAGGCTCCAGGAGTTGATGGCATAACTGCAGAGATGTTGAAGTATGGTGGTGACTCTATAATTGACTGGTTAACTGAAATTTGCCAGTTGTGCTGGGAGTTAGGAATGGTCCTTCGGGATTGGAAGGATGCTATCATTGTTCCCTTGTATAAGGGAAAAGGTGATCAGACTGAATGCAGGAACTATTGTGGTATTAGCCTACTGAGTGTGCCAGGGAAAGTGTTTGGTAAGGTTGTTATTGGAAAAGTACGGGGTCTTACATCAGAGAAAGTGTGGGATGTTCAGAGTGGTTTTATGCCCAGTAAAGGCTGCACTAACCAGATTTTTGCATTACGCAGGATGATTGAAAAGTATCTGGCTGTTGGGAAGAAAGTTACTGCCTTCATAGATTTAGAGAAAGCTTACGACCGAGTCAATAGGATACTTTTGTGGAAGGTATTGAATGAATATGGTGTTACTGGGAATCTACTTAATAGTGTAAAAGCCATGTATGCTGGTAGTAGAGCTTGTGTACGAGTGAATGGTGTTTTATCAAAATGGTTTTCCATTGGTGCAGGAGTTAGACAAGGTTGTGTAATGTCACCATGGCTGTTTAATATATTTATGGACGCATGCATGCGTGAGGCCAAAATAGATAATAGTGGTTTATGTATTGGTGATATCCGTGTGTGCAGATTGCTGTATGCTGATGACACTGTCCTGTTGGCAGAGAGCAAAAGTGAGTTGCAGAGTATGTTGACTCGGATGCACGAAGTTTGCATGAAATTCAAACTGAGTGTAAAAAAGGGAAAAACCAAAGTTATGGTGTTTGAGAGAGGAATGGGTAGCACTGAATGTAATGTAAGTATAAATGGCACACCGCCCCGGTGGCGCAGTGGTCTAAGGCGCTGGCCTCTGATCATTCGTCCGTAAAGGGTCCGGGTTCGAATCCCGGTCAGGCATGGATGTTGTGTTTGTCTTACGGCGCTGGCTCTCTCCCTTCCCTGGAACCATTGACCCTAAATCAGGGACGGGCGACTGCTTATAGCCCATTGAGTTGCTCACGGTGGTCGTTAAACCTCCAATCAAAAATAAATAAATAAATAAATAAATGGCGCTGGGATTGACCAGGTGAGTGAGTTTGTGTATTTAGGAAGCATGTTTGACGGAGAGAACAAGTTGGATGGTGTAATCAGTAGGAGAGTGAATTGTTCTTTGAAAGTCATAGCTGCTCTGGGAGGTTTTCACAGGAATGATGGGTTCTCTAGAGAGTCCCGCACGGCTGTGTATGAAACAGTAATTGTTCCTACTCTGATGTATGGCAGTGAAACCTGGGTACTGCGGAAGAAACATAGGAGTTGTTTGTGTGCTGGAGAAATGTGTTACTTACGTGGAGTTTGTGGCAAGACACGATCTGATTGTGTGAGAAATGAAGATGTATTGCAGTTGTGTGATGTAAAGCAAAATGTTGTTAGCAAGGTGGAGACCAATATTCTTCGGTGGTTTGGCCATGTTGAAAGAATGAGTGATGAAATGCTTACTAAGAAAATATTTTCAACCCAAGTGGCAGGAAGGAAAGGCAGAGGAAGGCCAAGGAAGACATGGGTGGATCAGATTCAGGAGTGTCTGCATGAGAAAAAGATTATGAGTATGAAGTATAAAAGATCTTGTGTAAGGCGTGTAATGGATATCAGTGAAGCACGAGTTGTATGTCAAGATCGCTGTAAATGGCGAAGTTTGCTACGACAACAATAAGTAAAAAAAAAATTTGGAAGTTTGTATTTCTTTTTGGAGCTAACCTCTAAATCTCAGAGAACAGCTTAGTGATATGTATGTATGTATTGAGAAAAGATATTAGTGTAATATTCTCTTTTAAATTTCCTAATATCAGAATTTAATTTATTTCTATATGTTTTAAATATTTAAAAATCAGTATGTAGTTTACTTTTTATTAATTTCGAGTATATTCGATTTTTTTATTAATTTGGTTTAATAGATGTCTAGTGAGCCATGGTTTACGTTGCTTTTTAGCTTTCTTCTTGTTAAGTAAGATTGGAAAGGCTTGGATGTATAATTCATTTAGCACTGTTGCAAAGCTGCCATATAAAAGATTTGGATCAGTCAACTGTAAAACATTTTTTTATTTTATATGTTGTAATAGATTATAGAATTTATTTAACGTATTATTGTTTATTAATCAAGTTGCTATATTAGTTATTTTTTTATTTACAGCATGTGTATCTTTGTAAAATGTAAAAATTGGTAGATGGTCACTAATATCATAAATTATAACTCCTGAAAGAGTCAACTCTAAAGGGGCATTCGTAAGAGATAGGTCAATGGTAGATTCAGTTACTGGTGTTAATCTCGTTGGCGATGTAATTGTATTGCTAAACCCGACAGTATTTAGCAATTGAATAAATTGTTGAGTTTGTATGTTATTTTGGGAAATATCAATATTTAGGTCTCCCAACAAGAAACCCCTTTTACCTGTCAAGTTGATATAATTAAGAATTCCAAATAATTTATTAATAAATAAGGATAAGTTAGAACTCGGAGGGTGATAACAAACCATTATTATATAATATTCATTTTCAATTGTCAAAATTTCTATATAAGGCTCAATAACAGTTAAATCTGTTATCAAAGAATAATTTTGGTGAATAGTATTTACATAAATTGCCACTCCACCTCCCTTTGTTTAATTCTATTATGGAAAAATATTTTATAACCAGGTATATCAATACTATAATTTTGAGTCGGAAACCATGTCTCAGTTAAACAGAGTATGTCAATCCCCGATCCGGTCGCCTAAATAAATGCCTCAACAAGAGTAACCTTAGACATAAGAGATCTGGCATTTATATGAATTAATTTCAAGGCATCATTAAAGTCTCCAGACAACAGATTAGAAACTTGCTGTAGTGTATATATGTCACTCATTATTATTATTAACAATCGCAGGCCACATATGAAGACCAAACATCAATAAACAGAACCTCCAAGTACATTTTATAATATACTATATAAAAAATTAAAAAACTTATTTGAATTAACCTAATTCAAAAACAAAAGACAAAATACCAAATGCCACCCCTTGCCACATTTTACTAAAATTATACATCCCAGTATCTAGCCACATCCTACTACTCACCATCTCGTCATTATTAAAAATATAGGGAGTAAGATTATGAAATTTAAGGAAACAAGGTATCATCTCATAAAATGCAAATCACTTTTTAGTAAATGGGTGTCCAATTCACTATGCCAGACAAAAATTTAACATGTAATTACAAAATGATAAATCACCAAACATAGAAATATAATAAACAGAAGATAAACAAATCAATCACTGTGGGATTGCATGTAGTCCACCCATCTGCCACGAGAGCTTTCACTTTGCTCTGCAAAGGTGGCAAGGGTAAGGGTCACAAATGGCACAATTCACCTTGTCCAGTGATTTAGGGTAACAATAAAATCAGGAAATAGGACAAATAGATGTAGATGCTAAACTTTGCATTGTTTCTCAAACCAGTTGCTTGAGGAACAATGTTTGTTATTCAAGAGAAGCATAGTGGCACTGCAATCCTGGATCTTGTGTGCATAGTGAAGTGTACACTTCATCAAAAGCATATGGTCATCAAATTATGTATACTGAAGTAGCATATTACCCAATAGCAATCAGACACATTCCATCCTCACCTATGTATGCAACTATGACATTGAGATGAATTTATAAGTATCTCACTACAAAAGATTCAGATGTGTATGAAGTGTACATAGCAGCAATTAAGACTTGTGATATAAGTGACTTTGTAAGAGGCATGATAGTGCTAAACATGCAGGTGCAAATGTCTTGGAAACGTCAAACCTTCTCAGCTGTGCAAGAACAACTGTGTCAAGGATGCACAATGAATGGTGCACAAACAACAAAACAAGGAGTCGGTGTCTTTCTGTGGGCGTAAACAACTGGTTGATGTTCAAGGGCAGTAGAGGTAATCGATGGCCTATGTTGTATTGTGTCAAGTAACTGTGCAGCACAACAATGGTATGGAGAGGAAATTGTCATCAGACACAGCCCATAGCCCATCGTACCTGCTGTTAACGAGCTATAACAGCAGATGTCCCCTTCATGTACCACTTCGAAAACCTCTTCTAAAAACGAACAAATTTATGTGCAGTAGGCACAGAAGCACCAAAACTACACCCTTGATGTTACAATCAAGTGCAAATACCAAAAACTTTAAATCACATGTTCTAAAATTATACATTTCGTATTTTTATCTTATTTTACTACTTTCATATACCATAATGCTTGGTTTTAACTGAAAATCATTACCCCCCTTTTCAGTGAATTACAATTTGCAAAAACTTGCAACTTTTACTCTCCATAACAATATATCATCATCATCATCATCATTGTCAACCATTATCAATCCACTGCTGGACGAAGGTCTCCCCAAGTTTCCTCCACAACGGTCTGTCTTGTGCCAGTCTCCTCCATGTCACCCCTGCATACTTTCGAATTTCATCCACCCATCTCCCATGTGGTCTTCTTCTGGGTCTTTTCCTGTCCCTTGGAATCCAATCTAAAATTTCGGCTGTCCATCGATGATCTGTCCTTCTGGCAGTATGTCCAGCCCATTGCCATTTCAGGGATTTAACTCTGATCATGATGTCTTCCACTCTTGTCATTTTTCGGATCCACGAGTTCCTCTTCTTATCTCTCCTGGTTACACCAAGCATGCACCTCTCCATGCTGCTTTGAGTTGTCTGCAGCCTTTGTATGTCTCTTTTAGTTAAGGTCCACGTCTCTGCACCATACGTAAGCACTGGAAGGATGCATTGATCAAACACTTTTCTTTTAAGACATAATGGCATATTGCTCTTGAAAATTATGCTGTTTCTTCCAAAATCTCTCCAGGCAAGTATTGTACGCCGCTTAATTTCTTCATCAATGTGACCCTCACTTGATATCTGCTGTCCAAGATAAACGTACGTGTCTGTTATCTCCAGCTTTTCTCCATCAATCAATAAATCTTCATTTCTTGTAAAAGCATTGAACATCACTTTTGTCTTCTGAAAGTTCATTTTTAATCCCACTTCTTTACTCTTGTCAGCAAGTTCCTGGATCATACTCTGCAGCTCTGATGGGCTAGTTGCAAAAATGACTACGTCATCAGCAAAATGAAGGTGGGTTAGATAATCTCCATTAATCTTTATCCCCTTGTTTTCCCAGCTCAGTGACTGAAAAACACCCTCCAATGTGGCATTAAAGAGCTTCGGAGATATGGTGTCACCTTGTCTCACTCCCTTTCCAATTTTTATGTGTGTTGTATTTTCAAACAGCCTAATCTTTGCACTTGCATTTTCATAGATGTTATTAATAATATTAATGTATGCATCTTCAATACCGCAGGTTTTCAGAGCCATTGTAACTGCTGATGGTTTCACCGAATCAAAGGCTTTTTCATAATCGATAAAAGCCATGCACAATGGAAGTTCATATTCCCTCGCTCTTTCAATTAGTTCTCTCAGCACATGGATATGATCTATTGTGCTGTAGCCACTCCTGAATCCAGCTTGTTCTCTCGGTTGAGCCATGTCCAGTGTTACCTTCAAGCGGTGTGAAAGAACTTTAGTGAAGATTTTATAAACTACTGATAGGATTCTGATAGGTCTGTAGTTTCCGAGATCCTCAATGTCACCTTTCTTATGTAGCAGGATCATTGTAGCGGTGTTCCAATCCTCAGGAATCTTTCCTTCATTAAGGCATCGAGTGAAAATTTGGGCGAGTACTGTTTCGATTTCTCCACTTGCTTCTTGTATGATGTCTACAGTAATTCCATCTTCTCCTGGAGCTTTTCCCCGCTTCATGTTCTTGATTGCATGTGCAACTTCTGCTGGAAGGACTGGAGGAACTCTGGTACTGGTATCTTTCATGATGTCTGGAGTGCATGTATCATCCCTTTCATATAATTTGGAGTAGAAATCTTTCACTCTTGTCAAAATTTCGCCTCTATTTCTTGTTACAGAACCATCTTCTTTTCTCAGTGCCATAATCTGTTTTCTTCCCTTACTGAGATGTCCCTTTGCTATCTTTAGGCTTTGGTTGTTTTCAATTGCTTTCCTCACTAGTTCACAGTTGAATTTTCTTACGTCTTCAGTGATACTTTTTCGTACTGTCTTGCATAGCTCTATATATTCCACTTTGGAAGTCGCATCTTCTTTAGTTGTCCTCATCTCTCTTCTTTTTTGCATCAACATTTTCGTTTTTCCTGATAATTTATTTACATGCAACTTGTTCTTAGACCCAGCTAATTTTGTTGCTGTTTCCATAAGAGCTTTGGTTACTTTTCTGTTAACTTCAGAGATGTCCATTTCTTCCGATGTTAGGCCTTCTAAAGCAGAGAACCTGTTCTTCAGTTCCAACTTGAAGGTATTATGGTGTTTTTTAAGGTTGGTTATGTCAATAGATTTTGTTTGTCTTATGAGCTTGCCACGTTCAAGTTTAGTGTTGAGGTGCATCTTACATCTCACCAATCTATGGTCACTACCTGTGTTGAACTTGTTTAGCACACTGCAGTCTTCTATGACGAATTTTTTGTTACACATAATAAAATCAATTTCACTTGTCGCCCCATTTGGATGTCTCCATGTCCATTTCCTGTGTGGCTTTTTCTTGAAGAAGGAATTCAAGATGAAAAACCCTTCTGCCTCTGCAAACTCAACGAGAGTATTTCCACGCTGGTTTCTGTTGCCGTGACCGAATTTACCTACTGAAGTTTCATTCTGTTGCCGTTCCCCTATTTTTGCATTGAAATCTCCCATAATTATTTTCAAGTGCTGCTTACCTTTATTATTTAGATGACGAATTTCCTCATAAAATTTTTCAATTTCTTCTTCAGGATGACTTGTGGTGGGTGCATAAGTTTGAATAATCTGAGCCTGGTATCTTTTCGAGAGTTGGATAACAAGCCGTGCAGCTCTGTCAGAGGAACTTTCAACTTCTACAACTTTATCCTTCAGTTTCTTGTTTATTATAAATCCAACACCACTAGTTCTGCCAGTATCTGTCCCACGATAGTAGAAGAGATGTCCACTTTTCAGTTCGATGATATCTTCTCCTTTTCTCCTTACCTCACTTAGCCCCACGATGTCCCACTTGATCCTTTGTAGTTCCTCTTCCAATTCAAGAAGTCTTGAATCAGAAGATAGGGAGCGTCCATTGTACGTTGCCAAGGTCAGCATCAGATGGCAGCCTAGTCCTGTCCTCCCGGGATTCTTAGCACCCTCTGCCTTCATGTCGCACTGGCCGCTGCCTTGGCCAGGTACATTCCAGCTGCCGGAGACTGAGGGCCAAGATTTAAGTTGTGGAGTCATTTTGGAGGGATATATATGTATATATATAAGAAAGATGACATTGAGGATCTCGGAAACTACAGACCTATCAGCCTCCTATCAGTAGTTTATAAAATCTTCACTAAAGTTCTTTCACACCGCTTGAAGGTAACACTGGACATGGCTCAACCGAGAGAACAAGCTGGATTCAGGAGTGGCTACAGCACAATAGATCATATCCACGTACTGAGAGAACTAATTGAAAGAGCGAGGGAATATGAACTTCCATTGTGCATGGCTTTTATCGATTATGAAAAAGCCTTTGATTCGGTGAAACCATCAGCAGTTACAATGGCTCTGAAAACCTGCGGTATTGAAGATGCATACATTAGTATTATTAATAACATCTATGAAAATGCAAGTGCAAAGATTCGGCTGTTTGAAAATACAACACACATAAAAATTGGAAAGGGAGTGAGACAAGGTGACACCATATCTCCGAAACTCTTTAATGCCACATTAGAAAATGTCTTTCAGTCAATGAACTGGGAAAACAAAGGGATAAAGATTAATGGAGATTATCTAACCCACCTTCGTTTTGCTGATGACGTAGTCATTTTTGCAACTACCCCATCAGAGCTGCAGAGTATGATCCAGGAACTTGCTGACAAGAGTAAAGAAGTGGGATTAAAAATGAACTTCCAGAAGACAAAAGTGATGTTCAATGCTTTTACAAGAAATGAAGATTTATTGATTGATGGAGAAAAGCTGGAGATAACAGACACGTACGTTTATCTTGGACAGCAGATATCAAGTGAGGGTCACATTGATGAAGAAATTAATCGGCGTACAAAACTTGCCTGGAGAGCTTTTGGAAGAAACAGCATAATTTTCAAGAGCAATATGCCATTATGTCTTAAAAGAAAAGTGTTTGATCAATGCATCCTTCCAGTGCTTACGTATGGTGCAGAGACGTGGACCTTAACTAAAAGAGATATACAAAGACTGCAGACAACTCAAAGAAGCATGGAGAGGTGCATGCTTCGTGTAACCAGGAGAGATAAGAAGAGAAACTCGTGGATCCGAAAAATGACAAGAGTGGAAGACATCATGATCAGAGTTAAATCCCTGAAATGGCAATGGGCTGGACATACTGCCAGAAGGACAGATCATCGATGGACAGCCGAAATTTTAGATTGGATTCCAAGGGACAGGAAAAGACCCAGAAGAAGACCACATGGGAGATGGGTGGATGAAATTCGAAAGTATGCAGGGGTGACATGGAGGAGACTGGCACAAGACAGACCGTTGTGGAGGAAACTTGGGGAGACCTTCGTCCAGCAGTGGATTGATAATGGTTGACAATGATGATGATGATGATATATATATATATATATTAGGAAAGCAAGTAGGAATTTTTACATTGTTCTTTAGACCTACAGAAGAGTATTTTGTGAAATTTTCAGATTTCTTGTACCTTCTCCTTGTTAGATACAGAGCTTCAAATTTTGCAATTTTTGAAAAATTGGTAACTTTCAGCATAAAGGGATTGTATAAGCCAATAGTTATTTGTTGCAGCTTGCAGTATTTTTTGTAGGCTAAAAATAAGCCAAATGTCACTTTCGACAACCAGGTGGGGGAATAAAAGCATCAGTATTTCCTACTATCAGGATCACGATAGAACTTGAATCTAATTTCTCTTTGCCTTTTTTGGATTTTTGTTTATTTCGTGATTCAAATACTAACTCATTGTCCTTTCGTGTCTGTGGAAAGCCAACCGATTGTAACAGACTTATCCCGTTTAATTCTTCACATCCAATTTCACAAAAAATTTCTGCTATCAATTTTCTTTTTAGAAGAGCCTTCACGCATTCTTCAAATGATAGTCATTTCCAGTCTGAGATACAGTTTATTTTCAAATTAGCGGATAAACATGGATACCCCAGAACGATGGTTAATAGATTATACACCAGAATATCAAATGAATGAACTATTAATCTGAAGCCAGATACAAGGCCTAATAAATGATTCGTGGGAGCATTGGACCAGCACCCCCATATCACTAACACACTATCTCATATCTGTTCAAAACATGACATACAATTCGGCACCCGCTCGCTCGAGGAACCTCCTATCATTAGTTAAAAAGGATCGAGCAACAACAGATATTATGAACAAATGGGGCGTGTATAATATTCCACTGTTGGATCCCTCAACAGGAGAACATGTTAACAACTATGTAGGCTCGACACGAAGAAGTTTGTGTATCCCTGTCCAGGAACACAAATACGATATCCAAACCAACAGCAATAATATGGCATTATCAAGGAATGTCATCAATGGAATGCTAAAACTAGACTGGGAAAGCATTGGACTAATAAACCACTCCAGCATGTATACATTCGCTGCATTTTGTTGAAAGTATGTACATTGAAGCTTTAGGTAACAAATGCTGTAACGACTGCTTACCTGCGGACATATCAAAAATTTGGAAGAGCATATTACCAATCTGAACTTTAAATTACAGCAATATACATTAATAATTCCAACAATATATAAAATGGAACATAACTTTGTGTTTGTAACAAAATTCTTGTATTGATATGTGAATCTAATAATTTGTGAAATTGTACCCGTTTCATTGGTGTAATGGCAACAGTCACGACCCATGCGATGTTTGATGACCTATACCCATAATGCATCATTGCACTACTATATAAAGGAGTGCCGCATTGCCTCTGTTCCACCTGATGATGGGGTAAATGTTACCCCGAAAGTGCTAGTGGTGTATTTGAACTGTAAATATCTTTCATATTTTATTAAATATCGTATGTAGACGGTGAAATTTCATTTGATTTAAATTAGCTGAAGGATTTCATTGGGTTAGCAAGTTAGGGGCCATCCATAAAGTACGTGCTAATTTTTTACTATTTTTAGACCCCTCCCCCATGTCATATTTCATCCGATTGTTGACACCTCCCCCTAAAAAGTACATCCTAATTCCCGCAATCCCCTTTTTTTTTGACGACTGCTTTTAGAAGTCCTTTGAGAAACAGAAAAAAATATATATGGAAATATTCTAGTTGGATAATGCTTACCTAGGCATTCCGTTTCTAGCAATGATTCACATTTCTCGCACGTTTCCCGGTCTTCGTAGACGTTATTCTCCGTTGTATGTGAAACTACCATTCACATCTAACACACTCTTTACTTTGGGTAGAGTCAGTAGATCTTCACTTTAGGCTTCAAAAACATCAACTCTTTACAGTTATTAATGCTCTAAATTTTTCGCCCAGTCTTTGGGAATCCTCAGGAGCGTGGCCACTTTTCCACTGATGTTCGTTGTTTACTTCTCGCCAATGGAGTCCGATACCCGACGTTGCAATTCGTCGGATACGCTGTATTAGATACGTTTCTTAACCTAACCTAGCTGGCACCATTTATGTTTCACTAATTCTCTCTCTCTCTCTCTCTCTATATATATATATATATATTTTCCCTTCAAATGGTCGTTGATGCCGTTTTTCCGTTTTCTTCTTCTTCTTTTTTTCTTTCCCTGTTCCCTTGGGTTTTTTTTGTCGGTTTTTCTTTTGTTGTTCTTTTTCTTGTCTTATTAGCTCTTTCCAAATGCTAGATAATGTATTAGGGTCATTATGGTTACACACCCTTGTTTTATTTTTATAAATTAAGATTGATTCCTCCATTCTCATTTGTCTCTCTGATTTTTTATTCCTTTTTATCATTTTAATTTCTTCGAATTTTGGGAATGTTTGGTTGTCAATACAGAATTGCACTAATGCAGTTTTTGCTTTTTTTTTTGCCAGTTAGATATGTGTTGTTTTAGCCTTTTTTTAACATGTTTTTAGTACTTCCAATGTACGATATGCAATGGGAATTTCGTAAGACCCTGATTCCTCTAATATTTTGTTCTCAGTTTTTTTGTTAATAGTCAGATTTTTCAGGGTGTTTCACAGAACTTCCTAGTTGTAAGTCAAATTTAGCACATTGCTTATTAATTTCTTTACTAACACCTTCCAAGTATAAGAATGCACCAATATATTTCAATTTATTTTTTCTCATCTTTCTTTGGTTGTAAACTTCTTGGCCTTCATTTCTCTTAGCCACATGTTTTTTACTCTTGTATATCCATTTTTTAATAAGCTTATTAGGGTAACCATAATCTTGTGATGTTTTCAAGATAAAATCCAGCTCTTGATTCTTTAGCCTGTAATTAGAAGTGTGCGTATACGCATTTCAAATCAAGTTTACAATGCTATTTTTTTTATGGATAACAGGGTGATGCGAAGAGTATGGAATAAGTTCTGAAATGTATGTTGCTTTCCTGGACACAGTGTATTCAAAATTATTTTTCTTTTTCTTAAGTAGAATGTCTAAAAATGGCAGACTATTATTTACTTCAAATTCAAGAGTCAGCTCAATGGTGTTACAGATTTCGTTGAATCGATGAGCGAAATCTTGTAGTTTGGTTTTGTTGAGTTTTGAAATAATAATAATATCATCTACAAGCATATAGTAGTTGTTTTTTCTGGTAGAGTTTGAATAATTTTGCCTTCGATGTGCGCCATTATCACTTCTGTGTATAATGCCGCTAATGGGGATCCCATAGGGCTGCCTTGTATTTGTTTATATATACTTCCTTCAAATTGGAAGATATTGTTTTCTTTAATGAAGTATAATGTATTCTTTAATTCTTTCAGTTGTGCCTTATTCAGATCTTTCTTTATATTTAATTGTTGCATAATCAACCCGATGGCTAGCTCGACAGGAGTATTTGGGTATAAAGCCTTAACATCCATAGAGGCCATCATGAAGTTTGCTAGGTCTTGATTTATCATTTTGATCTTTTCGATAAATTTGTAACTGTTCTATAATGTATATTGATTCCTCTTAAAAATTGGGGATAGATAGCTGTATATCTTTTTCAAGATTGATTAGTGGGGAATTTTTTTCGAGAGAATCAGTCTTAATGGAGTGTTTTCTTTATGGGTTTTAATTTTCAAGAATATTTTTGGCAACCCTGCACCCATTGGTGGGTTCGCATTTTTAATTTTTGCTGGTAAACTACTATGGTTCCTTACCTTAGTAAGGAAAGTTAATTGTTTGTCTGTGGGATCATTGTTGACAAGTTCACATAGTGACTCCGAGATCGCTGTCTGTATTTTATCATTAAATTCAACCATGTCCATAATAACAATTTGCCCTGTCTTGTCTGCTTCACAAAATTAAATTGCAGGGTCTTTACATAAACTTAATGGTTGTTGTCTGTCATACTGCAACTTATTGACCTGGTAGTCTTTTTTGTGCTTAGAGTTATATTCTTTGAGCATAATTCTGAATAATTTAAACCTCAGATCGATAGCATGCTCTGGAGGTACTAGATGTACTATATCTTCTAAAATTGGAATGTACTTGTTCTTGGGGTTGTTTTTGGTGGAAAAGCTTATTTCTTCCCTCGTTGTAACACTGGTTTTTCACTATACATTAGCGCTCTCGATGACTGATTAAGATACACCGGTTATTCAGTTCTGTCTTCATTTCTCGCTTTGATTTTGTCAATTAAAGCATTAAATGTTTTAGCATTCGTACTTTCTACTGTTTTTTGTTGGCTTTCAACGATTTAATTAATTTCTGTAAGTACATTGTCTATAATAAGTGTTTTCTGCATGCCCTTAATTCCGTATTCTGTACGGTTCCCCAAATTATAGCATTGAATGTGGTTTTGGTACTGTTGTTTTCTTTTACTAGTGATTTCTGCACTTAGTCTTTCCTCTTGATAAGTTACTAACAATCTTTTGTCTTTTCCATGAATTGGTTTATTGGTAATCCGTAAGTATTTAGGTATTATTTTAAAGTCAACAATTCATTAAAAACTCTATTTGGATTTCTTCTTTTACCAGCTTAATTTTCTTTTTTTTTTTTTTTTGAACTTTCTCATAATGTTTAGTTTTTTAGGCGTCAGCAGGTTTCTATACTTCATTATCTATTACGTAACGTTGTTCCGCACGTGGCCGATTCAAATGCCTGTGTAACGAATAAATTCACATTAGGAGTTCATATTCCGACTTAGAAATAGATCGGAAAAGGCTACTATTCAATTTTACGTGCATTATTTAAAACATACTTGGAAATATTCAAGTTGGATAATGCTTACCTAGGCATTCCGTTTCTAGCAATGATTCACATTTCTCGCACGTTTCCCGGTCTTCATAAACGTTATTCTCCGTTGTATGTGAAACTACCATTCACATCTAACACACTCTTTACTTTGGGTAGAGTCAGTAGATCTTCACTTTAGGCTTCAAAAACATCAACTCTTTACAGTTATTAATGCTCTAAATTTTTCGCCCAGTCTTTAGGCATCCTCAGGAGCGTGGAGACTTTTCCATCGATGTTTGTGGTTTACTTCTCGCCAATGGAGTCCAATACCCCACATTGCCATTCGTCGGATACGCTGTATTAGATACGTTTCTTGACCAAACCTAGCTGGTGCCATCTATGTTTCTCTAATTCTATACTTAAGAGCAAAACTGAAGACTAAGGAAAAAATTTTAGAATTTAAAACGAAGGGTGCAAAATAATATATATATATATATATATATATTTCCCCTTCAACTGGTTGTTGATGTCGTTTTTCCATTTTTTTCTTCTTTTCTTTTCCTATCCCTGTTCCCTTGTCTTTTTTGTCAGTTTTTCTTTTGTTGTTCTTTTTCTTATCTTATTAGCTCTTTCCAAAGGCTAGATAATGCATTAGGGTCATTCTGGTTACACACCCTTGTTTTATTTTTATAAATTAAGATTGATTCCTCCATTCTCATTTGTCTCTCTGGTTTTTAGCACGTCTTTTGTAAAAAAAGATCGTGCTTCTGTTATCGGTTTGTCCGTCCGTCCGTCTGTCCATCTGTACCCACGGTATCTCTGCAACTATTAGTCCGATTTGAAAAATTCTTTCTGCATTCGGAAGCTTGAAATATGCGAATGATGATCCTTCATTTCGGTTTTTTTTACGATGCACAATTTTGCCGCTGGGGCGTAAATGCAGATGATGTCGAATTCAAAATAACGTTTTAATCCACATATTTGCTTCTAAACATCCGATTGAAAAAATTCTTTTGTCTTTCGATTCCATTAGAGTGTTTTAGATATAGTTTCATTTTCAAATTACGCATAGATTTTCCGCTAGGGAGGCATAAAAGTAAATTACATTTTTTCCAATAACTCTTCTCCTAAAACTCTGATTTGAAAAATCTTTTTTCAGCGGATACATCTCCTAATGTAAAATCTTTTGCATGTAATTTCAAATTTTTGGTAAAGAGTACTTTGGCCACCAGGGGCGTAAGTGTTAATTTTTGCTTCTGATGTATTTGCCATAAAATCTGAGCTTCTAAAATATCGATTGAAAAAATTCTTTCGTGGACTGATGTCACTGACATTGATAAACCTTTTCAGAATATTTTCTTCCTAAAATATCCCACAGTTTCTCCGCCAGGGGGCATAGATGTATATCTTATTTTTGTCAATATCTCTACTTCTAGGAGTCTGATTTGAAAAATTTCTTTTTTGTTGGATAGTGTTTTCCGTGTGACATGTTTTTCATATAATTTCAAAATTTTCAAGTAATTCATAGACTTTCCGCTAGGGGGCGTAAAGGTAAATTGCGTTTCGCCCTATATCTCTGCTTCTAAATATCCGATTAAAAAATTCTTTCTGCACCGGATACTACTCCTGATGGGAAATCGTTTGCACATAATTTCTAATTTTTGTAAAAAAATAGTTTGGCCACCAGGGGCGTAAATCTTTATTTCCGCTTCTGATGTATTTGCAGCAAAATATGAGCTTCTAAATTCTCGATTAAAAAAAACATCGTTTGTAGACTGATACTACTCATGTCTACAAACCATTTAGGAACATTTTCTTCTTAAAATAGTGCATGGTTTCTATGCCAGGGGGCGTAGATGTATATCTTATTTTTGTCAATATCTCTGCTTCTAGGTGTTCGATTTGAAAAATTCCTTTTTTGTTGGATAGTGTTTCCTGTATGACATGTGCTTCATATAATTTCAGAATTTTCAAGTAATTCATAGACTTTCCGCTAGGTGGCGTAAAGGTAAATTGCGTTTCGCCCTATATCTCTGCTTCTAAATCTCCGATTTGAAAAATTCTTTCTGCACCGAATACAACTCCTGATGGGAAATCGTTTGCACATAATTTCTAATATTTGTAAAAAAAAAAAATGGTTTGGCCACCAGGGGCGAAAACCTTAATTTTCGCTTGTGATATATTTGCAGCAAAATATGAGCTTCTAAATTCTCAATTGAAAAAAACGTCGTTTGTAGACCGAACTACTCGTGTCAACAAATCTTTTAGAAACATTTTCTTCTTATAATAGTGCACGGTTTTTACGCCAGGAGGCGTAGATGTTTATCTTATTTTTGTCAATATCTCGACTTCTAGGAGTCCGATTTAAAAAGTCTTTCTTTGTTGGATAGTGTTTCTAGTGTGACATGTTTTTCCTAATAATTCAAAATTTTCAAGTAATTCATAGACTTTCCGCTAGGGGCGTAAAGGTAAACTGCGTTTCCCACTATTTCTCTGTTTGTAAACCTCCGGTTTGAAACATTTCTTCTGCACCGGATACAACTCCTGATGGGAAATCCTTTGCACATAATTTCTACTTTTTGTAAAAATAATGGTATGGCCACCAGGTGGCGTAAATCTTAATTTCCAATTCTGATGTATTTGCAGCAAAATATGAGCTTCTAAAATCTCGATTGAAAAAAGTTTTTTGTACCGATGCTACTCATGTCAGCAAACCTTTTAGGAACACTTTCTTCTTGAAATAATGCATGGTTTCTATGCCAGGGGCGTAGATGTATATCTTATTTTTGTCAATATCTCTACTTCTAAAAGTCTAATTTGAAAAATTCCTTCGTTGTTGGATAGTTTCCGATGCGAAATGTTTTTCCTATAAATTCAAAATTTTCACGTAAATCATTTAAGACTTTCCGCTAGGGCGCATAAAGGTAAATTGCGTTTTCTGCTCCTAAAACTCCGATTTGAAAAATTCTTCCTGTATCGCATACAAGACCTGATGGAAAATATTTTTCACATAATTTCTAATGTTTTGTAAAGAATGGTTTGGCTACCAGGGGTCATAAGTGTTAATTTCTGCTTCTGATGTATTTGTAGCAAAATCTGGGCTCCTGAAAACTCAACTAATTTTTTTCTTGGACCGATACCGCTCATGTGGATAAACCTTTTGAAAATACTTTCTTCCTAACATAATGCATGGTTTTCCCCACTAGGGGACGTAAAGTCACATCTCATTTTTGTCAATAACTCTGTTTCTAAGAGTTCGTAAGCTCAAAATTCCGTTTACACCAATATCTGAGGGATTAAAGACCCGATTGAAAAAACTTCTTTCTTCCGTCTGATACTATTGTTTTCCATACTGGTTCCATTGACTTTGAATAGGTTTGATAAATTTAATTTGCGTCAGAACGGATTCAAAAGACGTGCTTATTACACCCGAAAATTCGGTGTCATCTTTCTTGTTATTCCTTTTTAGCATTTTAATTTCTTCGAATTTTGGGAATGTTTGGTTGTCAATACAGAATTGCATTAATGCAGTTTTTGCTTCTTTTTTTTTTTTGCCAGTTAGATGTGTTGTTTTAGCCTTTTTTTTTTTAAGCATTTTTTAGTACTTTCGATGTACGATATTGGGGTATGTGTACAATGGGAATTTCGTAAGACCCTGATTCCTCTAATATTTTGTTATCAGTTTTTTTGTTAATAGTCAGATTTTTCAGGGTGTTTCACAGAACTTTCTAGTTGTAAGTCAAATTTAGCACATTGCTTATTAATTACTTTATTAACACCTACCAAGTATAAGAATGCACCAATATATTTCTATTTATTTTTTCTCATCTTTCTTTGGTTGTAAACTTCTTGGCCTTCATTTCTCTTAGCCACATGTTTTTTACTCTTGTATATCCATATTTTAATAAGTTTATTAGGGTGACCATAATCTTGTGATATTTTCAAGATAAAATCCAGCTTTTGATTCTTTAGCCTGTATGACGATGACAATGACGATTACGTGTGTATACGCATTTCAAATCAAGTTTACAATGCTATTTTTTTTATGGATAACAGGGTGGTGCGAAGAGTATGGAATAAGTTCTGAAATGTATGTTGCTTTCCTGAATACAGTGTATTCAAAATTATTTTTCTTTTTCTTAAGTAGAATGTCTAAAAATGGCAGACTATTATTTATTTCAAATTCAAGAGTCAGCTCAATGATGTTACAGATTTCGGTGAATTGATGAGCGAGATCTTGTAGCTCGCAGGGTTCATTCTAGGCGTTTTTTTTTGCGGGGCGCCCTGCCCTGCCTGCCCTCACGCTAAAATTATGTGCCCTACTGCCTTTAAATTTAAAAAACCTCATCCTGACAGCCCAAAAATGGAAACTGTAAAACGCGTGCGGTGACCTGCCCTAATCAATCCTACACTGCTGTGAAACCAAAATAGCGCACCCACTCCATATTAACTTCTCCTCTATGTCTAGAAAGTCGTAATGACCCCTGTTGGTTAGGATTCCTAGAAGACAGGAATTGATAAGATACGATCACTTATTGTTTGTTTCTCTATGCCAGCACGGAAGGAAGGAAGCATGAGATTTAAGACAGAAGGACCTGCCCTCTGAACTACTGGGGGAGGAACAAGTTTGTACAAATTACTGACAAAAGAGGTGACCAGTATTTGCTCCCTTTACTCCCCCTCCCCCACTCTTTCTCTGCATCCACTCCTAGGCACTCCCACCCTTTGTGTTCCCCTTCCCAGCCCGCCTACAGGAAATTTGTACGATCCTAAAAACCTCTCGAAGTTAGCCATCAGTATTCTAATTATAACCTTCAGTCAATATGGCACTGCGGTGGGCGCCGCAGGTTACTTTAATTTTTGCAGATTGCTTTCACAAAGTTTCAAAAGTTTATATTATTTATTTCATTAACTATTTACTCAATCCCAGGAACAAACACAGCACAAGACAGCTACGCCCGTCGCAGTTTTTTGGAAAGGTGCGCAGACTGTTTTTTCTGACTATTTCTTTAACATTCATTGTTTCTAGAATTCCTTTCAATTTTATAGCAAAGAAAGGGAAATTTTTGCGCGAATTTAACGTTGGATCCCGCTTCCAGACTTGCGTCGATAGATCAAGTAACAATTGAATTTTGAATACGTGAATCCGATTTTTAGTGTAAATATGACATGGATGGTAAGTCAGATAACATCCAAAAACTTAAGTTTCGTTGTCGTGGAGCGGGAATCGAACCCACTTTGGATAGCGCCCGAGTATGCTAGCCACTACACCACCCAGAACGATGAAGTAACACTTGTTCAGTTTTTTTCATTTTATTTTAATTTTCTTCTACCGCCCTGGTGGCGCAGTGGTCTAAGCGTGGCCTCTGATCATTCGTCCGAAAGGGGTCCGGGTTCGAATCCCGGTGAGGCATGGATGTTGTGTTTGTCTTACGGCACTGGCTCTCTCCCTTCCCTGGAGCCAGTGACCCTAAATTAGGGACGGGCGACTACTTATAGCCCATTGAGTTGCTGACAGTGGTCATTAAACCTTCAATAAAAAAAAAAAATTCTTCTTCTTCCTTGTTTTACAAACAGGTAATTTTGACTTAACAAGAATATTGCTTTCTTTCAATAATGAAGCTTGGAAGCGATACTTTTGCGCACTTTTTAAAAGTGTCTCCGTTTCCACCACTTCCGTCTTGCGCTGCATTCCAGAAACTGGTGGCCGCAATTTTTCTTTTTAGCATCCGTATTTTTACAAGAACAATATTTTTTAAGGCTTTTCAACGTTCCCTATGTTTTCGCCACTGTCGGTGTTTCGGAAGTTAACATCCAAATTTTTCCCTCTTTGCTCTTCCAGATGGCTTCACCTCAGTAAGATTTATGAAGTTTTTTTCATTTTTTTTTCCAAAAATCACTTTTGCACACTTTTTATCGTCCCTACTCAGTTTTTATGGGCATATTATGCTGCAGCATTCCAAGAACTGATGGTTGTAAATTTTTCTTTTTTAGCTTCCAGACAGCTTTGTTTCAGTTATATTAAAGGTGTATGTTTTTTTGTTTTTTTTTCAAGAGCCATATTTTTTAGCTTTTGTAACGTTTTGTTCTCCATTTCCGTGGCATTCCGGAAGTTGACGGTCACAGTATTTTTTTTTCTTCCAGATAACTTCATCTTAGTTAAATTCAGGTGAAGAAAAAAATAATTTTTTTTTTAGTAAAATCGTACTTCTACGCATTTTTAACTTCCCCTGTTGCATTTCCACAGCTCTTTCATCATACATGAGTTTTATCAGAGGAATCCCGCTGTTTTTGGTCATTATTTGGGTCATTCTCGAAATCAATGCAGAACTGAAGATAAATGGGGGGGTGTAAGGAAGGGGTTGTTTTCCGTCTAAGGAAAGTATTTTGCCTTTCAAAACTTTCGAAAACGGAAGTTAAACGGAGTGGAGATTTTTTCCGTAATCATAATTTCTTTTTTCTCACGATGTTGTCTATGTCCGGTATTGTTGTAAATTATCATGTTATTGCATAAATGTTTGTATTTCAGCAAGAAACTCTGGGCAACAATTTCCGAAAACGGAAGTTGAAAAGATGCGAAGATTTTCCTGTAGTCTTTGCTTTCATCCTAATTTCTTTCCGTAGTTTGTGACGGGTTTATAATTTATTACATGGTAAATAATGTTTTTTTAAACTGGCGGTATGCTCACTTCCATGTTTGTTAACTACTGGTATGGCATACCGGCCCACTTTGAACACTGATTACGCAGCATTCCAGTAGCTGATGGTCACAATTTTTTTCCTTTTTTATTTACTTCCAGATAATTTCATTTCACGTTGAAGAGGGAATTTTTTTTTTTTTTTTTTACAAGAAGTCTTGCCATTGTTCCTAACTTTAATTTTATAATTTTTGGGGATTTAATTGTATCAATGAAAATGCTTCCACCACATTTTCACAAATTCAGTAAATTTTTGCACAGTGCACAAAAGGATTCCAAACAAAAATTCTATATGGGCACCAGTTTTACGAACAAATGAAATGTGATATATATATTAACTATCCTTTCCAAAGTTGACATGATCATACAGAGCTGTCTAAATCATCAACTGATGAGGCCCCCAATAAAACATAATTGCTGCAGGAACTAATAAAAGCACAATATACACTGAAGTGCCAGAAAAGCTGGTACAGACGAGCTTATGCAAAATACATAGCAACGTCACCTATGCACGTATTCGGTTGCATCTGCCAGTGCGTATATAAAGCGATAGACATTCTTGCCAGCTGTCAGAACTGTTTTCGACGTGAGAAGGACAAGTAATAACGATTTAATCGATTTTCAACGCGGTGTCATAGTTGGCGCTCGTGAGATGGGCCATAGTATTTTGGAGGTAGAAACGAAGTGCGGATTTTCACGGACGACCATTGCAAGGGTGTACCGTGACTACAAGAGTTTTGGCAAAACCTCCAACCTACGATGCCAATGTGGCCGTAAAAAGACATTGGGTGAACGTGACCATCGTCGGCTGTCAAGAATCGTTTTATGCGATAGGCGTGCAACACTCTCGCAGGTATCATCGAAATTCAATGCTGGAGCCTCAACAAGCATCAGCGTCTGGACTGTGCAACGTACTCTGCACGATATGGGCTTTGGGAGCCGACACCCAACTCGAGTCCTCTTGATGAGTGCACAACACAGAGCTAAGCGCCTCGCTTGGGCACGCCAACACCGCCACTGGACACTTGATGACTGGAAACAAGTAGCCTGGTCTGATCAGTCGCGTTTCCAACTGTATCGGGCAGATGGAAGGATTCATGTGTGGCGCAAACCCCATGAAGCCTCACCTGTCAACAGGGAACTGTATCGGCTGGTGGGGGGTCCATAATGGTATGGGGTGTGTTTAGCTGGACTTCACTGGGAGCCTTGGTACGTCTACAAACGTCTGTGATCGACCAAAGCTATGTGCGCATCCTTTCTGAAGAGGTACACCCGTTCATGTCGTGCATTCATGCTGATGGGTTGGGCCTGTTCCAACAGGACAATGCACCTCCACAAAAGTTTTGGGATGCCACATTATGGTTAGAGGAACATTCATCTGAGTTTGGGTTGTTGCCATTCCCACCAAAGTCCCCAGATCTGAACATGATAGAACACATTTGGGATGCCATGCAACACGCTATCGAACACAGAAATCCGAGACCTCGGAATGCACCTGAATTGTGGAACGCTCTGCAGGAAGTGTGGTGTGCATTGCCTACAGCACATTTCCAGAAGCTAGTGAAGTCCATGCCCCGTCGTATTTCTGCAGTCCTGCGCTCCCGTGGGGGACCTACGAAGTATTAGACTGGTGTACCAGTTTTTCTGGCGCTTCATTGTATATCATCCTTTAAAGGAGGCAGTTGAAATTTTAATCGATTAACTAAACGCAAAAAAAAAAAAAAAAAAAAAAAAATTATGAATTTCAAATTATTTACTATTAATTATACTTCCAGTTTAATTATTTTAAAAAATTCAAAAGCATTTAAGGGATGATGTTTAAATTCTGCATAAATAGCATCTCCTTTTTTCTTATCAAGGCAAAGCTGGTTTGACTATAAATTTTATTTAAAAAAATAATATTTAGGCTTCCCTTTATCTTGCAGACAGTTTTTAGCTTTTCCTTTCTGCATTGCAGACTCCTGAAAAAAGTTCTGCTTCAGGGCTGGCAATAATTCTACTGCCAAATTTAGCTACAGACATAATTTTTTTCATTTCTACATAAAATGTGATCTGTTCTTTAACTTTTGTACAACAGTGTACATGAACTTCAGACTGACTGAAAACTTCTCTGTGTGTGTTTCTGACATAATATTGATGAAAATATACTACTTGAAGGGTACTTACTCTAGAATTATTTCTGATATGATAAACACTAACATTTACAGTTCTCCCAAAACTGCAGTAAAAGCATGTGTCCTTTTTCATATAATTGAACCTTTGCATATTATAATGTGCAACTTTATTCCATTTAGATAACAAACTAAATAAAAATAAAGAATTAAACCCTTTTCAGTTAAAAAAGTTCCCTTTTTCAAAGTCTGCACCCTGCCCTTTTTTAATCCTAGAATGAACCCTGTAGCTCGGTTTTGTTGAATTTTGAAATAATAAGGATATCATCTACATAACGAGCATATAGTAGTGGGTTTTCAGGTAGAGTTTGAATAATTTTGCCTTCGATGTGCGCCATTATCACTTCTGCATATAATGCCGATAATGGGGATCCCATAGGGCCGCCTTGTATTTGTTTATATATACTTCCTTCAAATTGGAAGATATTGTTTTCTTTGATGAAGTATAATGTATTCTTTAATTCTTTCAGTTGTGTCTTATTTAGATCTTTCTGTATATTTAATTGTTGCATAATCAACCCGATGGCTAGCTCGACAGGAGTATTTGGGTATAAAGCCTTAACATCCATAGAGGCCATCGTGAAGTTCGCTAGGTTTTGATTTATCATCTTGATCTTTTCGATAAATTCGTAACTATTCTTTAACGTATATTGATTCCTCATAAAAATTGGGTATAGATAGCTGTATATTTTTTTTTCAAGATTGATTAGTGGGGAATTTTTTTCGAGAGAATCAGTCTTAATGGAGTGTTTTCTTTATGGGTTTTAATTTTCGAGAATATTTTTGGCTTTCCTGCACCCATTGGTGGGTTCACATTTTCAATTTCTGCTGGTAAACTACTATGGTTCCTTACCTTAGTAAGGAAAGTTAATTGTTTGTCTGTGGGATCATTGTTGACAAGTTCAAATTGTAACTCCGAAATCGCTGTCTGCATTTTATCATTAAATTCAACCGTGTCCATAATAACAATTTGCCCTGTCTTGTCCGCTTTGCAAAATTAATCGCAAGGTCTTTACATAAACTTAACAGTTGTTGTCTGTCATACTGCAACTTATTGACCTGGTAGTCTTTTTTGTGCTTTGAGCATATTTCTGAATAATTTAAACCTCAGATCGATTGCATACTCTGGAGGTGCTCGATGTACTGTATCTTCTAAAGTTGAAATGTACTCTTCTGTTCTTAGGGTTTTTGGTGGAAAAGCGTATATACATTGTGATTTAGTTAAATATAATCAGAAATCTGAAATATTTCATACCCTTTTTTAACTATCAAAAGACAAAACAAGAGAGATGACACTGAATTTTCTGGTGTAATGAGCACGTCTTTTGATTCCATTCTTATGCAAATTAAATTTACCAAAGCTATTCAGGTGATGCGTAACATCACAGCCTCTCCTTGACAAATGTCAACCCCGCCTTCTCGTGCTGCATCCTGTTCCCACTGAAAGGGCTCTGACGACCGCCAATAGCGGTATAACTATACCTTCGGGATTAGAGGAAATGCTATCCCACACTCACCAACCCGCTTGGCCAGTGTGGTGAGTTATGGCAAAACCCCTCCAAAATGACTCCACAACTTAAATCTTGGCCCTCAGTCTTCTGCAGCTGGAATGTACTTGGCCAAGACAGCAGCAGCCAGTGCGACATGAAGGCAGAGGGTGCTAAGAATCCCCGGAGGACCAGACTAGGCTGCCATCTGATGCTGACCTTGGCTACGTATAATGGACGCTCCCTATCTTCTGATTCAAGGCTTCTTGAATTGGAAGAGGAACTACAAAGGATCAAGTGGGACATCGTTGGGCTAAGTGAGGTAAGGAGAAAAGGTGAAGATCTCATTGAACTGAAAAGTGGACATTTCTTCTACTATCGTGGGGCAGATACTGGCAGAACTAGTGGTGTTGGATTTATAATAAACAAGAAACTGAAGGATAGAGTTATAGAAGTTGAAAGTTCCTCTGACAGAGCTGCACGACTCGTTATCCAACTCTCGAGAAGATACAAGGCTCAGATTATTCAAACTTATGCACTCACCACAAGTCATCCTGAAGAAGAAATTGAAGAATTTTATGAAGAAATTCGTCATCTAAATAATAAAGGTAAGCAGCACTTGAAGATAATTATGGGAGATTTCAATGCAAAAATAGGGCAACGACAACAGAATGAAACTTCAGTAAATAAATTCGGTCACGGCAACAGAAACCAGCGTGGAAATACTCTCGTTGAGTTTGCAGAGGCAGAAGGGTTTTTCATCTTGAACTCCTTTTTCAAGAAAAAGCCACACAGGAAATGGACATGGGGACATCCAAATGTGACGACAAGTGAAATTGATTTTATTATGTGTAACAAAAAATTCGTCATAGAAGACTGCAGTGTGCTAAACAAATTCAACACAGGTAGTGACCATAGATTGGTGAGATGTAAGATGCACCTCAACACTAAACTCGAACGTGGCAAGCTCATAAGACAAACAAAATGTATTGACATAACCAACCTTAAAAAACACCATAATACTTTCAAGTTGGAACTGAAGAACAGATTCTCTGCTTTAGAAGGCCTAACATCGGAAGAAGTGGATATCTCTGAAGTTAACAGAAAAGTAACCAAAGCTCTTATGGAAACAGCAACAAAATTAGCTGGGTCTAAGAACAAGTTGCATGTGAACAAATTATCAGGAAAAACCAAAATGTTGATGCAAAAAAGAAGACAGATGAGGACAACTAAAGAAGATGTGACTTGCAAAGTGGAATATATAGAGCTATGCAAGACAGTACGAAAAAGTATCACTGAAGACATAAGGAAATTCAACTGTGAACTAGTGAGGAAAGCAATTGAAAACAACCAAAGCCTAAAGATAGCAAAGGGACATCTCAGTAAGGGAAGAAAACAGATTATGGCACTGAGAAAAGAAGATGGTTCTGTAACAAGAAATAGAGGCGAAATTTTGACAAGAGTGAAAGATTTCTACTCCAAATTATATGAAAGGGATGATAAATGCACTCCAGACATCATGAAAGGTACCAGTACTAGAGTTCTTCCAGTCCTCCCAGCAGAAGTTGCACATGCAATCAAGAACATGAAGTGGGGAAAAGTTCCAGGAGAAGATGGAATTACTGTAGACATCATACAAGAAGCAAGTGGAGAAATCGAAACAGTACTCGCCCAAATTTTCACTCGATGCCTTAATGAAGTGAAGATTCCTGATGATTGGAACAACGCAACATCATTGTTGCGTTGTTCCAATCATGGCTTTGAAATCCTGCGGTAAAAAAGGTAATATTGAGGATCTCAGGAACTACAGACCTATCAGCCTCCTATCAGTGGTTTATAAAATCTTCACTAAAGTTCTTTCACACCGCTTGAAGGTAACACTGGACATGGCTCAACCGAGAGAACAAGCTGGATTCAGGAGTGGCTACAGCACAATAGATCATATCCACGTACTGAGAGAGCTAATTGAAAGAGTGAGGGAATATGAACTTCCATTATGCATGGCTTTTATCGATTATGAAAAAGCCTTTGATTCGGTGAAACCATCAGCAGTTACAATGGCTTTGAAATCCTGCAGTATTGAAGATGCATACATTAATATTATTAATAACATCTATGAAAATGCAAGTGCAAAGATTTGGCTGTTTGAAAATACAACACTCATAAAAATTGGAAAGGGAGTGAGACAAGGTGACACCATATCTTCGAAACTCTTTAATGTTACATTGGAAAATATCTTTCAATCACTGAACTGGGAAAACAAAGGGATAAAGATTAATGGAGATGATCTAACCCACCTTCGTTTTGCTGATGACGTAGTCATTTTTGCAACTATCCCATCAGAGCTTCAGAGTATGGTCCAGGAACTTGCTGACAAGAGTAAAGAAGTGGGATTAAAAATGAACTTTCTGATGACAAAAGTGATGTTCAATGCTTTTACAAGAAATGAAGATTTATCGATTGATGGAGAAAAGCTGGAGATAACGGACACGTATGTTTATCTTGGACAGCAGATATCAAGTGAGGGTCACATTGATAAAGAAATTAATCTGCGTACAAAACTTGCCTGGAGAGCTTTTGGAAGAAACAGCATAATTTTCAAGAGCAATATGCCATTATGTCTTAAAAGAAAAGTGTTTGATCAATGCATCCTTCCAGTGCTTGCGTATGGTGCAGAGACGTGGACCTTAACTAAAAGAGACATACAAAGGCTGCAGACAACTCAAACAAGCATGGAGAGGTGTATGCTTGGTGTAACCAGGAGAGATAAGAAGAGGAACTCTTGGATCCGAAAAATGACAAGAGTGGAAGACATCATGAGCAGAGTTAAATCCCTGAAAAGGCAATGGGCTGGACATACTGCCAGAAGGACAGACCATCGATGGACAGCCGAAATTTTAGATTGGATTCCAAGGGACAGGAAAAGACCCAGAAGAAGACCACATGGAAGATGGGTGGATGAAATTCGAAAGTATGCGGGAGTGACATGGAGGAGACTGGCACAAGACAGACCGTTGTGAAGGAAACTTGGGGAGACCTTCGTCCAGCAGTGGATTGATAATGGTTGACAATGATGATGATGATGATTCAAAATCAACAGAATCGATATGGAAAACAGTAGTATCTGACCAGAGAAAGAAGTTTTTCAATCGGGTTTTTAATCCGTCCGATATTGCTGTAAACTGAAAAGTCAGCTGACGCCTTCTGGTGGCAGACTTTTTCAAATCGGAGTTTTAGAAGCAGAGATATCGAAGATAGCGCAATTTTCCTTTACTCCCCCTAGCGGAAAGTCAGTAAATTACTTGAAAATTTTGAAATTATATTAGAAACGGGTCGCACCGGAAACTGTCCAACAAAGAAGAAATTTTTCAAATTGGACTATTAGAAGCAGAGATACTGACAAAAACAGGATATATATCTATGCCCCCTGGCGGAAAAACATGCAATATTTTATGAAGAAAACATTCCAAAAAGGTTTGTCTACGTGAGTAGAGTCAATCCACAAAAGACTTTCTTCAGTCGAGATTTTAGAAGCTCAAATTTTGCTGCAAATACATCAGAAGCAGAAATCAACCCTTACTCCCCCTTGTGATCAAACCATTTTATACCGAATATTAGAAGTCAGTGGCATCGTGTGCCCATTTAGGTTGGGTGTGCGCTCTTATGGGAAAAAATACGCAAAATTTTTATTATGTATCCCGAGCTGCAAAATTCGCACATTGATTTTGAACATACGAAAAGCATTTCTTTTATTTAGCTGTCGTCTGATAATTTACAGTAATAAAGATCTTTACGTACACTCCATTGTAAGAAAAATCTGAATTTTCTATGCAAATACTAGAGTGACAGGGGAAAAAATAAGTGGTATCACATCGCAGTTTGCGATGCAAACTCATATTTGAATTGCAAAACCACGATTCAAAGTTCTAAAATGAAATTTCCATTAAAATGTTCAATCTGTAGAGGAACTCATTGTTTATCAAAAATACGACTTTGTTGACACATGAAAAAAAATCATGTATTCATAACCTTATGAATACTTTATGTTTCCTTTCAACTAGAAAAAACCTCCTCGTGTAGCTCTATCCATGCAGTGATGAGATGGTCATCGTTCAACCGCAGATCGTCTATGATTGGTTCCACGCTCCCGCCTGTCTGTACCATTAGTCATTTAAAGACAGATGCTCTTATTGTTGTTTTGGTTTTGGTTTCGGTTTGGCCGCCACTTAATTTTAGGGGATGTGAGTTTTGTTGTTTTACTCTTTGTTATTTGAAATCATGGCTATCAAAGTGTGAATATCAACCATGAAAAGGTGGATTGAGGAATTAGATCCAAAAGGTAGTTGGTTACGCCATAAATGTTAAAATCTCCATCCAGTCTGCCTATTGCAAACTTTGTCGGAAGGATGTTGGCAGCATAATTTTTTTGAAATTTCAATTCTTCTTTTATTGATAAAGTTTCTGGATTCATTATTAAAAAGGAAAATGTGGTGGAGCACACCATATCAGAAATTCACCGTGCCAGTGTCTCGTAGGCAGAACATAAAGGAAAATCGCTCGCTGATTTTCATCAAAGAACATCTATTGGTAAGTCAGTTATTGTTGCTTCCAATGCATCTAAAGCTTGAATTGGAAAATTAATTGATATAGCATATATGATGCCAAAGAGGAAATTCCATTTTCGAAATTTCCTAAAATTATTGAGTTAGAGAAGCGCCATGGTGTTGATGTAGGGCAAACTTACCATTCGTCTGTGATGTGTGCTCAGTTCACGGAGTGCATTGCTAATGTTTTCAAAACTGATAGCAATGACTTAAGAAAAACAGAGTATTTTACCTTATTTATTGATAGCAGTACAGATGTTAGTGTATCTGAAAATGAAATTATTTGTATCATGTATGTCAATAAAGTAGGAGATACCAAATTCCCATTCCTGGCATTAAAAGAACTGAAAAATGCTGATGCAAATGGTATCAAAAATGCAATTGTAGAGTCCATTGCAGAATTTAGAATTGTCAGTTTTGAAAATAAATTAATTGGATTTTCAGCGGTGTTGCAGCTCTTTTGAAGAAAAACTGCCCTTGTTTAGTGTCAGTGCACTGTTTAAGTCATCGCTTAGAGCTAGCTCTAAAAGATTTTATGCTGTCAACATATTTTCAAGAAGTACATAAGTTGATGGAAGACATTCATAATTTTTATAAAAAAAGTGCCAAACGAATTAGGGACTTTCGTGAGCTCTCAACAATTATCGATGAAGATGTATCAGATACACCAGCTTTGCGAGTCCATGGCACCAGAGGGGTTTCACATATGCACAGAGCCACTAACAGACTGATTAAAAATTATTTTGGTGACATCATCCAGCTTGGTGACTAGCACGGAAATCAGGTTTTTAATGCTGCCAAGCTGTTAGAACCTAAGCTTTGGCCAACAGACAAATCTACTCTTGCAAATTTTGGTGGTGATCAAACTACTGTATTAACTGAGAATTTCAGTAAGTTGTTGACTGCCAACAACACTGACAACGATAAAATTCAAGAGGACTGGGATTATTTCAAAACCTTATGGTTAAGAAATCTGTAACACCTGTCAAAGCAACAGTTATGGAAATGTTTGAAAGAAAAAGTACGCAACTGAATTCCCAAATCAAAACCGCATGATAAATATCATGAGATTAATGCCCGAGTCCAATATTAAGGTCGAAAGAGCCTTTTCTGCGATGAAAAGAATCAAGACATTTCTGTAATCGGATGAATTCTAATGCTTTGAACCATCTATCTATTGCGGATAACGCTGGAGGGACCAGAACTATGCGAGTTTTACCCTGAACAAGCAGTGGAGGTATTTTTTTAAAAAGAAGCCCCGACGCACAAGTGTGAAGTCTTACGGAAAAAGAAAAAGAACAGACGCAGAACCTGAAGCTACCACAAGTTCAGGAGTACTCTCACTGTCAAGTGACAGTAAGTAGCTGCTGCAATGTGTGGCCAGGTAACATTTCACCATATATCCATAGAAAAAAAAATGTACTTTTTACATATCCACTAATATATTTTTAAATTTTACTTTTCATTACTGATTACAGTATTTTCGATAGATATTGAAAGGTACTAGTAATAGCTTTATTTGATAATAAATTATTAGTCACTTAAATCAAAAGAAAAATAAGTTCTCCACATAATTACTCAATTGCTCCACAATCACCACAATGCTAAATTTGAGGAGCAAAATTGCTCCCCAAAATATTTCAGTTATTTTTTACCCTGTAGAGTGATGAACGAATTTTCGGTATCTTTCTTTTATATATAAGTTTTAAATACAACACGTGGCTTACTTTCTTTAGCCCACTTTACACAATCTACAAATTCTGGCAAAAATGGAACACTTAGTACATCATCAACCTAAATGGATGTCAAAATTCAATTGTATCTGTGCTCATCAAACGATTCACACAGCAACGAAAAGATAGAAAACTTGTAGCAGAATGATAAAGTGTGTTTATGACCATGGTATTCCAAATGCAAACAAGTGTGACCAGTGGTGCTTTTTAAACGTGCACACCCTGGAAATTTAAACCTCTGCGTTGGATCCACAAAGAAATAAAAACATGACCTGTAGCGCCATCTGGAATGCTTTGAATTACAGTTACTTAAATGACTTAGGGTGTCTGCTGTTAAAATAGCATTCCTGCAGCTGCAAATATTATTTACTATGTTTTGTTTACTGCACGAAGCAACGAACCTTCTCCTCTTCACAAAAATATTGCACAAGGGAATTAAGTTTAGCAGACAAACTTTAGCGAGTCTTACTGGAAATACATATAAAGAAAAAAAGATATATAACAGCAACTAGATGCTCTGTGAGACTAAATTGGTGCTGATTTCGAGTAGCACACCTTAAGAGTTCCGCTGGTACGTTTGAGACCAAAGAGAAATAAGAACAAGACATGCAGCGCCGCCTGGGAAGCACTTGCACCATAGCTGCTTTATTGTCGTTGGATGTGCGCACGCAAAACAGCACACCCCGGGATTCTAGCGCGAATGCGATATGCTTACTGAACGAACCTTCTCTTATTAATGAAAACATTATGTGGAGGAACTAATTTTAGCCACTACTAAAAGCCTTTGGACGAACTCTGGTGAGTTTTATTAGAAACAAATCCGAAAAAAATAATATCGATATTATAGGTTAAATTGCGACTCTGTGTGGGTGTGCGCCGCACATCTAGCACACCCGAATATTCGCCCCTGTTAGAAATTACCTGCAAAATATTTCCCATCACGAGCTGTGTCCACTGAAGGAAAAAATTTTAAAATCAAGAGTTTTGGAAGCAGAGATATCTGGGGAAAAGTAATTTACTCTTACATCCCCTGGCGGAGAATCTATGCGTAACTTGGAAAAGTGACTGATTAAAATAATCTTCGACACTAATGGAATTGTAAAGTGAAACAATTTTTTTAATTGGATGTTTAGAAGCAAGTATGTGGAATAGAATGTATTTTGAATTTGATATCATCTGCCTTTACGCTCTCTAGTGGCAAAATTTTGCATCGTAAAAAAAAAATCATCATTTGCACATTTCAAGCTTCATAACGCAAAAAGAATTTTTTAAATCGGATTATTAGTTGCAGAGTTAGCGTGTCTACAGAAAGACGTAACTCTGGACAAACTAATAACGTGCTAAAAAATATGTCTTTTTTAGCACGTTTTTACAAAAACGTGCTAAAAAAGACAAAACAAAACAAAGAAATACCATCTACTATATTTGTTTTGCCACTGGATGTCTGAATTACTAAACCTCCTCCATCCCCCCATGTCACATTTGGTCCGGTTGTCAGGACACCCCCCCCCGTAATCTCGGATGTACTTTATGGACAGCCCCTTAAACTATTGGTAAGTGAGAGTGAAACAGCAAGCAGAGTTAAAAAATGTGATTTTCATACTTATTTCTGTATAGTGACCAGGGTTTAAAAAAATCATGATTTTCAAACTAGTTAACTTTTTTATGGGATTTATCTGGGTAAAGTCTCAAAATTTCTGCAAATTTTCGGAGAGAACTCCTCTCCTTCGTCAGGCAGTCTTTCGTTCAATCTCCGTCTCGGTCTTCTGTTATGGTTAACCTTGACGGTTATGGTGATTCTGCAAACTGTCTTGCCAGATGTTAGGCAGCGAAAATCCCTTACAGTTGTTAATGATGAAGCTCTGGTATTTTCCAATTTCAAGTCCCTCTTTCAATTTTAACTTCAGTGATGTCCAATAACAGTCAAAGAGTCCCAGTCCATGTGGTGTCCTGTTTATCTAACGTGTCTGTCTAATCCTGTGTTGTTTGAACAATTTTTTATTGCTGCTTTGTGCTCCACGATGCGACTTTCCAGTCTATGACCTGTTTCTCTTATGTAGTATTTTCCACAGCTGTGGGTTACTTTATAAATTACTCTTTGAATTTTTAACAGGTTTTCTTCTTTTTGAATCAACTAGTTTAAATTGGGAGCTAATCTAACATCTTATTTACTGCTTATTCTCTTTAAAGATTCAAACAAACCCTTTTGATACATAATTTTTCTTGTGAACCTAAACTCCTGCTTGCTTGTTTTTTTTTTTTTTTTTTTGTTTATCTTGTTTGAGTAATATATCTATTTCCTTTTTTGGGTAGTTATTTTCTGTTAGCATTACTTCCAGTTCATCCATGTGGGCTTTTTTCATATCTTCAGAGGAGACTAAATTATTTATTTTTTCTAAAAATTTTGCCCTAGCTTGATTCAAAAAGAAGAAAACCTGTTAAAAATGCAAGGAGTAATTTATAAAGTAATCTGCAGCTGTGGAAAATACTACATAGGAGAAACAGGTCGATCGCGGCGCACAAAGCAGCAATAAAAACTTGTTCAAACAAGGCAGGATTAGACAGACACGTTAAAGAAACAGGACACGGCATGGACTGGGACTCTTTGACTGTCATTGGACATCAATCCAACTCCCTGAAGCAAAAATTGAAAGAGGGATTTGAAATTGGAAAATACCAAAACTTCATCATTAACGACTGTAAGGGATTTTCGCTGCCTAACATCTGGCAAGATGTTTTGCAGAATCACCATAACCGTCAAGGTTAACCGTAACCGAAGACCAAGATGGAGATTGAACGAAAGACTGCCTGATGAAGGAGAGGAGTTTTCTCCGAAAATTTGCAGAAATTTTGAGGCTTCACCCAGATAAATCCCAGAAAAAAGTTAACTAGTTTGAATATAATAATCTAGGAAGCCAAATAACAAAGATGAGTTTGATTTACATTATGATTTTTTTTTTGTTTTTTGTTAAATAAAAAAAATCGGATTTATTTGATTTAAATCAGATTTTTTTATTTAAATCAGTTTTGTTTTATTTAAATTACTGTTGTGTTCCAGTTCAACTTTAAAATACCTCTTCATTCTTCAATGTTAACATGAAACATAACATTCTTCTCCATGATTGACTTGATGGTATATATTTTTAAAATTTAAGTGAAACTGTGTGACACATAATGAATGAGAATGTAATAAGGAGAGAATGGTATTCCATAAGGACATGCATTATCTTTAATGTACTGATTTGTGTCTACTGAACTAGTTAATAATGACTGATATGCAAATCATATTTCATATTCAAAACATTTATTTTTCATACATTTAAAAATAAATCTGAATCATCAGACAGAGAGAGAGAGAGAGAGTTTCTCAAGTGAATTCTGTGGAAGGAATATTCTTCTCATAACACGTAGAAATAGGTTTGTGTGGAAGAAATATTCTCATAATATGTGGAAACAGGTCTTCGGGCAATGTAATTTTCAAGTTTTCTGATGTGATTAATGTTATGTGACAAATAATTAATGCAGGCAAATCAGAGATGTCTGGTTGCTGTGTTAATAAGTCTGATAAATCTGAATGTGCACAACATGCATAAAACAGAAGAAGTTTTAGTCATTATATTACTGGTGTAGTTTTAAAAAAATCTACAACTTACCCATTAAATTTGAATCGTAAAAGCTACAAAATAGTATATTGATTGAAAAACAGCAATTCCTGAGTACATTTTGATTGAATTAAAAAAAAAGCATGTGATGAGAGAAACTATTTGTTCAGCAGTTTGAACAAAAATACTGGTTTTGCTGCTTTTTGAATTCCTAGCCTAGTTCTTAATTTAGAATTAGAATGCACAATGTTAAATGTTGAAACAATTCTTTCAATTCCAGCTGAAGCAGATGTTGTTAGTAATTGCAAAATTACTTTGCAGTTTTTTTTTTGTTTTTTTTTCTATTAACTCTTTCACTGTGGAAAAGGAATTTCACTAGTCTAAAGAATTTACTGCAAAGCTGCACTTTTTCTTCCATCATCGTTCCAATGAATGGTGCAGATTTTGTCAGAAGCTTAATGAGAATGGTCAGGAATGTGTCTCCATATTTTTTGCTGACAAATTGTAAAGCAACTTCTTTTTCTTCAGGCATAATAGTCACATCCATGTTTTTTGCTTGAAAGTGAAGATCAACAAGAAAGGCCAAATAATGAGCTGAAGATAAAGCTTGACCATACCTTTTATGAAACAACTCCAATTGCTTTTCATCTAAGATGTCATTTAATACAATTTCCAACTTTTTCCACACTACAGCTGCCTAGAAATTTTGCAATCGTTCCTCTGGACTCTATCAAGATCATTGGTTGATATATTGCCAATATATCCAAATTCATTACTTTTTCTTTGATTTTAGATTCAATATTGCCATCTTTATTGTTAACCACTATTGCCATGAGTATTAGCCAGTTATTGATGTAGCTTCTTAAACAGTCGCTCACGGAATTCCAGGATACATCTTGGGGCAACACAAGACCTAATCCACCAGCTATGTATGCTGATCCAACAAAAAACATGATTTCTGAAATACTTCACAATTTGTGTACTCTGCTCTTTGATGTTTGAAATCGGTAGATCTTTTGCAAGAAGGTTTAAAATGTGAGCTGTGCTTAATAAATATATTAAATATGTGATAACATCAACATTTTTCTCCACTTCTTTCCTCATCTTTGTCATATTTGAAGCATTGTCTGTTACAAAACTTCTAACTTCACAATATAATTTTTTTTTCTGCCAATTATGAACTGCATAGAAATTTGTTCAAGGTAATCACCTGTATGGGGTATACCAGAAGTGTTAAAACTGTACACTAAATAGACATCACCATCTGAAGTTGTTACACAAAAACAAACAGCTAGTTCATTATGGACATTGGACCAGCCATCTATACTCATGCAGACTATCTTACCTTTTAAAGACTGAGAACATTTCTCTATTTCATTATCAAAACCTCATCTAACAAAAACAACCTGCTATATCCTGTTCTGCTGGTGGCTTATAGGCAGGATGTAGCATTTCAGTAAGTTTCTTAAACTCCTGATTTTCAACCATATGAAATGGAGAGTTTGAAGAATAGATCATTTGAGCAGTTTGCAGATCAAACATTTTTTCCTGTTCAGCTGTGGTTCATGTCACAAATGAATCCATTCTCAATATTTAAAAAAATTCTGTGTTGTTGCAGATTTAGTGGTTGCTTCAGGTACCAAGACAGTTCTCTCTTTTATGCAATATCTTAGAAAAAAACTTCAGCATGCTGAAGTTTTTTGCTAAAATATATCTTAAATTAGTTGAAGTGCTCTGTTGATGGCCATTAACTTTATTTGTATTTAATGAACACAATGAATAATGGTTTTTCATTCATGCATATTAAGTCCCTGGATCTCTTTGTCACACAGTTTGCAGTTAGCACGTGAACCTTTGCCTCTCATATTTTTAATTTCTTCAAAATATCAAGTACTTCCAATATTGGATTTCATAGGAAAGAGTCCGCTATTGAAAAGTTAATTCGTTTTTTGACGTGCATTAATGCAATTGCATTGTTGGACTTATTAAATCCATGTTGAACACTTACCGCACGTGTTGGTTTCCGTATTTCCGTTGTGTAGATGCGGCATGGGTTTTTTTTTCTTTCGGTTGCTGTTCCTCTTTAATTGGCCTCGTCACTAAATGAATTTTTTTCCCTTTTCTGCGTCTACATTTCGATACGTTTTTTACCCAAGTACTTTCGGTAACATTCCGTTACCGTCATCTAGGGGACGTTTTGCTCCGACCTGCACAGACCGTGTTGGCAGAGCATTATGTGGTTCTCGTGGTCTGCATCTGTTCGCGGCTATCGCTTCCTCTTGGGCGTTGTGGCACTGTCTCTTGTTGGCCAGCGATCTCATTTTTTGAACTTTTTCGTTTTTTTGCTCAATTTTAATTAAATTCCTCCAGCTCTTTCTTAAAATATTATGGTCATTGTGGTTGCAAACTTTTGCTCTATTTTTTTCTATCATTACCGACTCTGCTATTCTGAGGTGTTTCTCGGATTTACAGCTTTTTTTGACTTTTATATTTTCAAATTTAGGATATTTTTGGTTAGCCAGACAATATTGAATAAGTGCAGTTTTTTCTTCTTTTTTCTGCCAATTTTTTACATGTTGTTTTAACCTGTGTTTAAGCTTATTTTTGGTACTTCCTATATATGCCATTGGAGGGTTTTCTGTAATAGGAATTAAGTAAATACCTGCTTTTTCTAACATTTTTATTTTTTCATTATTTTTTATTACTATATTTTTGATAGTATTTACTTTTCCTCCAATTTGAATGTTGTGCTTTTTACAAATATGTAAGGAAAACCATTTAGATATTTGATTTCGTTTTTATTTATAACTGCATTATTTTTTATTTTCTTTAGTACTTCTGTGTTCCATTTTTTTATTAAATGGTTTGGATAACCAAAAACTACCTGCAATTTTTTTTATGAATTAAATTTTTTCATTAATGAACTGAATATCTTCAGAGTGCGTATATGCTCTTTTAATTAATGTTTTCAGACTATTGCATTTCTGTGGATAAGGATGTGCCGAGTTGTACGGGATTAGAACAGGAACAAATGAACTTTTTCTATAAACACTGTATTGCAACTTATTTGTGGATTTTATAACTTGTACGTCCAAAAAGGCTATTGTGTTGTTTTTTTCCATTTCTACTGGCAAGCATGGACGTTAAAGCATTATATCCAAGCACTCCTGTTCCAAAAGTTATTAAAATTGTCATTAAGAAGTTACATACTCTTAAAATATTAAATGACACACAAACTCAAGAATTCAAAAAGTTTTATTCTATTTATATGAAAATAATGTATTTACATACAAGAACAAAATATACAAGCAAAATTCAGGAGGCCCAATGGGCTCACCATTATCAACTTTATATGCTGAGGTTGTGATGAACGAGACTGAAGAAAATGTCGTGCAGAGTATGGAAGAAAAATCAGAAATATACTGTCGATACGTGGATGACATTTTTATTCTATCAAAACTGAACGAAGAAGAGTTAAGAAAATTAACCAAATGTTACAGCTCTTTATACCCAACAATAGAACTTACAGTAGAAATGAAAAAAAACCACAATAGCTTTTTTGGACGTACAAGTTATAAAATCCACAAATAAGTTGCAATACAGAGTTCATCGAAAAAGTTCATTTGTTCCTGTTCTAATCCCGTACAACTCGGCACATCCTTATCCACAAAAATGCAACAGTCTGAAAACATTAATAAAAAGAGCATATACGCACTCTGAAAATATTCAGTTCATTAATGAAGCAATTAAATTCATAAAAAAAAATTGCAGGTTGTTTTAGTTATCCAAACCATTTAATAAAAAAATGGAACACAGAAGTACTAAAGAAAATAAAAAATAATGCAGTAATAAATAAAAAGGAAATCAAATATCTAAATGGTTTTCCTTACATTAAAGGTGCTACTAATGAAATTAATAATATTTGTAAAAAGCATAACATTCAAATTGGAGGAAAAGTAAATACTATCAAAAATATAGTAATAAAAAATAATGAAAAAATAAAAATGCTAGAAAAAGCAGGTATTTACTCAATTCCTATTACAGAAAACCCTCCAATGGCATATATAGGAAGTACCAAAAATAAGCTTAAACACAGGTTAAAACAACATGTAAAAAATTGGCAGAAAAAAGAAGAAAAAACTGCACTTATTCAATATTGTCTGGCTAACCAAAAATATCCTAAATTTGAAAATATAAAAGTCATAAAAAGCTGTAAATCCGAGAAACACCTCAGAATAGCAGAGTCGGTAATGATAGAAAAAAATAGAGCAAAAGTTTGCAACCACAATGACCCTAATATTTTAAGAAAGAGCTGGAGGAATTTAATTAAAATTGAGCAAAAAAACGAAAAAGTTCAAAAAATGAGATCGCTGGCCAACAAGAGACGGTGCCACAACGCCCAAGAGGAAGCGATAGCCACGAACAGATGCAGCCCACAAGAACCACATAATGCTCTGCCAACACGGTCTGTGCAGGTCGGAGCAAAACGTCCCCTAGATGACGGTAACGGAATGTTACCGAAAGTACTTGGGTAAAAAACGTATCGAAGTGTAGAGGCAGCAAAGGGAAAAAAATTCATTTAGTGGCAAGGCCAATTAAAAAGGAACAGCAACCGAATAAAAAAAAAAAAAACCATGCCGCATCTACACAACAGAAATATGGAAACCAACATGTGCAGTAGTGTTCAACATGGATTTAATAAGTCCAACAATGCAATTCTTCAAAATAGTTCCAAATTATATCTTTTTTCCTTCCAGCCAGGCTGACTTCAACACTTGTCCTAAAATGAGCTAAGCACTGAAACCCTTAGCCATGCAGTACAATGCAACAGGAAACTAACTGAGAATGGTACTTTTAAACTGGCATTGGTTCCTGTTTATATGTTCTGTATCACCAGGGTTTGAAAAATGTGGTTGTCTGTGACAAGTGAAAAGTTTTGGTTGCCAAGTAATAAATTTAGCACAGCAGTTTAAATTCAATAGACAATTATTTAAATGTTGTTATGCCTATTGTTGGATACATAAAAATATCAGTTCTTTAATAAGGCTTATTTTAATTCACAGAACTGATTCATGACTGTGCGCCAGCATGGGGAACCGGTTTCTCTGCGAAAGAAATTGGACAGTGAATACCATGAGTCAAAACATTTGGGCATGGTGCGCTTAATAAAGAACATGAGGGAAGAAGCCACAAGCCCAGAGAATGATTTCTCAAAACACTGCGGGAAAAGATAAGCTGTGTTTACACCATTGTTTATCTTTCCCATAAGCAGTGTTTACACTGCTTATCTTTTCGCTGCTTATCTTATCTTTTAGCATTTTGGGAAATCATTTTCCAGGCTTGTGGCTTCTTTCCTCATGTTCTTTGTTAAGCGCACTGTGCTCGAATGTTTTGACTCATGGTATTCACTGTCCAATTTCTTTCGCGTAGATACTAATCCCCCATGCTGGCGCACAGTCATGAATCAGTTCTGTAAATTAAAATATGCTTTATTAAAGAACTGATATTTTTATATACAAGAGTCAGTCACATGTGCGTCATGAGCTCTTGCTTAGCAATTGGTGTTGTAGGTCAAAGGGCAAATACGGATTCCCGTGTTTCCACAGAGCTGTTAGGAAAGTTCTAAAAGACTGCAGGATTCTTGCATCACCTACTCTAGAGGGAGAAAACTGAGTTTGGTTTTTATAAAATGGTAATTTAAATTTAAATTAGGTTAGCGATAAAATATTATTGAAAATGTTTACAATTTCGTAAATATTGAAAGTGTAAACTATTAGCTTTTAATTTTTAGTATTGAGTTGTTCTTCTCGCGAGCCCTGCAGGGCTGTTGATTTTCAACTGAGAAGTGAGTTATTTGCCTGACAGGTAAACCAGCATGAAATATTTCAAGCCCTGTTTATCACCCTCTACTACTATCCACTAAAATAATCTTCCTGCTGAGTTCATGTACAAGAAAGGGAACACTGGTGAATGCAAAAAGATCAGATTCCTTTGCTATTGACAACATCCAACTTCTAACCTCCCATGAAAGGAGATTAATGGTCCTGGGAGCCTGGGACTTTATAATCTCAGGGGGAAAGAACAAATCTCATTTTTGTTAAGTTTTAGAATTACCTTATGCCTTTATGATTGCAATTGAGAAATGGCACAAAGAAAAATTCTTTGTGGAAAAAAAAACACATTTAGAACAAAATGTATTTTAGCTTTCGTGCCTAAAATGATATTGTTTTTAGTTTCAGTATGAAGTTGATTTTATTTAATGAATAACAGTGCTAAATTTAGCACTGTTAATTTGAGCACATGCAGTTTTTATTTTAATGGACTTTACAAATACATAATGGAGATTTGAAGGTTTCTATTTGTGATTTAAATCAATGATTTTTTTCGTGATTTAAATCAACGAACCCTGGTAGTGACAGTATTTGTTGGGGAGGAGTCAACAGAACCCTTTTTAGTAGCAAAAACATTTGTGTGTGTGTGCACGCGCGCGTTCTTGCGTGCGTGTGCGTGCGCCCCCTAAACATAGATGAGTGATCTTGCAGAAGGAAGTAGTGAGGAAGGTAAATTTTCTTTCAGAAAGTTTCAATTTATGCAGATACAAGTTTTTATTCTGTAAACTACCTGTAATTCACTAAATAGATGTACAGGAAGTTCTGTGCATATTTTAAGTCAAACACAGTACAACAACAATGGTGGAGTAGGTTAGAAAAAAGGAAAACAAAACAGGAATACCATATTTACTTGAATCTAATGCGCACCTTTTGTCCAAAAAACTTTTCGGTAAAAGCAAGGGTGCGCATTAGAATCGAGTACGAGCATTTGTAAATACATAAGGTTGATGCGCCTTTTCATTCCTCCAAGTATGCAGCGCTAATGTGTCGCGGCAGGTGCATTGGAGGGGGGGGCTTGAGTCTATGTTCACATCAATCACTCATTGCTCCTCCCTCTGCTTTCCACCTCGTTTTATCTCAGGGCTTAGAATATGTGTGCCTTTCTCCTCAGAAACCAAGGTAATCTTGCTTCTTGATCTCTTTAGTCGTCATTCATTCTGAGTCAACATGCACAGAAAGATGTCTTCAAAAAGGCAGCATTACACAGCAAAGTTGAAACTTAAAGTATCGCTTTCATGGAAGAAAGTAGCTATCGGGCATATAAATCGAAATTCGGAGTTCCTGAAGTAAATGTGCATTTGTGGCGCAAAAAAAAAAAAAAAAAAAAAAAAAAAACGATTAAAGATGTGCTCGACAACCAGACAAGCTTTTACTAGCCCTAAAAAAGGGAAATTTCCCGAAATTGATAAACAGTTAAGCATGTTCATAAAAGAACAGCGGGCAGGTAGATTGCCAGTAACTACAGAAATCCTTAAATTGAAAGCTAAAGAAATTCATCGTCAGCTACAGCTAGAGGGGAAATTTGAAGCATCCTGTGGTTGGATAATGCTGTTCGTGAAGAGAAAGGGATTTTCTCTTAGACAGCGGACATCCATCTGCCAAAAGCTCCAGGCTGACTTTAAAGATAAGTTGAATGCTTTCCAAAAACATTTTATCGCTATTCAAAAGCAAGGGCAACACGACTTGGGGCAGATCAGCAATGCTGATCAGACCCCAATCTATTTCAATATCTTTCAAACTGCACAGTTAAACAATGTTGGAGCAAAACAAGTGAAATTACCGACGAGTGGCGATAAAATCAGAATGACAGTAATACTCTGTGTTACTGCAGATGGAAATAAACTTCCACCCTATGTCATTTTTAAGAGGAAAACTTTCCCAAGAGGAATGTATGATGCAGTGCAGGAATATGGCTGAATGTCTGCAAATTTGGTTTTAGACTGACTAAGTAAAGTTCGACTATGATAACCTTAAGGTTTACTGAAGTTATGATCCCTGCTAGTGCTAGACGCATTTAAAGGACATGTAGAAGATGCAGTAAAGAAAAAAATGAAAGAAAACTGCAGCGATCTTGTCATTATTCCTGGAGGGATGACATCACAAATCCAGCCTCTTGATGTTTGTATCAATCGCCCATTTAAGGCTGCCATTTGTCGACTTTATAATTCATGGCTTCCATCGAGAGAAACGGAACTAGCAAAGACTGGCCGCGTTAAAAGAGCACCCCTATCGACTGCGTGCAAATGGATTATTGCTGCTTGGGAAGAATTCCAAATGAACTTGTGCGGAATTTTGAATTCTTTGGACTTCCGTAACAGAAGATGACGCATTTTTTGAAGTGAGCTTGGACAATGAACAACCGGAAGTAGAAAACCCTGGTAGTGACAGTGACTAATTTTTTTTTCAATCATGTGTATTGGATCTAGTATGTACCAGAAATAAGGTAAATATATGTATTTGTTAGTATTTTTTCCAGATTTTTTTTTATTTGAGTATGTGTGTATATTTTTTCTGATTCCTAAACACGCTGCCTGGAGTTGGGGGTGCGCATTACATTCGTAGGTGTGTTAAATTCGAGTAAATACAGTACATAGTATTGTGTATTAGTTACAATGAAACAAGAATTGAGATACTGTTGTTACTTAATGATTGAATACAAATATGAGGGGAAAATCTGAGGATTACTGGAGGCAGCTACATATTGTGAATTGGAGAGGATAATTACTGACTTTTACAGAAGATGTACTAAATGTTGTATTTATTGATTTATTGTCATTTCTATGATTATCATAATTGCTGTACTTCTATGCCTGTCTAATGATTGCATTTAGGTTGCATTTAGGGCAGAATGCATTTTACATGCTCTATTGTAAAGGTCAAACTGGGGAACAAGTTCGATTTTGAGGAGTGGCTACAGAATTGTTGATCATATCCTTGTACTGAGAGAACTAATTGAAAGAGTTAATGAATATGCACTCCCACTATGTAATGCTTTTAGTGATTATGAAAAGGCTTTTGATTTCACACAACCATCTGCAGTTGTTATGTTTTTGATATTCAGTGGCATTGAAGATTAATATATTCTATTAAGATTTGATATTCTGTGGCATTGGGCATTAATATCATTAGTAACATCTATGAAAATGCAAGTGCAAAGGTGCAAAGTCTTAACTGTTCGAGGAAAAAGCTCATATAAAAATTGGAAAAGATGAGACAAACTTGTCAATGCCACATTACAGAATGATTTTCAATCATTGAACAGGAAAGACAAGGTGATAAATATTAGTGGAGATTGCTTAATCTAACCTTCATTTTGCTAATGCCATAAGTCACTTTAGCAAGTACTCCTTCAGAGCTGCAAAGTAGATCCAGGAACTTGCTAACGAGAGTAAAGAAGTGGATTAAGACTATGCTTTTACAATAACCGAAGTTTTAAAGGTTGATGGGGAAAATTTAGTTGTAAGTGACACCTATACTCCAATTCACCTTAAAAGTGTAGTACTGGGAAAAGCGGGAGAGCCTTATTACATCTCGTCGTGGAACGCAAGAATGGTATCCATCCGTGTTAATGTGCTCTTCTACTGTTTCGTTTTTGATCTCCCCACCCACCCGCACATCTCACAAGCAGTGGCGATTGTGAGTGGGGGTCTGGTGGAGGCCGAACTGCTTCCTGATTGTCAATTTATTGTCTCTGTGTTGTTAATGTTGGGAGAGGTCTTCCACCCCTTACCCCTGTGTCTGAGTTTTATCCCAAGTGGTCAGAAATAGCCGAAAGTGTGAAGCTCTTAATTCAGCAACTTCTCAGAACAAATTTATTTATAAAAGCGCTCTAACTTCTAGAATTTTTTTTAGATAGCAATTTTGTCTGATAAACTGTTGAGTAAACAAAAATGGATTCTAAGCAATAATTCTGATGCTTTTCATTCTAAATGCTAGGGACTATTTTTCGTAGTGGAGGTAGCTGTTTTGTACCCTTCATAGTGGTTCACTCTTAGGTTGACTCGGAGTATAGGTCTACCTTGGACAACAGATATCAAGTGAGAGTCACATCAAAGAAGAAATTAGTAGGTGCTTAAAACTTAGCTGGAAGGAGTGCACTTCAAAGAAATATCACAATTTTAATGTGCAATTTACCATCATGTCTTAAAATTGTTTAATCAGTACATTCTTGAAGTGATTACTTATGGATCAGAAACATAGACCTTAACTGAAAATGACATACTGAGACTGCAGTCATCTGACACAAAATAACCTTTATTTATTTTATTAACTTTATGTTCTTCCATCCCATAGCAAATGTTTTGATGTGACTGTTGTAGACAAAACTGTTTAAGTGTTATGGTGACCTCAGACAGATCAAGATTTAACATAAAAGTAATTACTCATCAGTATTAGGCATATGAGATAGATCATTTCAACAAATTATGATAGGCATTACAAGAAACTGGATGGGAGACCCAAATTATAAAGGTGATTTTTCTGCCTTACTGTATGTAACCTATCAAATACCAAAAATTAAATTAAAGAAGAATTTTTGCAGATGTGTGTATAATGAGGTGTAAAATTTGATGTAGACTGACCATGAGGAAGAAAAAGAAAAAATTAAATTTCAATTATCATATGCTGTTGAAAGAATATAATAAAAAGAATAAAACTTATTAAAATATACAAAAATTAAAATATGAAAGACAGCAATTAATGATTTAAAAAATAACCCTGATATTAAGATATGTGAAGCAGATAAATCTGGTCAATTGATTATACTTAATGATGTAGATTATCAGTTAAAAATGTTTGAAGCCCTAAAAGTCTTGAATTGTGAAATAGTGAAAAAACATCCTACTGATTTTCCTAGCTAAAGTTACAAATCATTTCCCTAGCTAAAGTTAAAAATCACAGTATATTACCATTTGAAATAACAAAAGCTTATCCTCGTATGGGTGCAACTACACCTGGTATTTTTGCTGAAGTCAAAATGCATAAAACTGACTTACCCCTAAGGATAGTTGTTTTGAAATGTACACAGTGTGGCAAATAATTTTTAAGAATGGGTCTGTAAAATGAAATAGAAACAAGAAATTATAATTTTTTTGGTTTGTTATTCAAAATAAGTCCCTCCGGCTTCAATACACTTGTTACAGCGATTTAATAATGATTCGAATGCCTGTTCCAGTTCACTTTGCGGAATTGCCTCCAAAGCACGCGTCGAAGCTGTTTGTATGGTCGAAATATCATCAAAATAACACCCTTTTAATGTCATTTTAAGTTTTGGGAATAAAGAAAAGTCGCAGGGTGCTAAATCAGGTGAATACAGTGGATGATAAAACACACAGACGTTATTTTTCGCCAAAAATCTACGAACAAGAAGTGAGGTGTGACTGGGTGCATTATCGTGCAACAAACACCAACTGTTTTCATCCCGATATTCTGGACGAATGCGACGAATTCTGCGCATCAAATGCCCCAAAACATTTAAATAAAACTCACCAGTAATTGTTTGTCCACTTAAAACAAATTCTTTGTGGATAATAATACCCTTACTATCGAAGAATGTAATGAGCATTGTTTTGATTTTCGATGGAACTTTTCTTGTTTTTTGGCTTGTGGTGAGTTTTTTTACTTCCATTCCGCGCTTTGTTTTAGGATCATATTGCAAACACCATGTTTCATCACCTGTAACAATCGATTTTAAGAAGTTTGGATCATTTTCAGCGGCTGAAATGATGTCTCTGCAATGTGCACTTCTCCTTGATTTTTGTTCATTGGTTAACGTGTGTGGAACAAATTTAGCACAGACTTTTGTTTTGCCCAAATCTTCATGCAGGATGGTTCGAATCGTTTCTTTGTTGATGTTTAAAGACTTTTCCATCATTCTTAGTGCCGCACATCGATTGTTTGCCACGAAATCACGCACTTTTTCAATAATCTCAGGTGTCCTAGGTGAACTTGGTCTTCCAATATGCTTATCATCTTCTAGCATATCTCCGTCCAAAAAACGTTTGTGCCACAGGAAAACATTTGATCTACTTAAACAAAGCTCATCGTAAACTTGTTTCATCATTTGATATGTTTCCCAGGCACTCTTACCAAGTTTTGCGTTAAATTTAATAACAGCAATTTGTTCCATCTTAATAATGCAACATGAAAATAATTTTACTTCTCTAATGAACGGCCGCTTCGTTTGAGTTACTTTAACAACTGCGCAGTACTTTTGGCAGAAAGCAAGCAGATGGTCACGGTTTATAACGCATTCACGATTCCACGGGAGGCGCCACCGTAGGCTGAAATCTAGCGCCAGTCTTCAAAATTCTTTGATGCACTGTGTATTTCACCCTTTATAAATTTGGAAAGAAATTATTCAAATATTTAGCTCCAATTTCCATGACTAATATATATATTTTAAAGGATAGCTTAAATTTTATACATACATATCACTAAGCTGTTCTCTGATGTTCAGAGGTTAACTCTTTACAGAAAGAACTCACGGCTCCTTATCAGGCGTCTCCATACATGAGATTCTTCCGCGAATTCGCGGAATTCCGCTTTTTTCGGCATCATTTTGGTCATTCTCGAGGTCATTGCAAAAATGAAGAGAAAATTTTCAGGATTTTTTTAGGGGGGGGGGGGGGGGTCGTCGTTCTATAGGAAAATAAAAAAAAAAGCGGAATTCCGCGATTCCGCTTTTTGTGGAGTAAAAGAAATAGCGCTTTCTAGCTTAAAGCGTTGTTTTTGGAGCAGACGCGGGGGGCAAGAAGAAATGTTGGAGGGTGGAGTCAGGGAGCTCAATTCGTTTACTGCTGTCAACAATGGATGGGATGTCAGTCACTTGAGCATCGCAGCGCAAAGGGTGGAAGCTCCGCCTACTTCGTGCGTTAGGGAAACTACCGCAGCCCTTTCCGTGTCTTGCGGGAAATCGCCACTCTGCATTCTATCAGGGCCAAACTATCTGCTTAATTCTATCCGTGACGTCATCGCCAGAAACTCTCTCTTGTAATTTGCAAATGTACCCGAATGCGTTCCCGCTTTTCTGAGATCGTTCGAGAATCGAAGCACTCGTGAATCCTCTTCCTACGGAGTATGCCAAAAAATACGGAATCTCCGTAATTATTACGGATTTCCCCCGGGATTACGGGTGACTAACAAAAAAATTATGGATATTCAGATTTTCGCTGTTATTAAGAAAGTTTTACTGATTTTGTAAATAATCGACGTAAAAGCCTCTGAACAAAGTTCGTAACACAGCCCTTTGTCTTTTTTTTTTTTTTTTTTCTTCTCAGGTGGTGGAATTTGTTTTGCTTGTTTCAAAGTGTGAACAAAAAAAAAATGCCCGTCGTGCTTTCGCCGTGGCTCAGGATTACGTCGACCTGAAGCATCTGAATAAAGTTCGTGACGCAGCTTTCTTTTCTTAAATTCGTTCTACCCCCCCCCCCCCCGAAGAGAAAGAATTTGTTTTGCTTGTTTGAAAGCTAAGTGGAAAGGAAGAATGGCGCCACGCCGGAATTATGAGGCCTGGCGGGCTTCTTTTGCCGTGATCCGGAATTACGTTGGTTCGGACGTGCTTCTTTTGCCGTGATCCGGAATTACGTTGGTTCGGACGTGCTTTCGCTGTTGCCCAGAATTGCGTCTGCCCGATGCCTCTGAACCATGTTCGTGACGAACCTTTTTGTTTTTTTTCTAAGGAGGAGGAATGTGTTCTGCTTGTTTGAAAACTTAGTGGAAAGAAAGCACGGCACCCGGCTAGGATAACGTCGGCCCGAAGCCGCTGAACAAAGTTCGTGACGCAACTCTGTTTCTTACCTTTCTTTTTTTTTCTAAGGAAGAATGTGTTTTTTTTTTTGCATGTTTGAAAGCTAAGTGGGGGGGGGGGGGGGGCACGGCTTCGGGCCGTTATTACGTCGGGCCGAAGCCTCTAAAAAGTTCGTGACGCAGCTTTCAGTTTTTTTTTTCTTTTTATTTTATTCTTTCTTTCTAAGAAGGAATTTGTTTTGCTTGTTTGAAAGCTAAGTGGAAAGAATGTGTTATGGGAGGCTCAAAAACAGGGTGAAAATCAAGAATTCGGCAGAGAAAAAATCTCCCCACTTGCTTGACGTTAATGGAGATTCATGTCACCATATTCACAATGCAAGCAAAAAATTTTGCAAGCCATTTTATAAGGTTACATTGAGAAATACTTTATTGACTTCTTCAATGACTAAAAACTAAGCTGTGGATATATGTTTCTAATTCTTGCAAGTTTCTAATTGCTTGACTAAATTCACAAACTTTCCTAGACAAATACTTTTCACCTCAGGATTTAGCTAGTAAAGATTCACATGTAAGTTTTAAATCTGATTTATTAAAATATTTCATTTTATTTTGTTCTTAAATCCCTACTTTTCTATTGTGAATATAATAATGTGCTTCACTTTAATATTTACTTACATAATTTACAGAAAATAATTCCATATGGCTAGCGTACTCTTAAATATTGTATATATGCTGTATTTGAATTTGCTCACCGCGCGTTCGCGTGTCCCAATTTTCCACCCAGTTAAAAAGTTCAGCTTTTTTTGTCATCGGCCAGTCTCATGTATGGGCGTCTCCAATGACAGCGATCGTGGCACACAGCTCCAGCTTCATTGGTATCCATCACACGCCACACACAAGACCTTTTGTATGTCATACTCATTATCTTTTTCTCATGCAGACATTCCTGAATCTGGTCCTCCATGATTTCCTTGGCCTTCCTCTACCTTTCTTTCCCGCCACTTGGGCTAAATAAATTGGGACAACTAAATTTTTTTTATTTTTTTATAAAAATTATTAAATCAATAAACTGTGAACTTTCAAGTTATAAAATGCATAGTATGGATGTAAAGTCTTTGTATCCTAGTATAGCCATTCCTAAAGCAATACAAGTGATGATAACACATTAATAAAAAATTAAAACAAATTACTTCCCAACAAATACATGAACTAGAAGAAATACTATATTATCTGCATAGAAATAATTTTATGTATGGAAACAATATTTATGGGCAAAAAATGGGAGGACCAATGGGATCCTCTTTGTCAACTCTTTTTGCAGAGGTGATAATGCTAATTATAGCAAATGATATTATAGAAACTTTACCAGAAAAGCCTTTAATATATGTAAGATAGATTGATGATATATTTGTTTTATCAAAGTTAAACAATGAAGAACTTTTAATATTAACCAATAGATTTTCATTTGTATTTCCTGAAATAGAATTAACACTTGAAATAGAAGAAAATAATACTTTACCTGTCTTAGATGTCCTTTTGATTAAAAAAGAAAAAAATATTGATCACAAAGTTTATAGAAATCCTACAAATATTCCTATTCTCATTCCAGAAAATTCAGCTAATCCATGAAGTCATAAGTTTAATAGTTTGAGAATATTAATAAAAAGAGCATTTACACATTCTTCAAAAATTCATATAAAGAAGAAGAATTACAGTGGATTACAAAAATTACACAAAAAATAAATATGGATACAGTTCAAAATTAACAAAATAAAACAAAAAAAAATAGAAAAATAATGACATTCAAGCAGTAAATAAAAAATATGAAGGATTTTTTCCATACATTAAATCTCTTACTGCCGAATTAAGTAAAATTAGCCGAATTTTTTTTTTTTTTGGGGGGGGGGGGCATACTCTCTCTACACAAAAAGATTTATTAATTAACAATAAGCACCATCAAAGAATTTTAGACTGTTAAGGTGTTTATGGAATTCCAATTTCTTTAAAAGTTTCAAGAATTTCCTATATAGGTAGTACCAAAAATAGGTTAAAACACAGGCTTACTCAACACAAAAAATTGGCAGAAAAAAAGAATAAAAAACAGCTCTCGTACTTTGTGTAAAAAATAAAGACTTTCTTAAATTCCAAGAAGTAAAATTATGTGCCAAGCATAAGAATTAAAAAGAATTAAGAATATCTGAATCTGTATATATTGAAAAGAATAAGAAAAATGTTTGTAATAACCATGATTACATAGCATTTCCAACTCCTTAGAAAATTTTGATAAAACAGCACTAAAAAAGAGAAAAATAATAGTCTTTAATAATGTTACCTTAAATTATAAGAGTGGTAGGCAATGCACGTAACTAACAAACAAATTAAGAACATGCTAAGTTACTTATAAAAGTTTTAAGGCAAATATATTTCAGCCATCAAACTTTTATATGTAACTTAGCGTGTTCTACACTACCGTCTTCTTAATTTGTTACCTTAAAATTATTTAAAACTTCATGAATTGTATTTATATTCTCAAGAGAGCAGCACATGTTAGTAATATACCTAGTATATTTAAAATTTTCTTAACGAGCTATTGGTCAGTAAAAAATTGCGCCCACTACACTAAAATGGGAGTAAGCTCCTCTTTTTCATCTTGGAAGTCAGCAGGCAACATGACTGAGACCTTGTGAGTTTAAGGCAGGGGCACCGACTTCACCAAATTATTGGGTGGGGGGGGTCCACATGTAAAAATCACACAGGCCTACAGTTCTTCCTCTGAAATGCATCCAAATGGTGATAAACTTGCCGATGGCATGTACCCTGCATTTTTGGTCTTTGATGCTTTGATTAACAGTTTCACAGCACAAACGACAAATCTGAAACGTCTGCAACATTTCCACCTGCGACCATGCATTACCATCCTGTTTCTGCTGGCATCTTTATTTCAAGAACGTGTAACAACATCTGCTCCAGTTTAACATCATTTGCATATCTCGAGTGGGTACACCCGCCCTGCGATTTGCATGTTTGTAGCACACTTCCTTCTGGCTGGGGCAATTTCTATGTCAAGCAATGTATTTTCGTAATTCTCAAGCGTCTTTGTTAATATTAACTGTGAAGTTGACAAAGAGATCCGTGATCCAGTTTTTGGATTTTCATGTAAAGCACAAAATTTCTGTCATGGTAACAAGTCTGTAGGAAAGAAAGTAAAGTGTTCATATACAATTATTAATATCACAGTGATGAGATATTTGCCACCCACATCAACATGCCCTTGTGCCGTAAAAATGAACCAACCAACCACATCAATTTTATAAGTATGCAGTAGTTACTTTAATTTCTAAGTTGCATGAAACATTTGAAAATTTAAGTACATTGTACTATACAAAGCATTTGTTGAATCCAAAATATTTTTCTTATGTTCCAGAATTTTTGAATTAGCTGGAATATATGGAGAAGGACAGTTTTCCCTGAAGTATGCTTTTCCATACATAGTTGTAGTGAACAACATATCACAGTTTGTAAGTATTAATAATGCTGTTGACAAGATGACTATAAAAGTTTGATAATCTCCTTAAAGATTTTTGATAACCTCTGATTTATGTATAATATGGTGATATTCTATGGTTTTTTCTCTAAAGACTACATACGTCAGAAACCATTTTTAGTTTCAAGGACATTCTAAAGTTTACAAAATCACTAAGACAATAAATAGATCATAACTTTTGCTTTGACATAGTTGTTCTTCAAAAAGGTGATGTACATAAAAGTTGAAAGAAGACCCAGCTGCCAAGCTTCAGTAGGATTTGTGGAACCAACTAGCCTTTCACCCAATGTTTTGTTATGTGTCCATGTAGTGCAGAGCAAAAAGAACTGCATGGAAAATCTGAAAGGTAAGGCCAATAGATTTGATTAGCTGACTGGTCTGGAGCTTTCTTATGACAGTCTTCTTACTGTAGTATAGTTCACAATCAGAAATGCATACTAGCTGACTGACAAGCATCTGTCTTGCCATTAAGAAACTTGGATAGTGGGGTTGGGAGACTACTGGAATAAAAGGAAAGTGAACACTACAATAAAACTTTCACAGGTACAATCCACCCCACAAAATACCAGGCATAATAGATTGAAAAAATTAACTGATAAATGTAAATAGGTTTCCTTATAGGAAATCAATGAAAAAAGAAGTAGAATTAGCAAATTTTGAGTAAAGGGTCTGAAAACCTATAGCTTGCTGTACTTCTGAAGATGAGGATGTGTGTGTGTGTGTGGGGGGGGGGGGTCACATGTGGAGGATAAAAAGAAATGGTGAAAAGTTATTATTCTTGAGGATTTGAATCTGCCTGTGCAGTCATGGGTCCAAGCCTGATCTCTTTATATCTGAGAGTTTTGTTGGAGATTTTCTTATAAAAGTCTCAGTTAGATATGTTCATAACCATTGAGTGCCTAGGGAGAGTAAATGTTTGCAGAATCCCCCCCCCCTTAAGTGGATAGCATTTGCAGTTTTAATGGGTTTTTCAGAGACAATTTGTGGCTTCCCATGTCTCTAGTCCCATTCAGCTCTCAGCATGTTGAGAGACAGCTTAGTTTAGTGAGTGCATGGTAGAGTACTTGCCGTATGTGTATCTTCAACCATTTGGTTACTTGGTTTGATCTCCCTCTTCTCTCTGCACATAACCCCCTCCCCATGAGATTAATGGGTAATAGAGCAAGCCTTTCTGTACATCTTCCTTGAAGCTCATCTCATGTTAATATCTATAACTCTTCTGTGTGTGGTAAGTCATAATATTAGGTAAAACAAGTTTGCTTTGATTTTTTTTTTTTATTTTTTTTTTTTGTAATTTAGAAGGAAATAAATGTCACATAATCAGTTAAGGGAGGGGTCAGTTGTAAGATACAAAATTATTGTGTCTCATAACTGACCAACTCCACACTATGCTCTTACACATAATGTAACTCGAATGATTAAAATTCAGTAATAAAATCATGAGGTATTACTTCAGCAGCATTAAAAGAGATATGGATGCACCAATCTTTCAAGTGACACAACATGAGGTACTATCAATATTCTTAAGGTAAGGTCGCTTGAATACTGCTAAAGAATACTGAAAAATTTATAAGCACAGCTTTATTCCATCATTCATCATGTTGCACAAAAACCAAATTGACAAGCTTGCCTACCTTAATAATGTGCTTCTGAACAAGCAAGTACACATTGTTAAGCTCACAACACATTTCAAAAGACAAGGCATTTGCTGTACAGCTTGAACTAAACACTAGCTAAAATCATTTCTCTTATGTACTGATATTGCAGATTATGACAACTTGAGCAAGTGAAAAAATAGCAAGTGTGCCAAATTGTGGAGGCTTCCCTGCCATACACATATGATTTCATTCATAAACTAGCTTGCTTTATTTCCACATATAACTCTTCAGTATTCACCATTCTGTGTAAAGTATTAGAAATGCAGCAAAGAAATGAGCATATAATTTTCATTGGGCATAAGGCAGTAATAATGCAATGTTAAGTTTAACTTATGCAACTAAATAAGATCCATCCACATTTAACAGAGCTCAATGTTATGATATTTCTGGCAGAATTTCATTACCCATACAGTAGAAGATGATAAAACACATTTAGCTGCTCATGTTATGACAAGTTACAAAGTATTATATTCATACAAAATTTTAGTTTATTAAATTAGTAAAATATATATGAAAAAATATTTAAGCTGAAAATGCACTTTTTTATTTTCATGCACTACTTATTAATTTAACTTAATCTTGTTTGGTTGTAAGAACTACAGGAGTTTTTCTCTTATACCAAAAGATATCTGTTTATGAATCACCCATATTCCTACTTACAGAGGTGTAAGATCATATTCATACTCTTGCTTACAAAGGTGTGGGATCCTATTATAGAACTCCACAATTTTTGCCCTTTGCTCCCAAGAGCAAAACCTGCGTCACACATGAAAGAAGTTTAGTTTGTGGTCTTTTCGCCCATGAGCAAGCAATAGAAAATATTTCTACTGAAACGGTATGTTTTATGTCTCTTCAAAATGAAAGCAACTAAAAATTATATCTCTCATTGATTTATGTATTAATAAAGATCAAAAGCAAATGCTTTTCTTGGCTACCCAAAAATTTCCATTCACTGTTTACTGCACAAGCTTTTGGCATGGCATAACATACAAAATTCACGCAGAACTGATTTCAATAAAATTTCACCTCTGGCAGGATTTGTACACCTCCTGGAATTCCTGGAAAACTCCTGGAATTAAATTTTATTTTCCAGCGCCCTGGAAAAAAAGCAATTTTTAGTGACTCCTGGAATTGTTGTTAAAAGATTTGGCAGCCAGTGTTGCATCAGAAACATTTCTACTCCAGCAGTGAACTGGGGTGAGACTGTGTGGGGGAAGGGGTTGCAGAAACTTCCTTGCCTAAATGGGTGCTTGGGGCTAGCACGGCCCTTGACTGATAAGCATCTCCTGCACACACTGGGATAAAAAATATTATTTTCTATCTTCACGGAATTTCGACAGATCTAGCTGAAAATTTAATGCGCTTAATAAATTGCTAAAAGGAACAAACCTACCAAATTTCGTGTGAATCGGATAAAAATTTTGAAAACTAGCCACTAAAATTTTTAACCATGTTTGCAATTGCTGGCAGTGGCAGTATGTCATAATTAAAAATGTCATGCGCAATACAAAAAGTTCTCATTTGATTGTAGATAAATTTGCAGGGTAATCTTGTATGATCCAGTTATGACATCTGTGAAAAATTCAGATCTTTAAATTGAAAATTTGGAAAATTAATTTTACCACACTTTAAAGCACATCTTTTGTAAAAAATATTGTGTTTATGTCATCCGTCTGTGGACACCATATTTCTGCAAATAATAGTCCGATTTGAAAAATTATTTTTGCATTGGGAAACTTGAAATGTGCAAATGAGATGATCCACAAGTTCCTTGCATCCATTTTCATGAACAACAAGTTCACCATCAAGAACACTTATGAATTTATTGAGAAAATTAAAAATGTAAAAACTGACCTAAAGGACTTACCTATGGCAAGCATGGACGTTAAAGCATTATATCCAAGCACTCCTGTTCCAGAAGCTATTGAAATTGTCATTAAGAAGTTGCATAATCTTAAAATATTAAATGACACACAAACTCAAGAATTCAAAAAAGTTTTATTCTATTTATATGAAAATAATGTATTTACATACAAGAACAAAATATTCAAGCAAAATTCAGGAGGCCCAATGGGCTCACCATTATCAACTCTATATGCTGAGGTTGGGATGAACGAGATTGAAGAAAATGTTCTGCATCGTATGGAAGAAAAACCAGAAATGTACTGTCGATACGTGTATGATATTTTCATTCTATCAAAACTGAACGAAGAAGAGTTAAGAAAATTAACCAAATGTTGCAGCTCTTTATACCCAACAATAGAACTCACGGTAGAAATGAAAAAAAATAATGCAATAGCCTTTTTGGACATACAAGTTATAAAATCCACAAATAAGTTGCAATACAGAGTGTATCAAAAAGCTCATTTGTTCCTGTCCTAATCCCATACAATTCGGCACATCCTTATCCACAAAAATGCAACAGTCTGAAAACCTTAATTAAAAGAGCATATACGCACTCAAAAAATATTCAGTTCACTAATGAAGAAATTAAATTCATAAAAAAAATTGCTGGTAGTTTTGGTTATCCAAACCATTTAATAAAAAAGTGAAACACAGAAGTACTAAAGAAAATAAAAAATAATGCTGTAGTAAATAAAAATGAAATCAAATATCTGAATGGTTTTCCTTACATTAAAGGTACTACTAATGAAATTAATAATATTTGTAAAAAGCATAACATTCAAATTGGAGGAAAAGTAAATACTATCAAAAATATAGTAATCAAAAATAATGAAAAAATAAAAATGTTAGAAAAAGCAGGTATTTACTCAATTCCTATTACAGAAAACCCTCCAATGGCATATATAGGAAGTACCAAAAATAAGCTTAAGCACAGGTTAAAACAACATGTAAAAAATTGGCAGAAAAAATAAAAAAAAAACGCACTTATTCAATATTGTCTGGCTAACCAAAAATATCCTAAATTTGAAAATATAAAAATGATAAAAAGCTGTAAATCCGAAAAACACCTCAGAATAGCAGAGTCTGTAATAATAGAAAAAAATAGAGCAAAAGTTTGCAACCATAATTACCCTAATATTTTAAGAAACGGTTGGAGGAATTTAATTAAAATTGAGCAAAAAAATGGAAAATTTCGACAAATGAGATCGGTGACCAACAAGAGATGGCGCTACAACGCCCAAGAGGAAGCGATAGCCGCTAACAGATGCAGCCCGCGAGAACTGCCCAAAAGCTCTACTGACACGGTCCGTGCTGGTTGGAGCAAACGTCCCCTAGATGACGGTAATGGAGTGTTACCGAAAGTACTTGGGTAAAAAAATGTATAGAAGTATATGTGGAAGCAGCAAAGGAAAAAATTCATTTAGTAACGAGGCCAATTAAAAACCAGCGGGTGAAAAAACTGAAGTGGACCAGCAACTGAATGAAAAACCCCCATGCCGCATCTATATAACAGAAATACGGGAAAAAACCAAGATCCACGTGCTGGAAGTGTTCAACTTAGAATCTTCACCATATTAACGGTAAGTCCAAAATGCAATTGCATTAATGCATGTCAAAAAATTAACCTTCAATAGCGGACTTTTACTAAAGAAAACCAATATTAGAAGTACTTGAAACTTTATTTCGTTTTTTGTTTTTTTTTTCACATTGCACAGTTTTGCCGCTAGAGGGCATAAATGCAGATGATATCAAATTAAAATGCATTTTATCACATATATGTGCTTCTAAACGTCCAATTAAAAAATTGATTTTACCTTTCAATTCCATTTTTATCAAAGACTATTTTAGGTATAGTCACTTTTTCAAGTTACGCGCATAGATTTTCCGCTAGGAGGCATAAAAGTAAACTGCATTTTCCCGATATCTCTGCTTCTAAAACTCCGATTTGAAAAAAAAAAAAATCTTTCTCCAGCGGATACAGCTCCTGATGAGAAATCTTTTGCATATAACTTCTAAATTTTGGTAAAAAAAAAAAAAAAAAGTTTGGCCGGGGGGGGGGTATTAATTTATGGACTTCTGTTGCATTTGCAGCAAAATCTGAGCTTCTAAAATCTCGATTGAAAAAATTTATTCATGGGCGGATACCACTCGCGTTGGTAAACCTTTTCTGAATATTTTTTTCTTAAAATGATGCATGGTGTCTCAGCCAGCGGGCGTAGACATGTATCTTATTTTTGTCAAAATCTCTGCTTCTAAGAGACCAATTTGAAAAAAATCTTTCTTTGTTTGATAGTTTCCACTGCGAAATGTTTTTCGTATAATTTAAAAATTTTCAAGTAATTCATAGACTTTCCGCTAGGGGGCGTAAAGGTAAATTGCATTTCCCCCGATATCTCTGCTTCTAAAACTCCAGTTTGAAAAATTCTTTCTGCACCGGATACAGCTTCTGATGGAAATTGCTTTACATATTATTTTTAATATTAGGTAAGGAATGGTTTGGTCACCAGGAGGCATAAGCATTTATTTCTGCTTCTGATGTATTTGCAGCAAAATCTGAGCTCCTGAAAACTTGATTGAAAAAATTCTTCTGTGGAACGATACTGCTCACATCGAAAAACGTTTTGGGAATACTTTCTTCTTAAAATAATGTATGACTTTTCCGGCAGGGAGGGGGGGGGTGTTCATATATTCATATCTTATTTTTGTCAATATCTCTGCTTCTAAGAGTCCGATTTCAAAAATTATTTCTTTGTGAGAGAGAATTTCTGCTGCAAAATGTTTCTCATATTTCAAAATTTTCTTAATGCAGAAGTCTGCCACCAGAGGGCGTAAGTTCACGTTTCCATTTACAGTGATATCTGCGGGACTAAAAACACGATCGAAAAACTTCTTTCTTCGGTCAGATACTACTAACAATGCAAACTCTGTATACATAATCAGAGGTTGTCTTACCTGATAAGTTTATAGAGATAGCGCTCCCCTCCTATTTCACTAGAAATGATGAAAAGTGCTGGTGGAGGATTAGTCTAGCACATTTTCACAATTTTCTTGTTATACAAATTAGAAAATTAAGTTGTGTGTGTCTTGAGTGAGTGAAACGCTAGCAACAATGCAGCCATAGAACATTTCTTGTATCATGGATTTTGTATTTCAGGACAGATCACACTAAGGGGAAGGCAAGATTTCCTTGAAATCTTTTATGGCAGAATATTAAACTTTCCTTCCGAAATCAGAATAGTGTGTTTAGGATGGGAGAATGATAGAATGGGTTATTTCCAAATATGGAGGCCTGCAAAAAAATAGAAAAATAAACTACATGTGCAGGTCTCAAAAAGTTTCTAAAAATATGGTAGCCAGCAAAATTTGCTTGTAGCTAGCTGTGGAAGTCAACTCAACTCTAATGGTGCATGTACATTTTTTAATGAATCATTCATTAGGATTTGAGCAACACAAATTTAAGTCATTCATAGTTCTAAAAAATGTTTAATTTAATTACCCAGAATTTACTTTTCATCTCATGTATTATTAAAAACAGTATTATTGAAAAAAAACCCAGCAAAGATAGGAAAGGCTCGTCTTTTGAAGCTTCAAATAAATGTACAGGTACACTACTTGTAAATAAAAAGTCACATCTAAAAGAAATGTAACATGCATGCTTTACTTTTCATCTTCCTCAATTGCATCTTGAATAATCTGCTATAGGAGCAAAAGCTCTGAACAGTATGAATGTATTTTATCCTGAGAGCTTATCTTGCTACAAACGGTACATGCCTGAAAAGAATGACAAAATATTAAATTTGACAACTTGAAATGTTTGTAGTTTGCAGTGATTTTATTATTATTATTTTTTTAACTTTTTACCGACTTACTGATAATGAAGGACAATAGGTTTTAATTTCAAACTTCTACGTGTAACAGCTGTGCTGCAAGTGATCTTGGACATAAAAGTGTGTGCTTTGGTTTTTAAATGCATTTTGCAGTTTAGTTTTTCTTAACTGCAAAATGTGGTACATCAAATTCTGCGTTGGACAACTTTTGTTTTTTAACTGGCCTATGTCATAGCATGTCTAGATTTTTTGGCTCTAAGGAACCAACTATCAACTACTTTTTGTGATTGATAATCTTTAAGAGCAAGCCCATTGAGGTGAATCATCATTAGGTCATTCAAGGTCGACTGTTCCATAGATGACCTGTAATTGGTTTTAATGAAATTAATGTAGCTGAAATCATGTTCACATGATGCTGTAGATGTGGGTAAAACTGCTAAAATTTCCAATAAATGGATAACAACTGCAAATCTTTCTTGTCTAGATAAGATTTTTCAGAGCAGTTCTCCAACTCATAAGCCTTGTCTAAAAAATTAAAGATACCACTCATTGATCAGAGATTTCATTTTGCTTTCCCATGAATATTTATTATGTGAGGTTCATAGTTGTCATGGAAAAGCCCTGAAATTCCATTTTGTCATAGAGAAGTCTTGAAATTCTGTTACATGTTCTGGAATTTTATCCATTCCCATTTTTTGCCCCTATGCAATGTTTTGTAGTTAAGGATTTTTTTAGTATTGTTTTTATGCATAGTGGCCAAATGTTTCGATTTAATTGGATTACATCCAGTGTTTGAATGCCATGTCTTGGAATTCGTTATTTTGAGAAAAGCTACTGTTTTTGTGAAATTTTAGTTAGTTTTAATTTCTTGTTCCTTGTTGTAATATGTGTCCTGTTTACTGCAATGGCAGGGAACATATTACAACCCATGCTACTGATTCTCCATAGTCACTACAGGAGCCGTGGTACACTACAAAGTACGGGAAACAGTGAATATACAGCGGAAATCAAAAATCTCAGTGAACTAATGTTATTGAACATCTGTGTACTTTTTCATGTTTTCAAGGCTAACTTTTATTAGACATTTTTTGGTTACTTATTGAATATTTTTAATATTGGGACTTTTCTTTGATATTTTTTGACGTCTTAATGGTGTCCGCTGGCTGAGAAGGTTCTAAACTGCACTGGAAATCTTCCTAGCAAGAGTTAGAATGTTCTGTGATTTTCAAAATTTTGAATTTTCTGACCTATTTCTATCAGTCTCTTCTTCAAAACTAATCAGTAGAGCAAGCAGTTTTGCCACCTTTTCCTTTTCTAAAAGTGAAATTAAATTTCAAAACCAGTATTTAATCTGTTCATGTTAGAATCCAAGTAATTTCCATGACCAGTAAACTGTCTTCACACTGGTCAACAATGCAGTAGCGATGTTTGATATTTAATTTCATTTTAAATGTATGAGCATGCATGTTTTATTTTTGTTTGCAGCGAAAATATGTTCTAAGACAATTTGTGTGTGTGTGTGTGTGTGTGTGTGTGTGTGTGTGTGTGTGTGTGTGTGTGTGTGTGTGTGTGTGTGTGTGTGTGTGTGTGTGCTCACTGTGCAGAGAAAACAACTTTACATGTAATGAAAGAAGAGTTGAAGTTCTGATTTTGAGCTTCAATTTTTTGAAAAAGAAAAGCTAAAATGCTTACTCATTTTGTTTGTCGCTGTAGCAAGTATAGCAAAGCAATATGAAACTATGCATTTTCAGAGAAATTAAGCTTTAAAAAGCAATAATGTTGTTCCACACTCCACCATGTAAACAACTGATGGGTCATGGAAATGGTGCAATTTTTAATAAGGACAAATGCTGCAATGATTTTCAATTTGAATTTTTCTCTAATAAAAAAATACTCCATATTTCACTTTCCCTTATCCTTTAAATTCCAGTGTGAGTTGCTATCCTCCTTTTACAGAACAGTTTTTATAAGGACATTTAGTCAAACAGTGACTTAATCATCTGAAAAAAAAAAAAAAAACAGTTGGGCTCAGTTCTAATTGGGTCGCCAGTTTGGAATGTAGGACTATGACTTGCAGATCGGAGAGTTGAAATGAGCTCGTCGAGTATGGTTTCAAAGCGTTTTTTAAATTTGTTAAAGCCAACACAGGTCTATGATATGAAAAGTAGTTTACATAATTTTTACAAATGATTCTGGATACATTGCAAACATAAAACAGATCATTACACGAATTACCCAACATACTGCTCTGTCTTCTTGGGCTCATTCCTCGCCACTTGCTCTTGCCTCTCTTTTTGATTTTCTCCACTTTTGCTTGCATTCATTCTGCGAATTCCACGGCATTGTCAAAAATTTTAACCCATTCACACGAAAAATTTTTTTTTTAATTTTAGTTTAAACCACTATGATATGTTCTTTATATGTTTGAATAGATCTTGTTGAGAGCTTTAAAACGATACCATGCACAGTCATTTTGCACTCACAGTTGTCCAGATAAACCACGATATTGTCAAAGTGTTCACCAGTTCACAAGAAAACAATTTTTCAAATGTTCAGTTCAAACCACTGTGAAATGTTTTTCATATATTTGAATAGATCTTGTCGGAGCTTTAAAATGATACCACACACTGTCGTGTTGCGCTCACCGTTGCTGAGAGAGACTGAGTCAAACACGGAGGCACCCCCAGAAATATTTCATCATCTCCTCCGCGCACAGGAAGTATCACACACACATTATGCTGTTTGCGAATATGCTAACATGATTAGTGTGCAGCACGGATTTTTAACGCTATATAATGAAGCAACTCAATGGGCTATAAGCAGTCGCCCGTCCCTAATTTAGGGTCACTGGTTCCAGGGAAGGGAGAGAGCCAGTGCCGTAAGACAAACACAACATCCATGCTTCACCGGGATTCAAACCCGGACCCCTTTCGGACGAATGATCAGAGGCCATCACTTAGACCACTGCGCCACCGGGGCGGCAGGGGACCTATTTTTGTCACAGGCTGTCGGCTTTAAGTCGCCCCATGCTATCCATGGTGTTAGACGTAGTCATACACCAAAATGAAAGTATACATTTGTTACTTTCTTGACATTAAAAAAAAAGTTCTGGTCAGAGTAAAAAATTATGGTAACAATTTTTTTTTAAACTGGTTCTCGTTCTACCGCAATAGGGGAATAAAGTACTGAAATTGTGTTTGCCAGCATGATTTCTTCAGTCTCAAATGGTGAGCTGGTGACTGCACTTTTGGTGGCCTGTACGTGTATACACTTATAGTGCAAAATAAGAAAGCTACAGTATTTTCCCAAATTTTTGTGAAAATGATTCGATATTTTACGAGTCCTGAATTTGGAGACAACTCACTTTATGCAGGGACTAAACCTTTTTAGGGTTCATTGTATCATATCAGGATTTCATTTCCATGAACTAGAGTCTCCCATGCTCATAATCAGAGGTGTCAACACTTCAAATTATTTGTAGCTCAGTGTCTGTCATGAACAATTCATAAGGTGATTTTTTTATACATAAGGATCATATGAATGAAAATGAGGCAATGGACTTAGCAAACTATCAAAGGGGTTTACTGCGAAAGCATCGACACAAAACATGACACAGTGAAATGTTCCGCTGTGATCATACAAGGATGGAAGTAGTTGGAGGACCTAGTGCAGGTGTTTCGTCCAACCAGTCATGATTGTAGCAGCAAACACTGAACAGCGAGAAACTTGATCATACAACATTTTACTTAAGTTTCTGGCCACCATTTGATCATTGGCGAGAAACTTGATCATACCCTGTTGATCAAGTTTCTCGCCACCTGAAACTCTGTAAATGCTGCCTGGTATGCAGATACACTCAAATCACTGCAAGCATCACTGAATTCTAAGCGGCCTGGGCTGCTCACCATAGGAGTCATCTTCTTCATGACAACTCCCTCTCCACAGTGCGAAAATCATCCAGGATTACCTTTCCAAATTCAGGTGGGAAACATCCCAGCATCTGGCATATAGCCCAGATTTGGCCCCCTGTGACTTTCGCATTTTCAGGGAGCTGAAGAGCATCTGCAGGGTCACAGATTTGACTCGGATGAAGAGGTACAGGACACTGTTCGTGAATTGTTCCACCAGCAAACCACCACGTGAATTGTTCCACCAGCAAACCACCATCTTCTATTCATGAGGAATTGAACATCTAGTGTCACAGTGGGATAAGTGCCTTAGTAGCCACGGAGGTTATTTTTAAGGTAAGTCACAATATCTTTCTCATGTGCCCTTTGACTCGTTTTCATTTGAATAACCGTTATATAACGTGAATGACGGTTGAAATTTGTGGTGTTACTGAAAAGTGGTATAAGCCGCAGCTAGTTAAGTGCCACATTTCTAAAATCAAGTTTAGTGCCGCTGCTATATAATTGAACAATATGGTGATCCAAACAAGGTTGACCTACAACTTTACGTACATATCTACTAGGTATTTCCTGATTTCTACCTCTCTGTAATGAGCTGCAGACAGGTGGAAGTCACTCCAGGTCATTATCTGTCATGTCTTTCATACTGAGATTAGTTCAGCTTGTGCTTTGAAATATCTTTAAAGCCAAAGCACACCTCTCTGTCATTGAAAGATAAGTGTCATCTTACAAAAATTGAAGCAGGGTGATGTGTAACTAAAATAGCATTGGAATATTATATCAGGAAGGCAACATTTGTGACATTAAAAAGAAAGCCTACTGCATCTGGTCATTTTGCTCACAGGTAGAATGTGGTCCAAGTAAATGAAAATCAGCAGAAAATCCTGGTGTAGAATGAACATTATTATACTCAAGGTATTTACGACAAAAAGCAAAACATTGTGTTATGTTAGGCGAAATACATGCCGAAAAAAAAAGCTTCCTTTTTTTGTCACAAAGAAATGCTGCATAAAGAGGATTTTCATCTTAATAAAGTTTGGGTAGACAGCTTTAAAAAGAAAATATGGCATCAGGCTGCAAATTGTATCTGGGGAAAAATTTTCACACAATGGAACTGCTTTTACTAAATGTAAGAAATGTTTTGAAGATGAAATAATTTAAAATAACTTCAGCTGTGAGCAAGTAAGTAATGCTGATAAATCTGGAATCTTTTGAAAACTTCTTAACATTGCATGCAGCTAAGAAAAATATCCTTGGCCATAAAAAGAGCAAGGAATAAATAATGTTCTTTCTGTGTAGCAATGCATCAGGAACACATAGGTTATGCCTGGCTGTGATAGAAAAAATGTGAAGATCAATGCGCATTAAAAAACTTCATTTTATTAGTAAAATATTATGGTCAGAAAAGTGCATAGATGGCTAGAGAAATATTTTCAGATTGGTTTCATCAAGAATTGGTGTTGAAAGTAAAATGTCATTTAAAAGCATGAAATGTACCAGAAAAAGCACTGCTGCATTTAGATAATGTCCTAAGACATCCAACTGTCAAATAATTAAAAAATGATAATGGACAAATAAATGTAATGTTTTTGTAATCAAATGTTTTTTGCATTTTGTCAGCCAATGGACCAACATGTAATCCAAGCAATAAAATCCTAAACAGAATTCAATGTCATAGCATCAGAAGAGCCCATTGGAATGGTGATCTGCAAACTTAATTTAAAAGAAGTTTTCATTTCATTAACAGATGTATGGAACAGTCTTCTTGAGAAAGTCATGATTTCCTCTTGGAAGAAACTATAGTCTAAGTCACCAACTTGAAAACAAAATAAAAAGATTGATGCAGAAAATCTTGATGATGACAAACCTGAAATGGAAGTAGTAAGAGAAATTTCTTTCAACATTGCAAATATTTTGGCCTGATATTGAAGAATGGATTACCTAAGAGGAAAATGAAAATGTGTGCTATGAAAATTTGTCCAACAGGGATATTATTCAAAGATTTGTGGAGGAAGATGGAAGTGATAAGGAAGTGGGCAATAAAGAGCTGGCCAGTCAACAAATGAATCACTCAACTGCAGTTCAAGCATTCAACACAGGCTTGGTGTGGGCCAATGAAAACTACATCCATATTCATGAGCTTCTATTCCTTAGTTGTGTTTGTGATGTATTTTCTTTAAAAGTTAAATTTTTTTTGACAAAAACAAATTAACAGACTCTTTTTCAAAAATAATTAGATAGAAATACTAATCTATTAAATCACACTCATACTGTATATCTTATTTTTTGCAATTTGTTTTTATAAATAAAGTTTTTGTAATACATACTTATATACATATAGCGAAATTACTGCTGTTTTATTAAAAAATATTCAGTATTGTAACTCAGTTCTATATGATTTATTACCCTTCATAATCCAAATGTTCTGTACATTAGTTAGTTCAGATTATCATGACTGCACTGTATTTCAAATTACAGTGGCACATAATGTACTACTCTATACTACTGTATATTTCAAGTATATGAAAGCTTTTCAGATGATACTGTAGTATGAAATGCTACTGTGAGAGAGATGTGTTTGAACTGTAGAAGAACTTGGCTGGCTTGTAAATCAGTAAAATATAAATTGGAATAACCAAAACTAAATCTTAATTTTAAGAAGAAATGCCTGTGTTACTGCAGTATGATGGCACTTCCTCATATTGCAATTGTGTAAAGTTTATCAAGATTGAGATGCTGCTGATTAATATTTGACACACTTAATCAGTACATCATTTACAGAATAATTCATTACCTTTGGACAATTTATCTTGCAGATGCTTTATTTCCTTATATTTATATGTATATAAACTAACATTAACTTTAAACAAAAAAGGAAAAGAATCTTAAGGAGTAATGTTTATCACATGCTATCTCATTTTCACTTGGCAAAACTTTGTGTGAGATTGCAAGATGGAATACAGTTTCTTTAAAGCATGTGAATTTAAAATAACATGGAACTATTTTCTGATCGAGAGAAATTTGTCTCTGAAATTTGGCTATAATAATTATTTAATAATTTTTGTACATAATTTTAACCCTGCCAAAATTAATAAAATGATTATTCCCTAACTCAACTTCATTTTTGTAACCAAGTGATAATAAATTTTTGAATAACAGTATTAAAATGTGAGTCTGTTGTAGATTTTATTGAGTGCTGTAATTTCACTGGTATGCAATTTTTTGTATCATAATGTTAATTATAAATAATTGTAGTTTGAATATTATACCTTTTTATTGATGTTCCATAACTATAGTGAGTTGTGTGCATATGCAAAATATTCTTTATGTAACTTGATGTTATACACTGGCGTGCAAAAATTAAGGACGAGACAGTTTTTCGAATATAACGTCGTGCAGAAGTGCTCCACATTGACTCAAGTCATACCATAAGATCCCCAAGATGTAAGAATATGGGACAAGTGAGTAAAACCTTCCAAACAAGGAATCCAAAGGATACAAGGTCACTTTATTGAAAAGGTAGCTTCGAGCACAACTTGACAGAAGACAGAAACGTCCATGTGACAGGTGGCTGCCAAGAAAAATCCAGTCTTTAGTAGGGGATATGATCACCCCTGACTGCGTTGCAGGATTTACAACGTCTGTCCATGCTGAGGACAAGGTTGTCAAGGAGCTGTTGAGGCATCGTGGCCCATTCGTCTTGCAGCGCCAATCGCAGCTGCGGAATTGTTGCTGACAGCTGGTGACGTGCTGCCAAGCGTCTCCCGAGAAGGTCCCACACATGTTCGATTGGATTTAGGTCCGGGGACCTTGCGGGCCAATCCATGCATTGAATATCTTCACTCTCCAACAGCTCTGCGACAGCCACTGTACAATGAGGTGTAGCGTTGTCGTCCATGAAGAGGAACTCAGGACCCACAGCACCTCTAAACAGATGCACGTGAGGCAGGAGAACCTCGGTACAATAGCGGACACCAGTGACTGAACCTCCTTGGAAGATGTGGAGGTCAGTACGGCTATCAAGCATGATACCGCCCCAAACGAGAACTCCGCCACCTCCAAACCGGTCCCTTTCTATGATGTTGGAGGTGTGATTGTGTGTTCCCTGCTCTCTCCAGATGTGTATACGTCCAGAATCGCTCGTCAGGCTAAATCGGCTCTCACCCGTAAAGAGAACTCGGCCCCATTGCTGATGTGTCCAGTTCTTGTGTTCCTGGCACCACAGAAACCGCCGTCTCCAATGAGCAGGCATTAATGGCACACACTGTACTGGTCGTCGTGCAAATAGACCACCTTTGTGCAGCCTCCTGGTCACGGTAAAACGCGATAACGGACATCCAGTTGTCTGTTGCATGTGCCTTATGATTTCTCCCGCTGTCTGCCGTCTGTCTCTTCTCACCTATTGGACAATATACCGGTCGTCCGCTGCTGTGGTTGCTCGTGGACGACCACTGCTAAACTCTCGGACAGCTGTTCCTGTCCTTTGAAATGCTCTCCAAGCTCGTGAAACGATGCTGTGAGCGATCCCGAACTCCTCGGCCACACTAGTCACACTTTGACCTTCCAACTTCCCAATGATGCGACCTCGGTTAAAGTCATTCAGATGTCGTCTACTGGATTGCCTGTTGGCCGTATCACACGGTGGCAGCAACTCGACGTCGTTCAAACCGATGTACACCGTGCAATAGCTTTCACTTAATTGCTGAGCGTACACCACCCGTGTGATTTATACTCTTCCGACACTCTCCCCCTACGTCATGCTGTATATATGCACATGCCCTACCGTACTGGACCCTAGTCTTATCTCCTGAGGGGTCTTTTGGTCCGTTCTGCCTGCTCGTTCCGCTGTTATGCTAATGTCTCCTCTTCGTCCTTAATTTTTGCACACCAGTGTACATAAAATGTTATGCATATACAGTCAGTGAAAAAAATTTGAATCCCTTGAAAACTCTTTGTATAGAGCTTGAATTTTAATTGTTTAATAATTATGTTGTTCCTTCCATCTTCATTTTCTATGGGGATCTTTCCCATTTGTTAGAACTCTGTTTATATAAAACCTGTTTAAAAAAACTGGTGAGTCATGTTATTCCCCGAAACTATTGTCCTGTAGATTTGTTTTGTCCAAAGTAATGGAGAAGGGAAGGCAAATAATGGTTGCCTATTTATTTTCTTGCTATGAACCTTTCAAATTTATGAATGACAATCAATGTTGCTTCCATTAGATCAGTAGCTGATTTTTGGCCTGTGTTTACTATGTTTGCAAAATGAGCATGGAAAAGTGTGCTGAAGATCAGATTTGGGCACTTGATTTTACAAAGGCTTAGTCTGCCATCATATGAGTATTTTAAGTGCAGCCCAGTCAAATGGTCTTCTCATCTTGTGCTATATGTCATTCCAATCTATTGGGTTGATGCTTAAGTTCATGCTGTTTTATTTCACAAGTGTTTCCCAGGTCAGTAGTGATGGTGCAGATGGCCAGTTGTATATCAAAATGTAGCCAGTGGTATCGTGTATCTAAATCATATTGTGTTGTGTGATTGTGGCTAATGGTTTTTTGATTTTCAGGTCTGGAATTATGGAGTGTCAAGTAGACAGGAATGAACATTTTCGACATCTGCTCCTCTAAGAGTTTAACAAGGGATCTTCAACCACTGAACTAACTTGACAAATTTGTGATGTGTATAGGGAGGATGCTATTGCTCTGAGGACAGCCCACAAATGGTTTGAGCTGTTCCGAGGTGGCAGTTTTGACCTCAACGACTCGTCATGCTCATGTCATCCATCTCGCTTTGATGAGGATGGTTTGAACCATCTCATCCACTTGGATCCGCATCAAACCCCACATGAATTGGCCACTGAGATGTACTGTGATCAAGCCACAGTGGTGCGACACGTGGAACCTTTGGGAAAGGTCCAGAAATTGAGGTCTTGGGTGCCTCACACTCTGACTGAGGACAACAGGAATCAGCATGTTGCTATATGTAGTTCTTTGTTCTATTGTTATCGCGAATGTTCTCAGCAACACGAACCCTTTCTGTCATGTATTGTTACTGGAGATGAAAAGTGGTGCCTGTACGTGAATTTAAGGCATCGGAGGGAATGGTTAAGCCCAAATAAGATGCCCACACCACGTCCAAAACATGACCTTCATCCTGCGAAGATCATGTTGTGTGTCTGGTGGGACATGGAAAGCATTATTCACTGGGAAATGCTGCCGAGGAATCGGACCATCAACGCTGCACTCTATTGTAAGCAATTCAGCAGAAACGGCCACATCGGTGCCATGGTGTCCTCCAACATGATAATGCATGCCCTCACAGTGCAAACACGACCAAAATGGCCATTCAAGACATGAAATGGGAGATCCTTTTACATTCGGCCTGTTCCCAGATGTCGCTTCTTCAGACTATCACCACCTGTTCCTATCTCTCTGTCGAACGCACTCCGTGGCAGAACGTTCAACAATGATGTTGATCTCCAGAATTTCCTTGATGATTTCTTCGCAGCAAAACCAGCACGTTTTTTTTCAAGAATGGCATTGCAGACCTATCCAAATGTTGGGACACCTTCATAAACAATGGGGGGAATACATAGTTGATTGATTCCGTTTTCCCTTCTGATGTAATACATTCCTGTAATGCGGTGAAAAAAATGGCATGAACTTATGCATCAACCAAATATAAATGTAATGTAATCCATATTTTTCATTTCTGTGAGCTATGCACTTTCTTTCTTTTATATATGTCAATGATTTTCCTTTATAGCTAATCTCATCCACAGTTTGGCTAACATAAGCACTCTGCACATATTACGTGCTTCAAGATGTTCATGTAATTCTGAAAAAAGTGTCGTCTCCTCCAACAACTTCATCAGTGAGGTCATTTATTGTTGGAGTGAGGATGATGACCTTGTGTAAACTGAGCTATTTGTTTATGTTAAGAGAATGCAACATGCAGGGATCGCATTCCTCCTAAAATTCCTAATATTTTGTGACCCTCCTTAAATTCCTAAAATTAGACCTAAAATTTGCTATTCATCCTAAAATTTTCGTAAGCTTATTTTTATTAAAAACACAACCGTTATTAACGCCAATAAATTTACCATTACGGTAAGGTAAAAAGACCTGTTATTGTAGAAACACAGCCTATATGCTGTGCTGCTGAAGGGAGGGAAAAATGACGCCATCGAGATGCACTTGCTTCGGGGCGGGCGTTCCATTTTTTTGCCTTCGAACAGTTTTCGAGAGTAACAAGAGATCTAAGGGAAAAGGGGAGGGGTCATTTTCACCCCTGGTTTGACGAACTCCGTGGCACGCAGAAGATCGTACTTTATTTTTGTACATGCCTTGTGGAACCTCCTCTTTCTGCTGTTGTTTTGTTATTGTAAACCGCAGGTGGGTGGAAGCAAAGAGGAAACATGTGGTCTCCTTCCGTAACCTCCGGTAATGACGATGGGATGGTAGCTGAGTATTATCTTGGCAGGCAGTAGAGCACGTGATCATTGACCTTCGATCATGCGTCGGCGACAGCGACCTTCGATGCGCAATATATCTCGGCTCCGACTCGCTTTGACTGAACTTGCGTGAGATGCGTATGATAGTTTCTGGTTTTACGTCTTTTATGGTGTTCTCTGTGCTGTGTGCAGGTTCAGTTCTCTAGTGGTGACCTGCTTTTTTTTTTTTTTTTTTTTTTCATATCTTCTGACATCCTCGCAGCCAAATTTCGGGAAGTTGTCTGGTTTTGCAATATTGGAACGTGTTTTTGTACTTCCCTTTCATTTTCTGGTTAGTAATACAAGTGTTTAAGATGCCTAAATCCAAAACGAAATTTCAAGATGCGTGGCTCGCCAAAGAATTGGACGGAGTGAAGTTGAAAGAATGGTGTTCTGCAACTGAAACAATATTTTCTGCTAAGTGTATATTGTGTTCAGAAATTTTCAACATTTCTAATAGTGGCTTTTCACAAGTAAAAGCGCATCATAAAGGAAAAAAACATTTGCAGAAATTTCAAAGTAAATTTCAAAATAAGTCCATCCTGAAAGCCTTTGGAGGACGGGATCTTCAGCCCAAAACAAATATTAGTGAAGTACTGAGTCATGATTTACAGTTGGCTAAAGCCGAAGCATTATGGGCCATGAAAGTTGCTAAGGACAATATGTCTTTTGTTTCATGCACTGAAACAGTTGAACTTTTCAAAGAAATGTTTCCTGATTCTGCTATTGCAGCCAAAATGCAACTTAAAGAAAAAAGTTGCTTATGTGATATCACATGGATTGTCAAAATATTTTGAAGAGGATTTGAAAAAAGACATTGCATCTAGTAGCCCAGGAAAGGTTACTATAGCATTTGATGAAACTACAAATACACAAGTGAAACGGCAGTTGGATGTGTATCTCAGGTACTGGTCTTCAGAAATAAATTCAGTTTCTTGCCGATACCTAACAAGCGTTTTTCTGGGTCATGCAACAGCAGATATTTTGCTAAAAGAAATTCTTGATGTGTTATCATCCTTCAATATTTCGTTGAACAGAATTATTTGTGTATCCATGGACAGCCCAAATGTAAATAAGTGCTTTTTACGCAAATTCAATGAAGTTGTAAAACAAGAAACAGGCCAGAAATCTTTGGAACTAGGTTTTTGCAACCTGCATGTTGTTAGTAATGCATTTAAAATTTTTTTGACAAGCTTAAATATAGATTTTGACGAATTTGCTACTGATATGCATTACTTTTTAAAGAGTAGTGCTGCAAGACGAGAGGATTATAAATCTGTCGAGGATATAACATTGGTCACTGCCAAATTTCTTTTGCGTCATGTCAGCAACAGATGGTTAACCGTTGGTTCTGTAGCCCAGAGGCTCTTGGATCAATGGCTAAATATTACAGAATATTCTTTAAACTTCTTGCCATCTCAAAAAATATTTGAAAAACAACTGCGCAATTCGGCAAGGTATAAAAGAATTCACTGTTTCCTGAAAAATGAGCTTACTCCTTGCTATTTAGCATTAATTTCATTTTCACACCAAAATTTTGAAAAGTTTTCATTATGTTATCAGAGTGAAGAACCAAAAATACACCAGTTATATTCTGATTTAAATACTTTAATGAGGAATGTTATGGCTCAGTTTATCCAAGATGATGTTATAGCAGGGAAATTTGGAGAAGACCTAAAGAATGTAGATTTTGAAAACAAAAATTCATGGAAAAAACTAGGGGAGTTAGAAGTTGGTATGAAGACAAAAAATCTCCTCAGGAATGTTCAGGAGACCAGGCAGAAATTATTTCTCTTAGATGTAAGATCATCACTAATTGCAACCACAAAATATTTAAAGTCAAATTTGCCATTCTGCAATCAAAAGCTAAGAGACATAGAAGTTTTAAAGGTAAAAGAACCAAAGAAAGAGTCAACTCAACTTTCAGTCACTGAAGGACTTTCGGAAATAACCAGAATTTCAAGTGTTTTGCATCTTTCTGAGGAACAAATTGATAGAGTTAGAGAAGAGTGGAAACTTTTAAATTGCGATAAGCCAACTCTAGATGAACTAGTGAAATTTTCAGAGGAAGGGCATATTCCAGTGCGGATTGATCATTACTGGCGTAATATATTTAGTATTAAAGACTCTAGCGGAAAAGAAAAATACTCAAATCTTGCTAAACTCATCAAGTCAATTTTAGTTTTACCTCATGGTAATGCTGATGCAGAAAGGGGATTTTCGGTTAACACTGCTCTGTTAAGGAAGGACAAGGCTAACTTAAAAGACTCAACTATAACATCATTAAGAATAGTTAAAGGGGCCATTAAACACTATGGATGTGTAAGTAAAGTTCCCATAACAAGAAATTTGTTAAATAGTGTTTGTGATTCACATAAATTTTATAAAGAGTATGTTGATAAGCTGAAGGAAGAAGAATCAAAAAAGGTAAAAGAAAGGAAGCAGAAAGAGAGGGAAAATAAGGAAAAGCAGCTAGAGAAAAAAAGAAAAGCTGAGTTTGATGACAAAATAAAAGAAAATGATGCAGAAATAAATAGACTTAAAAACGATAAAGAAGCCTCCCTAGCAATAATTCAAGAGGGAACAGAAAGAATGAGAAAAGCTGTAGAAAAACAAAATACTGTTGAAATAGCAGTTGCCTCTAACTTGATCATACAAGGTTCAGCTGAAATAAAGAAAACTGAAAGTAAATTAGTTGTGGTAGAAGCAGAAAAAGATAGGCTAATCAGGAAAAGGTTAAAACAATAATATGAAAAAAGTAATTCAGTGAACAATTGTACATAGTTCTTGGTTTTCAATTACCTTTTTAGGATATTATAATTTAATGTGAAACCTGAAAACTTTACTGTGAAAATTGTGAATTGCTTCTGGTTCAACAGCATATTAATGTTCAAAGTGAAACTTGAATGTGGTAAATATACTTGAATATGATAATAACACGTGAAAAGATAAGAACTGAACATTAGAAGTAAATCATACTTAAACTTTAGACATTAGACGTTATGCAAAAGATTTGGGTGTTAACTTCGACCTTATATACTAATGGACTGCACATTGGCAATAGCTGCATCAAAGCCGCCATGGCTCAAACATTGGGCACGTCATCATCAGACTCCAAATTTCGTGTAAAAATGCTGTTATGATTACTAATTTACGCTGCAGAACTTCAGTGTTTTCGGTGTATTATGTGAATGCGCCTCATATATAATGAAAACTCTTCAGGTAAGTTTACTTATGAGCTATATACATGCATGATCGGGTTGTTTACATTTTGTGATTTATAATGTGATGAACATTTGCGAAGAATTTGGAACATGCATTCCATTTATTTTTCTTAAGTTACTATATTTTTATATCAATAGCTGCAAGTTTCTGGTTAAGTAATTGAACTTTATTGACTTAGGTATTTAATTCGTTTCTTACCCATGAAAAATCATAGAACTTTCTTTACTATATCGGTCAGAGCAACCATAAGCACAGCAGGTGTAACCCATCTTTTTGACTGTTGTCATGTGATTTTATGTTGGAGCCAGAAATTTTGATGTCATGCGCAGTCTATCAGTATATATGGTTGAAGGGTGTGAAGCAAACTCTTTACAATGTATACAAAGTTGTTTTACTAGATGTATACAAATATACATCTAGTTTTTATTGAAATACACTCCTAAAATTTTCCTAAAATTTTTCTAAAAATTCCTAAAATTCCTAAAATTCCTACCTAAAATTTTCCAGAAGTATGCTATGATCCCTGAGCATGGTTTGTCACAAATATTTATTTTTTCAAGTTGGTCATGGTTTCGCTGGGTATTGACCTGGCTTCATCAGGATGAATGGCACGTAAATTCTCTTAATATATATAATCGTCAGAAGACTGTAGTCTTTGAGATCAATGAGCTATTTGTTGTTCCATTGAAAGAGATAAGTAATTTATATTGTTTTCCTTTTTCCATCAGGTAACATTTTGACATGGAATTACTTTTCTGTCTGTTCTTGGTATGAATATTTTCTCTAACCTGTCTGGGCATGCCCATATGTCTTCCGTAGTTGAGTCTGCTTTATAAAAAAATAATTAAAACACTGATTTTACTTTGGACTTAGATCACCCCCCCCCCCACCCCCAGCAGTTTTTTTTTTCTTCTTGATTTAAAGAAAAGATGGGGTGTACATAAATTAACAGCCCAGCAAAAAAGGTAATTCCAGCTGTGTGCATCTTTTACTGATACTGTCATGGACATTGCTCGCAAGTGTTTTGTGGCTTTTGTCCGATTGGCTACATATTTTGTGTCCATCAGAATCAGTGCCCAACTAATTGCTTTGCTGGTTTATTACACTTCTGTTACACTAAAACTTCGGAATTCCTTACCTTCTTGCATGTACCCAGGAAATCACAACCTTCAGTTATTTGCTTAAAATTAAATAAACTGCTTTTGAGCAATTCTGTGTTTTGAAATAAGGAAATTAAAATGGGCCATGCTGTGCATTATAGGATTTACCTATCATGATCAATTTTTAATTAAATATATTATTTTATCCTAGTGTCACACTGTACAAAGGGAGGAACTAGAATTGTGATCAACTGTGTAGTGGATTTAAAAAAAAAGACTGTAATCAAACCAAATTTTTTATCAACATTCTATGAAATTCAGCATGTAAAACTCCAAGTGGTAACACAAGGGAATATGAAGAAATAGAACCCTTTTTTGTAAGCTATGGTCTGGAGAACACATCATGAAACATCAGCACTGCATAGTTTTGCCGTAGCTCCTAAACTACCAAAGATTGCATCCATTAAGCTGATGGATGTACAGGAAAACACATATGAACAAAGCAATGCACCTAGTGAATAAGTTTCAGCATGTACCTTGCTCACTGGTATTAAGAAGTAGGTTGTGATTTTCTAGTGATTTCTTTATTGTTGCAGGTGGTGAGTATTGGCATCATTATTACTGTCAAGAAACAAATTAAATATATCCATTCTCCTAATAATTCAGAAAGACACAGTCAGTGCCTATTGCAGGAAAATTTAATTTGACCTTTTTCTTTGACTGTTGCTCAACTTTCACAATTCCATCAACTCACAGTGAGCATGTAAAGTTTGGGGATGTGCAGAAAAGGTATTGAAATTAAAGTACGCAGGACATTTGTTCCTTGACAACTATGTAATGGCACATATCTTCATTAGGCATGGAAAATCCATGCAAACAAACTGATCTTTATACTATAATTTCAACTGGTCCACCCTTTTTTATGTGATTCTTCCTTAATATGTATTAAATATTTATTCTAGTCATAATTTTAATTATATGGTAACTGAAGGTCATTTTATTTAAACTACCATTTAATATCTGTATATGTTGTTTTGCACATTTAATATTTCAAATTAGTGACACTGTTATGAATTTTTAGGTGGCCATGTACTCTTTAGTATTATTTTATAAAGCTAACAGAGTTGAACTAGCTCCCATGAAACCAGTTGCAAAGTTTCTCTGCATAAAAGCTGTTGTCTTTTTCTCCTTTTTGTAAGTATCAATTTTTTTTATTTTTATTTTTTTTTTTTTTGCTGTAAGAACATTTTTTTTGTACATTTTGCATGAGTTGTCTAGCAGGATGAGCTTTTTTCATGAAGTGCTCAAAGGAAGATATGTACTGATGAGCCATTACATTATGACCACCCCCAGCCTAGAGAAATGAGCATGCCTGGAGATCGAACGGGGGCAAGGGTCAAGTTCACAGAGCAGTGTATATCAACCCAAGCCTGAGGACCGGCTTTCGGTTAGTTGAGAGTCAGAATGGGAAAAGTTGCCAATTTATCAGAGTTTGATAAAGGACAAATCGTGATGGCACGGGGCCTTGGAGCACGATCTCGGAAACGACGCAGGTTCATGTGCCGCTGTAGTGAGTACATATCAAAAGTGGTGCACAGATGACCAACCATCGTCCAGCCGTGTGTCGTCCGCAGCTCATTGATGCCAGAGGGGAGCGGAGACTGTCACGCATTGTTCACAGCGACTGTAGGACCACAGTGCAACAAATCACCTGCAGCTACAACAGTGGTGATCAGGGCAATGTGTCACAGCACACAGTTCATCGCAGCTTTCTGCACATGGGCCTTCACAGCTGAAGACCCAGCTGGGTCCCCATGCGCACTGCACGTCATCACCAACAACACATGAAATGGGCCCAAGATCATCGAGATTGGACTGTAGATGATTAAAAGAAAGTGGCCTGGTCTGACAAATCAAGATTCCTGGTGCATCACGTAGATGGCCAAGCGCGAATACACCAGTTAGCAACAGGGGCTATGGCACCTGACCTGGATGCACTGTTGGACGTAAACAGACCAGCGGTGGCAGTGTTATGCTGTGGGCAATGTTTCTTGGGACATTTTAGGCCCCATTATCCCAATAGCACAATCCCTGACAGTTGTCAGGTATCTGAACATCGTGGACCAAGTTCATCCATTCATGGCAACTGTGTGCCATGCCACACTACCAAAATCATCAAGGAGTGGTTCGAAAAACATGCTGGTGACTTTCGGTTAATACCCTGGCTTCTAAATTCACTTGACATTAACTTAATCAAACATTTATGGTTCAACTCTGTAAAGCGGGTTTGCGCTAAATCACCACCACCCCGAAATGTACGGGAACTGGAGGTCCTGCTCTTGACATTATGGTACCAGATACCCTAGGATACCTATCGCCACCTCATCGAATCGATTCCTTGCCGAGTGGCTGCTGTTTTGTGGGCTAAAGGGGGTCGAACAGCTTACTAGGTAGGTGGTCATGATGTAATGGCTCATTGGTGTATGTTGATTTTGAAAAATTATTTAGAGCAGTACTCCAGAATTGGACTGTTTTGGAATCTTTAAATGTATCAGAAAGGGTGTAAAGTCTGTATACAAGTAATAGTGAAATTAACAAGTTGAAATACCAAGGTGGATTGGCAAGCTTAAGGTTTATGCAAAACAGCAGCATTGGTGTGCCACTGATGAAAACATGCAAGCAACATCCCAGCATGCATAGTGTCATGTACAAAGGCAATTAGTGGTACCATGTTGCCAAGAGAAAACCTAAGTGACTTTGAAAGGGACATGATTGTTGAAGTGTGTTCAAAAGGATTTGTTGAAGCGTTAATAAATTCAGCTGTCATGAGAAAAGCTGAACTTACTAATGTTTCACTGACATGTCCAAGGTCATGCCAGTTTGGGAATCTACAGGGAAGACATCATCTTCAAAAGGCAACCGTGAACAACAGCACAGACCCCAGATCCGTTATTCTCAGGCATAATTGTGCTGTGCTAAGTTGAGCAGGTGATCTGCTGTTGAGAAGTTGTGCATGAATTTAATGAAGGACACAAGAGGCCATATCATCCAAAACAGGACTTTGGGAACTTTGCACATCCTTAATCTGCTGCCAGAGATTATCAAAAGTTACTTATTGATCAGCCTACATATAAATGTATAATTCAGCATTGTTTCTTCGCTATTCTTGATGTAATCATTTAGAGCTTGTGTGTGTGTGTGTGTTTGACCTGAAGCAATACTCAGCTAGCTTTGTTACATGGTACATTAAAGAAGTCTCTTCACAAATGCAGAGTGTGATTGGCTGTCATAAGTTTGCAAGTTTTTGTGTGTGTGTGTGTGTGTGTGTGTGTGTGTGTGTGTCTGTCTGTCTGTCTGTCTAATTCAGCTTTACCCAATCTACTATTATTTCAGCACTGTATTGAATTACAGGTACTGCCCATGTGTTGTTGACAAAATGGACAATTCAATTTAGGTTTTTAGATTTGTGAACTCAACATATTCTGTACTGGTCTTCCTTTTTACTCTTTTTTACTGAATGTGTTCAGTTTGAGGAATTTCTAAATATTTACAATTTTCTTCATGGCCAAAGTTATTATTACATTTTCATTATCCAATTTTATTCCATTTGATTCAACAGTTTTCCTTGTAATAGCAGATAGTGTTGCACTTTTTGTATTACAAATTTCATTGTAATGTGTTGGGTAAATATTGAAACTGTATTTAGTGGGGATTCAATTTCTGATGGAGATTTCTCATGTAGTTCCAGGTCATCCAATAGTATGGTAGGTGGTAATTTTATCAGTTTGCTTAGATAATACATATTCAGAATCTCCCTCCCCCATTCCGTTTTATGTACAGAGGTGTCTTTGCAAAGTGGACAGTGAACCCATCTTTGGATATGTGCAATGCCTGATGTTAACCTTTCCAAGTTCTTTACCATTTACTTTTAACGTGATGTTCCACGTATTAATTGCAGATTCACGAGATTTTCTAGCATGTTTGCTTATTTTCAAAATTTCTAGGCATTTTGTGATCCAAGCGTGAGACAAGGAGGGAAAAGCTTCTTCTCTTTTCTTCTTTTTTTTTTTCTTTTTTATCAACCAAGCCATATTGCAAATTTGTTTTGGCATCTTTTGTAGTTTTTCAGGATAATTTTATCAAATAATTGCTCTTTTGTCCCTTGAGAAATTTGACAGTTTCTGTTTCTTTCTTTCGGCAGTAGGTTTCACAAATTATATGACTGGATTGCACCTGCTATTATTTCATGTAGCAGTTCAAGCATTTTTGGAAACATGTGATTTGCCTGTTATTTGGAATTAACCCTTCTGATCAGTTCTGTTCTTTCAGTTGTCATCAAGTTGTCAATTGAAGCTGTGACTGGTTTGCAACATCATTTTTTGTAATCTTCAGTCGTTCGATATCTCTGGGTCTTAAACCATCTTAAATATCTTAATAGAATTTTTAGTTTTATTTGGTTTATCTGGATTACTGCACATTTCCCTCCAGAAGTCAATAGTTTCATATTTATCAGGGGTGATATTGATGTTATTTATGTATAAAAATGTTTTTGATCATACTGGAAATGTACTTTTTTATCAGAATGGAGTTATGTGTACCTTTGTGTGTGTGTGTGTTTGTGTGTGTGTGTGTGGTAGCTGTGCTTCGTTTGTTTCAGCATTCTTAACACCTCTAAAGTTGTTTTTTCTTAAAGAATTTTTTTAATCTCATTTTTCAGTTTACCATGTTTCAGAATTTTTAAGCAACTTCCATCATTTTGCATCTTGCTGAGTTTCAGCTCAAGTAGCATTTTTTAACATTTGAGTTTCTTGTGGTGTGTCATTTCCTATGGCTTATCAAAATCATATCCAAGTTTCTGTGCGACAACTACAGCTTACTGTGCATAAGCTAATTTGTTTCTTGAAGAATGGCTGTTGGTATTCTCGCAATTGCTAAATTACATGGTTTGTATGTGTCCTGGAAAAGTCCTGGAATTCCATGTTGTCCAGGAAATGTTCTAAAATACTGTTACATGTCTTGGAATTTTATCCGTTCTTGCCTTTTTGTCCCTGCGCAATGTTTTGTAGTTGAGAATTTTTCTACTGATATAACTTTTGTCTGACAAATTTCCTTCCCCACCCCCAGCAAAATGCAGGATGCTGTTGGTTTTCTTGTTTGTTAGCAGTACTGAAGCTGCGTTATTAGCACGTCTCTTGTAAAAAAAAGATCATGCTTATATTATCACTTTGTCTGTCTAGCTGGGGACACCCTATCTCTGCAACTATTAGCTCGATTTGTAAGATTCTTTTTGCATCGAGAATCTTGAAATGTGAGAATGATGATCCTTTCATTTATTTTATTTTTTTCCCATGTACAGCTTTGCCATCAGAGAGTGTAAATTCATATCCTGTCGAATTCAAAATGCATTTTATTACATATATTTGCTTCTAAGTATCGGATTGAAAAAATATTTTTCCTTTCGATGTCATTAATATGGAAGACTATTTTAGTTACAGTCTCTTTTTCAAGTAATGCATAGGTTTTCCACTAGGAGGCATTACAAAGGTAAATTGCCTTTCCCCCAATATCTCCAATTCTAAAAGTCCGATTTGAAAAATTCTTCCTGCTTCGGATACACCTACTTATTGGATGTTTATAATGTCTCATTTTTGGTAAAGAATGATTTGGCCACCAGGGCCATAACAGTTTATTTCTGCTTCTGATGTATTTGCAACAAAATCTGAGTTTCTGAAAACTTGATTGAAAAAATTATTTCGTAGACCGATACTGCTCACCTTACAAACCTTTTGAGAATACCTCCTGCTTAAAATTTATTGTGCATAGTTTTTCCATCAAGGGGTGTAGATGTACATCTTCATTTTACTGGTATCTGTGCTTCTAAGAGTCCAATTTGAAAAGAGTTTTCTTTGTTGGAGAGAGTTTCCAGTGTGAAATGCTTCAGATGTAATTTCATATTTTTCTTAAGGCACAAATGTGCCACTAGGGAGAATAAGTTCAAGTTTACATTTACAGCCATATCTACGGGACTAAAAACCCGATTGAAAAAATTATTTTTCGGTCAGATACTACTGACTATGAAAATTCTTTGTTTGTATTTTCTTTACAAAATAATGCGCGATTTTGCCGCTAGGGGGCACAGATGTTTAATTTGTTTTACTCAATATCTGTTCTTCTAAATGTCCGATTAAAAAATTCTTTTAACACTGAATACCATTTATTTACCTTATGGAACACTTTAGGTTTGTATTTGAAGAGGTTTGTAGTTGACAGTTCTGCTGCCAGGTGGTGTTTGTGTACTCCGTTTGCAACTTTATCTCCGCTTCTAAAAACCCTATTAAGAAATTCCTTTTTTCACTGTACACCATTCGCTACAGTAAAGATGGGGAGTGACCCGCTATGGGGTGTAAAGGTCAAAACCTTTTTCTTGCAATCTCTGCTTCCAGGATATGTATTTGAAAAGTTCGTTTTCCTCAGCATAGCTTTTGCTATGAAGAATACTTTTCACTTGTTTTTAACTTTTCCGTTACACAAAAATCTTCCACTAGAAGGCATAGTTATATCATGTTTTCTTCTATATTTGAGGAGGTTTGTAGTTCGATTAACTGTTTGATTTGAAAATCTCTTTGTTTCTGATACCTTCCTTGTGCTAGGAGAAACTTTTTAGCTACTGAGTGAAAGTGAGTATCTAATGTTTTATAAGTAGCTGATTTTTTTTTCTTGTGGCTTATTTTGACCTTTACTGAAATTTGATGATGAATGCTTTATGTAAAAATTTGCCATAAAATCAGATTGCTTTCCAATATCAGAAACTTAAATCTAATTGTTTCTTAGTATTTTCTGAGCTAACTAATCACTTTTCATCTTCTATAATTTGTTTTGTAATCATATGCAGTTAAATTGCCTTGATCACTAATGAATGCAGCTGTACACATAGCCCTTAGATTTAAGGTTTTCCCATTATTCTCTTTTCATTTTGGAAAATTTTTTGCATGCTTTGTTTGCTGGCGAGTACAAATTTAAAACATAGCTTGAGCATTAATATTAGAAGCATGTATTATGTTGAAAATTTCTTCCCTAAATAAAATGTAACTCAAATCCTTACTCCCATGAATATTTGTTTGAGAAATAATCCCTTTGCTCGTTTGGAAAAGTTATATTTCACCTTTCCTTATCCTTAAATTTCCAGTGTAAGCATTATTTCAAAATAATTAAATATAAATAGTATTTATATATTGATTGTGTGGCTTTAGAAAGCATTTCAAGAGTAATGCCACATTAATGTTCTAACTATAGAATTTTATGGGGTGTTTTTTTAATTCTATTATGTAATTTGCTTCAATAATTGAACTAAAGCCAAAGTAGAAGAATATTCTCAAAATCAGTATAGTGTTATGTATATAAAAGTTTTGTAGAAGTTAAACCTGGTTGTTTACATTTTCAGTGACATTTTGGTATTTCAGTATTTATCTGTGATTCTGAGTTTCTTATTAGCTCCAGCAGACATCATTTTCAATATTCTGTATTAAGTTTGCTCAAGCATGTAGGGAGTTGTTTGTTGTAGGTTATAGGTTGAACAGACCTACGGTTTCACTATATTTTAAGTAGCAGCATTTGGATCGTAAGTTCTGGAAAAAACCTGTAAGTCCTGGAAAAGTTCTGGAATTCTGGGATTGAAAAAGTGTATGAACCATGAAACTAGCATCTTTGATAGTACTGTTCAGTTTATTTCTTGAGATGTTGGGGTGAGTTTTAAATTCAGAATTTTTGTCTTGTGTTTCTTTCATTATTTGTTCATAGACTTTCCTTTGTATTATTATTGCTGCTATTAAAGTACCTATGCCAAAACCATGCCTTAATGCTGTACTGCTGCACAGCACAAGTATGACATGATGATGATAATGAATTTCATGAAAATAAATACAAATTAGCAGTTGCAGACGTGCCAACTCTCTGGATTTAGGCTGGAGACTCCAGATTTTCAGCCCTCCCTCCGGATGAATGTCAAATTCTCCTGATTTTCACCAAAGAATTAGCCGTTAGGGTGGTCGAAATTTCATCAATCACATTGATTTCAAACTGCCTCTGAAATCTTTTTCTTTCTGCATCGTTGCAAGGCGGCATTACAGTCATCAGTTTCGCACTTTTCCTCTCTTCCTATCCGCCAAAAAGAAAGCAGCCCTAGTGGCCCAGTCTTCTAAGCGTTGGCTGGCTTCCGACCCATTGTCCGAGATGGGTCGGAAAAATTTTTCTCCCAGTCCGATTGTCATACGACGCCTTCAGCAAAGAGCTCACACGCTCTAGCACTAGAATGTCGAGGAGGGTCAGTAATTGATTGACAGATTGGAGCTGCCCTGCCTTCTCCTTAAAGTTCAGTCTTTCAACCCCTCACCTCAACAAAGTCATATGCTAAGTGATGATAAACAGTTGAGTTGCGGCGAATTCCCTTAACAACAAGAGAGAGTAAGTAGTTGCTATTGGCCTCGCATTGTAATGAAAAGAGATGTTAGTATGATGCTTTTTATGGTCTTTGCTTTCGCGCACAACCTAAAGAAGAAATGAAAAACAACAACATGCGGGACATTTTACATATTCATAATCTTGCGGAATCAACGTACCTAAAAACCAATTTTAGTAGGGGGAGGGGTGTTGATTTTCACAGTTTTTTTTTTTTTTTTTTCCTCCAGAACTTTTAGACCAATAATACTACTTCTGGAAAATTGTTCCTACGTCTGAAAAATGTTGATAAGAATAGCGCTCGTGTGATTTTATGAGTTGTAAAAGTCTCCCGTTTTCAGATTTTGAAGGTTGGCATATCTGCAGTTGTATTATGTGGAATGGAGGATTCTTCAAAATGTGATTTCCATTAATAGAGAAATGTGATGGTGTGTGTGAATTTGGTAGTCAGAGGTTTCATTTTTTCGTTATTTCAGATTCAGTTTTTTAAATAATTTTCTATGTCTTCTGGAGTCTCCGCTAAGAAATTTGTTAAGGGAGTTAACCGGTTTCATTCAGATATGTTATCCAGATGGAAATTGGATTATGTGGATTTGGTTCCCTCTCTTAGACAATACATTTTCAAGTTTTCTGATATGTTACATACTTGGTTAGCAGCGTATTTTTCAGAATTTTGACCTATAAAGGAGAAGTGTGGTGTGAAAGCCACTGTTAAAATGATTGTAACAAGTTATTTTTTGAGATTATTATATGCGTACTGAAAGTTAAATTGTTAACTGACTGCTATCAATCCTTTGCAAAGCTCTTGTCAATCCTTTGTAAACTAGGTTTGCTATCGAATTTGTGTCAATCACAAAAAGTGAACAAATCCCAGTAAGTTGATGTCTTTTAGCCTGTGTCACACAGAACAACCTGGTTCCTCAACAGTATTTATGAAGTTTAATTTTGTGTTAGCTTTTTGGATTCAAGAATGCCCCTGTTGTCATATGTGCCATTTTGTCTACTAATGGGATGTCCCTTGGAGTCCAACCCATCTCCTACTAAGATCTCCCATTTGTTTGTTTTTTTAACTGAAAAAGTTTTTAATTGTGTTGATAGTTAGTTTTTCCTGAGGTCTAGGGGATGGTATAATTGCCTATTTGTATAAGGGAAAGGTCATCAGACTGAATGTAAGAGCTATTGTGGCATCAGACTGCTGAGTATGCTAGGAAAATTGTATAGAAAGGTCATTATTCATAAAGTATGATGCTTTACACCAGAGAGGTGTGGAATGTACAGAGTGGTTTTATGCCTGATAAGGGCTGCACTAACCATAATTTCACATTACGGATGATGACTGGAAAATATTTGCTGTTGGTAACAAAGTTTTTGTAGCCTTTGTAGATTTGGAGAATACTTATAACTGAGTGGACAGGATACTCCTGTGAAAGATCTTGAGTAATCATGATATAATGGTAAATCTGCTTGGATGTGTAAATCTGGTTTATATGTATGTTGGTAATTCTCATATGTGGTGGTTGCTGTATGCTGATGACACAATCCTGTTGGCAAGGAGTAAAAGTGAGCTGCAGAGTATGTTGTCATGGATGTACAATAATGAAGTTCATATGAAATTCTGACTGAGTATAAATATGGAAAAAAACAGAGTTATGGTTTCTGAGGGAGGAACCGTTGCTACTGAATGCAAGATAAGTCTAAATAGTACATTGATAGCCCATGTGAATGAATTTGTGTATTTAGGCAGGGTATTTGACAGAGAGAATAAACTAGATGGTGAAATTAGTAGGTGAGTGAATTCTTCGTTGAAAGTCATAGCTGTTTCAGGAAGATTTCACAGGAATGATGGGTTTTCAAAAGAGTCCTGAATGGCTGTGTATGAAACAGTAATTGGTCCTACTCTGATGTATAGCAGTGAAACCTTGGTACTGCAGGAGATTTGTCTGCTGGAGAAATGTGTTACTTATTGGGAGTTTGTGGCAAGACATATTGTGATCATGTGAGGAATGAAGACAGTGGCAGTCCTAGACCTTGCAAGGCCCCGGGCAATGACTCTTCACGGAGCCCTTCGGAATCGCAATAACCCAAAACCATTGCAATAATCCTTTATATATATATATATATGTGTGTGTGTGTGTAAAGAAATTACATGTTTCTTACCCTGACCATAAACCAGTCACTTTCTTTTTTCTCACACAAACCCTCAGTTGAGGTGAATGTGATCCCAAAGCAATTTTTTTTATCGGGAATTGTGGTATTGATTAATCTGAAATAAACAGGATGCAATACAATACATTGTTTATTAATATAATTAGGAATTCAAAATATTACCTGTTACTAAATGAACAAGGATAGCTGTACAATTATAAGATAAGTATATTATTTAAAGAAGAATTCTGTGACTTTTCTTGGTAGCTGGCTTCCATGCGTACATTGCAACTCACTACTTGTACCTGAAATTGTGGCAAAACTCTTATGAAAAATATCTTGAAAAAAAATTAAATTTAGACATTTCTGTACAACTTTCCCACTGAAAAATGTTTCTGACTAAAAAATAAAAAATTTTCTAACATGGTAACCTTTTGATGTTACTAATTAAAAGCAGTAAACAAATATTAAAATTGGTCATTTATTTGTATATGATCATGAACTAAAATATTTTTTGTGACGCCAGGCAAAAACTACTAATTAATTGGCAGCGGTGCGGGGCCCTGGGCTGTTGCCCAATATGCCCGTACGTGGGGCCTCCACTGAATAAAGATATGTTGCAGATGTGTAATGTGAAAGAAAATATTGTTAGTAAGGGGGAAGACAAATATGTTGAGGTGGTTTGACCATATTGTAAGAATGAGTGATGAGGTACTAACCAAGAGAATTTATTCATCCCAAATGGCAGGAAAGAAAAGTTGAGGAAGGCCAAGAAAAACATGGAAGAACTAAATTCACGAGTGTTTGCAAGAGAGAAAGGTAATGAATATGAACTATGAAAAGTCGTGTGTGAGATGTGTGATGTATGCCAGTGAAGCTAAGTTGTGTTCCAGTATCACTGTAAATGGAGGCATTTGATACATCAATGGTAAGTAAAATCTAACATCATCTGTGAGCAAACCTCTGAATCTCAGAGAACAACTTAGTGATGTGTGTGTGTGAGAGAGAGAGTGTATGTATGAATGTAAGTAAGTAAGACACTTGTTTTTCCTTTCTCCTAACCCCTGTGGCCACCAAGCTTTGTAACCATATAATAGAGACTTCTAGCCCAATCATTCTTATTAAGAAGCCTTCAGAAGTCAAAGTTTAGCAGCAGTTACTTATCACTTACGCTGTTTTGTCCATACATTTCTTCAAAAAGTTCAATACTTAAATAAGTAAGACAAAACGTTGATGCTTATAATAGAATTCTGCAAAATAATTTTCATTAAACCAAAAAAAAAAAAAAAAAAAAAAAAAAGAAAGAAAGAAAGAAAGAAAGAAAGAAAGAAATTTTTCTTTTCCGGATGGCTTACCTTGTAAAGGAGGCTGAGCACCCTCTGTGGAGCTCTCTAGCTATGGTTATGTTTGTAACAGACTAATAATTATTTATTCATGGCTGTTGATGACACAGGAAAGATTGATAGGGAGTAAAACAGAATATGAGAAGCAGAAAAAACTACTTACGAGCTGCATAAAATTATTTTGTGGTGTGATGCGTATGGTTAGTTCAATCTCAGGTCTCATGTGACTAACCATGGGATTGCTAGAGGAACCTGTGTCCAAAATGGTTGTCCAGTTGTTTCTGAACTTGATCCTACTTAGGTTTTCCACTAAATCAATTTAGCATTTAGCACTAATGTTTTTTTTTTTGTTGTTGTTGTTGTTGTTTTTCCATAGTGTAGTTTGTGGTATTAGTAAAACCACATGTTTATTTGTGGGTTGATTGCCTTTTTCTTTTCCTCCAGCCAGTCTGTTATAATTGCTCTTCTGGTGTATTTTGATGTGATCTCTGAAAGCTTGGCTGCTCCAGGATCGGACATTGATGTTGGCCAAGTCAGCAGAAGCTTGCAGGTAAACTTTTCAAATAATATTCATTTCCTTTCCATATTTTTATATGACTCCAAACTGTAAAAAGTTTTACAGATATCGCATATATTTGTTTATATATCATCTGAGTTTGATTTATTTCATTAATGTGTGGGATTCTAAATATGGTGTTTCTGTATTTAAGATTTGTAATAAATGGTATGAATGACAGGTAAAACAATTAAAAAATGGAATTCTCCAATGTAAAGTGTACATGAATAAATCCTTGGTATATAAACAAGAAATTAAATTAAATTGTACTTCTTAATTTATGAAAAAAAATTACGATCAGTTGCATTGCTAAAATAAGGACTCACAACACCTCAAAAGAAATACTGAATAAGGCTTTTCTATTTCTCAAAGAACCAGTGGAATGTGTTTTAGCACATTTCATAGTGGAGATGTGAGAAATTCACATTGTTTTAGCATTCTGTTATATTCATATGGTGTGGTCACATGCCCTACCAATAATATTTCATGTATTACCAATTTACAGAAATTTTATTGTTTTGTGATTACTCATTAATACCGTGCACAGTGAATTTAGTTTTTGTTTCAATTTACTGATACATTAATAAAGCCTCAGTAACTTCACTTTTGTATATTTAAATTTTTATCTTGTTTGTTGTAAAACTTGTGAAATAAAACTGTAAATTTCAGTAATGCTATCAACAATCATTGGAACTCAACATGAGTGATACAAAGGAATGTCCTTTATAAGGAAAAGCTATCCAAGATCAGTGTGAGTTCAAAAAGGTGATAGTGAAGCTATCCATAGTAGATACTTATCTATCTGTTTAGGAGATAACTGATAAATGGTAATAAGGTTGTACTAACTGTTTTTTAGATGGGCTGAGGAGGAGCAGCTTTCTATAAAGAGACTATGCATCTAGTCTCATTGTTATAGTATCTGAAATATTAGACAATCCATCCATGTCCGTGTCCTAGATGAAACATGGGTGGTATGCTTGTCTGGTGGCACTGGATCTGTCCCTTTCCTAGAACCAGTGGCCCTAAATTAGGTACAGGCAACTACTTATAACACTAAGAGTTTCTCGTGATGGTCATTAAATCCAAAAACAGAAAAACAGAAGAAAAAGAAGATGAGTGGCCAACAAAGTGAGACAGAAGGGAAAGTGTCCACTTTAGCGGTGTGTTGTAAAGTGAATAAACTCCACTAGAAGTTTACTTTTGAAAACAAAGGTAAAAACATATTCCTTAGTTCCTTGTAAGATTTTGTTCTTCAGTTTACTCACTTAGTGTTGTACAGTTGATCCCCTTTTGTTTTTATAGCTGAGAAGGATGAAATTTCCAATTTAACTGGGAAATTTAAGTTTCCTTGAAAAGGTGTTCCAATCAGTCACAGCAAGTGAAAGGTGCAAGTAGCATTCAGAGACTACACTTTCTCTGTTAGTCAAAATATTTTATTTTGCTTGCCTAAGCCATTGTTTTGTTTTTGACTTGTGGTGCGGTGTATCTATTCATCACACTTGGTAAGTAAGGTTATTTTCCATCACAACAAGCCTTAACTGTGAATAAAAAGAGCAGAAATTGTATGAAAAACTGATTTAGATTTCATACAGACTGGTGTAGCTTCAGAGCTGACAACAATCAGCATTTTTTTTTTCAAAAACCAGATGAAATTTTTGAATGTTTATAAAATTATTGAAGTTAAGCCAACAAAAGAATGCTAAAATCTAAGTTCAAGAAAGTTGAAGAAACAATTTTGTAGTTAAATCAGCATAATCAGAAATGTTCTTTGATTGGGGCCTCAGCATAATTAAAAATGTTCTTTGATTGAAGCCTCAGCATTTAGAAATGTTCTTTGATTGGAGCTGAAAGTGATAGAATGAGGATCAGAGTTGAGTTTTTCTGATCTAGCTTCGGATGATTTAGATTGCTTCGGAAATCAATGTCCAGCTATTTTCTCCAATATTTGTGATGCAAATGTTAAGGGATGGAAAAGTGTGCTATGTATATTAAATGATAATAGGGCTGGAAAGGGCCACTTTTTGAGTTATTTATTTGTCACTGTTTAAGCTAAATCATTGCTGGTTACTTTTTCGGGAAATTGGTTGCCTTTTTATTTTTGAGGCGCAAGCGAAAATGCAATTAATTTAATAACATATTCAGATTGCTCAATTGTACCACCAATATTAAAAAAAAACATAAAAACAACAAACAGAATGCATAGGCAAATTTCTAGCAACAAGTGTAGTATTTTATTCTTCCTCAGTCTGTCATTTTGCAGTGATTGTATTTTTAGGCCTTCCTGTTGCTAGAAAATTCCTGATCTACTATCATGGAAAATTATCCATAATTCCATTACCTTTTATAACATTATTCGTGTTTTTTCCTCCTGGACATGAGAAAAAACACACTTTTCTATGCAAATAGTGGTTAATTTTCATTGTTAAGTGATAAAAAACCATTTACAGTAATAAAATCTTATGTATAATGTTAAAAACTGTATTAAAAAACATTTACAGTATGAAATCTTATGTATAATGTAAAACTGAATTTTTTGTTGAAAATATATTAACATGCTCTAAAAATGACTTGGTAAAATACATACATAGATAAGAAATAGTTTTTTCAAATAAAAACTTACAGGGGTTGGAGTTGTCCTGAAATTCCTGAAGTTCCTGATTTTTATTTTTTTGTCCTGAAATGTACTTGTTTTTGTTCTGTATCCTTAAAATTTGAGTGTAATCCTGAAATTTTAAAAATAAATGGTAAACTATGTATAGCGATTCATCATCTAGTGTTTACAAGTACCACGTAAATAAAAAAAAATGGAACGAGAGAGAGATAGTACTCTATTGTTGTGATGTCATCGCCAAGAACTATCACTCTTGTAATTTGCGATGTACGTGAACACGTTTGTGAGATTGTTCGAGAATCGAAGCTGCCGTGAAGTCGCTTCTTACGGAGAACGCACAGAGATGCCAACCATTATGGATTTCCCCCGGGATTATAGAATCACGGGTGACTAACGAAAAATGGGATTATGGAATCATGGGTGACTAACGAAAAATTACAGATATTCAGATTTTTGCTGTTATTAAGAAAGTTTTACTGGTTTTGTAATTAACCAATGTAAAAGCCTCTGAACAAAGTTTGTAACACAGCTCTTTGTTTGTTTGTTTTTTTGTTTTGTTTTTTTCTTAGGAGGAGGGATTTGTTTTGCTTGTTTGAAAGAGGGCAAAAAAAAAAAAAAAAAAAAAGCACGGCGCCGGGCCGAGGTTACGTCGACCTGAAGCCTCTGAATAAAGTTTGTGACTCAAATCTTGTTTATTTTATTTTCTTTCTTCTCCTTCTTCTCCTCCCCTCTCCCTCCCCCTTCCTAGGAGAAAGAATTTGTTTTGCTTGTTTGAAAGCTAAGTGGAAAGAAGCATGGCGCCAGGCCTGGATTTCATAGGCCAGGCGTGTTCTTTCGCCGTGTTCCAGGATTGTGTTGGCCCGGGATTGCGTCGGCCCAATGCCTCTGAACCAAGTTCGTGATGCACCTCTTTGTTTCTTTTTTGAGGAGGAGGAATGTGTTTTGCTTGTTTGAAAACTAAGTGGAAAGAAAGCACTGCACCGGGCCAGGACATTGTCGGCCTGAAGCCTCTGAACAAAGTTTGTGATGCAACTCTTTGTTTCTTTCCTTTTCTTGTTTCCTTTTTTTTTTTTTTTTTTTTCTGAGGATGAAGAATGTGTTTTGCTTGTTTGAAAGCTAAGTGGAAAGAAAACACGGCTTCGGGCCAGTATTACGTTGGCCCAAAGCCTTTGAACAAAGTTCGTGATGCAGCTTTCTGTTTTTTTCTTTTTATTATTATTGGTTTTTTTTTTCTTTCTGAGGAGGACGAATTTGTTTTGCTTGTTGAAAGGTAAGTCACAGGTGCCAACTATTACAGATTGTCCGTAATTATTACGGTTTCGACTGTCAGATTATGGAATTACGGACAGGTTGGAAGAATTACAGATTTCAGTGCGTTTTGGAGAATCTCAATTTTGTATCCTTTTTTGTTAACCCTTTTAGTGCAACGCGGCCGATTCATCGGCGTTCGATTTTGATCCGAGTATTTTCCGAATCAGTTGGCAGATATCAGTGTCGATGATCATATCATTTATCAATCATATCATTTTAAAATTGAATCTCCATGAATCATATCGTCAAACAGCGATATTATCGAAAGAATCGTGATATGCCGTAAGAGTCGTATCATGAAATAGTTTGTGCTTGCTATTGGGCTTCCCACGCGCTTTCTCCGTGTGACAGGAGAAATGCTACTTTAGCCAAAACTTTTCCTACTGCAGTTGAGGCAGGGCTGTTCGCTTTGCCTTGTTGATGAATTATAAAATGTCATACTATCGGAAATCACTTTTTCGAGCCCTGTTCGAAGTGCAATAACGCGCAATGCATGGTCCCACGATGGCGGGTGTTTATTTTTTTGCGGACTTTCGCCTCGCGGTAGAACGAAATGCGGTGTTTTATTACTAGAAGCTCTTCACATTATTCATTTCTTTTTTCCCAAACAAACAGACACAATCACAAAACTCCGTGAATTACGAATACCCCTCTTTTTCAAAACTAGTGTTAGCAGAGGATGACTTTATTGACAGCTTGTTCCTCAGACTAGCAGACATGCTTTTTTCTACTGCATGAAATGTTTTTGTAAGGTTATTTGAAATGGCTTGTTGTAGTGAGAGTGAAAGTTTGTCAAGTGATAGTGATTATTTTGAATCATCTGAAAGTGATATGCTGAAATAAAGGTTTCCTATATATGCTGAAATAAAGGTTTCCTATATATGCTGAAATAAAGGTTTCCTTGCGTTCCTTCTAATATGAGAGTAATCAGTAGCCCATGTAGCACAAGATGATTGCCAAAGTCATATCCAGTCAAAAAAACACGAGGATTATGTAAAATGAAAGACTCAATAAAAACCTTAGAAAAAATTTTTACAAAAAAGAATGAAAATAGCGTGATAAATGCTGAATTGCTGTTTACTACATTCGTTGTGGAGCATGACCTACATGTAGCAAGCTGTGATCATGCTGGTCCCTTGTTTCATGCTATGTTCCCAGACTGTGATATTGATGAAGCTGGATATCCTAGAGCAGATGTGGCACGGAATGAAATATCTAAGATAAAGGATTCATCTGGCCTTCCCAAGTATTCTGCATTGCCTAAACTAATGTTGGCAATATTGACTATCCCTCACAGCAATTACTCTACAGAAAGAATATTTAGTATAGTAAGGAAAAACCTCACATACTTCTGCCCAACAATGAGCACCAAAACATTAAGTGTCCTTCTTGTACAGAAAAGTAAAGCATTTTCCTCAGGTGAGCTGTGTTATAAAAAGAAGTTTTCTGAAAAAGAATATACCACTGCAAAACAAGCAACAAGGGAGTCTTTATGTCAGCAATGACATGAGGTAAGTGCAATCGCTTGTTGGAGTTAGCTGTCGAAGCACAATACTACAGGTTACACATGCCTTAGTTGAAATACTTTAAAATTTAATGATTAAAAGATATGCAAGGCTAAAAACACACAAGATCTTTCACACGGGCACCCCGTGCATCATCAGGTGAAGAAAACTGGCGGAACAAAGAGTCTACTTGCTTTATATATATAGGATGGATTCATGATGTGCATTTCGAATGCAGCTATCCTGGCGGACAGCGTAACAGTCGGTATAGCTCAAGATAAGGTGTAATACCTACATAACTATACAACATAGCATAAGTTGTTTAGAAACTCATAATGCAAAATAAAAAATGGGACTCTGGAAAAGTTTAATGTGAAAAATGACGGATTATTTACCATAGTGAAACGTGGGAGGCGGGTGGGTTATGTGAAGTGGAAGAGGGATTGTTTATATAAGATAAATTATTCAATAATTGTTTCCAAAGGGGATGAACAAATACAGGAGTTTCTTCATTAGAACATCGGTTTATATTGTAGTGTATATATAAACAGGATGTAAGGTCAGGTGATGCATAACATCACAGCCTCTACTTGACAAATGTCAACCCCGCCTTCTCGTGGGCATCCTGTTCCCACTAAAGGGGCTCTGACAACCGCCAATAGCGGTATAACTATACCATCAGGATTAGAGGAAATGCTATCCTACACTCACCAACCCGCTTGGCCAGCGTGGTGAGTTATGGCCAAACCCCTCCAAAATGACTCTACAACTTAAATCTTGGCCCTCAGTCTCCAGCAGCTGGAATGTACCTGGCCAAGGCAGCGGCCAGTGCGACATGAAGGCAGATAGTGCTAAGAATCCCCGGAGAACCGAACTAGGCTGCCATCTGATGCTGACCTTGGCTACGTATAATGGACGCTCCCTATCTTCTGATTCAAGGCTTCTTGAATTGGAAGAAGAACTACAAAGGATCAAGTGGGACATCATCGGGCTAAGTGAGGTAAGGAGAAAAGGAGAAGATCTCATTGAACTGAAAAGTGGACATCTCTTCTACTATCGTGGGACAGATACTGGCAGAACTAGTGGTGTTGGATTTATAATAAACAAGAAACTGAAGGATAAAGTTGTAGAAGTTGAAAGTTCCTCTGACGGAGTTGCACGACTCCTTATCCAACTCTCGAGAAGATACCAGGCTCAGATTATTCAAACTTATGCACCCACCACAAGTCATCCTGAAGAAGAAATTCAAGAATTTTATGAGGAAATTCGTCATCTAAATAATAAAGGTAAGCAACATTTGAAGATAATTATGGGAGATTTCAATGCAAAAATAGGGCAACGGCAACAGAATGAAACTTCAGTAGGTAAATTCGGTCACTGCAACAGAAACCAGCGTGGAAATACTCTCGTTGAGTTTGCAGAGGGTTTTTCATCTTGAACTCCTTTTTAAAGAAAAAGCCACACAGGAAATGGACATGGAGACATCCAAATGGAACGACAAGTGAAATTGATTTTATTATGTGTAACAAAAAATTCGCCATAGAAGACTGCAGTGTGCTAAACAAGTTCAACACAGGTAGTGACCATAGATTGGTGAGATGTGAGATGCATCTCAACACTAAACTTGAACGTGGCAAGCTCATTAGACAAACAAAATGTATTGACATAACCAACCTTAAAAAACACCATAATACCTTCAAGTTGGAACCGAAGAACAGATTCTTTGCTTTAGGAGGCCTAACATCGAATGAAGTGGATATTTCTGAAGTTAACAGAAAAGTGACCAAAGCTCTTATGGAAACAGCAACAAAATTAGCTGGGTCTAAGAACAAGTTACATGTGAACAAATTATCAGGAAAAACCAAAATGTTGATGCAAAAAAGAAGAGAGATGAGGACAACTAAAGAAGATGCGACTTCCAAAGTGGAATATATAGAGCTATGCAAGACAGTACGAAAAAGTATCACTGAAGACGTAAGGAAATTCAACTGTGAACTAGTGAGGAAAGCAGTTGAAAACAACCAAAGCCTAAAGATAGCAAAGGGACATCTCAGTAAGGGAAGAAAACAGATTATTGCACTGAGAAAAAAAGATGGTTCTGTAACAAGAAATAGAGGCGAAATTTTGACAAGAGTGAAAGATTTCTACTCCAAATTATATGACAGGGATGATATGTGTACTCCAGACATCATGAAAGGTACCAGTACCAGAGTTCTTCCAGTCCTCCCAGCAGAAGTTGCACATGCAATCAAGAACATGAAGTGGGGAAAAGCTCCAGGAGAAGATAGAATTACTGTAGACATCATACAATAAGCAAGTGGAGAAATCAAAACAGTACTCGCCCAAATTTTCACCAGATGTCTTAATGAATGGAAGATTCCTGAGGATTGGAACAACGCTACAATGATCTTGCTACATAAAAAAGGTGACATTGAGGATCTCAGGAACTACAGACCTATCAGCCTCCTATCAGTGGTTTATAAAATCTTCACTAAAGTTCCTTCACACCGCTTGAAGGTAACACTGGACATGGCTCAACCGAGAGAACAAGCTGGATTCAGGAGTGGCTACAGCACAATAGATCATATCCACGTAATGAGAGAACTAATTAAAAGAGCGAGGGAATATGAACTTCCATTGTGCATGGCTTTTATCATACATACATACATACATATCACTAAGCTGTTCTCTGAGATTCAGAGGTTAGCTCCAAAAAGAAATACAAACTTCCAGATATTTTACTTATTGTTGTCGTATCAAACTTTGCCATTTACAGCGATCTTGACATACAACTCGTGCTTCACTGATATCCATTACACGCCTTACACAAGATCTTTTATACTTCATACTCATAATCTTTTTCTCATGCAGACACTCCTGAATCTGATCCACCCATGTCTTCCTTGGCCTTCCTCTGCCTTTCCTTCCTGCCACTTGGGTTGAAAATATTTTCTTAGTAAGCATTTCATCACTCATTCTTTCAACATGGCCAAACCACCGAAGCATATTGGTCTCCACCTTGCTAACAACATTTTGCTTTACATCACACAACTGCAATACATCTTCATTCCTCACACAATCAGATCGTGTCTTACCACAAACCCCACGTAAGTAAAGCATTTCTCCAGCACACAAACGACTCCTATGCTTCTTCTGCAGTACCCAGGTTTCACTGCCATACATCAGAGTAGGAACAATTACTGTTTCATACACAGTCATGCGGGACTCTCTAGAGAACCCATCATTCCTGTGAAAACCTCCCAAAGCAGCTATGATTTTCCAAGAAGAATTCACTCTCCTACTGATTTCACCATCCAACTTGTTCTCTCTGTCGAACATGCTTCCTAAATACACAAACTCACTCACCTGTTCAATCACAGTGCCATTTATACTTACATTACATTCAGTGCTACCCATTCCTCTCTCAAACACCATAACTTTGGTTTTTCCCTTATTTATACTCAGTTTGAATTTCATGCAAACTTCGTGCATCCGAGTCAACATACTCTGCAACTCACTTTTGCTCTCTGCCAACAGGACAGTGTCATCAGCATACAGCAATCTGCACACACGGATATCACCAAGACATAACCACTATTATCTATTTTGGCATCACGCATGCATGCATCCATAAATATATTAAACAGCCATGGTGACATTACACAACCTTGTCTAACTCCTGCACCAATGGAAAACCATTTTGATAAAACACCATTCACTCGTACACAAGCTCTACTACCAGCATACATGGCTTTTACACTATTAAGTAGATTCCCAGTAACACCATATTCATTCAATACCTTCCACAAAAGTGTCCTATTCACTCGGTCGTAAGCTTTCTCTAAATCTATGAATGCAGTAAAAACTTTCTTCCCAACAGCCAGATACTTTTCAATCATCATGCGTAATGCAAAAATCTGGTTAGTGCAGCCTTTACCAGGCATAAAACCACTCTGAACATCCCACACTTTCAATGATGTAAGACCCTGTACTTTTTCAATAACAACCTTACCAAACACTTTCCCTGGCACACTCAGTAGGCTAATACCACGATAATTCTTGCATTCAGTCTGATCACCTTTTCCCTTATACAAAGGAACGATAATAGCATCCTTCCAATCCTGAGGGACCATTCCTAACTCCCAGCACAACTGGCAAATTTCAGTTAACCAGTCAATTATAGAGTCACCACCATACTTCAACATCTCTGCAGTTATGCCATCAACTCCTGGAGCCTTACCATTCTGAAGAGATTTTAGAGCTTTACACACTTCTTCTCTTGAGATCCCTCCTGTGCTTTCATCCCTCATTGTGACATCATCTGCATCGGTCTCAGAATCATTTTTGCTCTCCTGATCTAATAACTCACAGAAGTATTCACCTCATCTTTCACTTAACTCATTGGGCTCCCATATCATTTCCCCGAACTCATTCTTCACACAACTTACAACTTTGTTTCCTTTATTTTTCCTGAGTCTCATGTATTTCCAGAAGGACTTTCTATCTTTCCAAAAAGCCAGTTCATGCCTTTCCACTTTCTCCTTCCTATCTTTTGCCTTACTGTGGCGAACCAGCTTAGCAGCTTCACGCTTCTTACAGCGATATTCATCCACAGAGACTCTACCTTGCAACATCCCCAAATAGGCTTCCTTCTTTTTCTTTACTGCCTCATCAATCTCACTATTCCACCAAGCATCACCTCTATTGTTGCCCACTATTGTGGTGCCACAGACCTCTTTAGCAGCAGTGACAACACAGTTCTTAAAACATCCCCACTTCTTTTCTACATCCCTCTCACAAGATTTCAGATCCTTCAGTCGTTCTCTGAGTAAGTCAGAGTACTGCTGATGATCTTCAAGGAGCCTATCAACCTTTATTCTTTCTATCCTGGGTCTCTTCTATTCCTTTTCCTCCAACCAACATTAAGTTTCACTCGTGACACTACCAAGTAATGATCAGAACCAACATCCACACCTCTCATCACACGGGTGTCAACAACTAAGTGTTTCAAACGCTGATCGTAAACAACAAAATCTATCACACTCTTTTGACCAAGAGTACGGTTTTCCCAAGTATATGTGTGTATATACTTGTGGTTGAAAAATGTATTAGATACACACAAACCATTCTCAATGCAGAGTTCAATTAATCTTTCACCATTATCATTCACACAAGGATCATTAAACTTACCCAGAACATTGTCAGAAATTGCATTCTGCACACCTACTCTAGCATTGAAATCCCCTGCTATTATAACTTTTTCTTTAGCACCAAACTGGCTCAAAATAGCTTTTAGCTCATTCCAGAAATCTTCTTTCTTATCAGAAGGTTCAGAGTCACAAGGAGCATACACTACAACAATTACAATTCTCTGAAGTTTCACTTTCAAACGAATCCAGAGAATTCTCTCACTTATGCAACTATAATGAATCAAGTTGTTCTTCATCTTTTCACTTAAAATCCCACTTACACCAGCCTGTCCTCTCATATTATCCAATACTCCAGACCACACACTCACCGTGCCATTCACTTCTTCTACCCCAATTTCCTTCTTTTTGGTTTCACTTACACACAGCACATCCAGTCTATACTTATTGATCTCCTCAATCACCTCTTTCATCTTGCCATTTATACCTCTAGTATTCCATACACCAATCTTACATTCACTCAGCCAAGATCTCTTTCTCATACGCCGTTTAGAAAGTCCAGGTCGATTTCGTGGTGGACCGTCCTTCTCAAGTGTGGTAGGTCCACCATATCCCACACTTGAGTCATTCTTAATATTTCTTTTTGTCTTTTTAATCAGGTAAGTACATCAGTGTGGGTGATTAGCCCACAGCTGAGGGTTCCAGTTGGTCATTCAACCTAAGGATTCTGGAACAAAACCCAGTGAGTTGGGGTCTTTTCGCCAATGTCACACAGAACTAGCTTGCACCTCTCCAAGATTCACAGAGGCCTAGTTGCTGTTGTGTGTGCCATTGTTACCACGGAGCGCCCCGAGGAGGCAAACCCATCGCTCACTACGACCGGCCGCCATGGCTTTAATCGATTATGAAAAAGCCTTTGGTTCGGTGAAACCATCAGCAGTTACAATGGCTCTGAAATCCTGCGGTATTGAAGATGCATACATTAATGTTATTAATAACATCTTTGAAAATGCAAGTGCAAAGATTCGGCTGTTTGAGAATACAGCACACATAAAAGTTGGAAAGGGAGTGAGACAAGGTGACTCCATATCTCTGAAGCTCTTTAATGCTACATTGGAGGGTGTCTTTCAGTCGCTGAGCTGGGAAAACAAGGGGATAAAGTTTAATGGAGATTATCTAACTCACCTTCATTTTGCTGATGATGTAGTCATTTTTGCAACTACCCCATCAGAGCTGCAGAGTATGATCCAGGAACTTGCTGACAAGAGTAAAGAAGTGGGATTAAAAATGAACTTACAGAAGACAAAAGTGATGTTCAATGCTTTTTCAAGAAATGAAGATTTATCGATTGATGGAGGAGAGCTGGAGATAACAGACACGTACATTTATCTTGGACAGCAGATATCAAGTGAGGGTCACATTGATGAAGAAATTAATCGGCGTACAAAACTTTCCTGAAGATTTTGGAAAAAACAGCATAATTTTCAAGAGCAACATGCCATTATGTCTTAAAAGAAAAGTGTTTGATCAATGCATCCTTCCAGTGCTTACATATGGTGCAGAGACGTGGACCTTAACTAAAAGAGACATACAAAGGCTACAGACTACTCAAAGAAGCATGGAGAGGTGCATGCTTGGAGTAACCAGGAGAGATAAGAAGAGGAACTCGTGGTGGATCCGAAAAATGACAAACGTGGAAGACATCATGATCAGAGTTAAATCCCTGAAATGGCAATGGGCTGGACATACTGCCAGAAGGACAGACCATCGATGGAAAGCCGAAATTTTAGATTGGATTCCAAGGGACAGGAGAAGACCCAGAAGAAGACCACATGGGAGATGGATGGATGAAATTCGAAAGTATGCAGGAGTGACATGGAGGAGACTGGCACCAGACAGACCGTTGTGGAGGAAACTTGGGGAGACCTTCGTCCAGCAGTGGATTGATAATGGTTGACAATGATGATGATGATGATGACGATGATATATAAACTTTCTGCAAACAGAGTCATAGATTTTGTTTTAGTTTTTAATAGTAGATAGGTGTCAGTCCATGATGGGTGGTATATCCCAGTTTTGGCCAGACGTGATAACGAGGTAGCAGATGAGTTCATTCTGACGTTATACTGGTGCTTTGACACTCGAATTCTTATGTTACTGAGTGTGGAACCTATATACCATGGATCATTGTCCTGGTTGGCATCGCTCTTTATTGGCACACAGTAAACGCCGCATTGGTCTTGGGTTGAAATAGAATCACGGTCTTTTCTGATCATGGTGAACAAGTTAGATGTTGAGTCTCCAAAGTCTGTTTTGTGTTTTTGCAAATACCTCGTAGAATTTGCATGACTGGTGGTAAGAAAGTCAAGGAGCCTACATAGGTAGATACACTACGCTCCGGCTGGAGGGTGGTCACTGTTTTTCGTTTGTATTGTGAAACCAATGTATTGACAACTCAGGTAATATAGCCATGTTGTGCAGCAATTGATGTTAAGTTGGTTATATCTTGATTTCGAGCCCTTTTGTTGGATGAGTGTGTATAAGCTCTATATACCATGAATCTAAGGGCAGCTAATTTATATTTTATTGGATGGAAAGAATTGTGTGGTATTATAGTGGTAGAGCTGTTAGGTTTTCTGTAGACTGAGAAACTTTTAAAAATTCTTGTCTACGTGTCGAGTGATCCAAAGGTCAAGGAAGGAGATTGAATGGTCTTTTTCCAGTTCAATAGTTAACTTTATTGTTGGGTACTTGGAAGACATGGTCACTCTAAATGCCATGAAGCTATCCAGAGAGTGAGGCCAAACTAAAAAAATATCATCGATGTAGCACATGTACAGAAGTGGAACGTCGTGGGAGTTTGCCAAGATGTCGTTTTCAAGTTCTTGCATTAATACTCTGCGAGGATTGCAGACAGAGAACCCATTGGGGTTCCACTGTTCTGGCGTATATTGTTCCATCAAAGCGGAAATAAGATCTCTTGGCTATTAATTCCAAAGCATCAAAGACTGCTTGTATTTCGACCAGGGTGGCGGTTCCAAGTGCTGTTAACTTAGCGCAAATCAGATCGTGCACAACATCTAGGGGCACGCTTCCTAGCGTACCCCTAGATATTGTGTACCCCTAGATGTCAGCGTACCCCTAGATGTGCACGATCTGATTTGCGCTAAGTTAACAAAACTTGAAACCGCCACCCTGGTCGAAATACAAGCAGTCACTGATGCTTTGGTATTAATAGCCAAGAGATCTTATTTCCGCTTTGACGGAACAATATACCGCCAGAACAGTGGAACCCCAATGGGTTCTCTGTCTGCAATCCTCGCAGAGGTATTAATGCAAGAACTTGAAAACAACATCTTGGCAAACTCCCACGACGTTCCACTTCTGTACATATGCTACATCAATGATATTTTTTTAGTTTGGCCTCACTCTCTGGATAACCTCATGGCATTTAGAGTGACCATGTCTTCCAAGAACCCAACAATAAAGTTAACTATTGAACTGGAAAAGACCATTCAATCTCCTTCCTTGACCTTTGGATCACTCGACACGTAGACAAGAATTTTTAAAAGTTTCTCAGTCTACAGAAAACCTAACAGCTCTACCACTATAATACCACACAATTCTTTCCATCCAATAAAATATAAATTAGCTGCCCTTAGATTCATGGTATATAGAGCTTATACACACTCATCCAACAAAAGGGCTCGAAATCAAGATATAACCAACTTAACATCAATTGCTGCACAACATGGCTATATTACCTGAGTTGTCAATACATTGGTTTCACAATACAAACGAAAAACAGTGACCACCCTCCAGCCGGAGCGTAGTGTATCTACCTATGTAGGCTCCTTGACTTTCTTACCACCAGTCATGCAAATTCTACGAGGTATTTGCAAAAACACAAAACAGACTTTGGAGACTCAACATCTAACTTGTTCACCATGATCAGAAAAGACCGTGATTCTATTTCAACCCAAGACCAATGCGGCGTTTACTGTGTGCCAATAAAGAGCGATGCCAACCAGGACAATGATCCATGGTATATAGGTTCCACACTCAGTAACATAAGAATTCGAGTGTCAAAGCACCAGTATAACGTCAGAATGAACTCATCTGCTACCTCGTTATCACGCCTGGCCAAAACTGGGACATACCACCTATCGTGGACTGACACCTATCTACTATTAAAAACTAAAACAAAATCTATGAATCTGTTTGCAGAAAGTTTATTTATACACTACAATATAAACCGATGTTGTAATGAAGAAACTCCTGTATTTGTTCATCCCCCTTGGAAACAATTATTGAATAATTTATCTTATATAAACAATCCCTCTTCCACTTCACATAACCCTACCGCCTCCCACGTTTCACTATGGTAAGTAATCCGTCATTTTTCACATTAAACCTTTCCAGAGTCCCATTTTATATTTTGCATTATGAGTTTCTCAACAACCTTATGCCATGTTGTATAGTTATGTAGGTATTACACCTTATCTTGAGCTATACTGACTGCTACCCTGTCCACCAGAATCGCTGCATTCAAAATGCACATCATGAATCCATCCTATATATATATAAAGTAAGTAGACTCTTTGTTACGCCAGTTTTCTTCACCTGATGATGCACGGGGTGCCCGTGTGAAAGATCTTGTGTGCTTTTAGCCTTGTATATCTTTTAATCATTAAATTTTAAAGTATTTCAACTAAGGCATGTGTATCCTGTAGTATCGTGCTTCAACAACTAACTCCAACAAACAATATTCTTTTAGCACAAAATATTTCTTCTACCTCGTAAGTGCAATATTGATAATTTAATTTCATAATTTTTTTATCAGGATAGTGTAAACATATAAGGTTATTACCCATTTCACACATTAATTTCTCATGAAATACCCTTTCCGCACGTTAACGATGAGGCTTCGTATGGTGATTACTGATAGGCTCCTCGAAAGGTTGTCACCTCACTCAAGTATTACAGGTTGCACAGTAATACTATAATGTTGTCCTTAACTTTGAAAAAAAAATGGTGTGTTACATTACTGAAAATATTACTGAAAGTTTGTGTTACATTACTGAAAAATCCCCTATTGATTACTGATACGTTCTGCTAGAGGTTGGCACCTCTGGGTAAGTGGAAAGAATGCACAGCGCCGGGCCCCGGATTACGTTAGCCGTTATCATTTGGGGCTTTCTCGCGATTGATGCACACAATTGCAGAAATATGGGGGGGGGGGGGTCCGTTTGAAGATGAAATTTCACCTTCCGGAAACGAACGAAGTTAGTTGGAGTGAAGATTTCTCCTGTACTCGTAATATTTTCTCGCGATGTGATGTGCCTTCTGCCCAGTTTTTTCTTAAATATCCCTTTATTCCATAAATACTTGCATTTCAGCTTAAAAATGAAGGAAAGAGTTTCCGAAAACGGAAGATAGTCGAAGCAAAGATTTCTCCTGTAATCATACTACCCTCCCCCCCCCCCCACCCTGTGCGATGTTCTGACTATCCTGTGTTGTTGTTAAGTGTTACATATGACTATATTTTGAAGAAATACTGACTGAAAAGTGAATTTCTGCTGCACGCAGAAGTTGCTGGTATAGGAATTAGGATAGGAGAAGCTTCCTTTTCATCAGTAATGTACTTGGCAAATATTTTCCCAGCTGCTGCTGTTTGTGACAGTGATCTGGACAAGTTGGAATTGGAGTTTACGTTATATCAAATTGATGAATTGGAAGGTGGTGTTTCGAATAGTCCTACAATAGTCCTATAGTCCGCATGGTCAAACATTTTGAAAATGACTGGTGCAATTTGTGCTAAAAAGTATGAACTTTTACCACACCTGATATACAGTTAAAGCTCCTTATTCACAGTTCCCTTATTCGTGTTTTCACTATTCGTGGGTTAAAAATTGTGACAACTGTATTTGCAACTAAAAATTTCTTTATTAGTGGATCCAGTCGGTATATAAAAAGGATTCGGTGTCCTTTATTAACGCATCGACATCTTTTGAGTACTGCTGGCACGTGCCAAGGCGGCTTTTACAAAGAGTGTAACTGAATGGACTAATATCAAAGTAAAACAAACCTTATTGCCACTATGCCTAAAGTACGTTGTCAAATGCCGCCATCGCCGTATTACACGTTCCGCTATGTCCTTTGATAAGAGCCACCTTTGCCACAGTCGGTGTTTTATTGCTTCAACTTGTCAGTCGTTGCAATAATTTTGATTGAATAACACGTGTCTTTTCTGCTTTATTCCCAATTTATAATGTCGAGTAAAAGGAAAGAAAAATTAGTTCTGACGCGGGAAAAAAATAGTGTTGCTGCTTAAAGTAAAAATAGAAATGCTTGACCGTTTACGCCTTGGTGAGTCGTTTGCATCCATATCACGCTCTTTCAATGTTAATGAATCAACTGTACAATCCATCAAGAAATCCGAAGACAAAATAAGGAATTCTATAGCTTCAACCTCACTATCAGCAAAAATTGTTCGTGATCCAGCAATTGAAAAAAATGGAAGCTGCGTTATCATTATGGATTGAAGATCGTAACCAGAAAAGAGTGCCCCTAAATGGTCTTATGATCTGTGAGAAGGCAAAGCGTCTTTACGCACATTTTAAAGAACCTGTTGATGAACGTACAGATGGAGGATTTCAAGCATCAGAAGGTTGATTCAACAAATTCAAAGTGCGACAATCATTGCATAGCATTAAAATTGTTGGAGAAGCTGCATCTGCAGACACCGCTGCAGCAGAAAGATATCCAGAAGAATTTTCAAACTTTTAATTGCTCATGGTGGATACAAACCGGAACAAGTGTTTAATGCAGATGAAACTGTCTTGTTTTGGAAAAGAATGCCAAACAAAACTTTCATATCCAAAAGTGAGAAGTCCGCTCCTGGTTTCAAGGCAGCAAAAGATAGAGTTACACTGCCGCTGTGTTCTAACGCATCTGGAGATTGTGTTATAAAGCCACTAATGCTTTACTGATCGTTAAATCCTCGTGCTTTAAAAAATCAAAGCAAGGACAACCTGCCAGTGTTTTGGCGTGCAAATAAGAAAGTTTGGGTTGCAAGTGCTATTTTTTGTGACTGGTTCCGGAATTGTTTTGTTCCTGAAGTTGAGACTTATTTGAAAAAAAATAATTTAGACTTTAAGGCCGTTCTAGTTTTGGACAATGCTCCAGGTCACCCTCGTGAGCTTGAAACTATGCATCTAAATATAAAGGTGATATTTTTACCTCCTAACACGACGGCTTTACTCCAACCCATGGACCAAGGAATAATCCAGGTGTTCAAGCTCTATTACATTAGACGAACCTTCAAAATCATACTGGACACCATGGAATGTGATCCTGATATGAATGTGATGCAATGCTGAAAAAATTTTGACATAGCAAAATGCATTGTTAACATAAAAGAATCGTTGGAAGAACTGAAACCATACACATTGAAATCATGTTGGAAAAAACTGTGGCCTGTTCTGACTGTCAGAAATGATGAAGAATCCGTGCAAATTCAAACTTTAACTGCAAACATTGCTCAAGTTGCGAATGGAATAGGACGAGATGGCTTTTAACAGATAGAATCAAGTGACATTCAAGAGTTGCTTGAATGGCAAGATGAAGATTTGACCGAAACCAACGAGGAGGAAATGTTAAATCCGCATTCCATTGAAGAAGAGGCTTCAACGAGCACTGAAAAGGTGACCTTTAACTTGAAAAACCTGAGTGAAGGTTTACGGATGGCAAATGAGCTTTGTGATTTCTTCATTAAAATTGATCCATCTATGGAAAGAAGTCTTATTTTTAAAAGGCAAATTGTTAATGCCACAGCTGAATATCAATCTGAATTGAAAGACCTTTTAAAAGCGGCAAAACAAGAAAAAATTACTAAGTTCTTTAAACCTTTGCCTAAGCCTGACAATAATAATTAATAGATATATTGTTAAAAACTCTCATTAAATTGATTTTATTTTTATTTCTTTTTTTATTTTGGAACCTTGGAACATATCCCTTATAATCCCATACAAATTACCATTCCATATTCACGGTTTCTGTATTCGCGGAATATTTACTTACGGAACATTTACCCCGCGAATAAGAAGCTTTTACTGTATGCTATTCTTGTTGTGCCACACAGTAACGCAACTGCGAAAATAATTTTTAGCATTGTCCGTAAGAGTCAAACAGAATTTAGGCCAAACCTAGACCACTGAAACTTTAGGTGCATTGTTAGCCTTAACAGTGAAAAAAATCCTGCTAACAACTAGGCAATAATTTAGATAGCGTTTTTGTAAAAGAATAACATTTCTGCAGCATTTGTACCAATATTTGATTTAATTTACCTGCCAGGTCCACCAAAATATGTCCTGAAATTTAAGAATTGAAATTGTCCTGAATTTTTTTTTTTTTTTTTTTTTGGATTGCCCCTACCCCTTAACTTAGCTGTTCTTCAGGTTTATGATCTTAGCAGTTTCAAAGTTCTTGGTAAAAAATGCACTTTTTTTTTCAAAGTCCAAGAAAAGTTTAGTATCTTGGAAGTCTTGATTCAAGTTTCACATCTTATTGAGTCTTGATTCAAGTTTCACATCTCATTTCTGCATTTGTACCAATATTTTATTTAATTTACCTGCCAGGTCCACCAAAATATGTCCTGAAATTTAAGAAGCCGCCCCGGTGGCGCAGTGGTCTAAGCGATGGCCTCTGATCATTCGTCCGAAAGGGGTCCGGGTTCGAATCCCGGTGAGGCATGGATGTTGTGTTTGTCTTATGGCACTGGCTCTCTCCTTCCCTGAAACCAGTGACCCTAAATTAGGGACGAGCGACTGCTTATAGCCCATTGAGCTGCTCACAGTGGTCGTTAAACCTCCAATAAAAAAAAAAAAATTAAGAATTGAAATTGTCCTGAATTTTAACTTAGCTGTTTTTCAGGTTTATGATCTTAGCAGTTTCAAAGTTCTTGGTAAAAAATGCACTTTTTTTTTCAAAGTCCAAGAAAAGTTTAGTATCTTGGAAGTCTTGATTCAAGTTTCACATCTCATTGGAGCCACATTTTCAAAGGAGTGAATAGTTTTCAATCTGGAACCTGAAAGGTAGAAACACCCTTCCTCTTTTTTTTTTTTGACTGTCGCATTGTCTCTGTGGTGGGGTTTCTCATTGGCCACAACTGTGTCTTCACTGTTCTCTGGTGTCTTTCTCTCATTGGTAGGTCAATGGTGAGGTCATAGTTTTTGAGGTGCCATCTCTTGAGAGATCTTCAGATCATTGTTTGTTGGTTTTTCTTCTTTTTCCTGTTATTGATATTTCTTTTCTCTTCTTTCCCCCATTTATGAAATAATTTCCAGGGATATTGAAGATCTATGCAACTCTTATTATTGAATTTTTTTAATTTTTATTTTTAATTAAAAAATCCTCAAAATATTTGATTTCATTCTTTTTTTGATGCTGGATTACATGTTTAATATTAATAAAATCAGGTCCGTAATTATTATTCTCGCAATATTGAATTGATGCTGTGACTTCTTGTTTTTAATTCCATTTATTATATGTTAGTGTAGTCTATGTATTTAGACTGTTTTTAATACTTCCTACATATGATTTACATGCTGTTTCATGGGTTTTATAAAATGTTGAAATGTTGGAATTTGATAACATACACACCTGCTTAAATAATACTTACACACTATATGTACAACTGTTTCACACATTATATATGTCCTATGTGTCGTGTGCATATTTGCAGCAATAACATCTTTGCATTCATTCTTCATATGCCTTTAAAATATTATTATATATTTAAGTTATTATGTCATCTAGCACTCACCTTGTGGAGGTGTTTTATGACAGGATTCTTCATCTAGTTTCTTAAAATTGAAGTATGCATATAGCGTGTCTCGGACACGTAGACTATTCTTGTTGCAAAAAGGCCATGTTGAAATTGCGAACAGAGTTTAAGTTCAAATAAAAAACGACTATGGATACAATACAAAGAATGCATAAAAGAATTATATACAATTCAATTAAAATCATTTACCATCAACAAGTGTCGTCAAGAAGGAATGGACTCAAACAAGGACTATACAAACAGACATCAAATAAATTATCATCAATCTCTGAACAATGCCAGACAACCATTGCAATATGCACACGACGCCACACAAACCACCGGACATGTTTTGGCGCGACTGACTTTCGGCCATTATCAACGGTATGCATCTGGATCGATGTTCTAAGTTGTTATATATCTAAGGCACCTCGGTCATACCCCCGTCTTAGTAGATCCACGTTGACGTCTTCCGTCATCATTACATGGACGTGTATTCACGTGTGAGTCATATCCACGCCATCTATCGGGTTAATTTCAGAATTGCTGCAGCTGTTCCTATTTTTTATGTATATGCTATTTCTTTTGCTTTTCTTTTTGTTTTTATACTTCGTATTCTTTTCTTGTTGTATTAAATATTTCCACGGATGTGGGATATCTTTCGGAGTAGATGTATTGCAATTAGAGTCTTGGGTTTTTTCAATTGCTATAGCTTCAGACCACAAAATTTGATTATGTTTATTGTGGGAAGTTACAAATTAACAACAAGCCTATCAATTATCACGACAAGAAAATCATTAAAATGTGCGAAATAAAAAGACTAAGAGCCGCAATACGAGATAAAAGGAAATCCATAGACTACCTAAGTAGAAATTGTTATGAAAAGTATTGTGAATGCTCTAGGTACTTAGAGCAAAATATTATCAGAATTGAAATGACAAAGATTTTTGCCACTGTCGATAGACTATGTACTACTTGTAGAACTAAACATTTTTATAAAATTGAAAGCTTAATTAGCTCTAAAAGTCAGTACACTAACAACAAGAGAAATAATGACCAAAACATACTATTTGCCAACTATTCAAGTGAACAAATTACGACATGGCAGGAAAAGGCTTTAAACAAAGGTGCGAAGTTTGCATATGCTGCAGCTGTGCCAAAGTTAGAAAATATCTTACCCCAAATTGAAGACATTATATACAGAATACCAAAAAGAAGCAAGATGCTACACGTTTCAAAGTAGTAAGATGTATCAACCATATGAAAAAGATTATTCCTGATACTCGACTTAAGTACAAAAGTTCCAGCAAATGGAACTGCGAAATAACCCAGACATTAAATGTATGTTGGCCGATAAATCTAAACAACTAATAATTTTGGACCAAGCGGATTACAATAAAAAAATGAAAGACGCTATTGATGATTTAAAGGCCACCCCAGTAAATAACGACCCAACGGATAAAATTATCTGTAAACTGACATATATAAAGAACCATATGTCACTCCCAGATGATATTAAAAATAATGCGTACCCTTCTATAGCTGCATCTATACCTCACATCTTCGGCAAGCTAAAAACTCACAAGTTAAATAAACCAATAAGACCCATTGTTAATAAAAATAAAGCCCCAACAATCAAATTAGAAAAAATCCTATATAACCACTTGAAAGTATATTACAGCAATCATAAATATACAGTGATGAATTCAACTGAAGTAATCGACAAGATTAAAGCTATTGACCGTACCCGATATTTGATGTATAGTATGGATGTAATTTCATTATACCCTAACACTCCCACACATGAAGCTATTAAATTAATTGAAGAAAGATTGGGAGAATCAAAAATCAAACTTTCGAAGATTGAAAGCATCATATGCGCACTCAAGCTTATAACCGAGAATAATTACTTCACTTTCAATGATACCATTTATAAACAAATATACGGAGCACCAATGGGATCACCAATATCTGGTTTACTTGCCGAGGTCATTATGCAGGATATTGAAAAGAAAATGTTCACCGGAAGATCTAGTAACTTACCTATACTATATCTACGATATGTCGATGATATATTGATCTTCTGGCCGCACTCTGAAAATGATATGGAACTCTTCATAAACAGCTTTGATAGTATATATGCAACTATTCAAGTAACTTACGAAAAAGAAATGGACAACAAACTCAACTTTCTTGATATTTCTTTATTTAAACATCAAAATAAAATCGAATTCAGTGTGTACCAGAAACCCACTTACATTCCTGCTATAATTCCCAATGAATCCAGTCACCCATGGAAGTATAAGATTTCAGCCTTCAGATCATTCATAAATAGAGCCATAACACATTCATCAACTAAAAAAGCACTAATTGAAGAAATAAAATGGATTAAAGACACTGCTAAATATTTTGGATATCAGGGAAGCATGATTGATTCATTATATCACAACATTAGAAGAGCAGATATATTTAAACACAGCAATAGTACAACTAAAAGCAATACGCTATTCTAAGGAAGTATTCCATATTTACCTCCACTGAGCAATATTATAAGAAAAGAATGCCAGGATAACAATATAGAAATTGCTGAAATAGTTACAGATAATTCTAAATTACTAACAAATAATGATCACAATAAAAATCCATTAAATAAAGCAGGTGTATACTTGATTCCTACAATGAACCCAAAGGAAAATAAACAAGACAAATACTATATAGGCAGTACTAAAAGAAGGTTTAAAACCAGATTGAATGAGCACTATAGTAATTGGATTAAAAAATAAGAAAAAACCTCACTTATTGTATGGTAAATGAGTTAATACCGGATTGGGAAAATAGTAAAATTTTAACTTCCACAATAAACATAATCATCATCATCATCATCATTGTCAACCATTATCAATCCACTGCTGGACGAAGGTCTCCCCAAGTTTCCTCCACAACGGTCTGTCTTGTGCCAGTCTCCTCCATGTCACCCCTGCATACTTTCGAATTTCATCCACCCATCTCCCATGTGGTCTTCTTCTGGGTCTTTTCCTGTCCCTTGGAATCCAATCTAAAATTTCGGCTGTCCATCGATGATCTGTCCTTCTGGCAGTATGTCCAGCCCACTGCCATTTCAGGGATTTAACTCTGATCATGATGTCTTCCACTCTCGTCATTTTTCGGATCCACGAGTTCCTCTTCTTATCTCTCCTGGTTACACCAAGTATGCACCTCTCCATGCTTCTTTGAGTTGTCTGCAGCCTCTGTATGTCTCTTTTAGTTAAGGTCCACGTCTCTGCACCATACGTAAGCACTGGAAGGATGCATTGATCAAACACTTTTCTTTTAAGACATAATGGCATATTGCTCTTGAAAATTATGCTGTTTCTTCCAAAAGCTCTCCAGGCAAGTTTTGTACGCCGATTAATTTCTTCATCAATGTGACCCTCACTTGATATCTGCTGTCCAAGATAAACGTACGTGTCTGTTATCTCCAGCTTTTCTCCATCAATCGACAAATCTTCATTTCTTGTAAAAGCATTGAACATCACTTTTGTCTTCTGAAAGTTCATTTTTAATCCCACTTCTTTACTCTTGTCAGCAAGTTCCTGGATCATACTCTGCAGCTCTGATGGGCTAGTTGCAAAAATGACTACGTCATCAGCAAAACGAAGGTGGGTTAGATAATCTCCATTAATCTTTATCCCCTTGTTTTCCCAGCTCAGTGACTGAAAAACACCCTCCAATGTGGCATTAAAGAGCTTCGGAGATATGGTGTCACCTTGTCTCACTCCCTTTCCAATTTTTATGTGTGTTGTATTTTCAAACAGCCTAATCTTTGCACTTGCATTTTCATAGATGTTATTAATAATATTAATGTATGCATCTTCAATACCGCAGGTTTTCAGAGCCGTTGTAACTGCTGATGGTTTCACCGAATCAAAGGCTTTTTCATAATCGATAAAAGCCATGCACAATGGAAGTTCATATTCCCTCGCTCTTTCAATTAGTTCTCTCAGCACATGGATATGATCTATTGTGCTGTAGCCACTCCTGAATCCAGCTTGTTTTCTCGGTTGAGCCATGTCCAGTGTTACCTTCAAGCGGTGTGAAAGAACTTTAGTGAAGATTTTATAAACTACTGATAGGAGGCTGATAGGTCTGTAGTTTCCGAGATCCTCAATGTCACCTTTCTTATGTAGCAGGATCATTGTAGCGGTGTTCCAATCCTCAGGAATCTTTCCTTCATTAAGGCATCGAGTGAAAATTTGGGCGAGTACTGTTTCGATTTCTCCACTTGCTTCTTGTATGATGTCTACAGTAATTCCATCTTCTCCTGGAGCTTTTCCCCGCTTCATGTTCTTGATTGCATGTGCAACTTCTGCTGGAAGGACTGGAGGAACTCTGGTACTGGTATCTTTCATGATGTCTGGAGTGCATGTATCATCCCTTTCATATAATTTGGAGTAGAAATCTTTCACCCTTGTCAAAATTTCGCCTCTATTTCTTGTTACAGAACCATCTTCTTTTCTCAGTGCCATAATCTGTTTTCTTCCCTTACTGAGATGTCCCTTTGCTATCTTTAGGCTTTGGTTGTTTTCAATTGCTTTCCTCACTAGTTCACAGTTGAATTTTCTTACGTCTTCAGTGATACTTTTTCGTACTGTCTTGCATAGCTCTATATATTCCACTTTGGAAGTCACATCTTCTTTAGTTGTCCTCATCTCTCTTCTTTTTGCATCAACATTTTCGTTTTTCCTGATAATTTATTTACATGCAACTTGTTCTTAGACCCAGCTAATTTTGTTGCTGTTTCCATAAGAGCTTTGGTTACTTTTCTGTTAACTTCAGAGATGTCCACTTCTTCCGATGTTAGGCCTTCTAAAGCAGAGAACCTATTCTTCAGTTCCAACTTGAAGGTATTATGGTGTTTTTTAAGGTTGGTTATGTCAATAGATTTTGTTTGTCTTATGAGCTTGCCACGTTCAAGTTTAGTGTTGAGGTGCATCTTACATCTCACCAATCTATGGTCACTACCTGTGTTGAACTTGTTTAGCACACTGCAGTCTTCTATGACGAATTTTTTGTTACACATAATAAAATCAATTTCACTTGTCGTCCCATTTGGATGTCTCCATGTCCATTTCCTGTGTGGCTTTTTCTTGAAGAAGGAGTTCAAGATGAAAAACCCTTCTGCCTCTGCAAACTCAACGAGAGTATTTCCACGCTGGTTTCTGTTGCCGTGACCGAATTTACCTACTGAAGTTTCATTCTGTTGCCATTGCCCTATTTTTGCATTGAAATCTCCCATAATTATTTTCAAGTGCTGCTTACCTTTATTATTTAGATGACAAATTTCCTCATAAAATTCTTCAATTTCTTCTTCAGGATGACTTGTGGTGGGTGCATAAGTTTGAATAATCTGAGCCTGGTATCTTCTCGATAGTTGGATAACGAGTCGTGCAGCTCTGTCAGAGGAACTTTCAACTTCTACCACTTTATCCTTCAGTTTCTTGTTTATTATAAATCCAACACCACTAGTTCTGCCAGTATCTGTCCCACGATAGTAGAAGAGATGTCCACTTTTAAGTTCAATGAGATCTTCTCCTTTTCTCCTTACCTCACTTAGCCCGACGATGTCCCACTTGATCCTTTGTAGTTCCTCTTCCAATTCAAGAAGCCTTGAATCAGAAGATAGGGAGCGTCCATTGTACGTTGCCAAGGTCAGCATCAGATGGCAGCCTAGTCCGGTCCTCCGGGGATTCTTAGCACCCTCTGCCTTCATGTCGCACTGGCCGCTGCCTTGGCCAGGTACATTCCAGCTGCCGGAGACTGAGGGCCAAGATTTAAGTTGTGGAGTCATTTTGGAGGGGTTTGGCCATAACTCACCACGCTGGCCAAGCGGGTTGGTGAGTGTGGGATAGAATTTCCTCTAATCCCGATGGTATAGTTATACCGCTATGGGCGGTCGTCAGAGCCCCTTTAGTGGGAACAGGATGCACCACGAGAAGGCGGGGTTGACATTTGTCAAGGAGAGGCTGTGATGTTACGCATCACCTGACCTTACATCCCTAAATATAATCATTGTATGGTAAATGAGTTAATACCGGATTGGCATTGTATGGTAAACGAGTTAATACCGGATTGGGAAAATAGTAAAATTTTAACTTCCCACAATAAACACAATCAAATTTTGTGGTCTGAAGCTATAGCAATTGAAAAAACCCAAGACTCTAATTGCAATACATCTACTCCGAAAGATATCCCATATCCGTGGAAATATTTAATACAACAAGAAAAGAATACGAAGTATAAAAACAAAAAGAAAAGCAAAAGAAATAGCATATACATAAAAAATAGGAACAGCTGCAACAATTCTGAAATTAACCCGATAGATGGCGTGAATATGACTCACACGTGAATACACGTCCATGTAATGATGACGGAAGACGTCAACGTGGATCTACTATGACGGGGGTATGACCGAGGTGCCTTATTAGATATATAACAACTTAGAACATCGATCCAGATGCATACCGTTGATAATGGCCGAAAGTCAGTCGCGCCAAAACATGTCCGCTGGTTTGTGTGGCGTCGTGTGCGTATTGCAATGGTTGTCTGGCATTGTTCAGAGATTGATGATAATTTATTTGATGTCTGTTTGTATAGTCCTTGTTTGAGTCCATTCCTTCTTGACGACACTTGTTGATGGTAAATGATTTTAATTGAATTGTATATAATTCTTTTACGCATTCTTTGTATTGTATCCATAGTCGATTTTTATTTGAACTTAAACTCTGTTCGCAATTTCAACATGGCCTTTTTGCAACAAGAATAGTCTATGTGTCCAAGACACGCTATATGCATACTTCAATTTCAAGATACTAGATGAAGAATCCTGTTATGAAACACCTCCACAAGGTGAGTGCTAGATGACATGTAATAACTTAAATATATAATAATATTTTAAAGGCATATATGAAGAATGAATGCAAAGATGTTTTATTGCTGCAAATATGCACACGACACATAGAACATATATAACGTGTGGAACAGTTATGCATATAGTGTGTTACTATTATTTAATTATATTACCACGTAATATCTTGTTTTGGTGGTTTATACTAACCAAAATCCTATTAATACACACCTGCTTTGTCCAGAAGTGAGTTTTTATCCTATTTTTAATAAGTGTATCTTTTTGAGTTCTTACACTTTCTCCAAAATCATAACCATATTTTCTATATATATGCTTTTTGTCATGTCTATGAGGGGAAAATGCAAAGAATGTTATAAAATATGGATAATTTTTCCATGATAGTAGTAGTACAAAATAGACTCACATTGAATTTTCAATGTTTTACCCAAATAAATGCATATTTGTGGGGAATAGAATTGAAATTAAACATAAAAGCAGAGCTAACTGAAAAGGAAATAATTTTTTTTAAAGGGAAACTACTTTTGTATATTTTATTGCTTACTCATCTTGTACTTTGGTCGGCATAATCAAACTCCTACTTTACTAAACAGATATGGAAGTTTTTAATTGAATTGTATATAATTCTTTTACGCCTTATAGCTATGCATTTAAAAGTTTACTGAAACAAAGTTTCTAAATTGTATCAATGCAAATATTTTGTGCCGCCCCTGTGGCACAGTGGTCTAAGCGATGGCTTCTGATCATTCGTATGAGATGGGGCCAGGTTCGAATTCCGATAAGGCATGGATGTTGTGTTTGTCTTACGCCACTGGGCGCTCTCTCCCTTCCGTGGAACCAGTGGTCCTAAATTAGGGACGGGCAACAGCCTATTGAGTTGCTCACGGTGGTCATTATACCTCCAATCAAAAAACAAAAAAAAAACGTATTTTGTGGCATAATATTGTATTATTGAAACTTAAAGGTCGAAATGCTTTTGCTGATGTATATATATATTTATTTATATATATATATATTTAATATTTTGATCATTTCCTTACATGATGAAAATATTTAATATATATTGTACATGTAATATTGGATTATCTTTTCTCTTTTTAGGATTTCCTGATATGTGTTGAGATGTTTTTGGCAGCCATAGCTCATTATTTTGCATTTTCTCATCACCCATATGTGGACATGGCTGCAGAACAAATGCCTTGCTGTATGTCATTTATGTCAATGTGGGACGTTTCTGATGTGACTCATGATGTTTCAGAACATATTAGACACGTTGGTAAGTTAGTGGGATTTGCAGTAGCCTTTATTGTGATTCAGTCATAACAATAATGTGATTTGGTATGTGCTTCAATTGTGCTTTGTTGAATTAGATGTTTATAAAAATCAGAAACTCTTCTGTAATTTGTCACCTATAAAAATCAGAAACTCTTCTGTAATTTGTCACCTATAAAAATCAGAAACTCTTCTGTAATTTGTCACCCCTCACCCCCATCTTTTCATCCATCATAGTTAGGCATATGTCCAACAAACGATGACATAAACTAATTTGTTCACATTCAGATTTACTGTGTGAGGAAATTGTAACAAGCTGTTGTGGTTGTGTGTCAACTTTAGCTACAAAGATAACCAAAGACAAGAATTTATGTGGTGAACTGTGGTTCCAGCTCCTGTTGCCAGTAGAGATTTGCAGATGATGGTGAATGCTGTATGATTTAACCAAGTTGTATTAATTAAAAAGTTCAAAAGTGTTTCATTGCCTTCTGTTGCAGACATTCATTTTGGGGATAAATGGCTTAATGCACATGATGTTATTTAGGCCCGGTTTGGATAATGTATCTTGCAGAATGGAAGCAGAGTTAGTATAGAAACTTTTTTTTTCTTTTTTTATCTATATGTCAACAAACTTGGCATCATATTATTTACTGTTTCTCACGTTATTATAAAATTGAGTACGAGAGACGTCAATATTACAAAAAAAATATATTTCAACTTTGTTATTCACACTTCTTCTCGAGGTTCTTTAAGATATTTTAGAATTTCATTATTTGAAGTCTTCAATCTTATATGGAAAATGTCTATATGGATACTCATATGTAGTGTAAATTTGGCAAAGTCTTCCAATATGTAGGTAAAATAGTTAGTAAATGATTATCATTATTCCAGATTTTTCTTTTAACACATGATTAATGAAATTTAAAAAAGTTAAAACTTTCGAACCTCCCGACGATGGTGAGCTGAATTGGCAATAAGACATCTTTTTATCGATGATGGCTTAATTTCCGCTTCCCGTGGCTCAAGTTCCCATACTAGTTTCAATTCCTTTTTGGAATCATCTTCAGTGGGTATATTTATGAGTTACTTCTCATACATGCTGTTTCCTGGCCACCTACATCAATTCTACTGGCAGAGTCCGATGTTCCACGTCAGTTGAACCTTTGCGCATCCTATTTTTGGTTTTATTGCGCATCATTAGTCGTGTTCTTTTTTGATTGGATCTTTTGAAATTTTTTTATTCTAATTCATTTTATGTTGCAATCTGTTTGTTGATAGATTTATAAGTTGTTCTTTTTTTGTATTTTTTTACTAATGTTATTTTCTTTTTCTTTTTCAACAAGATATTTCCAAGCGTATGGGAAATTCATTGGATCGTTATTATTATAATTTGCTTCCTTAGTTTTTTCAATTGTTACTGCCTCCGAAGTTAATATTTGATTTTTTGTTTTATGTGACGTTAATAATTTTGCTTCATACAAATCTGGAATTATTCCATATGAGTATCCATATAAAGACATTTTCCATATAAGATTGAAGACTTCAAATAATGAAATTCTAAAATATCTTAAGGAACCTTGAGAAGAAGTGTGAATAACAAGTTGAAATAAAATTTTTTTGTAATATTGAAGTTTCCCGTACTCAATTTTATAATAACGTGAGAAACAGTAAATATTATAACGACAAATTTGTTGACATATAGATAAAATAAATCAACCACGTAATAAATTCGACAAATAGAAATGTTTGATGAATAGTATAGAAACTTTCAGCTACATAACATTTGCCTCCAGAGATAAAAGAAATCAGGACTGAGCAATACAACGAGGCAACAGAGTTTCTGCCTTTCATTATTGATAGGATAATTAGTTTGGAATGAGATTCATTTCTGATTCGCAACCAACATTTCCAAGGTTTTCATGAGTTTGTAAGGAGATTCCAGATGGTAGGAACAGAACTGATCAATTTCATAACTATGGCATCGTTCATGGAAGGAGATAACCGACACTTTGTTTAGCTACAGATTTTTCATAAGTTTAATTACAGATTCAGAGGAGCAAAGTTGGTCAGGAGCTCTTTCACAGTGATGTAATGTTTCTGTAAAAAGAGAGTGTTGCAGCAGATTAGGTATGCATGGTGGATGGAGGATTTAAGTGCTGCATTTTTACAAGGAATTGTGGTATTAGAACGGTAGGGATAATGCTTGTGATATTTATGATAGTAGTTGGTTTTCTTCAAATTGATCTTTAGAGCTTGTTGTTTTTCTAGGTGATTTAGACAGACAAGAAATTTCATGCTACTGTTAATTTTTCTGAAAATTTAATGAAAGGAAATTCAGTAATAATGAAAGTAAACCAGAATGAAAAGTCTTTGAGATGCTGTTACATAGTGTTTTCAACATATTGCATTACTGTTTCAGCTGGGAATAGGGGGAGAGTGAAAATCCATATGTGAACCTTGCAGTTGACAGAAATATTGCTGGTTGTAAGTGGAACTAGAATTTTTTGTAAGGTGAAGGCAGTCGTAAAGATTTCATTGATTTCTCCTGATAAATTTACATTTTGCAGTAGATTTTATAAGAAATACAAATAAATGTGTGCATCAAAAATTTTTGGACACCTTTTCTCCAGGTTCATTATAGAAGAGTTTATAGTTCATTTTGTCCTCAGCTACTACTCAGCTAGAAGATGAAGGGTGAACTTTTCTTTATTGTACGGTTTAACCTATAGAAAAAGGCGAAGAGTGCTGTGATAATGAAGGACAGAAAATTTCACAAGGCAATTTAATAGGGATTTCTTCCAGGCTGCATTTTTTACATGCTCAGTGAATATTTTTAAGAGATATTGAGTGTTGAATGGAACTTTTCCATTTGCAGCAGTTTCTTACAGAAAAACAGTAGAACTGACCTCCATCTTTTCAGACTGAAAGATCATAGTTAACAGTAAAAAAAGGGGGGGGATGCTGAGCTTTTTAGTTGAGTAGAAAAGTATTTATGAGTGACGTGATCAATCACTTTTTTCAGCCAAGGCAATTGTCAATTTTGGTATTTGCAAGAGATGCAGAAGAGTGCTGACCCAAGAGAAGAAATACAAAGCAGTCATTCAATCCTAATACTCACAGGATTTTGTATGGCTTTTGAACATATTAATTCACATATTTCATTTTTATTATTCATGCACTGCTATTGCTGATTTGTAGAGTGTAAAACAAACTGTCCTTGTACATTTGTTAAAATGCTAATGCAGTGTGGTGTATGGAAAGGTGTAATTACACAGTAGGTAATTGATAATAGTAAACCAGTACTTCATAAAATGTGAAAAACACTAATTCTAACTCTTTTGAAAATTATGTATGACTTCTACATATATCATGCAATTTTTTACACTTTCCAACTGTGGGTTGAAGAAGCGTATATGCTCCAGCTTTGTCTGTCTGTCTGTCCGTCCGTCTGTCTGCATGATAACTCGCGTAAAAATGGTTCGATTTTGATGAAATTTTAATATGTGGTAGGGGACTACCTGGGGACAAACCCTGTTGAAAATGGACGAAATGGGGTCAAAGGTCACGACATAGGAGTGGGATTCATTCCATTGCCCTTATGCGTCATAACTTGCATAAAAATGGTTCGATTTCGATTAAATTTTAGTATGTGGTAGGGTACCACCTGGGGACGAACCCTATTGAAAATGGGTGAAGTGGGGTCAAAGGTCAGGACATAGGAGCGGGATGCATTCCATTGCCCTTATGCGTTATAACTTACATAAAAATGGTTCGATTTCGATGAAATTTTAGTATGTGGTAGGGGACCACTTGGGGACGAACCCTATTGAAAATGGGTGAAGTGGGATCAAAGGTCAGGACATAGGATCAGGATTCATTCCATAGCCCTTATGCATTATTACTTATGTAAAAATGCTTCGATTAAGACAAAACTTTATCATGTTGTTCCGGAAGTATACTTTACCGGTTCTGTTGACTATCATCGAAATGGGGTCAAAGGTCAGGTCATAGGAGCGAGATTTATTCTACAGCCATTATCCTCATAACTTGTGTAATAACTTGAGTAATGATTTCTGGTATGTTGGAAAGCGTATCATAATCAATGCATTGCATGATTTTACTAACTTGTTACATTTAGCATCAGATTCTCGTAATTTATGCAGATTGCAATGAGATATTGTTACGTTTATGTAAAACGTGATGAAATAATGTTCGGCGATGGTTTAATAAAATATATTATTGAGTAAAAATTAAATTAAATGCTGTTGTGTCACTTCATAGGACAGCATTCAAAAATCAGATTTCAACAATTGCTCTATTTTCTTTTTTTGATTGGAGGTTTAACGACCACGTGAGCAACTCAGTGGGCTATAAGCAGTCGCCCATCCCTAATTTAGGACCACTGGTTCCAGGGAAGGGAGAGAGCCAGCACCGAAAGACAAACACAACATCTGTGCCTCGCCGAGATTCGAACCCGCACCCATCTCGGACGATTGAGCATCTTAGACCACTGCGCCACCGGGAGGCCAACAATAGGTTTGCCTACTTCCATTACCCATTTTCGTTACATCAAAATTTTATACTTGGGATTTGCTTTACTAGTGTCAGATCATATGTAGAGGATTTTAGGAAGGGAGTGTCTTACCCCAGGTCTTAAACAACCCTTAGAAATAGGAAGCTAGAAGATTTGGGCTAGAGTGCCCGATAGGAAAGTGACATGGAAGCGAAGTAGAAAGGGGGAGGAAGACGTCCTTATTTATTACCGGGGACCAGTACCCGGGGTCCGACAGCTTAATGTGCCCATCCGATGCACAGCAGATATTTTGTGGATCGAGCGTTCGTACCTGCCTGGGATCGAACCTGAGGTCCTTTCCGTGGCAGTCACGAACGTTGCCCACTAGGCCACCCGCGGCCCTCTAGTGTCAGAAAAGATGCATATCATCAAAAGGTCTCCACTTCTAAGCGATACTAGGTAAACAATCCAAATTACATGTTTTAAAATAGGTAAATAATTTTTTGCATTTGACATTTGGATGACGCAGTGTTTCTCGAAATTAAAAACATCTAAACACTGAGGCATTCTCCCTTATATTGCGGTACTATTTTTATTTTTTATTTTTTGCGCACATATGTTTAACAACTTGGGCAGGAAGATTTAGGAAGCAGCTGCCAATCTTCGATGAAGCATCTCACTCTATCCTCTGATAAGACTACTAATGCTAATACTAATTACACCACTACTGCACAAAACTGTAGGCATTACCAGAATAAGGGGGGTGTAAGGTGGCTGCCTTGGGGCCCACCATGACCAATGGCCAAGGAGACATGCCTGAGCGTGGTCTCCTTGAAAAAGAAATATGTGTGGTGTTTCCTTTTCAAACACTACCAAAATTTAGTACACTAATTTCAACGTGTAGTATCAGCAAAGACACACAACCAGTGGCGCACCCACGGGGAGGGCCGATGCCCCCCATCCCCCCTCTAGGCTGACAGAGCGGAAAATTATTACATTGAAGTTTGAAACGAAAAGTCACGATATGGGATCTACATATACTTCTTAATCATGCTCCGTATAATAATAAGGGAGTAGTTCTGTTAAATAAATTTAGAAAAATCTAACCAGGAAAAGAATTTCATCTACTGTTTCTTCTAATCATTCAACTTTCTTGTACTGTAACATTACTAGTAACTGGATAACAATAAATGTACAAAAGTCAACCTCCTTAATTGTTATGGCACCTGACTATTTTCCCCTGTAAATTTAGGGTGGGTCACCCCAGTGGCATAACTACCACCCTCACAGCTGCGGGGGGTCACCAAGGGGTGTAACGCAGCTTCCAGTTATAGTTTTTGAAACATGCACAAAGACAAACAAACAATTAATCTAAAGGTTCATATTATCTTTTAAGGTACATTTAACTTTGCCTAAATAAATGTCAAGTTTCACTTTTAAAGAACTGGATGTCCTACAGATTGAAGCTATTCGGTCCTTTGGCTCCGAGTTGTAATACGATCACATTTCAATCGCCCTCTCTCTGCACTGCTGAGGAAAAGCTCAAGGCCACAGGGGGATTCCTGATGGAGGATGTGGAGAAATGGTCAGTCAGTCAGCCACCTAGGATTATGTACATGACAGGCGCCAATGTTTATTCACAGCAGCCGCAGATTTGCTATACACAAGAGGGTGATTTCTTCAAGTGATTTATTTTAGTTTTGTACAAAGCATTTACATGTATTGTTAAATATATTACTTAAAAAGTCAAAACTACAAAGCTCTAGATACCAGCATTATTTTTCCAGACACTCTCCCTGACTTCCTAAAACCCCCTCCCATCCACCACACACACACACACACCGCAAAAATCGCATCCTCCCTCGTGCTTGAAATCCTGAGAAGATTACTGCGCTTACGGGCGCTGAAGAAAACCTCGCGTCACATTGTGCTAGTTACGCCACTGGGTCACCCCCACCTTGGTAAAATTTTGTGTACCACGGCCCATAGGGCCCCTTCCTTGGGAAGTTTCTCAGTGCGCTGCTGCATTCGACTGTTGGGAAGCAACGTGTCTCGGTCGCTGTGGTTGATCCACATTTTTGACCATCGGATTCAGTGATGGTCAAGGTGAATCTCTTTAGATCCTCGGGTGTGATGTCAGAGCCTACCGGTGAGGTCAGCGCAAAGGCCTTCTATATTGGCGGTCACAACCTGGGCAAGTAATAGATAGATAGGTGGAGAGAGAGGGAGGTTTATAAAATAGTTTTACTTTTGTTTCGTATAATTTCTGCTTGGTTAGGAAAACCGGCTGGAAGACAAACAGATTTCAAGGCAGTAACTCACCAAGGGTATAGGTTTCATGTCGCTTAACACAGCGCGGTCGGCAAGACAGTTTCAGCTTTTTTAAAACCACCCACCCACACCTCCCAGCTTGCACTTGGAACTCTTAATGATCGAAGTCCCTTGTGGTTTCACATTGCATAACTAAAAAGATGCACTAAGAAAAGTGTACGACATTAAACCATTAGAAAATCCAAGACAAAATCTAAGAATCTTAAGCTTTTAACTCATGTTCTTGCGAGAACAATGAAAAATACAGTGACTTATTATGAAAACTCTGCAGATAATTTACAGTACTAAAAAGCTACTTTGCTGTCTATACAGAGTTTAGATGATTTTAATATACTACATATAAAAGATGATGTACATAATGTTCATCTTTTATATGTATACCTAGATGAAAGCCCGTCAATAATGACGGAAGAAAATAAAATTTATGATACAGAAATTATTGGCATTTATATATTGAGTTTTTGAGTTCCACGTCAATAGATGGCGACGTTGACTCACAGCTTTCTGAAAATTTCCCAAGCAGTCGGTTGTGGAATTTGATACGATGGGCTGTCTGTTTGTTATGTGTTTTGTAAAACCTTTAGTCCCTATTTCGTCAACACTTCCTTGTGCACAACATTTTTCATATACACTGACTGTGAACCCTGTATCGATTTCCCTGTTCTTTTCCGTGAACTATTTTTTATCTTGACGTCGTCAGATCGTCGTACTCTTAGCGTTGCCACATACAGATGGCTAAACACCGGTTCTGGTAGTGAACCAGAATTTCTGATGTAAAGTTTTCGTATCTCTAAAGAGTTGACCGTGTGACGTAACGCATTTCTGACGCCATGTGAGAATGATTTGAATCAGATGATGTCACTCCAGCAGCTGTGTTCTTTCTTGCTATGACAACAAAACAAAGTGATATACACGTGGACTGTAAACGTGTAAGTGATGACGTCACCTACACGAAAACACGAAAAGCTAAGCGTGACGTCACAAACATTTGTTTCTCGGTTGTTGCTATGACGACTTAAAAAATGGCACGAAGGAGGAGGGTTCTAGCAAAGTATATATTAGGATTAAAATCATCTAAAATGTGTATTAGACAGCAAAGTAGCTTTATAGTACCTACCGGCACGAATAAATCACTTTCATCTGAGTAATTACAGTTTCGTGTTTTAACGAGCTTCAATAATTATGTAACTTGTTTTGATAAAACCTCCCATTGCAGTGGCGGCCCGTGGCCAAAATTGCTGGGGAGGCAAACTACTTTTCAGCCGGGATTCAAATAAATTTATTCAATTTAATGCCATTTTTTTCACATTATAATATTTTTTATTTACTTTCTCATGTGTGAAGTATAAAATAAGTAACGTGACCTGTGAAAAGATTTATAAAGATTTTACCGGAGACACACGTTTTACATGACTTTGAGACCAACACAAAACCTGTTTATGTAAGGCTCCGGCCCTTCGCCTAAATATATTTTTTTCAGTCTGAATTGCCCTCTTGGACTATTTGGAAACTGTTAAGCCAGTTTGAATATGAAATATATTGCATCGAAATAGTTTTTTCATTAAAGAGATCAATAGAAGATAAAAAGCAAGACTGAACTATACATCATTTTCATCTAAAATGAAATTCTATATACACCTCTACCTTCACTGACGCCAAAAGAAAAAAGTCTTGAAAACCTCTGCTCATAGCGTTTACCTATACTACAAGAGAGAAAGCTTACCTTACGCTTATATTGTCTTGTATATGAGGTCTATCTTTCGTTCTTTCTGTTTGGTGAAGTAATTTATTATATGGTCATACCATGTCTGTTCTACTTCCATCCTCTTCACAAGTGCCTTCTGGATGGACATAATTGATAAACTTAACCTTTCTTGCCCAATGGAGTTTCTCTTGTAGTTTTTTATCCTATTCAGGCACGAGAAACTGTGTTCCACAGAGGCCAATATTGCAGGAATTGTTACTACAAGGGAAAGAAGTCTAAACAACTCTGGCAGTGTGTTCTAGATTATTATTGTATATGGCAGATAGAAGGTCTGTTGTACTTTTGGCATTGTTCCACAGATCTCTTTCTTAATACAGAACCTGCAGCTCACTATGCAGTTTGGTGCTGTCAAAGTATGTTTCATAAGTTTGAAGCAGAGCTTTAAAACAATGTTAAGGAAAAATTCTAGAATGAGCTTCAAAGCAGTGTACATCAACCAACTGAAGAAATTTTAGTTTCTCAATGTCAAAAAACCAGCATTTTAACTGAGTTGTAACATTGTCTATTACCTCATAATACAATCTTCTGCATTGCATGGTGGGTTGAATATCATTGCTTCCTTTAAATCTTTTATTTGGAGAACCAACCTCACTGCACACGTTATGATAGAGATCATCAAACTGTCTCTGATCTCGAAAGTGCAGCAATTTTTCGCATAAGCCAGTAATTCGTTTGTTACAGGATGTAACATCAGAACTATTTGATTGCAGTACAGATAAAGTAACCTCAGTTAAATCAAATATTTTTTTATATGAGAAGAGAAGAAAAACGAAATTAAAATCTTGAAGCCACCGTTTTAGTCCTGCTGCCTCGTAAATTGTCTCATCATCATAGTTGGAATCATCCTCAATTTTTTCAAATACTTCAATTAGCAGGCACCTGTGGTCAGCTATGGTAGACACTGAACGAGATTTGAAGTTACACCTGGTCTGTGATACACGAGGTGGTCTGGGTCCACCAACAGATTCTAGTAAATTAACACACTTTGTCGATTTGGAAAAGAATGCACAAATTCCATTTAAATTTAAATTTGAAAAAAAAATATGTGATTCCTTCAACATTGACGCTGCTCTGCTCAAAACTAAGTTCAGCATGTGTGCGTAGCAATGAACAAATAATGCTTGAGGGGCATCACACTTCACTTTTGCTTGCAATCCATTCAGCTCTGATGCCATCACTGCTGCACCATCATATGTCTGCGCAACTAGTTTTTCTTTGTAGCTAAATCTTTCCAGCTCACAATCCAGTAATTCTTTAAGCGAATCGCACATCAATCAGAACTTATGTCAAAAAATCCCAAGAATCTTTCTACTGGTACTCCCTTCTGGCAATATGTCCAGCCCATTGTCATTTCAGGGATTTTACTCTGAACATGATGTCTTCCACTCTTGTCATTCTTCTGATTCACGAGTTCCTCTTCTTATCTCTGCTGGTTACACGAAGCATGCAACTCTCCATGCTTTGTGAGTTGTCTGCAGTCTTTGTATGTCTCTTTTAGTTAAGGTCCTAGTCTCTGCACCATACGTAAGCACTGGAAGGATGCATTGATCAAACACTTTTCTTTTACGACATAATGGCATACTGCTCTTGAAAATTATACTATTTCTTCCAAAAGCTCTCCAGGCAAGTTTTATATGCCGATTAATTTCTTCATCAATATGACCCTCATTTGATATCTGCTGTCCAAGATAAAAGTACATATCTGTTATCTCCAGCTTTTCCGCATCAGTCAATAAATCTTAATTTCTTGTAAAAGCATTGAACATCACTTTTGTCTTCTGAAAGTTCATTTTTAATCCCACTTCTTTACTCTTGTCAGCAAGTTCTTGGATCATACTGTGCAGCACCAAAGGAGTAGTTGCAAAGATGACTACGTCATCAGCAAAACAAAGGTGAGTTGGATAATCTCCATTAATCTTTATTTCTTTGTTTTCCCAGTTCAGTGATTGAAAGACATCTTCCAAAGTGGCATTAAAGAGCTTGGGAGATATTGTGTCGCCTTGTCTTACTCCCTTTCCAATTTTTATGGGTGCTGTATTCTCAAATAGCTGAATCTTTGCATTTTCATTTTCATAGATGTTATAAATAACAGTAATGTATGCATCTTCAATACCGAGTATTCCGTATCAACTCAACACAATTTGCGGACATTTTTTACCTCACCATATCAGATTTTAATGAAATTTGGTACATAGGTGGCCTCTATATAGATTAAGAAAAACACCAAATTTCATCGTCATATATCCACCGGTTTTGAAAATACAGCTATATAAAATGTCCAAAAACACCCCAAAATCGGAAGATTGATATGTTTTTAAATTGTGATTGCAGCTCCCCTAATTAATATAGAGAGATGGTAATGGTATCTTTTTGTAGTATTTTTCATGCTCTTTTATTTGATGTACAACACTATAGGGGTTAAGATTTTAAAAAATTTCAAATTCTAAAATTAAAATTAAAATTTTGAATTTTTCAAAATGCGACGCTCCAAAAAATTTGAAAAAAATTTAAAACAATCTTTATATGTTTGGTATTTGATTGTGTGAGTTGTAACTTGGGATGTTAATGGGTTTACTTAAAAAGCTATATTCAAATTTAGCCTAACACAAGAGTTTAATGAAAAACAAGAAAAAACATGTAAGCTGAAAATAAATTTGGGCTAAATCTTAAAAAAGTTTCATTAATAACAGTAGATATAGTATTTTTGTTATTTAAAACCATTTATTTAATCAGTTTTTTTTAATTGATTTGTTTAAAATCTGAGATACATGGGTTTAAAAATTTTATTAATTTCATTATTCAGAATTTGTAATAATTCACAATACAATATAAAAAAAATAAACAGACTTTAAAAAGTAATTTCAATTACTGCTAAGAAACACATCAAACTAATAATAACATATGGCATTGAATTGCTTACATTTATGCAAATTATATTCCTAATCGTAAACTTAGATCGTCACTTAAAGCAAAATCTCCTAAAATTTAAAAAAGTTGCATCATTGTTTTGAAATGAAATCACACCTGTAGATCCTTGATATAGTCTTTAAAAGCTTCAGTAGTTTGGTGTATTTCTGTTTCAGCGAGATTGTGGAGTCTTCCTGTCGGAGTCACAGGATTTACTTTACACAAGACATAACTTACAGGAAGCCATAATACATCTTGTGGGCTAGGGTAGGAAAAGGATGTAGATGGACCACCTGGATGTAAAAAGGAGACCTTAACTTAATTCTTACTCTCTTCTTTTGCTAGAACATATGCACCCACCAGTTGTTTTCATAGATTTTATGGTTATGTAACCACTAATTTATGTTATTTGCAGTCTGTCTTGTAATGCTGGTACTTTTTCAGTAGCTGACTCGTTTGATTCTGAGAACATCTTCACTTTTATTTTTGAATTACTCAATGGGATAGGAATAAAAGCATGAAGTTTCTGGGTACCTTGTATTGTTAGAGACTTGCTTAGACGATTTTCCCAAAATTGGTCTGTTTCTATGTATTCTTCTTGACTTACATATGTAAAGTTTGCCACAAAAATGTTCTGAATTGCCCATTCGTACTACTGAAATGGTGTTTGAATTTGATTCTCGTAAGGGCGTTGTAAGCTGGCTCGGGCAGCTAACTTTTCACTGTTCAACCAACGCCATCACATGGCCTCTTCCTGTGTACTGTTGCTGAAAAATGCCATTCAGCATCAATGTTGAAGTCATCTTGATGGAAACATAAGTTTGTGAAATTTTTCCGATTTTTGTACTGGGCTGCAGACCCGTCAGAGAAATAGTAAATTTTTTTGACGCTGTTGTCACCAAACTTACTTTTCAAGAAGTTAATAAGGTTTTTTTGGAAGCAGTACAGTGCAATTGTGTTGTTCTCTAAACATTCAGAAATTACTACAAAACTTACATGTTCAGTCTTTCCTGTTTTGTAATAGATGACAAATGGGTGGACTGTGGCTTGCCCACTGGTCCAGTGATAGCTCTGGGCTCCATCTTGAAGAAGAAAACTATAATTTTCGGCAAAATCACAAATGACGAGGAATTCTGAGTCCTTGAGGTTTTCCTTAGTACTATTCATAAAAGAGCTTTGCTGCTTAGCAATGAAGTCATGTCTGACCAAAGTAGACAGTTTTTCGCAAAACAAATCAATAAAATCTGAAGTTGATTTTTCTAATGTCTCCAAGTTGCATCTATCAACTGTAATCCATTGGCGAAAAGTTAAGTTTTTCAACCAAGTTCTCCTCAAAACCGTGTTCCATTACATTTCTTACTTCCTCATTCCCAGGACAGGCGGGACACTTCCCCAAATGACAATCTATGGAAGCAGAGTTGAACAATACTCTTGCAAAACAATGTTTGTAGGAAGATAATTGTCCATTTGTTAGTGAACCAATACTTGCATTTTCCATCATCAGTTTTACATTTTGGTGTGTGGTGCATACACATACCGTATGAGTACCGCTAGACCCTGCCAGGACACAGTTTTTTGGTCTGAGCTCTGCGAATTTGGAAAAACTGACTTTCGTGCCTGCAGATTTATCTGTGAATGACTTATAAGCTTCTGTCAAATTACATAAAATCAGCCTCTTTGACAATTTAACTTTATCTCCGTTTTCAGTCCTAACAGAACACAGTCTTTCATTCTAGGTAAAACCCGACTAATTTCATCACTTTGGTAAAACGATCGTACTACTTCAACTACTTCAGAAGAGACTCTTACCTGGTTTTCTATTAAGGCTTTCCAAAATTCTATTCTCCTTCAGAATTTTTTTTTATTGTCTTACCATATAATTAGGAGCATTGAACTCTTGCATGATTTTCCTAACACTCCATGACTCTGGTAAGCAAGTCAAGATCATCAACTGTTTATCTCTAGTGCAGTTAGAAAAATTACTTTTAAGATGAAGTATTTCATCCTCGTCATCAGATGACTCTTGAATATTTGTAAAAAGCTTCCGTTTCATAGCAGAACTGATTTTTGAATTTTGGTTGAAGCATAACATTTAGATTTTAGCTTTTTCTTATTAACAGGTGATTCACCCAATTCATGGAGCGAAGTATTCAGTGTTTCAATTACTTCTGACGTAGATGCAAAATTTTCGTCCATTTTCTCATCAGCACAGGTTTCATTTGCTTCTTGACTAATTTTTAAAGTTTTCAGCTGCTTTCTGCAAGAATCACAAATTTTAGTCTCTTTTGATAAGTCATCAAAATTTTCCAACATCCAGTCTGTCACATTTCTTAGCTTTTTTTTTTTATCCCTTACTCTATGGTCACTTTTTTTAAATGGATTGAAACATTGTATTACTGCATATCTTGTACTTTCCATTGTTGATTATTTGTGCATAAAATGTAAAATTCAAATAGTAAAATAACTGCCTCCCATTACCTGTTCTTTTTATTTTTCCTAAAAAAAATCCTGCACAGCTTCAATTTATAAAATTCTAGTTCCAAAACTGAAAGGGATATACTTTATTCAATTTAAAGTTTTCCACAACAAAAGTTTTCAACCACATAAGTTTTCAAACACATATCACTTTCACTGTATGAAACATATATGATCACCATCAAAACCTAAAGCAGACTGAGAAACACATCTGATCACCATCAAAACCTAAAGCAGACTAAGGTCTGCAAGATTAAGAATGCAAGTTGCTGCTTGTTGGGTCTTGTTACCAATGATCTAAACAACAGAATCAGTTTTTCAAGTCAGAACATGCAGAGTTTTGTCCAAAACAAAATGTAGCCTACAGTACACTGCACAGTCTTTTATTTTTTTATATTGTATTGTGAATTATTACAGAATTCTGAATAATGAAATTAATAAAATTTAAAAAAACATGTAGTCTCATATTTTAAACAAATCAATTAAAAATAAAACATTGTTTAAATAAATGGTTTTAAATAACAAAAATACTATATCTATTGTTATTAATGAAACTTTTTTAAGATTTAGCCCAAATTTATTTTCAGTTTACATGTTTGTTTTTTTTTTTTTTTGTTTTTTTTTTCATTAAACTCTTGTGTTAGCTTTTTAATTACACCCATTATCATCCCAAGTTACAACTAGCACAATCAAATACCAAACATATAAAGATTGTTTTTAAAAAATTTCGAATTTTTTGGAGCGTTGCATTTTGAAAAATTCAAAGTTTTAATTTTAATGGCATTTTTAAAAATCTTAACCCCTATGGTGTTGTACATCAAATAAAAGAGCATAAAAAATACTACAAAAAGATACCTTTCCCATCTCTCTATCGTAATTAGGGGAGCTGCAATCATAATTTAAAAACATGTCAATCTTTCGATTGGGGGGGGGGTGGACATTTTATATAGCTGTATTTTCAAAACCGGTGGATATATGACGATGAAATTTGGTATTTTTCTTAATCTATATAGAGGCCACTTATGTACCAAATTTCATTAAAATATGAGATGGTCAAGTCAAGTCTCTGTGTTGAGTTGATACGGAATGACCAAGGATTTCAAAGCCATTGTAACTGCTGATGGTTTCACCAAATCAAAGGCCTTTTCATAATAAAAGCCATGCATAACGGAAGTTTATATTCCCTCACTCTCATGTATATGCATATATAGTATATGTACACAATGTGTGTACATATATATACATAGTGACGTAAGTAGCTCTTAATCTCTTTGTGGCTTTTTGAAGAAGACACCATGTAATAGAAGACACTATGTAATTTTTTGAACATGTAAAATAATATTTTTGAATGTTTAATTTGCAATGTACGTCACCCTTAATCTCTTTGGAGGGGTCTTAAGCCCCCAAAGTCCCCTCCGTGGGTGAGCCAATGTGAGCAACTGATTTGATTAAATCATTCTGTATTGTTTTTGAAGTTCCTGAAAATGTTGTACTATTCTCCATAAACACTCTCAATGTTTCGCCACTCTTGGAGAGTAAATCAATCATCTCGAGGTAATTTCCCTTATTTTCAGAGACTTCCCTCTCATCGTGTCCACGAAATGGGAGCTCTTGCTGGGCCAGTAGTGTTGTAATATCAGTCAACTTCTTCATTACATCACGATTCTTTCTTACTTTCTCATTATGACGTAAGTCACTTGTTCTCCTCGCTTCATTGAGAGAGTAGTCTATCCTTGTTATGCCTAGCAACTCTAATTTAACAACTGCCAGAATGTGATCTTTACACTTTTGTGCCTATCCAAAGCATGTGGTAAGTTTTTCAAATCATTGAAGCCTTTCTCTTGCCAGACTTCATTGCCTCTCACAGGATACAGCAAACATGGCCAACAATATAGTTTGTTCGTTGATTCACTACCAGTTAGCCAATGTTCTTTTTTGTACCAGTCAATATTAAAACCTCTGTTTGAAGTTTTGCCCTTTGAAGTCATCTTTTTCATTTCAGGTGTAGGCCTACCATCATTTTTAATTTGATTCTTTTCTTCAAAATCTCTCCTACTGAAAGGCTTTTCCAGTAAGCTCTCCTCCATATTAGATTTGTTTGAAGCAGAGGCCATGTCTGACAAACAACTCTTCATAAAACAAATAAAATTAGTTGCACAAACATTAGTGTGTGAAAAAAGCAACTAGGAAGAAGGCGCTATGTAATGCCGCTCGAAGTTGTCAGAATCAGGAGTTACAGTGGAGCCTACACAGGGTTGTGCAATTACGTGTAAAAAAGGTTTCCTGCGTGACAGGTAAATTATGCATAAAATACGTAGAAAACGTAAAATATGTAAAAAACGTGTAAAAAAATTGAAAAAGACATGGGTAAAATTATGATTTTGAAGTGTACACCTGGATAATATGTCAAACACAAATATTGTTAAATGAAAATGTACAATACTTTGCATTTATAGACATGCCATAGACATTCATGTCAAAATATTATCTTTGGTGAACAAACTGAACAAAACATTGTTTATTTTATATAATTATATACTTATGAAAATACACTGGACAAATTTGAAGTTGTTAATAAAATCTTGAATTCGATTCAGTATACATTGTGATTTTTATCGATGCTAGTGCAAGAGGTAGATTATTTTCTTCATTTTTAATATACAAGAAAGAACAGATACATTATGATTTCTAAAAAGAAATCTGTTAATAGGTGGCTGAGCTGTATGAACAATTTTAAGAGAATAATGATTTCGTAGTGAAATATACTAGAAATTTTAAGTTTAAAATGTAAAATAATTAAAGTGGTTTTTATATTATATTATTTATACACACACATGAAAGAAAATTAGTTTTTTACGTCTGCGTAAAAACTGGTTTTCTACGCCAAGTAAATTACCTGTAAATTACGTGTAATTTACGTAAAATTGGTAACAAGTAAATTACCTTGCCAACCCTGTGCCTACCGGAAAACAGCTGCTCCCATTAGGCAAGATAACATATGCCTCACAGGAAGTCCACGGTGCATGTGCGCTCTTTGTGTTCGCCGTTCCACCTCCTACCCTTCGGATCTACTGATTCAGTGGAAGTAAACAGGTTTGGCACAAAATCTATGAGAGGCATTTTGCTTCCTGCCTCACGGACAGAGATCGCAAGCTGAGGACATTCATAACTACGCGCTACTGATTGTTTTCCAAAAGCGTCAATTTAAAAAAACTGAATGAACGCATGGACGACATTTAATTCAAAAGAGTTAACTAGCATAAACTTTTGCTCTCCTATACCCAAAAGTACTGAATGAAGAAAACGAATAATTCTAACTAAGAGTCTTAAAATTCTGAGGAGGCACTGCCTCCCTTGCCTCCTCCCAAAAGCTGCCACTGTCCCATTGGTAGGTGAAAGCTCAGCAAAATAAAATATCTTTGTTACTGCACCATTTGTGGATTCATGAAACTTCACTGTCTTTTTAATCATAAGATGTATTATTGTCTTTTGGACCTATCCTTAAGATTTGATTCTGCAATAGCTATTATATAGTGTATACATTTGTTTACTAAACAACTGAATAGTTTTCATAAAGCTGGGTATAAAAGTTGTTAGTGTTCATATCCAAAAGAAGAATCAAAGATATCCTGTGACAACTGTGAGTTATCACTGCAATTTTGGCAACGTCTGTGTGTAAGTCCTAACCAGTTCTAACTGTTCTGAGCCTGTCAGAAACCACAGAGACATTGTCGGGCTTGCAGTGGTAGTGTGTTTGATTTAGTTTACCTTTTAAAGTAACTGGAGGAGTAAATGTATATAGGCTTAGAATAAATACTATTACAAACTTCTTGATCTCAAAGACTACAGTCTTGTGACAATTATATATGTTAAGAGAACACAACGTCATTTGTCACAAATATTTATTTTTTCAAGTCGACCATGGTTTCGCTGGGTATTTGACCTAGCTTCATCAGGATGAATGGCACATGAATATTCAAATTGTATATGAATATGGCAAATAACTATATACAATTATATATTATTATTTATTATTATTATTGTATATGACTAAAAACCATTTATGATATCATATACAATTTGAATATTTACGTACCATTCGTCCTGATGAAGCTTGGTCAATACCCAGCGAAACCATGGTCTACTTGAAGAAATAAATATTTGTGACAAACGACGTTGTATTCTCGTAACATATATATACTGTTACAAGCGTTCGACAGATGGCGTGCAACCGGTGTGCAATGTCACTGACCAGCCAGGAGGCATGAAGTAGCTAGTGAATCATTGTGTGTTCAGTCATAGAGGAGATAGCGCGTTTCGTGAAGTACTTGCTATGGAGTAGGGCGATTATGAGAATCATGTTGTAATAGTACTGCACAAAGTTGGAAAATCAGCTTCCAAGATTTTCAACATGCTGAAGAAGCTGAAAATCAGCCGAATTTTTGTCTACCAGACCATAAAAAGGTTTCTTGAGACTGGGACTGTCACTGACCACCCCAGAAAGGGTTGGCCGCATACCGTGAGAACTTCTCGCCTGGTGAAAGCAGCGGCAGCCCGTATTTGACGAAATCCTGTCAGAATCAGTGATGGCTTGTGAGTTGAACATTTCAAGAATGTTGATGTCATGTGTGCTCTGGAGTGACCTAAGGGTGAGAGCTCACCGGCGGCTTACAGGGCACTTGGTCACCCCACAACTGAAGCAGCAGAGGGTGCTAAAAGCGAAACATTTGCTGTAGCGTTACGCAGATAATTGCCACAGGCAGATCCTTTTCTCTGGTGAAAATAATTTCACTATTGAAGAGGCTTTCTTTCAACCGCCAAAATGACAAAGTGTATGTATCAACCTCACGAGAAGCTTAGGAGAAAGCTCCAAGGATCATGAGGTGCAATCATCCTGCTTCTGTCATGGTTTGGTGGGGAGTCTCATACGAGGGTACCACGGAACTCCATATCTGTGAGAAAGGAGTGAAAACATCCACCAAAGTCTACCAGGACAGGGTTTTGGAGCCGGTGATCAAAAATGTGAGTCACACCCTCTTCCAAAACCGACAGTGTAGATTTCAGCAGGATTCCGCACCTGCCCACAAGGCCAAGTCAACCCAGGAGTGGCTTCAGGCGAATTTCCATTTCTCCAGCTGATTGGCCTTCAAGCAGCTCAGACCTAAACCCATTGGACTACAAGTTGTGGGCCACACTGGAGGGCTTGACCTGAAGAGACACACCCCAGTATTGACAGTCACAAATACTCTTTGGTGCGGGCAGTTGCAGCTTTCCCTGTGGAGACCCTGCGTAAAGCTATTGATGAGTGGCCACATAGACTGAAGGACTACATGAAGGCAAAAGGATGCCATTTAGAAAAGTCATTGGTGCCATGTATTCAGAAGTGTACTACTTACGTCATGTCATAGGTATATTAAAATATCTTTAAATTTCTTTTGTTATTTCATTGCATTTGTAACAGTATTTATGATAAGACTAGGTAGATCACTGCGATTTATAAGAACAAAGCAGTGTTTTCTATTGGAAAGCTTTTAGGAGATGATTGTAACAAACCAGCTTTCAAAGAAGGTGTTGGTTTTACTAAATTACATGAGCTCCAAATTACAGGTATTGTATTAATGAAGTCATTTTGTGAATAAGACCAAGCAGATGAGTAAGTGATAGTACAGTAGATGTGGCTTACGCAGTGTTTGTGTACAGATTTACTGCCAAGATGTCAAATTAATTCCCTAAACAATAAACTTCAAGGACTTGTATAAAAACATGTGCTTAAATTGGTTGTAATATTAAAGACTGCATGCATGCCTTACAAATAACCAAAATGTGCAATCAAGAAAAATCTTTATTCATATCTGCTTAAGATAGAGAACACCTAGAAACATCAGGCAATGTTGCATTTTAAGAAGCTGAAGGTAATCAAAAAACAACCTTTTGACACCAACTTGATCACCTGTAAATATTCAGTAAACATTCTTTTTTCATTTCTTTCCTTTGACATCTATTTAATTGCCTTCAGTTATTCGTTACATATCATCATCATCATCATTGTCAACCATTATCAATCCACTGCTGGACGAAGGTCTCCCCAAGTTTCCTCCACAACGGTCTGTCTTGTGCCAGTCTCCTCCATGTCACCCCTGCATACTTTCGAATTTCATCCACCCATCTCCCATGTGGTCTTCTTCTGGGTCTTTTCCTGTCCCTTGGAATCCAATCTAAAATTTCGGCTGTCCATCGATGATCTGTCCTTCTGGCAGTATGTCCAGCCCATTGCCATTTCAGGGATTTAACTCTGATCATGATGTCTTCCACTCTAGTCATTTTTCGGATCCACGAGTTCCTCTTCTTATCTCTCCTGGTTACACCAAGCATGCACCTCTCCATGCTACTTTGAGTTGTCTGCAGCCTTTGTATGTCTCTTTTAGTTAAGGTCCACGTCTCTGCACCATACGTAAGCACTGGAAGGATGCATTGATCAAACACTTTTCTTTTAAGACATAATGGCATATTGCTCTTGAAAATTATGCTGTTTCTTCCAAAAGCTCTCCAGGCAAGTTTTGTACGCCGATTAATTTCTTCATCAATGTGACCCTCACTTGATATCTGCTGTCCAAGATAAACGTACGTGTCTGTTATCTCCAGCTTTTCTCCATCAATCGATAAATCTTCATTTCTTGTAAAAGCATTGAACATCACTTTTGTCTTCTGAAAGTTCATTTTTAATCCCACTTCTTTACTCTTGTCAGCAAGTTCCTGGATCATACTCTGCAGCTCTGATGGGGTAGTTGCAAAAATGACTACGTCATCAGCAAAACGAAGGTGGGTTAGATAATCTCCATTAATCTTTATCCCTTTGTTTTCCCACCTCAGCGACTGAAAAACACCCTCCAATGTGGCATTAAAGAGCTTCGGAGATATGGTGTCACCTTGTCTCACTCCCTTTCCAATTTTTATGTGTGTTGTATTTTCAAACAGCCGAATCTTTGCACTTGCATTTTCATAGATGTTATTAATAATATTAATGTATGCATCTTCAGTACCGCAGGTTTTCAGAGCCATTGTAACTGCTGATGGTTTCACCGAATCAAAGGCTTTTTCATAATCGATAAAAGCCATGCACAATGGAAGTTCATATTCCCTCGCTCTTTCAATTAGTTCTCTCAGTACGTGGATATGATCTATTGTGCTGTAGCCACTCCTGAACCCAGCTTGTTCTCTCGGTTGAGCCATGTCCAGTGTTACCTTCAAGCGGTGTGAAAGAACTTTAGTGAAGATTTTATAAACTACTGATAGGAGGCTGATAGGTCTGTAGTTTCCGAGATCCTCAATGTCACCTTTCTTATGTAGCAGGATCATTGTAGCGGTGTTCCAATCCTCAGGAATCTTTCCTTCATTAAGGCATCGAGTGAAAATTTGGGCGAGTACTGTTTCGATTTCTTCACTTGCTTCTTGTATGATGTCTACAGTAATTCCATCTTCTCCTGGAGCTTTTCCCCGCTTCATGTTCTTGATTGCATGTGCAACTTCTGCTGGAAGGACTGGAGGAACTCTGGTACTGGTATCTTTTATGATGTCTGGAGTGCATGTATCTTCCCTTTCATATAATTTGGAGTAGAAATCTTTCACTCTTGTCAAAATTTCGCCTCTATTTCTTGTTACAGAACCATCTTCTTTTCTCAGTGCCATAATCTGTTTTCTTCCCTTACTGAGATGTCCCTTTGCTATCTTTAGGCTTTGGTTGTTTTCAATTGCTTTCCTCACTAGTTCACAGTTGAATTTTCTTACGTCTTCAGTGATACTTTTTCTTACTGTCTTGCATAGCTCTATATATTCCACTTTGGAAGTCACATCTTCTTTAGTTGTCCTCATCTCTCTTCTTTTTTGCATCAACATTTTCGTTTTTCCTGATAATTTGTTTACATGCAACTTGTTCTTAGACCCAGCTAATTTTGTTGCTGTTTCCATAAGAGCTTTGGTTACTTTTCTGTTAACTTCAGAGATGTCCACTTCTTCCGATGTTAGGCCTTCCAAAGCAGAGAACCTGTTCTTCAGTTCCAACTTGAAGGTATTATGGTGTTTTTTAAGGTTGGTTATGTCAATAGGTTTTGTTTGTCTTATGAGCTTGCCACGTTCAAGTTTAGTGTTGAGGTGCATCTTACATCTCACCAATCTATGGTCACTACCTGTGTTGAACTTGTTTAGCACACTGCAGTCTTCTATGACGAATTTTTTGTTACACATAATAAAATAAATTTCACTTGTCGTCCCATTTGGATGTCTCCATGTCCATTTCCTGTGTGGCTTTTTCTTGAAGAAGGAGTTCAAGATGAAAAACCCTTCTGCCTCTGCAAACTCAACGAGAGTATTTCCACGCTGGTTTCTGTTGCCGTGACCGAATTTACCTACTGAAGTTTCATTCTGTTGCCGTTGCCCTATTTTTGCATTGAAATCTCCCATAATTATTTTCAAGTGCTGCTTACCTTTATTATTTAGATGACAAATTTCCTCATAAAATTCTTCAATTTCTTCTTCAGGATGACTTGTGGTGGGTGCATAAGTTTGAATAATCTGAGCCTGGTATCTTTTCGAGAGTTGGATAACAAGTCGTGCAGCTCTGTCAGAGGAACTTTCAACTTCTACAACTTTATCCTTCAGTTTCTTGTTTATTATAAATCCAACACCACTAGTTCTGCCAGTATCTGTCCCACGATAGTAGAAGAGATGCCCACTTTTCAGTTCGATGAGATCTTCTCCTTTTCTCCTTATCTCACTTAGCCCCACGATGTCCCACTTGATCCTTTGTAATTCCTCTTCCAATTCAAGAAGCCTTGAATCAGAAGATAGGGAGCGTCCATTGTAAGTAGCCAAGGTCAGCATCAGATGGCAGCCTAGTCCGGTCCTCCGGGGATTCTTAGCACCCTCTGCCTTCATGTCGCACTGGCCGCTGCCTTGGCCAGGTACATTCCAGCTGCCGGAGACTGAGGGCCAAGATTTAAGTTGTGGAATCATTTTGGAGGGGTTTGGCCATAACTCACCACGCTGGCCAAGCGGGTTGGTGAGTGTGAGATAGAATTTCCTCTAATCCCGATGGTATAGTTATACCGCTATTGGCGGTCGTCAGAGCCCCTTTAGTGGGAACAGGATGCACCACGAGAAGGCGGGGTTGACATTTGTCAAGGAGAGGCTGTGATGTTACGCGTCACGTGACCTTACATCCCTCGTTACATATATTGCATACTTATTTAAATTGTAGCACACTGACTGCACACTGACTGCACACTTTTCCAAACATTGGTTTTGCCAGTTAGTAATTTCATTCTCTTCTTGTAAAGCATTTAGATCAATAGTTTCCTCTCTACTATTTCCTGGATTTTCATTCAGTAGGTCTTAAAAATATATTCATTTCATCTATTTAAAATATGTGCAAGTATTGTTGTCAAGTAAACCTTAGGTTACAGACTTCCCTCCCTTCCATTAACATATTCCAAAACACTCCCCAAATGCAGTTTGGTAGCACTTTTTCAAATAATTTCCTAAATCTACTGATGCCTTCCTTTTTCATCCCAACATATCACTTTACCTTTCAGCAGGCATTTTTTTCAGTACTTCTTGTAACATTTTTGACGAAAAACGTGAGTTTTTTATAAAAAAGATTCTCTGTTTGTGATAAAACTTTCTGCATGTTGTCTCCAGGTCTCTGTGCATGGCATAAGGAGGAAACTCATTGATAACTTTAAAATCTCAATATATAAAAACTTTACTCTAAAATCCTTAAAAATACTGTAGTTCCAGGTTCCTACAAAAAGGAAGTATGCTACAGCAAAAACGAATTAGGTAAACATACGACCGAACTGATACAAACTTGAAATAAAAAAAATCGACAAATTATTACGAACTTGGAAAAAAAAATGTATGTTTTTTTTTTTTTTTCGAGTTCATATCAGTTCGGTTGTATGTAAAAAAAAAAAAAAAAAAAACGAACTGATACGAAACTTGACCAACCAAACTAAAAATCGAATACAACCAAACTGATAAAAAAAAACAGATGTTCTCCCAATTCGTTTTTGATGTCATCATCATCATCATTGTCAACCATTATCAATCCACTGCTGGACGAAGGTCTCCCCAAGTTTCCTCCACAACGGTCTGTCTTGTGCCAGTCTCCTCCATGTCACTCCCGCATATTTACGAATTTCATCCACCCATCTCCCATGTGGTCTTTTTCTGGGTCTTTTCCTGTCCCTTGGAATCCAATCTAAAATTTCGGCTGTCCATCTATGGTCTGTCCTTCTGGCAGTATGTCCAGCCCATTGCCATTTCAGGGATTTAACTCTGATCATGATGTCTTCCACTCTCGTCATTTTTCGGATCCACGAGTTCCTCTTCTTATCTCTCCTGGTTATACCAAGCATGCACCTCTCCATGCTTGTTTGAGTTGTCTGCAGCCTTTGTATGTCTCTTTTAGTTAAGGTCCACGTCTCTGCACCATACGTAAGCACTGGAAGGATGCATTGATCAAACACTTTTCTTTTAAGACATAATGGCATATTGCTCTTGAAAATTATGCTGTTTCTTCCAAAAGCTCTCCAGGCAAGTTTTGTACGCCGATTAATTTCTTCATCAATGTGACCCTCACTTGATATCTGCTGTCCAAGATAAACGTACGTGTCTGTTATCTCCAGTTTTTCTCCATCAATCGATAAATCTTCATTTCTTGTAAAAGCATTGAACATCACTTTTGTCTTCTGAAAGTTCATTTTTAATTCCACTTCTTTACTCTTGTCAGCAAGTTCCTGGATCATACTCTGCAGCTCTGATGGGGTAGTTGCAAAAATGACTACGTCATCAGCAAAACGAAGGTGGGTTAGATAATCTCCATTAATCTTTATCCCTTTGTTTTCCCAGTTCAGTGATTGAAAGACATTTTCCAATGTGGCATTAAAGAGCTTCGGAGATATGGTGTCACCTTGTCTCACTCCCTTTCCAATTTTTATGTGTGTTGTATTTTCAAACAGCCGAATCTTTGCACTTGCATTTTCATAGATGTTATTAATAATATTAATGTATGCATCTTCAATACCGCAGGATTTCAGAGCCGTGGTAACTGCTGATGGTTTCACCGAATCAAAGGCTTTTTCATAATCGATAAAAGTCATGCACAATGGAAGTTCATATTCCCTCGCTCTTTCAATTAGTTCTCTCAGTACGTGGATATGATCTATTGTGCTGTAGCCACTCCTGAATCCAGCTTGTTCTCTCGGTTGAGCCATGTCCAGTGTTACCTTCAAGCGGTGTGAAAGAACTTTAGTGAAGATTTTATAAACCACTGATAGGAGGCTGATAGGTCTGTAGTTCCTGAGATCCTCAATGTCACCTTTTTTATGTAGCAGGATCATTGTAGCATTGTTCCAATCCTCAGGAATCTTCCCTTCATTAAGGCATCGAGTGAAAATTTGGGCGAGTACTGTTTCAATTTCTCCACTTGCTTCTTGTATGATGTCTACAGTAATTCCATCTTCTCCTGGAGCTTTCCCCTGCTTCATGTTCTTGATTGCATGAGCAACTTCTGCTGGGAGGACTGGAAGAACTCTGGTACCTTTCATGATGTCTGGAGTACATGTATCATCCCTTTCATATAATTTGGAGTAGAAATCTTTCACTCTTGTCAAAATTTCGCCTCTATTTCTTGTTATAGAACCATCTTCTTTTCTCAGAGCCATAATCTGTTTTCTTCCCTTACTGAGATGTCCCTTTGCTATCTTAAGGCTTTGGTTGTTTTCAATTGCTTTCCTCACTAGCTCACAGTTGAATTTCCTTACGTCTTCAGTGATACTTTTTCGTGTTGTCTTGCATAGCTCTATATATTCCACTTTGGAAATCACATCTTCTTTAGTTGTCCTCATCTCTCTTCTTTTTTGCATCAACATTTTGGTTTTTCCTGATAATTTGTTCACATGCAACTTGTTCTTAGACCCAGCTAATTTTGTTGCTGTTTCCATTAGAGCTTTGGTTACTTTTCTGTTAACTTCCGAAATATCCACTTCTTCCGATGTTAGGCCTTCTAAAGCAGAGAATCTGTTCTTCAGTTCCAACTTGAAAGTGTTATGGTGTTTTTTAAGGTTGGTTATGTCAATACATTTTGTTTGTCTTATGAGCTTGCCACGTTCCAGTTTAGTGTTGAGGTGCATCTTACATCTCACCAATCTATGGTCACTACCTGTGTTGAACTTGTTCAGCACACTGCAGTCTTCGATGACGAATTTTTTGTTACACATAATAAAATCAATTTCACTTGTCGTCCCAATTGGATGTCTCCATGTCCATTTCCTGTGTGGCTTTTTCTTGAAAAAGGAGTTCAAGATGAAAAATCTTTCTGCCTCTGCAAACTCAACGAGAGTATTTCCACGCTGGTTTCTGTTGCCGTGACCGAATTTACCTACTGAAGTTTCATTCTGTTGCCGTTGCCCTATTTTTGCATTGAAATCTCCCATAATTATCTTCAAGTGCTGCTTACCTTTATTATTTAGATGACGAATTTCCTCATAAAATTCTTCAATTTCTTCTTCAGGATGACTTGTGGTGGGTGCATAAGTTTGAATAATCTGAGCCTGGTATCTTCTCGATAGTTGGATAACGAGTCGTGCAGCTCTGTCAGAGGAACTTTCAACTTCTACCACTTTATCCTTCAGTTTCTTGTTTATTATAAATCCAACACCACTAGTTCTGCCAGTATCTGTCCCACGATAATAGAAGAGATGTCCACTTTTCAGTTCAATGAGATCTTCTCCTTTTCTCCTTACATCACTTAGCCCGACGATGTCCCACTTGATCCTTTGTAGTTCCTCTTCCAATTCAAGAAGCCTTGAATCAGAAGATAGGGAGCGTCCGTTATAGGTAGCCAAGGTCAGCATCAAATGGCAGCCTAGTCCGGTCCTCCGGGATTCTTAGCACCCTCTGCCTTCATGTCGCACTGGCCGCTGCCTTGGCCAGGTACATTCCAGCTGCCGGAGACTGAGGGCCAAGATTTAAGTTGTAGAGTCATTTTGGAGGTGTTTGGCCATAACTCACCACGCTGGCCAAGCGGGTTGGTGAGTGTGGGATAGCATTTCCTCTGATCCCGATGGTATAGTTATATTTCATTTTTGTAGGAACTACAGTATTTTTACGGATTTTAGAGTACAGTTTTTATATGTTGAGATTTTAAAGTTATCAATGAGTTTCCTCCTTATGCCATACACAGAGACCTGGAGACAACATGCAGAAAGTTTTATCACAAACAGAGAACCTTTTTTTATAAAGGACTCATGTTTTTCATCAAAAATGACATTTCAGCATGTTATTGTAAACTTAGAATATCATATAGGTGAGGCTCATATACTTGGGTTATCACTAAGGATATCTAAAAAGTTTTTCTGTGTTCTTGTAACAGTTGCCAAATACTTCATTAAAACTTTTTCTTTTCTTTTCCTTGACATTTTTGCACCCTTTTGCTGTTCACTTAGAGGTGCCATGGCATCCATTTCAACAAGGGGTGGTTGCTGCACCATTTTTTATTTATTTGCGCAGTTGTTTATGCATGTTAAGAGTTCAAAACCAATTTTATAAAAAAAAATCCTGACCATTTGGTGGGGAGGTTCCTAGATGGCGCTTGGAACTCCTCCATTTTTATAATTGCAAGCATTTATGCAAATTGCTCTTTTAAGTTTTTCCCTAATTTAGCTAATTCAAAAACCACTTTATTCAGAGTTTGAGGTGTGTGTGTGTGTGAGGTGCATATGTGCATCTGGGGGGTATTGTTTCTTTTAGATTTGTCCTCATTAAAACCATTTGAAAGTGCAAGAGATGCAGGAAGTAAATTAAATACACTACAATTCATAACTGCTAAAGCAGCAGATGGTGAGTTGTTGAAATGAAAGTCTTGTCTCAACCTGCACAATCTTGAATATCTGTGCAACAACAGACATGTTCCAACTTGCTGTCACCAGCAAGTGTGAGCTCTGCATTCTCTGTCAGTTGGCTCCAGACTGTGGTATAGTGTACATATAGTATGTGATGAAGTGAAGTTAAAGATGATGTGCTCTGTGGGAGTTAAAGTGATTGAAGATTGTCATGACTTCTTATGGGCCTATGTCACCATGTACCCATAATCGTCATGTCACCATGTATATTTTAAAAGGGATTTCAGTGAATTTAGCAACATTGCTAAATTTACTGTGTACAATATTCGATTAGATCTATGGTTATTTAATAAATTTTGATGAAAAAAAATGGTAATAAATTGTTTTTTTGTTTTTCAAAACAAATGGAAAAATGTGGATTTTTTTACAATTTTAAGCTGAAATATTTTTTTATTTGGCAAAACAAAGTGATCAAATTTTGGTATGATGTTGATACCAAATAGAAGTCCTCATGATATGAAATTCAGATTTTTACTGTGTACCCCACTAGAGATATAGCTACTGAAAAAACTAAAAATATCAAAATTTCCCATTTTCATCAGTGAAAAATTCTTGGAAGGGCTCCAAACACTCCAGTTTTCTCACCCTAGGTATAATCTACCAGTACCTTGATTCTTGCAAAATAAAATTGGTTTGAGTGTTTTGTCCCCTTCCCTGTGAAAATTTGATTCGGAAATTGAAAAAATGCAAATTTCAATAGTCAACTTTGACCAGCAATAAAATTTCTAAAATACCTCAGATAATAAAAAAATGTAAGTCAAAATAGTCAGCATCTTATTCTGAGTAAAGGGGTTTTTGAATTTTTGAATTAAGATTAGCTTAATTACAGAAAAACTTAAGAGCATTTTGCATAAATGCTTGCAACTCCAAAAATGGAGGTGTTCCAAGCGCCATCTAGGGGCCTCCCCGCCATAAACGGTCAAGAACTTTTTTTTATAAAATTGCTTTTGAACTCTCTAAACATGTATAAACAACTGTGCAAAAAATGAAAGAAATAAAATGAAATGGGTTAACAACTAATTCAAAGAAAATTTGTTGAAATAGTATGGAATGACCCATATGCTTTCCCTGCAGCTTCAATAATCCACTATTCAATCAATATTGACGCTTTCACGGAGTGAGGTTTCAGTTTCACTATATAACCTTTACAGTTTACTTGTGAAAGATCTGACTTCTACATTATTCAGTCAAATATTCTTGATGCTTTGCAACATGTGACTGAGAATATTAGTTTTTCAGAGATTTTGAAAAAAATATTGATGGTTTTTAATAGCGTCCACTTTTAAAGTAAATTTTCCGGTAGTTTAGAAACCAACAAAGATATTGGTTATAACCTTTACAGTTTACTTGTGAAAGATCTCACTTCTACATTATTCAGTCAAATCTTCTTGATGCTTTGGAACATGTGACTGAGAATATTAGTTTTTCAGAGATTTTGAAAAAAATATTGGTGGTTTTTAATAGCATCCACTTTTAAAGTAAATTTTCCGGTAGTTTAGAAACCAACAAAGATATTGGTAGACTGAATATGTTGATGTGAAGCAAGGTTTTCAGAAAATAATTAGTAAATGTTATTGGAAAATCAAAACCTCACCAACTGAAAGCTTTTGAATTGAATTGAACAGATATAGAAATGAGTTTTTGAGGCTATGAGAAAAGCATGTCATGTAGTAATATGTCAATATTGGGCAGTGAGGAAAATTTTGTACAGAAGAAAATGAAGTTTTCAAGGAAAAGAAACAAAAATATGACACTGTATTCTCAGGTGAAGTGAGCACAGCTTCGGAATCCTTTCCAACATGAAAGGAATTTTTCAAAGCAGAATTTTAGAGAAAAAAAAATCAGCAAGGAAGGGAATGTGTTTATGCACAGTTTTTTTTTTCTTTTTTTCATTGTGAATGAAATCACTAACAAAAAGATTTTTTCCCAACCAGAATTTTAGAATTAGTACAGCATCCACAAATAGAAATAGCTACTTATGCCCACTAATGGCAGAAATGTGCATTACAAATAATAAGTTGTACTCAATTGTTCCTCGTAGTGAAAGACATCTGAAGCCAAAGGAAATTTTGAAATCAAACAATTGGAAAAGATATAGAAGGAAACATGATGTAACTGTATGCCGACTAGGGAGAAAACTGCATTATTTAAAGATGACAGACACAAAGTATTCTTGATGGTGAAGGGTATCCTACCAAGAAAGGTTTTTCAAGTAGATATTTACACTGACATTGTGTGGTAGCAGAACTTTGATTTATATAAAAATAGAAAATAGGCATAAAGTATTCTTTATAGTGACAGCTACGCTATTGAAAAAGAATTTTTTAAATATGCCTTTTGGAAACAGGGACAGATTTCTTTACTATAATGAAAGGCATGTAGTACAAAAAGATTTTTTTCAATCAACATGTTTTGTACACTCCTTGAAAACTTTAAATAGTCTTTGAAAAAAAGTTCATTTTCAAATCCTTGAGAGCACTTGAAAAGGTTTAAGACTCTGTAAATAGTACTTGAAGAAAAATTGTTTTGTTGAGGTCTCTTCTCAACAAACTGGAGTCTTTTCTTTTTCATGACAGACTTTAGTCTAGGTTTATATAAAGGTTTATAAGACTTTAATCCAAAATTCCAAAATCTTTGCTAAGATGTTGGGAAACAGAGCTGATACTAATATCAGACCCTTTTGAATATAGAAAGGCCCTCATTTTCTTGCACGAACTCCTTGGAGAATGCATAACTATTCACCTTATGATATTGTTATCACGTGGGGTTGTTTTCCTTGAACATCCACTTTTCTTTCAGTCGCTAAATTCACCTGTATTTCAATATTTCATAATCATATTATGAATAGCAGTCTTGCTCACATTCACCTTTCTGCTTATGTCAGCATGTTCAAAGTATCCTTCATGATATAAAGTCACTATTTGTGCCTTCAGAGCAACACCTTTTTTTTGCGCATTTTTCGCTATATAGAAAACACGTACAAAACCTCTCAGCATGAAAATCAGAAGCGAACTGATGCTCACACGCTTCCCCCAACTCCTATCAACAGCTGCCGCTGTAAAATGATGCAACACTGAGAAAGTTGAGTAATACAGACAGTAGCTGACTCAATCGGCAGAAATCTCTTAATACCAACAGGTGATCTTAAACTTTTGCAAATGACTGTATATACACCGATGAGCCATTACATTATGACCACCCCTAGCCTAGAGAAATGAGCCTGTCTGGAGACCGAACAGGGGTGCAGGTGAAGTTCACAGAGCAGTATATATAGAACCCGAGCCCAAAGGCCGGCTTTCGATTAGTAGAGTGTTCAGAGTCAGAATCGGAAAAGCGGCCAATTTATCGGAGTTTGATAAAGGACAAATCGTGATGGCACAGTGCAAATACGATCTCGAAAACGACGCAGTTTGTTGGTTGTTCATGTACCACTGTAGTGAGTACATATCAAAAGTGGCACACAGATGGCCAACCGCAGCTCATTGATGCCAGAAAGGAGCGGAGACTGTCAAACATTGTTCACAGCGACTTCAGGACCACAGTGCGACAAATCACCTGCAGCTACAACAGTGGTGATCAGGGCAATGTGTCCCAGCACACAGTTCATCGCAGCCTTCTGCACATAGGCCTGTGTAGCCAAAGACCCAGGCACGTCATCGCCAACAACACATGAAATGGGCCCAAGATCATTGAGATTGAACCATGGATGATTAGAAGAAAGTGGCCTGGTCTGACAAATCAAGATTCCTGGTGTATCATGTAGACAGCCCAGCACAGATACACCAATTACTAATGGAGTCTATGGCACCTGGATGAACTGTTGGGTGGAAACTGGGTGGCGGTGTTATGCTGTGGGTGTTGTTTTCTTGGTACACTTAAGGCCCCATCATTCCAATAGCACAATCCCTGACAGCTGCCACGTATCTGAACATTGTTGCAGGCTGAGTTCACCCATTCATGGCAACTGTGTTTCCTGCTGGTGATGGCCATTTCCAACAGAATAATGTGCCATGCCACACTGCCGGAATTGTCAAGAAGTGGTTTGAGGAACATGCTGGCGACTTTCTGTTAATACCCTGGGGCCTCCAAATTCACCTGACATGAACCCAATCGAAGATTTGTGGTTCGACTTGGAAAAAGGGGGTTTGCGCTAAATCACCCCCCCCCCCCCCGAAATGTTTGGGAACTGGAGGACCTACTGTTGACATTATGGTACCATTGCCACCTCGTTGAATCGGCACCTCGCCGAGTGGCCATTGTTTTGCGGGCTAAAGGGCATTAACAGAAAGTCAATAGCATGTTCCTGGTATATATATATATATATATCCAATAGTGTAAATACGAAAAGCACAATACAGGCAAAATGAAAATGAGTGAATGAAGAATTACTTTATGAAAAAGTAGAAATAAGAAATGAGATATTGTACCTGGTAGCGCAAAGCAGCTGGCCAGAGTCATATCCATATGTTAAGACTTAAAAGAATTGCATTTTTTAAAACATCTGAAAACAAATGTAGTATATATATATACTACATTTTGCAAAACTATGTTGAGATACATTACATTATAGTTGCCTACCCATGGAAGTCGGGGGGGGGGGGGGGGGCTTTCATGCCTAAGTTCTCACACATTGATTCTTTTTTTTTTTTTTTTTTTTTTTTCAAAACAGTGCCTTGATATCAATTTTATAAATGTTTAATCAGAGTAAGAGAATTATTTTGACTGTTCTTAAAACTGTCCTGAAATTAATAATGAAAGAGATGTTTTTATGACATAATCATGTGATACATGTTTTAACTTTACTGTAGGCAAAAAGGTCAAACTATCAGTGTCAGGCAAGCACCTGACAGGAAGTGAAGAAGAAAGACATTTGTTAATAAACCCTCCAGGACATGAAATGGAACATCCACTTGCTCCAAATTATGACAGTATACCTAATGACATAATATATACTCACTGCAGTTCTCTACCTCATCCAGCTTGCAATGATTTGGATGAATCAGTAGATCTGAGCCCTGAAGTTGGAAAGCAGTTTCAAAACTGTCAGTGACTGTTAATGGAAATCAGAAGAATAGGTCTGGAGATTGCACTCAGTGTACATTATCTTTTTCTGTGATACCACTTCAAACCATACTTATTTTATAACTGTTACTGCAGTGAAAAAGAAAAAAAAAAAAAAGATGTGTGTTGTATAAAGTTTTTGTAAAAACCAGTTTTTTAGCCATTTTTGCATTTTATGCTTCTGAATTATCTGTTTGTGCACTATTTGTTGATATGTTGTAATTCTTTAATTGTCACAATACTTTGTCTGGTTTCCTGCATTTACTTCATTTTTTTATGAAAGCACTTTATATAAGTAATAGTAAGCATTTTTTGTAAGAAAATCTTTTAGGCACATTTAAGCGTGGCTTTCTCATTTTATAATGGAATAATGTTTGATATTCCTTCAAGTAGGAATTTATACCTAATAAGGAAGTTGCTTTTGGAACAACAAGCTGCCTCCCAAATGTATGTGCAATTAAGGGATTTTGTTCAGCATAGTCTGAAAAAGTAGCTTACTATAAAATGTTTCTGTAAATAACTAAATTACTTTTGGATTAAATAGGGAATATGCATAATACATTGCAAGAAATCATTCAAATGAAATTGTGGGAATTGGATGTCAGATATCCTATTAAGTTAGATAATGTATGATACTTAGTGAGCTAGAAATTGTTGAGCATAATAACTACTTCAGGAACCAGATTCATAAGTATTTAATGACTCACCAAAATGTATGTTTGAGTTGTAACAAATAAGGAAGACCAAAAACAGTTATTGCGATTAAGTTTTTATTAAATGTTTTTATTAAGCATGGATGCTGAATGTCATGAATACTGTTGAATTTTTGCAAGTGAAAAAGGAATTTGTATTTATTATAACAATTTGTGTTTTTGCTTCTCACTGGTAAAACAAAATTTAACAGAATAAACTAATGCTCAGAATATGCCAGTAGCAGATCCAGTATTTACCTGAGGAGGATTGGTGTGTGTGTGTGTGGGGGGGGCAACAAATTCAAAGTTTCATACATAAGTTATCTCTTGTGCCAAAATACAGGGTGATCCATTTAAACCAGTACCCTGAAAAAACCTTACATTTTTGCAAGGGATCGCGCAAGGAACTTCTTTTTTCAATAGAAGCAGCGACTCCAAGAGAATGAAAACTGCCACCGTGAAGAAGATTGTTAACCGTAACTGTAACTCAGCTCGTGATTTGTTTGTTGTTGCGTTGTCATTTACTTGCGTGCATTCGGAGCATGTTTTTTTAGTGAAATCGTATTGGGTAACCAATTCTGTCATCAAAACGCAACGAGCATTTGGAAGAGAGTCTGGAGTTCAAAAAGTGCCAAGCAAGTCAACAATTCTGTTGATGGCAAAAAAACTGGAGCAAACCGGTTCTCTTCTCAGCAGTAGTGGTAGACATCACCCTCCGATGCCCCTAACGCGTGTGGACAATGTTCGACAATGTTTACTTCAATCTCCGACAAAATTGTTGCGCAGATTAAGCCAACAGACAGGATATTCATACGGAACTTGTCATAGGGCAGCAAAAAAAGCGAATATTCGACCATTTAAAGTGCACATAATCCATCAGCTGCAAGAACCGGACAAGGGAAAGAGAGTAAGTTACTGCAAATGGTTTCAAAATTTTCTTAATTTGCAATCTGATATTCTCTCCATCACATGGTTTACAGATGAAGCCTGGTTTCATCTGTCAGGCTACGTCAATTCGCAAAACAGCAGATAATGGGCTGCCGAAAACCCACACGTTATGTGTGAAACACCGATGCATTCACAAAAGGTTGGTGTATGGTGTGCGGTTTCGTCTACGAAAATTATTGGCTCCATTTCTTTCTCTGAGGCTGTCAACACTAACGTTTATTGCCGCATATTCAATGAATTTGTAGAACAACTTGATGACATTGAATTGACAGAGGGCTACTTTCAGCAGGATGGCGCTACGTGTCACACGTTGAAAGTCTCAATGGAACTCATAACCAGCTTCTTTGATGACAGATTAATTTCAAAAAACATATGGCCTCCCTGATCTCCGGACTTAACTTCCCCTGACTTTTTTTATGGGGCTACTTAAAGGATAGAGTTATCAAAACCCATCCAAAAGCATTGGATGCATTGCGTGAAACAATCACGACTGAAATTGGCAATGTTACTGCTCGTACTCTACATGAGACATCACTGAATATGGTGCGGCGTATTCAACTGTGTTTACAAGAAAATGGAGGACAATTCCAACATTTGCTTTGATAAAATGATTCTCCAATACTACAAGTATAATTCTCAACTTACTAATTTTGAAGATGACAATCCGATATTTGGCGTAAATGGGACAAGGATGGTAAGTCAGATAATATCCGAAAACTTGAAAATTTTCATCGTCCTGGAGCGGGACTCGAACCCGCGTCTCCCAGAAAACGCCCGGGTATGCTAAAAAAATCGGATTGTCATCTTCAAAATTTGTATTATATGGCGTAATCCCGTATTTCTTTCATGATTTATCTGCTTCTCCGGGCAAACACGGGATAAGATTCTTAACCTCCAGATTCGCTAAACATGAATGCCGGTTGCTTCGACTAGCGAATCCTGTGATGGTTATATTCAAATTGATCGGAAACTTGAAACTTGGTCGTTCTGGGTGGTGGAGCGGTTAGCATACCCGGGCGTTTTCTGGGAGATGCGGGTTCGAGTCCCGCTCCAGGACGATGAAAATTTTCAAGTTTTCGGATATTATCTGACTTACCATCCTTGTCACATTTACGCCAAAAATCGGATTGTCATCTTCAAAATTTGTATTATATGGTATAATCCCGTATTTCTTTCATCTCAACTTACTGTATGATTTTGTTGTTATTTATAAAAAAGTTATAAGTAAATGAAATGGTACTGGTTTAAATGGATCACCCTGATATAGAAATCAGGAAAGAAATATTCCTTATAAATATGCATGGGGAAATTCACTAGATCATTCCAGCAATCAGAATTGTGTGCTGAATGCCTGTAGTTTACTGGTCACCATGTAACAAGTCATCAGAAAACTTGAAATTTCCTGTGGAATAACTTTTTTACGGGTCTTTATAGAGGTTATTATTCAAAAAAGTTGGTGGTCAAATTTTCGAACTAAAGACTAGTTCATCATCATGACTACGTCACTAGAGTAGTTGCTCCCACTAAATTCCTGCTCCAGGATGATGTAATTTTCAAGTTTTGTTAGATGTTATATGGTGACCAGTAAACTACAGGCAATTCAGTACACATTTCTGATTGCTGTGAATAATCTAATATGACAAGAGAACAATGTGTACATATGTTAGAATTCTGAAATGAAAGGTTTTCTTCTCTTGAAATACATGTAAAAAATATATAAAAACGGTAGATATCACACACACACATAAAAATAGACAAATGTTTTAATAATCTAAAGCAACTTTTATGGGAATTTTACTAGGAAATTTTACATTAATAGCAAATTTTTGAAGAAAACTCTTCTCCTTCTTCAGGCTGTCTTGTTGTTGTCACTTTTTACTTGTCACTATCACGGTTACGGTTTACCTTGACGGTTTAGGTTATTTTTCAACAAATCCTGCCAGATGTTAGGCAGGGAAAATCCTTTGCAGTCATTGATGATGGAATTTTGATTTTTCTCAATCTCTATTCCTTCTTTCAGTTTTCTTTTTTGGAAATTGCTTTGGAAACTGATTACTTTAAGGGAATTCCAATCCATGCTGTGCCCAGTTTCTCTAACATGCCTATCTAATCCAGTCTTGTTGGAGCAATTTTTTATAGCTGCTTTATGCTCAGCTATACGAGTTTCTAGTCTGCGACCTGTTTCACCTATGTAAGATAGTCCACAACTACAATTTACTTCATAAACTACTCCTTGCATTTTTAAAATATCTTCTTCTCTTTGAACTATTTTAGGGAAAAATTTTTTTAACTTTGTTCTCTAAACTTGGAGCTAGCCTAATATTGTATTTCTTACTAATTCTCTTTAAAGACTCAAATAAACCTTTGTGATAAGAAATTTTTCTAGTGAATTTTACTTGTTGCTTTTGTGGGTTCTTCGTACCATTAAAATTCAGAAGCTTCTCAATTTCTTCTTTAGGATAGTTATTCTCTGCAAGTATGACTTTAAGCTCTTCTTTATGGGCTTCTTTTTTATCTGCAGTAGAAACTATTTTATTATTTTTTCTAAAAACTGACTTGCTACATTTTTCTTAATAGAAACTGGATGATAGGAATTGAAATCCAGTAGTCTTTTAGTATTCATTGGTTTTTATACCAACTAGTGAGGAATTTTTCATCTTCATAATAGATAGTAATATCTAAGAAGTTTATTCTTCTTTCTTTTTGAAGTTCAATAGTGAACTTAAGGGAATCATCTAATTCATTGAATGAGTCTAGAATTCTTTCTGGAACAATTTCTGAGCTATCTATTATAAATAAGATGTCATCCATGTATCTGCTATATAAGCAGAAGTATAATGACTCTACAACTTAAATCTTGGCCCTCAGTCTCCGGCAGCTGGAATGTACCTGGCCAAGGCAGCGGCCAGTGCGACATGAAGGCAGAGGGTGCTAAGAATCCCCGGAGGACCGGACTAGGCTGCCATTTGATGCTGACCTTGGCTACCTACAACGGACGCTCCCTATCTTCTGATTCAAGGCTTCTTGAATTGGAAGAGGAACTACAAAGGATCAAGTGGGACATCGTCGGGCTGAGTGAGGTAAGGAGAAAAGGAGAAGATCTCATTGAACTGAAAAGTGGACATCTCTTCTATTATCGAGGGACAGATACTGGCAGAACTAGTGGTGTTGGATTTATAATAAACAAGAAACTGAAGGATAAAGTGGTAGAAGTTGAAAGTTCCTCTGACAGAGCTGCACGACTCGTTATCCAACTATCGAGAAGATACCAGGCTCAGATTATTCAAACTTATGCACCCACCACAAGTCATCCTGAAGAAGAAATTGAAGAATTTTATGAGAAAATTCGTCATCTAAATAATAAAGGTAAGCAGCACTTGAAGATAATTATGGGAGATTTCAATGCAAAAATAGGGCACCGGCAACACAATGAAACTTCAGTAGGTAAATTCGGTCACGGCAACAGAAACCAGCGTGGAAATACTCTCGTTGAGTTTGCAGAGGCAGAAGGATTTTTCATCTTTAATTCCTTTTTCAAGAAAAAGCCACACAGGAAATGGACATGGAGACATCCAATTGGGACGACAAGTGAAATTGATTTTATTATGTGTAACAAAAAATTCGTCATCGAAGACTGCAGTGTGCTAAACAAGTTCAACACAGGTAGTGACCATAGATTGGTGAGATGTAAGATGCACCTCAACACTAAACTGGAACGTGGCAAGCTCATAAGACAAACAAAATGTATTGACATAACCAACCTTAAAAAACACCATAATACTTTCAAGTTGGAACTGAAGAACAGATTCTCTGCTTTAGAAGGCCTAACATCGGAAGAAGTGGATATTTCTGAAGTTAACAGAAAAGTAACCATAGCTCTTATGGAAACAGCAACAAAATTAGCTGGGTCTAAGAACAAGTTGCATGTAAACAAATTATCAGGAAAAACCAAAATGTTGATGCAAAAAAGAAGAGAGATGAGGACAACTAAAGAAGATGTGACTTCCAAAGTGGAATATATAGAGCTATGCAAGACAGCACGAAAAAGTATCACTGAAGACGTAAGGAAATTCAACTGTGAGCTAGTGAGGAAAGCAATTGAAAACAACCAAAGCCTAAAGATGGACATCTCAGTAAGGGAAGAAAACAGATTATGGCTCTGAGAAAAGAAGATGGTTCTATAACAAGAAATAGAGGCGAAATTTTGACAAGAGTGAAAGATTTCTACTCCAAACTATATGAAAGGGATGATACATGTACTCCAGACATCATGAAAGGTACCAGAGTTCTTTCAGTCCTCCCAGCAGAAGTTGCTCATGCAATCAAGAACATGAAGCGGGGGAAAGCTCCAGGAGAAGATGGAATTACTATAGACATCATACAAGAAGCAAGTGGAGAAATTGAAACAGTACTCGCCCAAATTTTCACTCGATGCCTTAATGAAGGGAAGATTCCTGAGGATTGGAACAATGCTACAATGATCCTGCTACATAAAAAAGGTGACATTGAGGATCTCAGGAACTACAGACCTATCAGCCTCCTATCAGTGGTTTATAAAATCTTCACTAAAGTTCTTTCACACCGCTTGAAGGTAACACTGGACATGGCTCAACCGAGAGAACAAGCTGGATTCAGGAGTGGCTACAGCACAATAGATCATATCCACGTACTGAGAGAACTAATTGAAAGAGCGAGGGAATATGAACTTCCATTGTGCATGGCTTTTATCGATTATGAAAGAGCCTTTGATTCGGTGAAACCATCAGCAGTTACCACGGCTCTGAAATCCTGCGGTATTGAAGATGCATACATTAATATTATTAATAACATCTATGAAAATGCAAGTGCAAAGATTCGGCTGTTTGAAAATACAACACACATAAAAATTGGAAAGGGAGTGAGACAAGGTGACACCATATCTCCGAAGCTCTTTAATGCCACATTGGAAAATGTCTTTCAATCACTGAACTGGGAAAACAAAGGGATAAAGATTAATGGAGATTATCTAACCCACCTTCGTTTTGCTGATCACGTAGTCATTTTTGCAACTACCCCATCAGAGCTGCAGAGTATGATCCAGGAACTTGCTGACAAGAGTAAAGAAGTGGGATTAAAAATGAACTTTCAGAAGACAAAAGTGATGTTCAATGCTTTTACAAGAAATGAAGATTTATCGATTGGTGGAGAAAAACTGGAGATAACAGATACGTATGTTTATCTTGGACGATATCAAGTGAGGGTCACATTGATGAAGAAATTAATCGGCGTACAAAACTTGCCTGGAGAGCTTTTGGAAGAAACAGCATAATTTTCAAGAGCAATATGCCATTATGTCTTAAAAGAAAAGTGTTTGATCAATGCATCCTTCCAGTGCTTACGTATGGTGCAGAGACGTGGACCTTAACTAAAAGAGACATACAAAGGCTGCAGACAACTGAAAGAAACATGGAGAGGTGCATGCTTGGTATAATCAGGAGAGATAAGAAGAGGAACTCGTGGATCCGAAAAATGACGAGAGTGGAAGACATCATGATCAGAGTAAAATCCCTGAAATGGCAATGGGCTGGACATACTGCCAGAAGGACAGACCATAGATGGACAGCCGAAATTTTAGATTGGATTCCAAGGGACAGGAAAAGACCCAGAAAAAGACCACATGGGAGATGGGTGGATGAAATTCGTAAATATGCGGGAGTGACATGGAGGAGACTGGCACAAGACAGACCGTTGTGGAGGAAACTTGGGGAGACCTTCGTCCAGCAGTGGATTGATAATGGTTGACAATGATGATGATGATATGGGTTGTACTAGTATCTTTTCTTCTAGTTTTCCCACATAATAGTTAGCTAAGAGTGGGGAGAGTGGGGAGCCCATAGCTAGCCCCGATTTTTGAATGAAAAAGTTTTCCCAAATTGAAAGTAGTTGTTCTGCAAAGAGAAAGTAAGCATTTCAAAAATTCCTACTAATATGTTTTTTTTCCTTGTTGTGAAAAACTATTAGGTCTGCCAAGTCTTCCACTATAAAGTCTATAAGTTGATCTATATTAATGTGAGTATACATAGACACTATATCTAAACTACCCATAATAGGAGAATCTAATTTAGGAAGAAGTTCTAGTTTTTCTTTTAGCTGCATTGAGTTTTTAATCAAGTTAGGTGGCTCTTTTAAAAGATTCTGAAGGTGTGACTTTAAAAAATAGTTTAGATTTGAAAGAATATAGTTTTTGAGTCTATTATTGGTCTAATTGGTTGGTGTTCTTTATGCAGTTTGACTATTCCATATATTTGAGGTAATCTGAACTGTAATTTTGAGAATTGTTTATAGTTTTCTGGAAGCTGGTTTTTCTTTTTTTGAAGTGAAATAAGCTTAGAGACTTTTTTAATCAAATCTGGTAGTGGGTTTTCTTTTACTTCTTCATACATAGGTTTTTTTAGTTCTTCTTCCATCTTTTCTAGATAATCTTTCTTATCCATAATAGTAATCAACTTACTTTTGTCTGTTTTCACAGCAACTACACTTTCATTTTTTCTGAAATCTTTAAGAGCTTTTAATTGATTATTATCAAAAATTTTTTGAGGTTTCCTTACTTGCTTCTGGAATTTTGTAAGGCTATTGTAGTAATCTTTTCTGAGGAGGTCTGCTTTAATTTGGTCCTCTTTTTCTAAAGTGCTGCAGATGCTTTCCAATTCAATTACCAATTTTTCTGGATTTATTTTTCTTTGGATAGATTGAAATTACTTCCTTTATTTATCACTTGTAATAATTCTTGGCTAACTCCAGTAGTAGTGTTGTCCTTTACATGACTAAAGTTTTTTTGTTTTTGCTGGAATAGTTTTTCTTCAAAAATTTCTCTTCTTTAAGGTTCAGCTTTTTAACAAATTTCTTAATTTTGTTTCTTACTCCAATTTTTAGCCAGTCATCCAATTCTGCTTTTACTGTATCCCTTATGATTCCAGAAATTTTCTTTTCATTTTCTACTTTTACTTTTTTATAATAAGCAACATTTTTATATTTTGCTTCAATACTTCTTTTTAACGTTTTTTGCTCTATTTTTCTAACGAAGTTGGCTGAAAGTAAATCTTTAAATGGTTTTCTAAGTCTAAATGAATTTGGAATAAAGTTAATTACCTTGCAATTTTTCAGGAACTTGATTTGAGCTATGGATCTTTCCATCTTCAATGTAGCATGTTGAACTTTCTTGATTGTTTGCCAAGTATCTGACCCATACTCTGTTCTAATTCTTTGAATAAAGCTCATGTTGAGAAATGGCTTCCTAGTTTAATTGAATTAATAATCTAAAGCAACTTATGGGAATTTACTAGGAAATTTTTTCATTTATAGCAAATTTTCGGAGAAAACTCTTCTCCTTCTTCAGGCTGTCTTGTTAACTATTATGTGGGAAAACTAGAAAAAAAGATACTAGTACAACCCACATACTTCTGCTTATATAGCAGATACATGGATGACATCTTATTTATAATAGATAGCTCAGAAATTGTTCCAGAAAGAATTCTAGACTCATTCAATGAATTAGATGATTCCCTTAAGTTCACTATTGAACTTCAAAAAGAAAGAAGAATAAACTTCTTAGATATTACTATCTATTATGAAGATGAAAAATTCCTCACTAGTTGGTATAAAAAACCAATGAATACTAAAAGACTACTGGATTTCAATTCCTATCATCCAGTTTCTATTAAGAAAAATGTAGCAAGTCAGTTTTAGAAAAAAATAATAAAATAGTTTCTACTGCAGATAAAAAAGAAGCCCATAAAGAAGAGCGTAAAGTCATACTTGCAGAGAATAACTATCCTAAAGAAGAAATTGAGAAGCTTCTGAATTTTAATGGTACGAAGAACCCACAAAAGCAACAAGTAAAATTCACTAGAAAAATTTCTTATCACAAAGGTTTATTTGAGTCTTTAAAGAGAATTAGTAAGAAATACAATATTAGGCTAGCTCCAAGTTTAGAGAACAAAGTTAAAAAAATTTTCCCTAAAATAGTTCAAAGAGAAGAAGATATTTTAAAAATGCAAGGAGTAGTTTATGAAGTAAATTGTAGTTGTGGACTATCTTACATAGGTGAAACAGGTCGCAGACTAGAAACTCGTATAGCTGAGCATAAAGCAGCTATAAAAAATTGCTCCAACAAGACTGGATTGGAATTCCCTTAAAGTAATCAGTTTCCAAAGCAATTTCCAAAAAAGAAAACTGAAAGAAGGAATAGAGATTGAGAAAAATCAAAATTCCATCATCAATGACTGCAAAGGATTTTCCCTGCCTAACATCTGGCAGGATTTGTTGAAAAATAACCTAAACCGTCAAGGTAAACCGTAACTGTGATGGTGACAAGTAAAAAGTGACAACAACAAGACAGCCTGAAGAAGGAGAAGAGTTTTCTCCGAAAATTTGCTATTAATGTAAAATTTCCTAGTAAAATTCCCATAAAACTTGCTTTAGATTATTAATTCAATTAAACTAGGAAGCCATTTCTCAACATGAGCTTTATTCAAAGACAAATGTTTGTTAACGACTGCTTCAGGATTATCTCCCACACCAGTGGTCAGTGTAACAGACATGTCTGCTCAGGTGTATCTGTCCCACAGGATTATCTCCGCACCAGTGTGTAAAAGCAGACATGGCGTGCCTTGTTGTCTGCTCAAATGTATTTACTCCTCCAGCTCTGAAGGTGATCAAGAAAACCTGCAGTTGCTACTGGCACATGAAGTTTTTCTATTATTCTACATTTTGACAGATTACTATTTTACTGATTAATTAAAAACAAGAAGCACTGACATTACCTCCAGTTTTCAACTAAAAAGAATTTGTAAAATGTTTAAAAAGATTTAAAAAAAAAACAGTTTCTTAAGAGTGGAGCACAGACACTCCATACCTCTCCCTTGTATCTGCCAGTGGAGTATGCAAGCACACATATGTGCATAGTTCATGAGCTTAATTTTACATAAAAACAAACTACCTACCTTTTAAGTGATTGTATGATTCTGTTTTTATTGAAAAAAGTCTGGGCCACCATGAAGATGAAGTGCAGGGAGAGAGAAACAGAATATAAGTCTAATTATTTAATTTAATTCACCTTGTCCAGTTTTCTTTTGGCTAGTTTGTGATAACATAAAAAATAAAAAAACACACTTTTTTTATTTTTGATATAATACTGCTGCCTCTACTAAAAAACAGTAAACATAATGCTATCCCTCTTTGCTTGCTTGCATTCATTGAGGAAAGAAAAGGTTTGCTGGAACATGGATAAGGAACATTTCTTGCACTGTATGGCTGATGATGCAGTGTTGAGTGTCACATCACACATTTTCTCAAAGTTTGAAATAACAGTTTTGGTGTATTAACCCTCTAACTGGCTGGAACAAATTAACTCGGGGGTTAGCAAAATAGACTGAATTGAGCTCAAACTGATATAACTGCTCTCTAAGAAGTTGGGGCAAATGTGGCTGAAATCAGTGAACCTTCCATCCCCCATTTGCTTTCCTCATTATTCAAAGTTGAACCTTCCATCCCCCATTTGCTTTTATTCAAAGTTGTCATTTAGGGGGATAAGTGACATCAATCCTTTGTGACAAATTACCTGTTGAAAAGGGAATCACAATGGTGACAAACTAAAAACGGAGAAACTGAGTCAATTTTTCTATCCAGTGCCTTGGGTCATGGAGCACAGAATAAAGGACTAGAAGGTAGCACTTAGACCTTTAACTGCTGATAATGCTCCCTTCTAGTCCTTGATTGTAATTCTGTTACGTGCTTGATTATATTTATATTATTTTTATATGGTTGGTACTGCTGAGGTGAGAGGGGCAAAAGGAATTATTTTGTCCTAGCCTCATAAAACCCAGCTGCTGTGTGAATATTTCTGTTCGGGAGAGCAGAAAATTTCAAGCACCATTATATTCAGATGCATTGGCTGTTTAAAAGGTTAAGCTCAGAACATTGATTGATTCCAGCATTAAAGTTGTTTTGCTGTACTTTTAATGTTTTTTTTATCCTGATCCTAGGTTTGTTGTAAGGTTTTAAATTGTTTGATATTTGTTCTTAATTTTTAAAAGATTTTAAAGCTACTGTACATTCCTTCCAAATCAATTATCATTGAAAAGTACTTAATTTTACCTTAAGGTCATTTTAATTGGGTTCTAGTTCCACAGATGTAACTAACTGCTGTGGTAAGATTACTTTTCCATTGATAAGATGCACTCTCTGCATAACTGTATAAATAATTTCCATAATTATTTTGAACCATTTGAAATGGACCAGGGTGTCTACCAGGTCACGGAAGTCACCGAAAGGTCACGAAATGAGAAAACGGTCACGGAAGTCAAGGAAAAGTCACGGAACTAATGGCGTAGGTCACGGTCAATTTTTACGTTTTGTGCCTTACCCTGTAAAAATCAAATTTCAGCTTTGAGCTAAAAGAAGTCTTTGCCAATGACGATGACGCCATTTCCTTCCTTCAGGCAAAGAATATAAACGCTTCGCGTGAAGAAGCTCAACTCTCGTAGAGATAATGTAAAACAGGCGACAGCAGCGCCACCATGTAATGCAGCAGCAGATGCTCTGCGGGAAAGTTAACATTCAGGCGCAAAAAGCGTTGGAGACACGGGACGGGAAGCCTATTTCACGGAAAGGAAGCTAAGCTTTGATCTGCGACTGTTTCCTTCAGTCTCATTGGGTCTACTAAAGCATTTTTTTTTTGTTGTTGTTCTTTTCTGAGTATCCCTCCTGTCCCTTCTTTTGGTGAAACAAATATATACATTAGCAATTAATATTATTTTAAGGAAATTTTAGCAGTTTTATTCTCACTTTAAGCACCGTAGTAATACCAGGTTGCTTGGCATGAATTTCATATTTACAATATACCTTAAATGTCAAAAATGCTGAGGCTGGTTTCCCAGTAGCAGCCATAATAATAATAAAAAAAAAAAAAAAGCAAAGACAACCGCAGTTTCCCAAAGCTACAATTTTTTTTTCTACCCTTCCGAAGTTTGTAAATTAAACGCACTGCGCTGGAGAAATTTTCTCAACAGATCGGAAAAACATCCGTTCGTATCTGAGTAGGTTCGAACCTGGGCCGCTGGCGTGAATAGCTGAGCTCTCTACCGACCGGACTAACTCGCCACGATTGAGTGTATGCTTAAAGCTGTCTGTTTGGTATGCATTGTGTAATCGAATGCTTCCCTCTTTCATTTTACAATATTACGAGGTATTTTTCATAAAAGTCAGTTTCATATAATTAATAAATTAATTTTTTCAACGTAACGATAGCTTTTTTTCAGCAAACGTTGTTTTAATGGTTTTCCAGGATATTTGTTTCAAACGGTTTCAAATTTGTTCTTGTTATTCATCCACTCCATTCCATGAATTGTTATTCATCGGAATGGAGTGGGTGTATTTCATGGCTGTAATATAAACGCAGATCTAGATGAGAACAACAAAACCTTTGAACAAAACGCCAACACAAACAAGCGTTTATATTCTTTGAACACAAACACGCATGCTCAGTCTGCTCGGCATCCTGCGGCATCAGCCTGTAATGTTGGCTTCTGTGTAGTAATTCTTTGCCGCATAATATAGTGGCGCTAGTTACGTCTCGCTGAGCCTTACCTTCTTATCAGTTAGATATTCTTTGCTTCAGGCAAGTTCTGAAGGGACACACTGTGATACCGTTCTCCCCGTCAGCGTCCTTGGCACTCTGCCAACCGCGGTTCTCTCGACTGAGCCGACAGTAAGGTCTTTTTGTCGAACGTAAGCTACCAATAACCTGCTTGTTTGTTTCGCAGAAAACTTCGTCGCGGGTCATTAGGGCTGTGCGATGTACCACTATATCGCGAAAAACTGGTTTAAGTTTTTACATCGAGGCTCCGATGTGTTAGCTAACGGTACTACAGTGCCTAGAAGAATTAGTGTGTCGTGCTCGCAGAAAAACTTGCTGCCCGCAATCATGAAAGCGGTAGATGGCGCTGCGATCGGATGTCACGTCGCTTTTCGGGAGGAAGGACGACGAAAATGCACATCTTTCTATGACACACACCCAGCTCGTCAGCATTATGTGTACTCCTTGAACGATATTTTATAAGCAGATAACTTAAGTATTTACGAAATAATCGACACACCTCTTTCACCACCCCCTCACCCAAAAAAAAAAAAAAAAAAAAAAGAACGAACGCGGTGCTCAAGATTCATTAATAAGTGTATCGTAGTTTAAGTTAAGCTTTGCATTGTGCTAACGTCAACATTAATGTTAGATATTTCGGAAGTTTTAGAGTCATACATGGGTTACATTATGAAAAAACACTGGAGACCAATATGCAGTTTACAATCACTGAAACATCAACTTACAGTATAAAGTAAAAATTAAAAAAAGAAAATATTTTGCCCCTCAAAACCTTACCGGAAAAAAAGGGGGAAATATTTTCTCAATGAGACATGGCATGGGCTTTATAATTTGCATTCCAATAATCCAAATAGGTCTTGAAATTCAGTAACCTAAAAACTTAAAATTATTTAATAATGTACTTCATTTTTGAGCAATGAGTGACTAAATTTCTTGGTAAGAACATGGGATCAAAATAAATATTGAAACTTAATGCTTTCCATTTAGTTGCAGAGTGTGGCTTTGAAAAGAAGCCTTTTAATGAGTTAAAAATAGAATACAATAAATGTGATTACTATTTTTAAAATTGGTCTATTTTCTAATAATATACCAACTGTAATCCATTTATAAAAATCATTCCTAAAAAAACTTTGCCTGTGATACGATAAACAAAATGAATCATACTGAACAGAAGTAAATATACAAAACCTGAATGCATATGATGACATTCTTTTAAAGAAAAATAATTATTACATTTTTCTTTACTTTTCTTCACCTTATAATAATTATGTGATTAAATTTGCTATTCAAATGGGTTTGCAGTGAAGAGAGGAAAATTCTTTTGCACCTTAAGTAAAAAGTGTAATAAAGTAAAAATTAAGAAGTGGGTGTTCATGGAGTCTGTCTAAATGGGATAATTCTATGCAGTCCTTGTAAACTATTTTTACCCTTAAAAAAAAAGGAAATTATTAATGTAGCATACACACAGGCGTAGCATGGGGAAGGCACAGTAGGGCATGTGCCCCCTTCTCCCCACTTAAAAATTGGAAAAACTAATTAGTCGTTCTCCTTTTAAATGCCATAAAGTGTGATATACAGCAGAAGGGAACACTACGTAATAGCTATCATTGTTATGACTGCTTTCCAGCAGAAATTCATGCGCAATAGCATGCAGTCATCTTTACGATGGGTTTCATCATCAAATGACAGCATGAGGTCAGTGCCGTCTTAACGCTTTTGGGGGTCCTGGGCCGTCATATTTTTCGAGGCCCCCGATTATGTATATACAGAACATATACAACATATGGATATATATATACAATGTATCAGAATTATTATATACACCACCATTACCATGTTACCCCTATGAGAAGCAATATTCAATATCCAGTAACTTTTTAAATACCACTTGAACGAAAAATGCCGTGTTCGAAGTGGGCAGGTATGGCATACTGGTAGTTAACAAAAATGGAAGTGAGCATACCGGCAGTTAAAAAAACATTGTTTACCCATCCTGGTATGTAAAAAATTATAAACCCGTCACAAACTACGTAAAGAAATTAGGTTGAAAGCACAAATTTTAACGCAAATATCATTTGCTGATATTTTTAATGGCTAAAATTGAAAAATGATTAGCAGCTGGGACTGAAAAGACGTTAAGTGCTCTGCTGTTACACTACAGTTTTAGTGCAGCAGCAGAGCACTTAACATACTGAAGCAGAATGGCTTTCGATTTAAAATCTTGTTGTCGACCATATCGGCAGTAGCTCTGTGCCACTTCGATCACTGGAAAAATGGTACATGACAAAAATTGTAGAACTTCATGAAGTGTACCAAATTGCATTCACATTTTGTTGTTCAGCAAATTACAAGAAAATGGGTGCTGGAAGATATAATATTTCTTCCCTATCTTACAAATTATTAAACGAAAATTAAATTGAAACCGAAGAAAGATACCAACCAGCGCCCTTTTCAGACATGACGCACCGGACGAAAATGCGGATATGCAGCCCCCATCAGTTATTTGTGTAAACAGCGACGATGTAAAAAAAAATATAAAAGTAGCCCAGGTGGGCAAACCCTAGTGATAAACATACGTGCGCTTTTTCATATATATAACACAAATGACGGTTTAAAAGTTAAAAAATGATTCCGAAAAAAATGCAATTTGTGCGTGGCCCTCAGGCCTCACCCGCATTTAAGATCGGGAGGGATGCCGGCTTTGTTTTTATTTTGTCACAAAAGATCCACCCGAACTTTCTTCCTGCCTCCTCGGGAAATCGAAGCTATGAGCAAGGTTTAAAAAAAAGGCAAAAAAACTTCCAACTTTCTGGATTGGTGTTTCTTCTTTTCTTTAAATAAAAAAACCTGCTGGTGAGTGGTAAAAGATTTTAACTTTTTGTAAACCCATAAGACTCTTGGGACGTTAGGGGCTCTGGGCACCAGCCCCGTTGGCCCACCCCCTAAGATGGCCATGCATGAGGTGCTTCGAAAGGAGTTGCTTTTTTTGTATTCATTAAGGTGAATCAACAATATTACATCCTGGCACAAAACAGCTGCTTTGCCTTTTCCGTTTTCTATGTTTTTTATTATTTGCTAATGCAGAATTTACCAGTCCTTTCACAGCTGACATTATTTCCTTATGATCTTATAACTAACTGTTGCAGTCGATTTCAGTACTGCACTTAAGTTTAACCACACAGTAGGTTTAACGCGTGACAGCCAATACTTGATCAACTTCTACATCTTCACGAATAAAAAGTTACTAATTTCGGAAATAAATTTCGTATAAACAATCCACAGTTCACAGTTGAATAAAACTAACACCGGAATAAGCCTATTGCGTTTCAGTGATCAACTGTTGAATTACCTATAGTGTATTACTGTTATGATCGAGCTACAACGAGTTAGCAAAGATACTGCCAAAAAGATTTCCCTCCACTAACCTTTGTTTTGTGAAAATTTGAAGTTTTGTAAGGCAGCAAATCCTTGGTAAACAAACTTCCCACCATTGAATAACATGAAGCCGATGAAGCATCCTAACGTAACTTCCGATGCCAGCGCCCTCTGTCATTTCATGACGATTGGTCACAAAACCGTGAGGGACATCTTAGGGAGCACGACACACTAATTCTTCTAGGCACTGTAACGGTACTACGATGTGTCGTCCTTCGCGATGCGGTGTGTCGTGAAGTACGATGTGTTGCCGCCCCGGTGGCGCAGTGGTCTAAGGCGTTGGCCTCTGATCATTCGTCCGTAAGGGGTCCGGGTTCGAATCCCGGTCGGGCATGGATGTTGTGATTGTCTTACGGCACTGGCTCTCTCCCTTCCCTGGAACCAGTGACCCTAAATTAGGGACGGGCGACTGCTTATAGCCCATTGAGTTGCTCACTGCGGTCGTTAAACCTCCAATCAAAAAAAAAAAAAAAAAAAGGAAGTACGATGTTGATGAAACCACACGATGGCGTCGCGGACATCGGAGCTTGTTTACGTATGATGGGAATCCATCACGGAGCAAACACGATGTTCAAATCGGTTCTTATCGGGCCGCAGCGCATCGACGATGCCACAAATTGGCGAATTCGCATCTACTGCTTGCTATCTGCCAGCAGAAATGATGTTCGAACAGGTACGCTTCCAAAACTGTAAATCGTTCTAAGTCATCGTGATACAGGCTGCTGTTGTTTCTATGCCGTAACTGCAATCTACTAGCGTCTCGCGACTGCGATATCGACATGTATCGAGTTATCTCATTGGCAGCAATAAAACCGGCACGGAAACGGCACTTGTTGTTTACAGCGGAACGCTAGAACAGCTCCTCGCCACCCCGGTGGCGCAGTGGTCTAAGCGATGGCCTCTGATCATTCGTCCGAACGGGGTCCGGGTTCGAATCCCGGTGAGGCATGGATGTTGTGTTTGTCTTACGGCACTGGCTCTCTCCCTTCCCTGGAACCAGTGACCCTAAATTAGGGACGGGCGACTGCTTATAGCCCATTGAGTTGCTCACGGTGGTCGTTAAACCTTCAAACAAACAAAAAAGAACAGCTCCTCGAGCAATCTACTGTTTTCGATCTGGCAACGCTCAGTAAATATTAAGTTGTCCGTCCATATTACCCTTCGATAGTATTAAAATTCCATGTTGTCGTTGAATTGGTCTGTTGTATTTTATAATGCCTCAATGGAATTTGTATAGTCTCGTTAACGATGTCGTACGAGATAGAAAAACATGCATATCATGGTGTGAAAGATATGGTTCGCTACCCACACCTTTTTTTTTTTATTGGAGGTTTAACGACTACCGTGAGCAGCTCAATGGGCTATAAGCAGTCGCCCGTCCCTAATTTAGGGTCACTGGTTCCAGGGAGGGAGAGAGCTAGTGCCGCAAGACAAACACAACATCCATGCCTGACCGGGATTCGAACCCGGACCCCTTACGGACGAATGATCAGAGGCCAGCGCCTTAGACCACTGCGCCACCGGGGCGGCTACCCACCCTTGAAATAATAAGGAATCACGAATGACAATAAATATCGCAGCTTTTCTTCTTTAATTGTCTTTTGCTATATATTTCTCAGTACGAATTAAAATACTTACTGTAAATACGAAAGTATAGTTTTTTATCAGTCTCTCAACGTATATAGCGGTAAGATCGTTCTTTTTTTTTTTTTTTTTAGTTCTTTTTCAACATCTCAGTTATAGTTTTCATTTTGTACAAAAATAACACAACGTTAGTCATCATGATGAATAAAAAAATAAGAACAGAATGCAAAGATAACCACCCGTAATGTTTGCATTCGAATGTAAACAACAACAGATGCATTGCCAGATCGAAAACAGTAGATTGCTCGCGGAGCTGCTGTTCTAGCGTTCCACTGTCTTAGCTGTGAGGAATGCGCCCGTTTGTGGAAGAATAGCCATTTTTATATTTGGATCTATACTGCAAACAGGTTGAATTGTTCGATTTGTGCCGACAGCCGCCAATGAAGAAACTATGTTAACTGAGATGTAAACAACCTGTGTCACGACTTCGACAATGTATACAAACTACAATTGCTGTTTCAGTTCCGGTCGCCAATTGCTGGATGCTGGTTTTATTGCTGCCAATGAGATAACTCGATACATGTGGATATCGCTGTCGCGAGACGCTAGTCTGCAATCTCAGGAATTTACCGCAGTCTTGGAAGTAGCTGGCGGGTAATTAGTACGTCTTTTGTAAAAAAAGATCGTGCTTATGTTATCGGTTTGTCCGTCCGTTCGTGGACACCATTCCAACTTACGGATTTTCACTCTATTTTATGGAAATCACCCAAAAAACTACGGAAAACTTCACGCACGCAATTTTTTATATTTTACCGTCTTTTGGTCGAAAAAACGCACATTACAGGTAGTCCCTATACGCCTTCGACTTTCCCCGCCAATGGAGGTGGAGCTTCTCGTATGCTGTTTATCACGTGATTCCCCTTACAGCCATTTCAGAGCCGTGCGCAAAAGCCGAAAGGGAGCTCAGCGCCTTTTGCGAATTCTTTACATTGATTAAATGTGGCTTTGTGTTTGTAAAAGTTCCGGTGCAAACGTTTTAACCCTTTCCGCTCGACTGTCTGGTGACACCAGACATTACGAAATCGCCGAATAGGTCGGGTGTCATCCGCCACGCCTATGACGTCTCTATAAGTAGCTCATGAGATATTTCTTTTTCACCAAATAAATAAATAGAAATGGCGGGTGTCACCCACCATGACAATACGCCTCTTTTGCTCGCGTGCCATCCGCCACGCCGATGACGCCTGTATAGTTCGTATGTCAGTGCTCGTGAGACCTTTCTTACTGAATAGATAAAAAGAAACGTCGGGTGTCATCCGCCACGCCTCTATAGCTCGCAAGGAATTTCTTTTTCGCCATATAGCTCGCCACGCCGATGACGCCTCTATAGCTTGAATGTCGGGGCTCGCTCGCGAGGAATTTTTTTCCCACCGAATAGATAAAAAGAAATGTCGTCGGGTGTAACCCACCACTCCGATGACGCCTCTATAGCTGGTATGGCGGGGCTCGCGAGGATTTTTTTTTCGCCGAATAGATAAAAAGAAATGTCATCGGCGTGTCACCCTCCATACCGATGACGTCACTATAGCTCGCATATCGACGCTCGCGGGACATTTCTTTTTCACCGAATAGCTTGCGTGTCGGTTGTCATCCGCCACGCCGATGATGCCTCCATAGATCGTATGTCGGGGCTGGCGAGCGAAAACAACTTTCACTGCTAAGTTATGGCCTCTACTGCAGAAATATATACTTTTTAAATAAAACTACATTTTGGAACTCATTCATTTTATTAAAAAGTGTTATAAACGATTCTGAGATTTTAAAATAAATATTTTTGATACTGAAAATCTTATAGAAGGTCGAAGCGGTTTTACTGAGAACTTCGGATATTTTTACTGATGACCCCTTTCTCAGGTTGGCATCTCTGTATTAGTCCGATTTGAAAAATTAGTTTTGCCTTAGGAAACTTGAAATGTAAGAATGATGATCCTGGCATTCCGAGGTTTACGGATGCACACCTTCGTTGCTAGAGGGCGTAAATGCAGATGATATCGAATTTAAAATGCATTTTATTGCAAATATTTGCTTCCAAATATCCGATTGAAAAAATTATTTCTTCCTTTTGATGCCATTTATAACGAAGATTATTTTAGGCACAGTTCCTTTTTCAAGTAAGGCATAGATCTTCCGCTAGGGAGTGCAAAGGTAAATTGCGTTTTCCCCAATTCCTCGGCTTCTAAAAGTGCGATATGAAAAATTCGTTTTGCATCAGAAACAGTTTCTCATGGGAAAAGTTTTGCAATAATAACTAATTTTTGGTAAGGAACGGCTTTGCCACCAGGGGGCGTAAGTGTTTATTTCTGTTTATGGTGTATTAGCAGCAAAATCTGAGCTTCTAAAAGAGTCGACTAAAAAATTACTTCGTGAACCGATGCCGCTCATCTCGGAAAACGTTTTGAGAACAACACCTCCCTCTTAAAATAGCGCATAGTTTTCCCGCCTGGGGGCGTAGCTGTATATCTTGTTTTTTGTCGATACCTCTGCTTCTAAGAGTGCAATGTGAAAAATTCTTTTTTTGTTGCAGAGCGTTTCTGGTGCGAAATGTTTCCTCATATAGTTTTAAGTTTTTCAAGTAATTCGTAGATTTTTCACTAGGGGGCGTAAAGGTAACTTGTGTTTCCCCCGATATCTCTGCTTCTAAAACTCCGATTTGAAAAATTCGTTTTCTGCATCGGATGCTGCTCCTAATGAGAAATGTTTTGCATATAATTTTTAAATTTTGATAAAGCATGGTTTGGCCACCAGGGGGCGTAAATGTTAATTTCTGCTTCTGATAAATTTCCAGCAAAATCCGGGTTTCTGAAAATGTCGACTGAAAAAATTCTTTCGTAGACCGATACCGCTCAACTCGGATAATGTTTTGAGAACAAACACCTCCCGCTTAAAACAGTGCATAGTTTTCCTGCCAGGGGGTGCAGATGTATATCTTATTTTTGTCAATATCTCTGCTTCTAAGAGTAAGATTTGAATTTTTTTTTGGGGGGGGCGTTTCCGTTGCGAAATGTTTCTCATACAATTTCAAATTTTTCTTAATGCACAAGTCTGCCACTAGAGGGCGTAAGCTTACATTTTCGTTTACAGCAATATCTGCGGGACTAAAAACCCGATGTAAAAGTGCATTTTCTTCCCAAATTAATGCCCAATTTTGCAGCTAGGGGGCACCAATGTTTAATCTGTTTTTCTTAATATCTCTGCCTCTAAATATACGATTTAAGAAATTCTTTTAACACCAGATGCCATTTACCTTGTGGAACACTTTTGGTTAGTATTTGAGGAGTTTTATTGTTCACAGTTCTCCCAAATACTAACCTAGGTGGTGTTTGTGTACTTCTGTTCACAGCTGTATCTCTGCTTCTGAAAATCCTATTTAATTTTTATTTTATTTTACTGTATGCCATTCTCCACAATAGAGGTGTGGCACATTATCCTCTTTAAACAATGCACAGATTTCCCTCTAGGGTGCGTAAAGATCAATACCTTTTTCTCAATGTCGTTCAAATACATAAGACGTTCAAATACGTCTTCTGGGAGACGCATTTGAAAAGTTCTTTCTCCTTAGCATAATTTTTTCCATGAATATTTTTCAACTTTCCCATTATGCAAAACTTTTCCGCTAGCAGGCGTAGAGTTATATCATGTTTCTTTATTTCTCTCTTTTAACTATTCGATTTGAAAATCTGTTTGTCTCCGATACCTTCCTTCTGCTGTGAGAAACTTTTTGTGCACAGTTTGACTTTCGTTACATACGTTTTAGCCGCTGGTGGAAGTAAGTAGCTATTTCTATTTCTGGATGTTTTGTCAATTGAAGAAATCCGATTGATATTTTTCTAACCGGTTGCATTGACTTTGAATAACTTTGACAAATTTAATTCTCATCAGAAAAGATTCAAAAGCGTGCTCATTACAACCAAAAATTTGGTGTCATCTTTCCTGCTGTTGTTTTTTTGTTTTGTTTTTTGCTCGCATTGTAGCAAAACAGTATAAAGTATGGGCATTAGAATAATGTATGGGCATTTAAAATTACATCTGTATAATTTTCTGAATGTCAGTTAGTGCACTTCCAGTTTTTCGGAGAATTATTTCATTTTATTTCAACATTTTTAAAATTTAATCAGGCCTAGGCTAGGCAAAAAAAAAAAAAAAAAAAAAATGCCTAACCGCAGATTTCGGTACTTCCCGATAAAAATTGGTATAAATGCACTGCACATTGAGTAGACAGACACAAAAATATTACATTTTCAAAACTCTTAGTCAGGCCTAGGCTAGGCACAAAAAGAAAAGGCCTGACTGCAGATTTGGATACTTTCCGATGGAATTTCACCATGAAAATTGTTATAAATGAGCTGCACATTGAGTAGACAGACAGACACAAAAATATAACACTTTCAGGATTTCTAATAGTCCTAGAATAGGCACCAAAAAAAAAAAAGAAGAAGAAGAAATAAATAAAAATAAAGGCCCAACCACAGGTGTGGGTTTGATGATGATGGCATTTTGCCCAGAAAATCTGTACAAATGTACTAAGCGTGAAGTAGATGGACAGAATTACATTATATTGAAAAAGTAACCAGGCCACATATTCAACATATATTCAGAATAATAAAATTAAATGCTGCATCAAAATGTAAAGAAGCACTAAGGAAAGTTAGCAAGCAGAGAAAGAAAAAGAAAATCAAATGTGCTGTGGGAATAATTAAAAAACTGAAAGAAAGAAAAAGTTATTGGAGCAGGCTGGAGAAGCTAATGCAGTAGAAACAGAAATTAAAGCAGCATACACACGCACACACAAACTGCGAAGTTAAAGCTATGTCATACATTGCATTTGGATTGGTAAAGTTCTTCATTGGTGCCCTGGGGACTAAATGTTATCCAATGAGGAAGTGTTTGATTTAGATAACTTTTTTAGTTCTATGTGTGCACAGTAATACCAAGCCTTACATATGCAAATAATGCATGCTTGCTATAATGTATGTACAACATTTTTACATATTCCTGACATAACTTATCAACATCATGCTGAAAATGTCCACCAGTTGGAAGCTGCATACTTTGAAGTCTAGAAACCTTTGTTTACGGTACGCTTGTTTCTGGCTTCCCTGATCGGAGAAGGGGAATTCTTATTGGTTTTGCTTTTTTATTGATTTACTAAGGACATTCTTGTAAAAATGTCTTCCAATAAAAGAAAAAGTGGTGCTGAAAGTGAAATAATGGTAAAATGTCACAGAAATTCACAAAATTACAAGAAAAAGTGGACATAATAAATATGAGGCTGGTGAATTAATAACTAAACTTTCAAATTCTATAAAGTGGTCCTAGCCACACCACATATTCCCTTATGTAATTTTTTTCTTTTGCTATATCTAACAACCTATGGATCAAGAGCTACTGCCACTTTTGAATCGTATTATTTATTGCATCATGATCTGAAGACAGCTTATTTTAGTAACAATTAGTATGGACAAAGCAACTGTTAAACAATTTAGTCGTGATTATATTTTGCATTCAATATCACAGGAACTTAGATAGTGCATGGAAAATGATGACACGGTAATGCAAGGTTGGATTTTGACATAAACGTTTTGTCCACAATTTGTGACTAATTTGGAAGTACTTGAACCAACTGTTACATTAATAATATTCATGAAAGAAATACGGGATTACGCCATATAATACAAATTTTGAAGATGACAATGCGATTTTTGCGTAAATGTGACAAGGATCTTTGTGACATTAACCCCAAAAATCGGATTGTCATCTTCAAAATTTGTATTAATAATATTGTTCAAAAATTCTCCAGCTACCTGAAAAGCTTGATTTGGAAACTGATGATCTGAAGGAATTATTAACCTCATATAATGAAAGAGGGCTTGATTGTTTAAACTGTAAACATGGTCAAGGAAAGTGGAAGACCCAGTTGAATAAATTACTAAAGAAAATCTACATTAACAAACATTCTCGATAAAATTTTCAAAATCATAGAACAGCTTGTAAATAACTGTGGCCCTGATTGAGCGCAGTTCTTCAGTTGTGTGTTTGGATACTTTGTTCAAGAGCGTGAAGCTTGTTTTGAATAGCATTTATTTGTTGAGTAAATAGTGTTATCAAAAATTTAAATAAATTGCTAGTAATTTTAATTGTTAATAACAGTTTAAACCTTTATAATGTACTTCCTATACTCGCTTAACGTACTTTAGTGTAACAAGCTGGTTTCAAGTAATTCTTTATAGTGGGATATTTTGAGTTTTTCACTAAATGCAAAGAAAATTGTTATATATTTTAGCTTTTTAGAAATCATTTATGTACTCAATTTTCCCTGTTAATTTCTTAATTACATAAACAGATTTTATACTTAAAGTGGCCAAACTCGTACACTATTGACAGAAAGAATCGTCTAGAAAACTTTGCTTTAGGGTCAAGAAATGTCCCGTAAAAGTCAAGGAAAGGTCAAGAAATTGAGTCTCCTAAAAGTGGTAGACACCCTGTGGACTCAATAGGTTTTAGTACTAACTTAATGAACAGGAGTCACCGGCTGGCGTATTTCACAAATGATTGTACGGAATTGCGATTAAAGCCATTTCCGCCACGCGATTGGTTCAGAGCTACTTTGGAGATTGCGAATAGGCGGGGCCTGTGAGGAGAGCCATAAGTCATTTTATTGTTCCGGTGTTTTCATTGCGACAATGGCTACCTTCAGTTGTTTTACCCATACAGCCGAAATGCGACAGGAGGTAAAATAGAGAGTGTACTTTATTGGTAGGGGAACTTTTGAGTTTTTATATCAACATGACTTCATGGACTTGTGACTTATCTTCCGAAGTACTTTCAATCTATATAGTTCTCAGAGAGCCGACAGATGTCAGCACGTCAGCGCTCACTGCTCTAGCACAGGATAAGTACTGATGTGTTTTGTATGGACACCCATGAGCTGTTTAACATTTCTTTTTTATTTTCGGGGAGAAGGGGGGTTGAAATGTGGAATTGAAGGCATTTTTGATGAAGTTTGGAGGGACATAAATATGAGGAATTTTCTAAATATTACAAAAATATATATATGACCGATCACTTACTATTTTATCAGGCACAATATATGGCAAAAAACATTCTGGAATATTTATTCCAACGGAAGTGTCTTATTTCAACAGGACACTGTTTTGAGGTCTTACTTCGTGTCATTTAGTTCTTTTGCTAATACGAAATCACTCTATTTAATTTTTTTTTCTAGCTAGACCTCTTCACATTCAGGAGGAAAAAAACTTGATCGTCAGAATAAATATTTCGGTGTGGAGACATACTTTTCATTGTTAAAGGTCCTTTTAAGGGTAATAGAAAGGTCCTTTCAAAGGGTACTTTTTTTCCTTATAAACGCACTTTCACAACAGCACGAATCATGGATACTAGGTTAACGTGCTGCCATCTATTGGCCGATACGGAGTATGGTATTCAACTGGCTACTTATGAAGTCGTCCTCAATTTTAATATTAAGACATATTTCGACTTTTATTCATCTGAAATAATATATTATACAAATTACTGAATAAAACTTTATTTTAAGTAAAATAGGGGAAGAGGCACTTCACCTACTTCACCTGAAAAGCCGCCACTGACTCTGATGATAATCGTTCAACACCCTTTCTTCCAAAGCTTGTAGGACCACTTCGGCAAGCAAACAGAAGAGTGGTGAGCCCATGGGAGTGCCTTCATTCTGATGATAAATGGTGTCATTAAATCTAAAATAAGTATGCTTCTGAACAAGCCTCAGGGCACAAATAATAGGTTGTATTTCAGTAGGGGACGTCACACCTTCCATTATGAGTTTCAATTAAATTATACTATGTGCCATGCTAATAGGTACATTGGGATAAAGCAACTTGACATCTAAGGATGCCATAATAAGTTGACCATGCCCAATTTGTCAAGCTTTGATTTTGTCCAATGCCTGAACTAAACCTTTGACCAAGTAACGGGAGTTTGTGGTCAGATGCACGAGGTACTTTACCAAAGCCGTTCCGAGTGGTCGGATTGGGATGGCATACCCCAATACCAGCGGTCTAATAGGATGTCCTTCTTTGTACAGTTTTATCTTTCCGAAAAGGTCTAGAACCCTGGGTCCACATATTTTGTGCATAGAGTTCGTTATAGGTGCAGGAAGTCCACCATGTTTGTTTTTTATTTTACTCACCGCAACCAATGCTGCTGCTGTAGGGTCATTATGAACTATGGTGGGGATTTTATCCAGGGCTTCCAACATTTTGCGATCTTAATCTCCTTTATCAAGGATGACCAATTGAGTAATCTTGTCAGCTGCTATGACAGCAATGTCAGGATTATCACGCAGGAGTTTCAGTTGCTTGCGTTCATTGTTAAATATTTTTAATTCTGGTCTTTTATTTCCCATTTTGACTTGTTTTACAGCATTAATTACCTTATATCGAGTTGCATCTTGGTCCATTATAGGAATGGACTTTAAAAATCCTCTAAGTTAAAGCAACTTGACATCTAGGGAAGCCATAATAAATTGGCCATCCCCAATTTGCCAAGATTTGATTTTGTCCAATGCCTGAACTGAATCTTTGACTGAACAACGGGAATCTGTGGTCAAATGCACGAGGTTCATGACACAATTCACAAAAAAATTGTGAATTGTGAAGAGTGTCTGGAAGACGTGCCATGGTCTGGTAGGCCTTCAAGATCGACTACGGAGATTAATATCAATATCATCAAGGCACTCCTGCACGAAGACCATTAAGGAGGTTGCTGATGTCCATTGGTTCTGTTGATGACATTGTGAGAAAGTGGTTGGGGTACCGAAAAGTCACTGCAAAGTGATTCGCTTGCGGATGAACACAGGGAAAATCGTGTTATCACTTGTCTCAAACAGAAGTGTCGGCCATGACGCAAGCCTCACATTCAGATCGAGTCGTTACATGAGATGAAACATTTTTTCACCATTTCGACCCAGAAACAAAACAATGCCGGCGCAGTGGTCTAAGCGATGGCCTCTGATCATTCATCCGAAAGGCTTTCGGGGTTGAATCCCGATGAGGCATGGATGTTGTGTTTTTCTTACGGCACTGGCTCTCTCCCTTCCCTGGAACTAGTTACCCTAAATTAGGGACGGGCGACTGCTTATAGCCCATTGAGTTGCTCACGGAGGGCGTTAAACCTCCAGTAAAAAAACAGAGTACCGAATGAGAGATGCCTACAGAGTCCATGATCTAAGGCGATAGCCTCTGATCATTCGTCCGAAAGGGGTCCGGGTTCGAATCCCGGTGAGGCATGGATGTTGTGTTTGTCTTACGGCACTGGCTCTCTCCCTTCCCTGGAACCAGTGACCCTAAAGTAGGGACAGGCGACTGCTTATAGCCCATTGAGTTGCTCACGGTGGTCGTTAAACCTCCAATCAAAAAAAAAAAAAAAAAAAAGATTGCAAAGGTTCAAGCAAGTGCATGGGGTGGTCATGCACCTGGTTTTCTTCGATAAAAAGTGAATTGTGTGTGAACATGTTGTTTGTTCTACAAGGGAAAACTGTTACTGGTATCTATTCTGAAGTTCTCAAAGGTCCTCTAAAGAAAAAAAAAATTCCAAAGACATCCAGAATATATAGATTAAGATAATACAACGTAGTTGTCACAAATGTTTATTTATTTATTTTTTCAAGCCAACCATGGTTTCGCTGGGTATTGACCTAGCATCGTCTTTTCTTTTGCTTGTCAATAAGAAGCAAAACTTTTTGACAAGCCAGATTCAACCACCAAATTTAATATTTTGGAAGCCTTCCATATATATCAGAAGTCTTCGCAACTTGTTAATGACATGGCATCCACGCCATTTCTATCAAACGCGTGGAAGCATCTAACCAAAACACGTAACTGTAAACACCATTTATGATGTCATATACAATTTGATTATTTACGTGCCATTCGTCCTGATGAAGGACGAATGGCACGTAAATAATCAAATTTCGGACGTTTCGCTGGTCAATACCCAGCGAAACGTCCTGATGAAGCTAGGTCGATACCCAGCGGCTTGAAAAAAATAAACATTTGTGACAACTACGTTGTATTATCTTAATTTATATATAATCGTTACAAGACTGTAGTCTTGGAGAAAAGAAGAGACATCCAGAATATTCAAACTGGTTGGATTTTGCATCAAGATAAAGTCCCAGCACAATATGCTGGGGCATTATCTTACCCATCAGGTTATCCAAGATCTAGGCATTGAAATGATGGTGCATCTCCGTATTCATCGGACCTGGCACCGTGTGACTTTCACCTATTCATTTAAGTGAAAAAAACAACTGTGTGAGCGTCGGTTTGCATCAAATACTGAAAAATGCTGTGATGTGTATCCTGAACCACATGTTGAGAAAGGGCTTCGAACACACCTTCAAGAAGTGGATAGAGAGGTGAGACCAGTGCACTCAAGTACGGGGAGAATACTTCGAAAGTATGCAAGTGTAAGTATGTTTACTGCATTACACTTCTGCCCCATGTAAAATCAGTCTGATACTGTCTGGAAAATGTGTATTTTCAGAACTACAGGTGCATTAACGCTGCTGGTAAAAGTAAGTGGCAGCGGTAAATTCTGATCATAAGGTCTCTCTTTTACTAACTGCATTGCCAGTATGGTGAGATCTATTGATCTAGTCACACTGCTGAAAGCTGCCATGTTCACTTTTAAGGGACAAGGTGTGTTACTATTTTTTTATACATACTTGTGGCAAACTAATCCTTTTTTCTGCAGTCTGCAATTGTGGTGTTTCATTAGCTGTAAATGTTGTTCCACGTTAGTTCAGAATGAAAATGAACAAAAGAAATTAGTAACCATAATTTTAAATGGGATGCATGTATATCTACACTGGCGGAAAGTGAAAAAAGAACACCAAGAAGGAATTTGCGGACGATCATGAAATTTACATATGTTAATGGGGTCGAGTTGACGTAGGTGTGATGTTAATTTCGGGACCAACCGGTGAGCGCTTACGCCACAGCACGGCATAATATGCAAATTATCGTCGGTGGTATTTAAGGAGTACGGCGATTGGTTGGTTGGTTCATTGATTTTATTGGCGCAAGGGCCATGGTTGGCCAAAGAACGCCAAACAAAGGACATCAAAAGAGAACAAAATCAATAAAACACGTACACAAGGCTAAAAACAGGATGAAGCGGTAAAAGTGAAAGATGGAAATGAATACGGTAAAAACTACAAGACAGACAGACAAACAAACAGTATTAAAAACGTGCGATGAAGCTTAAAATATGGCTGATCAAATAAAACTGAAGAATGAGAACGATGAAAGGGCTAAAAAAGATTATGAAACAAACAGTACTAAAAGCATGATACAAAGATTAAAATCTAGATGATTCAGTAAAACTGAAAAATGAGTATAATGATAGGGCTAAAATCTAGATACGTTTAAAATAGTCAATTTGTTTAAAAAATGAAAACACAACAACAGTATCACAGTGGTAATTGAGGAGCCGCTGCAGTGTGGCGGCGTCCTCGTTCAACAAATGAGAATTAAAGAAATGAAAACGTACATCACGAAAACGAACACAGGTACACAAAAGATGAGTGACGGTGAGTCGGCAGTTGCACGTCTCACACATCGGCGCAGTGTCGCCACACAGCAAAAAGCGGTGAGTGAAACGACAATGCCCAATGCGGAGACGAGCAAGCACCACTTCCTCCCTGCGGTTCCGACGAGATGAGGAGTTCCAGATTTCGAGAATAGGTTTTATACGATGCAGTTTATTTTCCACCTGCTGGTCCCACAGACCCTGCCACGTTCGTTTGATATGATCACGAACAAGAAATCGGAAATCGCGATGAAAGAGTGGCAAGGGTGTGACGACCAAAGAGGAAGCAGATCTAGCGGCCGCATCAGCACACTCGTTACCCGAGATTCCAACATGCCCAGGAATCCAGACGAATTGAATCTGGACACCGGCCTCGAGCAAGGAACGATGAAGCGCTCGTACGTTCAAAAGAAAAGGATGATTACAATAGTCCAGCGATGACAAAGACTGCAGGACACTTAAGGAATCCGTATAGACCATAGCACTATGATGAGAACTCGACTGAACATGAAGAAGTGCAAGATACACAGCATGCATCTCCGCCGAAAACACCGTGGCCTCAGCTGGGATCCGCGCTACTGACACGTCATCAACACAGACAGCTGCGGATCCAACGACTCCATGCATCTTGGAGCTATCAGTGAAAATGGGAGTGTATTCAGTTTTGAGGGCACGGTGCTCAGCGAAGAGCTGCTGGTACACTGATGCAGGGGTTGAGGATTTGTCGAAAGACGTAAAGGTGGTATCAACCATGACACCAAGAGGGTGCCATGGAGGATCCCCAAAGCCCCTGGTCGCTGCAACAAGCGACAAGTCGAGCCCTGCATCACGAGCTACGGCCGCCATACGAAGACCGAAGGTTGGAACGCACGAGGGCCGGTTCGCAAATAAACGAGCATGCTGAGGATGGAAAACTGCACCGTACAAAGGATGGTCTGGAAGAGACCGAAGTTTTAAGTAAAAGTGGACAGACAGCTGCAGACGGCGTAATTCAAGCGATGGTTCGTTCGCATCAGCGTAAAGGCTGGGAATCGGAGATGTTCGAAATGCTCCCGTACAAAGACGCCGCGCCTGATGATGAACAGCGTCCAAAGGCCGGAGAACGGAAGGACGAGCCGAGCCATACACGATACAGCCGTAATCCAGTTTCGACCGAATTAAGGAGTGGTAAATGCGAAACAAAGAGATCCTGTCTGCGCCCCACGAAACTCTCGAAAGGATTTTTAGAATAGAAAGAGCACGCAGACAGGAAATCTTGAGCCGCCGAACGTGCACACGGAACGTAAGCGCACGGTCGACGGTCAGTCCAAGGAACTTGGTCTCCGGCAAAACTGGAATGGCTGCACAGTCCAAATACAGCTCGGGGTCAGGATGGAGGCCACGCCTCCGGCAGAAATGAACACACGCTGTCTTGTCGGGAGAAAGAACGAAACCATTGCTATTCGCCGCTTTAAAAATCTGATTAATAGTAGACTGCAACTGCCTTTCAATGAAACGCATGCTCGATGACGAGCAGAAGATGTGCAAGTCATCGACATACACAGTAGCCGAAACCGCAGGAGGAAGATTTGTGAGGAGACAATTAATGCGAAGGATGAACAATGTGACAGATAAAATGCAACCTTGAGGAACACCTTGTTCTTGATGGAATGTTGCAGATAGCGTCGTACCCAGGCGCACCTGGAACACCCGATTGCGAAGAAAATTTACAATAAAGGTCGGAAGATTCCCTAGCAATCCGCATGCGTGGAGGTCACGGATAATCCCGTGCCGCCACGCACGATCATAGGCTTTCTCGATGTCAAAGAATACAGAAACCAGGTGCTGCCTACGCTCGAACGCCTCGCGCACAGATGTCTCAAGGTGCAGGAGATGATCGTGAGGTGAACGATGGCGCCGAAAACCGCTTTGTGATGGTGAAAGTAATTGATGATGTTCTAAAAAATGAATTAATCGTGAGTTAACCATGCGTTCGAGAACTTTACACAGACAGCTAGTGAGAGCAATTGGGCGATAACTAGAGGGAGACTTAGGATCCTTGCCAGGCTTCGGAAAAGGTAGAACAAAAGCCTTTCGCCAAGGCTCCGGGAAACTGTGTTCTAACCAGATGCGGTTGTATAAGATTAAAAGGTTCTCGAGAGACGACTGGGAGAGATGACGGAGCATGTCGTAGTGGATGTCATCGGGACCGACAAAAGTAGCCCCGGACCGATGCAGAGCCACCCGAAGTTCACACATGCTGAAGGGGGAGTTATAACCAGTGTCGGTATACGGCGCAAAAGAGATTCTCTGGCGTTCCGCGGAGGATTGAATCCTATGAAAGGAGGCCGGATACGCAAGATCACTCGAAACGGAGGCAAACGCCTCCCCCAAACAATCTGCAATCTCCCCGACGTCAGCATATGTGCAGCCGTTACTCTCGAGAATGGCAATCTGGTGTGAACTGTAGGTACCCCGGATCTTACGAATCCTTTCCCACACAGTTTTCGAATTGGCACGTGAGGTAAGAGATGATACATACTGGATCCAAGACTCCCTCTGGCTACGTCGACGCACCAACCGAGCATAGGATTTAGCACGTTTTAAAAGCAACGAGATGAGCCTCGGTTGGATAACGCCGAAAAGTAGACCAGGCCTTGTGTTGAGCTCTCCTAGCCGCTGCGCATTTAGGGTTCCACCAAGGTTTCGGAATTCTGGGGAGCTTCGTAGATGTTTTACGAATTGAAAGATCAGCTGCCTGAAGAATACAAGTTGTGACTTTAAGTACAGCTGCGTCGATTGACCCCTGGGTCACCATTTCAGAAAATATCACCGCGGACGATGTGAAGACCTCCCATCTGGCACAATCCATCCTCCATCGAGGTGGGCGGGAGGCAGAATATGGCACGTTTGTATGGTGCCAGAGGACGATTGGGAAGTGGTCGCTCCCGTGGAGATCCTTACACACCGTCCACGACCAGTCAGCAGTGATCGATGGTGAACCCAAGGTCAAATCGATCGCACTGAAAGATCTTGTCGGCACGTGGAAGTAAGTGTCAGCACCGGTGTTTAAAAGGCACACAGAGGCCGAGCACAGAAGAGACTCTATGCGACGACCTCTAGCGCTGGCGCTGACACTACCCCACAAAGGATGATGAGCATTAAAGTCACCCAAAAGAAGGAAGGGTGAGGGCAGCTGATCAATCAAGCTCTCCAGAACAGAGACGCTAACATCCTCATCCGGTGGTAGATAAACACTGCAAACAGTAAGAGGCACAGGCATAGAAATACGAACCGCCACGGCCTGCACAGTTGTGGAAACCGCGGCGGAAGATACCGGAACCCTGTGAGGGACGAGAATAGCGACACCCCCACAGGCTATATTTCCAGACGAGTGGTCTGTCCGAAAAGCACTGTAGCCTCGAACTGAAAGCAGGTCCGATGGTTTAAGCTTTGTCTCCTGAAGACAAAGGCACACCGGAGAGTACAAATAAAGCAGATGTTTCACGTCATCAAAACTGGTGCGAAAACCTCGGCAGTTCCACTGAATTATTGAACCCATGGGCAAAAATGAAATGAAAAAGGAAATGGTTAAACTTGGTCAGCCTCCATTTCCTCTGGTGAGCGTTCCCCCAGAGTTGGTGGTGTGTGACCAGGGGCCAAGATTAGCGAATGCTTTGTCCCAAGTGTCTTAGCGGGATTTGCTCGCCGTTGATTGTTTGGCTGAGACTTTGAAGGAGAAGAAATGCTCTTCTTATCTTTGACCTTGGTGTTGGTGTTGGTGTTGGTGTTGGTGTTGGTGTTAGTGTTGGCGTTTTTGCCAGAAGAAGTGGCCTGAGTTCCCTTGCTCGTGTTGGAGTGAGTCTGCTTCGGTGAAGTGGCGGGTGCCGCTTTCAGACCCCTAGCTCGCGACTGGAGTGCCTCCAGTCCGGCTGCGATGATTTCCTCCATATTGAATGGACATTTAGGGGAGATCTGAACGTCGGTCTGAATGCCAACCGTAGATTTGGCAACCACCACTGAAGCGTATGATCGCCGATCAGATGTAACGGGAACCACTCTTCTTCTGGCCTCAGGATAGGAAATATTTTCCACCGTTTTGAGCCTTTGGATTTCCTTCTCCTCCTTCCACTTGGGACAATCTTTGGCTGATGCTGGGTGTGGAACCCTTGCAGTTCACACAAAACTCGGCCTCGGCCACACAGTCTGAGAGGAGATGCTCTGTGGCACCACAGCGTCCACACCTAGGAGTACTCCTACATGACTGCTGAGAGTGGCCGTACGACTGGCACCTAAAACATCTCAACGAGTTGGGAATGTACGGGCGTACCTCTAGGTGGAGATACCCTGCCTTGATGGATGTAGGCAGGGAAGGGCAGTTGAAAGTCAAGATAATGTTCCAGGATGGGACAAACTGCCCATTCCTCCTGAAAGAAATGCGTCGCACACCCGTAACATGTTGGCTCCTCAGTTCTTCGAGAAGTTCTTCCTCAGAGCAATCAATAAGATCCCGAGAGGAGACAACACCTCGAGATGAATTTAGGTAACCGTGTGGTGTTATTTTGACAGGCGTCTCGAGCAGCATCCTGGTGTTGATAAGTGTGGAACTGTAGGCCACAGTAGACATCTCAACAAGAAGATCTCCAGACTGGAGCTTCTTGACGCTCTTAGGAGAGCTTGCAATTGATTGCAGTGCTTTGTGGATCCAAAATTGGACTTTTGGCACTCAAAGGCTTTGAAGGGTCCAATGAGTGCACAAAAAAGAATCTAGCATTGGAAACATCTGCGACAAATTTTTTGGCGGAAGGACCTGAACCTTCCTCCATACCTCTTTTAGTTTTGGGTTCATGGGAAATTTCATTGAGAGCCATGAAAAATTTTAAAAGATTCATCCGCCGACTTCCCCACGCACTACCGAGCCCAACGAGGGAGAGCCGGAGGTCCGCAAGCCCCAAGTGGACGCAGGACACGGCTCTAGGGATAGCAAGCGGATATAGCAAGTTGATAGGGCAGACATGCGCTCGGCGAGCACCCAGACTTTCCCATGCCTGGGGAACACCCCTTTGGCATACCCACCCTATCCCCAGACTCACCCTGTCGTACGAGACGACAAGCCGTTAGAGGTCTGGGCTCCACTCGGCCACAGACCTCATTGACTAGGAGTGGGTTAGTTCCCAGCCGCCCGTTTAGGGTGAAGCAGGGGGCAAACAGGAGTGTTGGCAACTGGCGACAACAACACCCAGGCCAGCAGAAACCTCAGCCTCCAGCATCCCCTTTTCCACTTTACGGGTCACCACACACGGCAAACGTGCAGGTAGGTCTAGCTAACCAGCTCGGAAAAACAAAGAAAGGAACATGAAATGGAGAAGATAGGAAAGAAAACGAGAAACTAAAATCCTGAGCTGGCGCATAATCACAACCTCAGCAACCTACAACTGAGGCGGGTTCATGTCAAGTGAAAAAACCTAAAAAATGTGAAAATCATCACATATAGTACTTGTTGGCTCGGGCCGTGGGGACGCCATCCCCCAGCAGCTGGATGAACAGCTGTCCGTTCGGTGATGTAATCGTTCAAGACGAAATGACAAAATGATCCGTCACAAGGTCAGCTCGGGCCGTGAGGGCGAAGCTCCCCAAATAACTGGAAAACCAGTTATCCCCGTGCGGGAGGAGTACGGCGAAGTGAATGTAATCAGTCGTTGGCGCACGGACACGTGCGAAGACCCTGAAGAAGCTGCAATGCCTGGACATGGAAGACGTGTACGATTTCAGCAGTTATCGGACTTTGAGCGAGGTCATCTAGTCGGACTCCGCGAGGCCGGGTGGTCGTATCGTCGTATTGCGGAGCGAATTGAACGGGCAGTATAGGTGGTGGTACGATGGGGGCGTAGATGTTCCGAGGAACATTCCCACACGAGAAGACGTGGAACCGGGAGTCACAGACGGACTGATGAACGGACCGATCGACGCATAAGAAGAGCGGCGTTGTCAAGCAGAACATCCACTGCTACGCAAATCTTAGCTGCCGTTGCACCTGAGGTGACTGTGCGAACAATCCGCAACCGTCTACTGGAGGCAGGACTACGTGCACGTGTGCCTCTGGCATGTGTACCTCAGACTCCAGCCCATCGTCAGAAACGGCTGCAATGGTGTCGCCAACGTCAGCACTGGAAAACGAAATGGCGATCTGTCGTGTTCAGCGATGAAAGCAGATTCTGCTTGGGAGCCTCCGATGGCCGTATGCGTGTTCGCAGATACACAGAGGAGCATCTCCACCCTTCTTGCATCCGCCAGCGACACACAGGGCCTACACCTGGTCTCCTGGTTTGGGGAGCGATCAGCTATCACTCCAGTACGCAACTAGTGTTTGTACCGGGTACGTTAAACAGCACCTCCTACATCAACAACATCATTCATCCCGTTGTTGTGCCATTTGTAAGGTCGGTCCATCGTGGTGTTTTCCAGCAAGATAACGCACGCCCACACACGGCACGTGCAACGCAACATGCACTTCAGGGTGTGAGACAACTTCCATGGCCTGCACGTTCACCGGATTTGTCCCCCATTGAGCATGTATGGGATTTTATGGGACAACGACTTATCCGGTCTCCACGGCCAGCCACGACCATCCCCGATTTACGCGTCCAGGTTGAGGATGCTTGGAACTCAATACCCCAAACTTACATCCAACATCTGTACGATAGACTCCATGCCAGAATTGCACAGTGTGACGCAGTTCATGGCGGTTCAACCTCGTACTAACCATGTTACATGGAAATGTTATTTTTCAGTTTACCAGCAAATACAGCTGTATTTTGCCATAATGTTTTGATCACGTTATCCTCTGTATTCCGTTATTATGCTGTATAAATTTCGTTGGTATCAGACGTCTCCTTCTTGGTGTTCTTTTTTCACTTTCCGCCAGTGTATATTAATAGTTCAAAACAAAATGAAATCTAAGCAGATTTCTTGCTGCAAATGTTTTGACAGATTCCAAGGCATTGCGCACGTGTAATTGAGAACTCCCGCCTGCTGTTTACAGTACTGCATCATAAGATAGCATGTTCTTTGCATAACCTGAATTGCTGTTTTTTTTATTCTGTGTACTCTGAATTTGTCTAAAAATGTCTAATAAATGGAAAGTATTGTGTCTACTCTGAATTTGTCTAATAAATGGAAAGCCAATTAAAGCTGTGCAAACTAATCCTGTTTTGCATAACAGTCACAAACATTACGTGTAATGAAAGACAGTTCTTGGGAAGAACTATCAGAAACCTTGTATGAATCTCATAAGTAAAATATCAGATGTTTTATTCTTTTGCACACTTTAAAAAAATTATTTAAAAAAAAATACATGCATAAGAAATTAAAATCCCTGAATCAATACGTTTAGCTTAATAAACACTTCCATGGTGCTTTGTGTCTAAACTTTTCATAGTTCATGGAGAAATATTGAAAAATCTGTTATTATCAGTTTTTATAGATGCTTCAACAATGTATTGTACTTTGCCTCTAATTCTTTTGTTGCATTTATGCCATGGACCCACACTTTTTGTAAGAAGTGTAGCCCCCAGTTTCAGATACAGCAAATGCCAATGCTAACACCATTGCTTCTTCATCATTGTCATACTAGCACTTATTTTCTGAAAAACAAAATATTACATCAATAAGTTAAATAGAATAACACTTATAATTACAGTAGTGGGTGGTCTTAAATAGAATAGCTCTTATATTACAGTAGTGGGAAGTCTTAGTGAGAGATAGGTTTGCCTCCTCGTGCGCTCCACGGGCAACAATGGCACACAGTACAGCAACAAGGGTCTCTGTGAATCTTGGAGGGGTACCAGCTAGTACTGCGTTAAATTGGCAAAAAGATCCCAACTCACTCGGTTATGTTGCAGAATCCTTGGAACGAACAACTGGAACCGTTACCTGTGGGCTGATCACTCACACTGATGTACTTTTATGATTTATATGACTCAAGTGTAGGATGTGGTGGACCTACCACACTTGAGAAGGATGGTCAACTTCGGAATCGACCAGGAACTTCTAAACGGCATATGAGAAAGATATCTCTTGGCTGAGTGAGTGTAAGATTTGTGTATGGAATACTAGAGGTACAAATGGAAAAATAAATGAGGTGATCGAAGAAATAAATAACTATAGATTGGATATGCTGTGTGTAAGTGAAACTAAAAAGAAAGAAATAGGAATTGAAGAAATGAATGGAACCGTGTGTGTGTGGTCTCGAGTGTTCGATAATGTGAGAGGACAGGCTGGTGCAGGAGTGATTTTAAGTGAAAAGATGAAGAACAACTCTGGATTCATGAAACTTCAGAGAACAGTAATTATTGCAGTGTATGCTGCGTGTAATTCAGATCCCGCTTGTAAGAAAGAAGATTTTTGGAATGAGCTGTTTTAAGCCGGTTTGGTGCTAAAGAGAAAGTTATAATAGCAGGGGATTTCAATGCTAAAGTAGGTGTTCAGAATGGGATTTCTGATAATGTTCTGGGTAAGTTTAATGATACTGTTGTGAATGATAATGGTTAAAGATTAATTGAACTCTGCATTGAAAATGGATTGCAGGTATCTAATACATTTTTCAATCACAATTATGTCCACACATACACTTGGGACAATCGTACTCTGGGATTAAAGGGTAATACATTTTGTTGTTTATGATCAGAGGCTGAAACACTTAGTTGTTGACAGCCGTGTGATGAGAGGTGCAGATGTTGGCTCTGTTTGTCACGGGTGAAACTGAATGTTGGTTGGAGAAGGAGGAATACGAAAATACCTGTTGGTAAAAAGAATAAAGGTTGAAAAGTTGTCTGAAGAACTACAGTGTTACTCTGATTTACTCAGTAAACGTCTGAATGAGTTGAAAGCGTGCAAGAGTGATCTAGAAAGGAAGTGGACATGTTTTAAGAACTGTGCTGTCACTGCCGCTAAATAGGTCTGTGGTACTGCAACAGTGGGTAACTTTAAAGGTGATGCTTGGAACAGTGAGTTTAAAGTAGCAGTAAAGAGAAGGAAGGAAGCATACTCGGGAATGTAGCAAGGTAGAGTTTCTGAGGATGAATATCGCTGTAAGAAGCGTGAGGCAGCAAAGCTGGTTCGCCAGAGCAAAGCAAAAGATAGGGAGGAAAGGCACGATTTTTTTTTTTTTTTTTTTTTTTTTTGGAAAGACAGAAAAACATTCTGGAAGTTCATAAGACACAGAAAAAAGAGGAGAAACAAAATTCTGAGTTGTGTGAAGAATAGAGTCAGATAAATTATATGAGAGCCCAATAAGCTAAGTGAAAGATGGGGTGATTTGTTAGATCATGAAAGCAAGGCGATTCTGAGGCAGAAGCAGATGATATAATAGTGAGAGATGGAAGACTGGTGGGATCTCAAGAGAAGAGGTGTGTAAAGTTCTAAAATATCTTCAGAATAGTAAGGCTTAAGGAGTAGATGTCATATCTGCTGAGATGCTAAAATATGGTGGTGACTCTGTGATTGATTGCTTAACTGAAATTTGTCAGTTATGTTGGGAGTTAAGAATGGTCCCTCAGAATTGAAGGGATGCTGTCATTGTTTTCTTGTATAAGGGTGATGAGACTGAATGCAAAAACTAATCGTGGTATCAGTTTGCTGAGTGTTGCCGGGAAAAGTGTTTGGGAAGGTCATTAATGATAAGGTTCGAGGTCTTACATCAGAGAACGTGTGGGATGTACAGAGTGGTTTTATGCCTCTTAAAGGCTGCACTAATCAAAATTTTGCTTTACGCCTGATGGTTGAAAAGTATCTGTCTGTAGGTAAAAAAGCGTTTGCAGCCTACATAGATTTAGAGAAAGCTTATGACAGAGTAAATAGGACTCTTTTGTGGAAGGTACTGTATAAATTTGGTATTATTAGACTCAATAATGTGGAAGCCATATATGCTGGCAGTAGAGCATGTGTACGAGTGAATGGTGTTTTATCAAAGTGGTTTTCTAATGATGCAGGAGTCAGACAAGGTTGTGTAATGTCACCCTGGCTGTTTAATATATTTATGGATGCATGCATGCGTAATGCCAAAATGAATAATACTGGTTTATATCTTAATAATATACATGTGTGCATGTATATTATTAAGAAATAAACCAGTTGCTCTGTGCTGATGACACAGTCCTGTTGGCAGAGAGCAAATGTGAGCTGCAGTGTATGTTGTCCCGGATATATGAAGTTTGTATGAAATTCAAATTGAGTATAAATAAGGGAAATACTAAATTTATGGTTTTTGAGCCAGGAATTGTTAGTATTGAATGCAGTAAAAGTCAATGGCACAGTGAATGAGTTTGTATATTTAGGAAGTATGTGTGGCAGAGAGAACAAATTAGATGGGATGGTGAAATTAGTAGGCGAGTGAGTTCTTCTTTGAAAGTCGTAGCTGCCTTAGGAGGACTTCACAGGAATAACGACTTCTCAAGGAAGCCTCCAAGTAATTGTTCCAACTCTGATGGATGGCAGTGAAACATGGGTGCTGCAGAAAAGATATAGTTGCTTCTGTGCTGGAGAGATGCGTTACTTGACTCACCCCGGGCGGCGAACTGTCATCCTCGTCGCTCACTGGATTTCGGCGTCCCGCATAGATAGTTAAATTTTACGTAAAACTTTTTCAAAAATGACTTTATTAATGATTTTTTTTTATTTTACATTATTTTTATTTCAAAAAGAATATACGTCACAGTTTTTAATTTTTCGTCCCTGATTTTTGCACCATAATCTACACGTTAACCCTGTTTACGCAGAGATCCTTGGATGCTTTTCATCATGTTTTGGGCAATCTTATTCAAAAAATGTGGTTAGAAATTTAAATTCATAGGAGAAAATAGTTTCCAACTGGTGCTTTTCAGCAAATTAAAAAAATGTGAGCCAATAAATATATTTCATCTTTCCACAAAGGAGGTACAGCATGTCACTTTTTACAGGGGGATTGTCGAGGAACTGTATTTGCATTTTTCGTGCTCCCATGCACAATATAGAAGTTTTAATGTCTCGAAACACACAGTTTTTGATATTTTCAGTATCCCATGTTCGAAAACCACAATTGCAAACAATTGAGGTTTTCGAATCCATATGTGACTATCGCATGTCGAACATGTGTTTCGAGGTTTGATTTCTTAAATATGGAATACGAAAAATTGAAATGAACAAGAGAGGGTGTTCAAAAATTTTTAACAGCCCTATATTCAAATCAAAAAACATTGTTCTGTAGATAATTATTACACTGTCTACCAACAAGTAATTGGACACCTGTGATAGCAAAGGAAAACGAAGTTTATTCACCTTCAATAGTTGGTGGGCCTCGACGAGCGGCGATTACAGCTGCGATTATCCGGGGCATACTCTCAACCAGGCGTTGTACGATGGCTAGCGGTATTTTCTTTCACTCGGCTTGGAGAAGACAGGTCAGTTCCTTCACCGATTTCGGACGGTGGGGGCACCCCTTAAGTCGACGCTCCAACTCGTCCCAGAGGTGCTCGATAAGGTTAAGGTCCAGGCTCTGCTCAGGCCAGTCCATTCGATTAACCCCATTGTCACCATACCAAGCCATGGTGGAACTTGCAACATGACAGGTGGCATCGTCATCCTGAAAGTAACATGGGTCCACCCCGTAAAACTGCCACAACGTAGGAAGCGCATGGTCATCCAAACTGGTGCAGTAGGTCTCGGCGTTGAGTCTACCAGGAATTGCAACCAAGGGTCCCGTGCCATACCACGAGAAACACCCCCATATCATAATTCCACCGCCGCCGAACTTCACAGTTGGCACAATACATTCCGACAGGAGGCGTTCTAAAGGCAGACCCCAAACCCATACCCTGCCATCCAAACGGTAGAGGGTGAACCTTGATTCTTCACTCCAGAGAACCTGTTTCCACTGTTCAACGATCCACTGTTGACGTTCTTTGTGCCACGCTAGCCGAGCAGCGCTATTGGACTTGGTGTCAAAGGCTTGTGGGCGGCAGCACGTCCATGATAACCGAGCAGATGGGCTTCCTTACGGATGGTATTCATCGAAAGAACACTCCCGGATACCTGTTGAAACTCCTTGCGGATGTGGCCCATTGATTTGGTGCGGTTCTTCCGAATTTGTCTGTCCAGCACCCGTCAGTCTCTAACTCCCAGTTTTGTGGGTCTGTCGGGTCGGGGCACATTCCGACACTCACCTCTCATCTTTCACTTGCCAATCACGTAGGCCACTGTCGATTTTGGGTACTTCAACTCGCTGGATATGTCACGTATGGGTCGGCCATTTCTGTGATACCCGACGATTACACCTTTCTCGAAATGCGAGAGTTCCGAACTGCGTGGCGTCTTAATTGCATGCGACTGGTTGCGTTGTTGTTTCCCTCACAATATTTAACGGCGGCGGCCGTGATGTGTATCAGGACCGCAGATATCGTCGATTGCAGGGGTGTCCAATTACTTGTTGGTAGATAGTGTATATTTGAACATGACGTAATGCCCGTATATTTCTTCGTACTTAAAACATTTATTCCTTTATACTGGTAAAAAGCATCATCTATGCATTTACAGAAAAGCATTAGAACAACAATGAGCAAAACATTTAACTTACTTGTGAAAATATCCGTTTTTTAAGTCGGCCTTTATGTTATATCCATGTCTAACACAGTACCTGACCCAAACCAGACAATATTTATTTTTTATGAGAACTATTTAAAGCACGATTTCAACACGCACGCAACCAGCATGTGCTCAGGAACAGCTTTCAGTCCTTGCTAATGGCGGAACATCCGGGTTTCGCCGCCCCGGTGGCGCAGTGGTCTAAGGCGTTGGCCTCTGATCATTCGTCCGTAAGGGGTCCGGGTTCGAATCCCGGTCAGGCATGGATGTTGTGTTTGTCTTACGGCACTGGCTCTCTCCCTTCCCTGGAACCAGTGACCCTAAATTAGGGACGGGCGACTGCTTATAGCCCATTGAGTTGCTCACGGTGGTCGTTAAACCTCCAATCCAAAAAAAAAACATCCGGGTTTCAAAAAATGACGGAAGTAGCTAGGCATTTGCCAGTCTATGATGACGTAGCACGTGACGTCATCGAGAAGTTTCAATGGAAGTGGCAACAGTCCCTGCAAGATCTTGAAGGACAAGCATAGCTGGCTGTCCTGCACTTAGTTTGTAAAGTGCAATCACTAGCGGTCGGTGTTTATAAAAATTTGAAGCCAAAATGCCTAGATTTTTTGGCATTATGAATGGCGGTAATTTCTCTTATATGACAAACGCCCCTTATATGCCAAACGAAGGGAGATCGCTTACCAGAGCTTAGAAAACGCTTTTTTCCCCTCTTAAATGTTAGTTTTATTTAGAAATCAATTATTTCTGGTAAAGCAGAGAATCCATCTTTTACTTGTTCAAACGCTATTGGAGTGCAGTGCTTGCACTTATTGGGCCAGACGTTTCATTCGTTGATTCAAAGTTTTCCAGTTGAATTTAAAAGGTGTTGGCTGTTTTTTTGCGTAGGTTTTATTATTACTGACTATTTTCTTATAGAACATCTTTTACAGTTTGTCTCTTAGTCAAAATATTTCTTAAATAAACGCTTCGGTCCCCAATCGAAACTTCTGTGCACGTGTTTTTTCTTGTTTTTTTTTTTTGTTTTTTTCTCCAGGGACTTCTTCTCAGAAGGTTCCTGGTTGATCTAGGAAGTTTTGAAACTTTTTATATTTTTTCTAAAAGTTAATTTGTTAGCTAACCTGACTTTTAGTCAGATTCAAATCTCTGGCTCTTCTGTATTTTTTAGATCTCGATCACACCGTTAACCTGACTCACGTTTTTTGCGAGTTTTCGGGTTTTCACTTTTAAGGTTATTTTGGCTGTCGGTGTTGGGTTTTTTGTTTACTACTTTGTTCTATATGATATCCCCGCCCCCCAAACTACCGTTGATATTTTTTTTTAGTACACCTGAATTTTTACTGAAGCACACTTTTGCAGAAAAATGCAAATAATGGCTTAAATTATTGTCCGAATAAAATCCTTTTTGGTGTCTAGGTCTGTTTACAGGTCGGTATTATGCTACTAAATTTATTTACGGATAAATAGATTATAGGGCACAAATCCCAGCAAAATTATATTATTTTTCACCACAATATTACGCGAAAAAAAGAAAAAAAAGATTTTGCTCATTTTTCAAAAACTTGGAAATCGCTTCCCAGAGCTTAGAAAGACACTTTTTGTTGAAGAGTTAAACTCTCAAAAAGGCATAGAACCTTTCAAGGGTGAGTTTTATCCAAAATCAGCGATTCCTGGAAAGAAAGAAAGCCTATCTTTTTTTACTCAGATCTCTGCACCTGGGAAGAAAGAGAACCTTAACCTTGCTTATTAAGGCAGTGTACCTATTTTCTCCATAAATTACTGATTACTCACGAATTTGTGATCGTTCTAAATTACCCTGTAAAAGAATACCGACGACGAGAAATTGTTATATGCTTCGAAACTTTTATATGCCTCGATTTGTTCTGCAGTAAATGCGCTTCGACCAAAGACGAAGTAGTAGAAAATATTTACTATTTGCACTTTCGGAAAACTTTTCGCATCGCCTTCGAAGATACTTGCATTCAGCACATAAGGATCTTTTCCTTCAGTCTCTTTAATTTTTTCCAAATACCGCAATTTGTACTTGGAAGTTAAAGCTTCAAAGTAAGAAGTCATCATTTCAACGAGGCTGGTTGTACTTCAGTTACGTTACTCAGGATCGTTGCCATGCTGAGAGTCACGTGTCTGCTACATCCTCATTCTCTCCAAGGTCTTTGGCAAAAATATTGAAGAAAAACGCAATTTTATTTACGCCACCTAGCGGAAAGTCTATGAATTGTTTGAAAATTTTGAAATTATATGAGAAACATTTTACACCGGAAACGCTGTCTAACAGTTAAAGAAGGATTTTCTTCAAATCCGACTTCTAGAGGCAAAGATATTGACAGAAATAAGATAGACATCGACGTCCTCTGATGGAGAAACCTTATCCATTATTTTAAGAAGAAAATATTTTCAAATGTTTATCGACATAAGCGGTATCGGTCCACGAAATAACTTTTTTAATCGGAGTTTTAGAGTCTGAGATTTTGCTGCAAATACCTACGAAGCAGAAATTTAACTCTTACGCCTCCTGGTGGCCAAACCACAATTTATAAAAAAATTAGATATGACAACAAAAAATGTTTTCCGTCAGCAGCTGTATCCGGTGATGGAAGAACTTTTCAAATCGGAATTTTAGAAGCAGCGATATCGGGAAAAGCGCAATTTACCTTTACTCCCCCTAGCGGAAAGCCAATGAATTACTTGAAAATTTTGAAATTATATTAGAAACATGTCTCACCGGAAACTCTGTCCAACAAAGAAGAAATTTTTCAAATCGGACCATTAGAAGCAGAGATATTGACAAAAACAGGATATATATCTGCGCAACCTGGCGGGAAAACCACGCATTATTTTAAGAAGAAGACATTCCGAAAAGGTTTTTCTACGTGAGTAGAATCGGTCCCGAAAAAAAAAAAATTTTAATCGAGGTTTTAGAAGCTCAAATTTTGCTGCAAATACATCAGAAGCAGAAATCAACTCTTACCCCCCCCCCCCAACCTCTTCTGGTCAAACCATTTCATACCAAATATGAGAAATTATATTCAAATTATTTTCCATCACGAGCTGAAAGAAAAAAATTGCAAATCGGAGTTTTAGGAGCAGAGATATCTGGGGAAAAGTAATTTACTTTTACGCCGCCTAGCGAAGAATCCATGCGTAACTTGGAAAAGTGCGACACGAATGGAATCGACAAGTAATAATAATTTTTTGAATTTGATGTTTAGAAGCAATTATATGGAATAGAATGTGTTTTGAATTCGATATCATCTGCCTTTACGCCCTCTAGCGGCAAAATTTTGCCTCGTAAAAAACACGTAAAAAAGAATCATTACTCGCACATTTCAAGCTTCATAATGCAAAAAGAATATTTCAAATCGGACTATTAGCTGCAGAGATATCGTGACTACTGATGGACGGACAAACCGATAACATAAGCACGATCTTTTTTTTTTTTTTTTTTTTTTTTTTGAGGTTTAATAAGGACCACCTTGAGCAACTTAATGGGCTATAAGCAGTCGCCCGTCCATAATTTAGGGTCAGTAGTTCTGGAACTAGTGACCCTAAATTAGGGACGGGCGACTGCAAAGGGAGAGAGCCAGTGCCGTAAGACAAACACAACATCCATGCCTCACCGGGATTCGAGCCCGGACCCCTTTCGGACAAATGATCAGAGGCCATTGCATTTTTAGCCGATCTTTTTTTTACAAAAGACGTGCTAAAAAAGACAAAACAAAACGAAAAAATATCATCCAATATATTTTTGTCGCTGGACGTCCGAATTACTAACCCTCCCCCACGTCACATTTGGTCCGGTTGTCAGGAACCTTCCTCCCCCTGTAATCTCGGACGTACTTTATGGACAGCTCCCAAGTGAAAAACTTTCTTCTTGTCAACAAGCGACTCACCTATGTAATTAAGAGATTTGTTCAAGAACTCAAGAGAAGTTTCTGGGTCAATTAACTCAGTGTCCTCATTACTTGGGCCTGCCATTTCAATTTCTTCCTCAAGAGAATTTTCTTTGATTTTAAACTCAGACAGTTTCTTCCTGCGTTTATCATCATTCCTGATTTTATCTCAAGTTTCTAAACAATACATTCATGCAGTAACATTTCGCATTATTATTTGCTATGTAGCAGCAAGCCTCCTGGGCCCTTGGTAATGGTGGGTCCCTAGGCTAGAGCTGCATTAGACCCCCCCTACCCCTTAATTCCGTCCTGCCGTTGCGCCTGGTCCATGGACCCCGCCGGAAAGTTGAAAATGTTGCCCAGAAATCGGAGTGGTTTCGCAGCATGCCCGGTTCGTTCAACCACTAATGCACTAGGCGCCGGCCTCGTGCGCCAAGATTTTGAGTTCAGTGGCGTAGAAACTCTTTTTAGACAGCGGAGGCAAGATGTCGGAGAATAAGATATTTTAGCATGGCATAAAATTTATCGTACTACTGTAAAAGAAGACGTGCTGACTTCATTAGGAAACATTGCTGAATTTTTTTTTTCTTTTCGATTAAATACTCATCTATAAAAAAAACAAAAAAACTTTCATATCCATATGGCTTCTCAATGCAAACTAATTGTACACATAAACGGCGTTAAACTATAGATTTTGATATTTCCGGAATGGTACGAATTCCGCAGGAATTGTTACCCTAGACGCTATAATCAGGGCCGGATGGAGCTCTCGCGGGGCCCAGGGCGAAATTTCATTGCGGGGCCCCGAATCAAAATTTCATTGCGGGCACTAGGAAATAAATCTCGCATTTTAATAAAGTCGTAACGTTGAAAATGTCGTCCGTAAAGAATACATACGAAAACTATCATAAAGATAAAACTGATTATCTCCAAGAAGTATTTGCCTTAAGCTAAAGAAAAAGACCATCATATGGATTGGTTCCGAGACAGACAGACAGACAGAGAGAGAGAGAGAGAGTAAAAGGTATTGAAATTTACGATTTTCTTTCCGGGAAGTTGGGGGTGGTAGGGATTGTAGTGTGTGTGTGTAAAGGGGGGGGGGTCTGAAAGCCCCTGCAACCCCCGCAGTGCGGGAGGGCCTGACGGCTAAGAGGGCTTCTAGCCTCTGCAGAAGAATTTTTCAAAATTTTTGCGGCAACTTCATATGAAACTACACTGCTGGCCACCCAAAATGCAACACCACGAAGGACACGAGATAGCAAAGCCAGATTTATTGGACACATAACAACAGATACAAAGATGAAACGACTGAGCTTACAGGCCCGTCCGACTTGCGGATCACGCAGACATAAATAGTTTGTGTGGCTCCCATGGCTGGCAATAACGGCCGCTACACGCCGCGGCATCGAACGAAAGAGGCTTTGGATGTGGGCTTGGGATATGTCGGTCCAGGCTGCTTCCACACGTTGCCACAGTTCATTAGGCGTAGCCGCGGGTGGTGCTTGCCGGGCCACTCGGTTGCCGATCAGCGACCAGACGTATTCGATGGGCGACATATCGGGAGAACAGGCGGCCCACGGCAGCAGTGGCACCTGGTGGGACGTGAAGAATTGTTGCACGATGCGTGCCACGTGCGGGCGCGCATTGTCCTGTTGAAACGTGGCTGCTGGCAGGTCCTGCAGGTAAGGGAGGACTACAGGCTCCAAAACGTCGGAGATGTAGCGGTGGCTGTTGAGTGTACAGGCGATGCGTACCAGAGGGGTGCGGGTGTCATATCCAATTGCGCCCCAAACCATAACGCTAGGCGACGGACCGGTATGGCGATGCATAATGCTGGCGTCATACAGTCTTTCCCCGCTGTGCCGCCACACGCTGTTCCGACCATCGTGGTGTTGCAGGCAGAAGCGGGATTTGTCGGAGAAGACAATGTCGTGCCATTCCGTAGTCCAGGTGCGGCGTTCCACAGCCCATTGCCGCCGCATCGCCGGTGGTGTAACATCAATGGTAATCGGAGCAATGGGCGCAGTGCGACAAGTCCCCGCTCCTGCAGACAACGTCGAACGGTACGTGCTGACACAGGTTGTTTCGCATCACACTCTAATTCCTGCGCTAACGTTCGTGATGTGGCGGTGCGAGCCGTCAATGCCCGACGCACAACTTGCTGGTCCTCTCGTTCGGGGGTGTGCCGCAGCTGTGGCAATCGCTCACGTCGGTCCGTCCGTCCCTCCTGCACCCACCGAATTTATACTCGCCTCACTGTGGCTGGATGTCTTCCCACACGGACGCCGATGTCTCGGCACAACAAACCTCCGTCGCGATAAGCCACTATTCGTCCTTTGTCGAACTCCGAAACGTGCTGGAATGACTGCCGTATTCTGCGACGAGGCATCAGGAAACTTCGCACGCACAGGTCCGGCAGCACAACACACTTTCACTACTTACACCCCGCCTTCTGTGCACCCTTCTTATAGTGCTTCTCGGTGGCGTGCCGGGCGCACAAGATTTGCATATGCCCTGCAATGCTAGTAGAGGAAAATGGAGACTTCTGGCACAGGGGCAGCCCTCCCATAGACTTAACATTGGCTGTCCCCGGCTGCCCACGAGGCTGCCCACGAGACTGTCCCCGAGTCAGAATTTTTGCCAGCTAACCCCGAGTCAGAATTTTTGTCACGTGATCGTCCCCATGATGTGCTGCCCCCTAGCGGTGCTTCTTGGAACTTTCAATGGAACTTTGTTTTTGAGGGATGGCAACGACCCAGAGGGAAAGGGGGTGGATAGAGGGGGATGTCAACTCCATGTGCTGCCCTCGAGTCAGAATTTTTGTCACGCGATCGCCCCCATGATGTGTTGCCCCCTAGCGGTGCTTCTTGGAACTTTCAAAGGATCTTTGATTTTGGGGGATGGCAACGATCGAGTGGGAAAGGGGGTGGATATAGGGGGTGTCAACTCGATGTGCTGCCCCCTAGCGGTGCTTCTTGGAACTTTCGATGGATCTTTGATTTTGAGGGATGGCAACAACCGAGTGGGTCCGTTGGGATTTTTTGTATTTATTCCAGTGGTTTTCAAGCGAGATTTTTCCTCCTCTTCGATGTTATTTTTCCCCGGAGGAAATTTTTACGTAACGATGCTGGGGAATTTTCTTTCCAATGGAGTAAAAATGCTCTAATGGTCTTAGCAAGGTCCTAACTCACGATGATTTGGTTTCAAAAAATTGGTCAGGTGGTCTCATGTACTACGTATTCACTCTATTTTTTTTTTAATTACTTTTACATTATTTCTTCGTGGTTTTTTTTTTATATATTTTTCGTATGTTTTGAGGGAGTTTTTTCGTGTAGATGTAATGAATTTTCTTGAACTTTTCTTTATCATACATTTAATTTTATTTCAGACCATGAGACGGGGAAATGCTTCTTTAGAAACGATTTCGTTCCTGTTCGCTGTAACTATTGGACTTTGACAAAATTTTTGGGAAATCAAGCGGAAATGTAGACATGTTAATTCTGAGTCTTTCGCCCTTCCAATATTTTTTTTTCTAGTCGCAATGTTTTCATGTACTATGTATTCCCGCTCTTTTCTTTTTTATAACTTTTACGTTATTTCTTCATGAATTTTTTATATTTTTTGTATGTTGTGAGGGAGTTTTTTCGTGTAGATGTAATGAATTTTCTTGAACTTTTCTTTATCATACATTTAATTTTATTTCAGACCATGAGACGGGGAAATGCTTCTTTAGAAACGATTTCGTTCCTGTTCGCTGTAACTATTGGACTTTGACAAAATTTTTGGGAAATCAAGCGGAAATGTAGACATGTTAATTCTGAGTCTTTCGCCCTTCCAATATTTTTTTTTCTAGTCGCAATGTTTTCATGTACTATGTATTCCCGCTCTTTTCTTTTTTATAACTTTTACGTTATTTCTTCATGAATTTTTTATATTTTTTGTATGTTGTGAGGGAGTTTTTTCGTGTAGATGTAATGAATTTTCTTGAACTTTTCTTTATCATACATTTAATTTTATTTCAGACCATGAGACGGGAAATGCTTCTTTAGAAACGATTTCGTTCCTGGTCGCTGTAACTATTGGACTTTGACAAAATTTTTGGGAAATCAAGCGGAAATGTAGACATGTTAATTCTGAGTCTTTCGCCCTTCCAATATTTTTCTAGTCGTATTTTCATGTACTATGTATTCCAGCTCTTTTCTTTTTTATAACTTTTACGTTATTTCATCATGAATTTTTTTATATTTTTTGTATGTTTTGAGGGAGTTTTTTCGTGTAGATGTAATGAATTTTCTGGGGAACTTTTCTTTTCCTTTATTCAATTTTATTACAGATCATGAGACGAGGAAATGCTTCTTTAGAAACGATTTCGTTCCTGTTCGCAGTAATTATTGAACTTTGTCATTTTTTTTTTTTTGTTAAATGACTTCATGCTAATTCTGAGTCTTTCGCCTTTGCCATTTTATTTTCTCGTAATTTTTTCGTGTGTTCAAGAACTCTACAGGTCTTTCACAGTTAAAATTCTGATAAAACAATATTTTCTTACTTTATTTCGCATATCATTATAGCTTCCCAGTTTCGCTATTTTACTTCATCTTTTTTTTTTTTTTGAAATTTCGTAAAACTTTTCAGTATGTCAGTAATTGTTTTCTTACTTGGTCAAACTTGTGACTCCATTTATTTGGACTCTTTTTTTTTTCCATTTCATTTCAACAAAACGATTATTTTAGATGTAGCAAGTCATCAGATTTTTGTTTCCTTATATAGCATATTTTCAAACTTGCTTAAAAATATTCCTCAAAGCTTTGCATGTAATCAAATATGCATTTTTTTATTCTTTCCTAGTTTGCTATACTTTTCGTGGACTGTCCCAATAAGAAAGCATTCATTGTCAAGACATACAATCTAAAACCTTTTTTCTTACGATAAAATTTGTATTCTTTGGGCTGTATATTTTTCTGTCTCGTCCGAAAAAACATTCATTCTAGAGGCAAAGCTAGTGATTCCGTTCATCCCATAAACATTATTTTTTTAACGTTTTACTAACTCATCAGAAAAGCAGTTATTCCCCACCCCATAGCGAAAATAATGAAATTCTTACTTCTTTTCCATACATATCGACTCAATCTATTTCTTTTCGAAATGCTGGTCATGACATTTCCACTAAAATTTCCTACTTTTACCAAAAACCATATTCTTAAACGAGCTATTTTTTTTTTTTTTACTTTATTTCATGTATAACTAAATTTTTATTGTTTCCTCACTTCATCAAAGTTAATAAGAACTTCCCCAATCTCATTCCTTTCCCTCATTTAGTTCGCTTTAAATTGAGATGTTTCAAAACTTCGCGTATATTTCTTCCACTAAATGTCCAGTTCTCCCGTATCGATCCCATCATTTTTAACTTCTGTGCCTGCCGCATTTTTCTTTAGACGTTTAGTTTCATTGACCTTTTCTTTCGTTTCAATTAGGTTTTCATTATCGTATTTTTTATCCATTGTCTCAGCAGAAAAAGCTTTCATTCTGGAGACATTGCGACTAAGTCCATACTTCCTCTAAACATTTTTATTTCACGTTTTACTAATTCGTAAGAAAAGCAGATGTTTCCAAACTCTCATAGTGAAAATATCGTATTCCCCTTATTTTACTTATTATGTTTTTCCTTCTATTCAGTGTTGTATGATTCTTAAAACTTCGGTTTATTTTTATGAAACTTCTTTTTTTTTTCTTAGTTTTTTTTTTTTTTCTGATTCAACCTATCAATCTTTTCCTATCGATTTAATTGCTCTTATTTTTCCATTCGACTTTACTTTTGAACACAAATGTGTCTAAAATCTTCAGATGTATTTTAGTCTCTAAGGCCGATTCTTCACTATTTCAAATAAAGTCATTGTAGGATTTTAGTGTAACTGCCCCTAAATCTTTAGAACTTCCTTTTCATAGTTAGATACTAATTTCTCGAGGTTTAAATTAAAACATGAAAGAAGAGTGTTTTTACGCTCTATCCAGTGAAAGAAGAGTGTTTTTACGCTCTCTCCAGTGAACGAAGAGTGTTTTTACGCTTTCCCCAAGAAATTAACTTTGGAATCTCCCTTCTTCTACCGGAAAATGACTATCTTGTGCGACTGTTTTCACGCGTCTACTGCTTTGCTGGAAAACCTCATGACATGAAATCCCTTTGCTTGGTAGATTAAACTAAATTCTGGTTTTGAACTTTGAACGCAAACTCAAGCTTGCAAAAGCATAGTTTTCTGAGCGAACTTAAACTGTCTAAGATGACAAAAATCTAAAACTGGTGACTCAATGGGACAGAGCGTTTGAAATTTGCAGTTCATTCAAGATTTAAGAGATCAGTCGTGAACCACTACAAGGGAAATAAGCAGACCCTGATTTAGTCCACTGTTTGCAAGGAAGGTAGAAAGCTAGTGTCGTAATTCAAAAGCTCATAACTCAAGCCTCCACAGGATTTAATTTCGGACGGGCGATTAGTCAGATGCCAATGCTTAGACATTGAAAAGTTACTTCAGACAAATATTTTCTTACTTAAAAGTGCTTCAAGTCAGAATTTGTATTACTTAAGATTTCCCTTAGTCAATATTTTTTCTATCTTAAAAACTTCTAAAGGGTTGATTTTGAAAAAAAAAAAAACGAGTTCTCCCAAAAACGTAAAATTTCCACAGAATTCTATGAGGAACCAAATAAATTGACGAAGCTTGAATGTTAAGTCTTTCAACCCATTTCTTTCTCTTCATGTTTCATTCCATAAACTTTCTTCAAATTCCTATATACCCAAGAATTTTGTTAAATGTCCAAGTTCGACTCCACCAGAAATTTTCTGAAAATGATAGTTTCTCTTTTTCAAAAAAATTCCAAAATAAGAATCCCTTCAATGAAACAAGAAATTCCTATTCAAAGCATTCCATCACTCTTTCTACTTTAAATACTCTCTTTGTAAATCTAAGGAGGTGTTTTTGTTTTAGGTTTTTTTTTTTTTAATATTCATATATTTTTCCCTCTAACTTTAGAAGATATTTTCCCGAAACGTATGTACATATACGATAGTAAAACATCATACAACTGCTTGATGTTCAATTCACTTCACGCTGTCTTAAGGATATTCTTTCATTTTCTCATAACACATAGACATGTTATTTTTCATCCCATTCACTTCAAAGACTTGAGATCATCTTAATCGAGTCCTTTGAGAAAAACTTTCATAGAAAAGCATAAATGTAATGAAAATGTCAGTTTTCTTAAAGAAATCATAAGAATAAGAATTTTTTTTTTTTACTGAAACAAATTTCCCCTGTTCAAAGCATTAAGTGGCTCTTTTCGCATCAAATTCTGTATTTCCTCATGCAAACTTTATTCTTTTTCTACTTCATATCGTCGTTCGTTTCTTGTTTTTCCCTATGTAACTTAAAACTTCTTTTCTTAATCTATTTTTCATAAAGTATCATTCTTTTTTTTTTGAGTTGATTTTCTCTCTCTCTCTCTCTCTCTCTCTCTCTCTCTCTCTCTCTCTCTCTCTCTCTCTCTCTCTCTCTCTCTCTCTCTCTCTCTCTCTCTTTTAAATGCATTCCTAAGTTCATATTGAGAAGGGTTTAAATTTTGATTGAAAGATCATTTTAGGAAAAAGTTAAAAACTGATAAGGTTCGTTTCGGGAAAGTTGAAAACAGATAATGTTCGTTTCGGAAAAATACATTCTCATATAGGGTTAAAAAATGGAACACTTCATATTTTCTTAGGGGCGGTTTTGATGAAACACGTTTCAGTAAAAACAGTGAAATTCCCATTGAATAACATGGGGAACTATGAAATTTAAGAAGCACGTTTTCGTTCAAGGAAAATATTTTAAAAGGTCTATATTCGATTCAGTTGAAAACGATTCTGGTAGAAAACAGAATGCAGAAAAAACAGTCACAGCAAGTTCCTGAAAGTTGAAAATAGATGAGGTTGAAATTTGGAAAAATGTCTAAGGAAAGAAATTGTTATAAAACACAGACTGTTTAGTTTTCCCAGGCTAGGGGTCTTCAGTGAGAGCGCTTCTTCTTTTTCAACCCAAAGAATGAAGCGAGTCAGTTTGAAACATTTCAAACTCCCCGAAAATAAGCCGTGTACTCTGGTTTCGACTCAATACTGTAAAGCATTGCTCTCAGACCAGTCGGAATTCCGCCTCAATTGGTTGCCTAATGGAAAACCTTAGACCCCTTTCCAATAACAATTCCCAAATATCCTTAAAAAAAGTCTGGCAAAAAAAGCACTAATCCCCCATTAAATCAATGGCATTCGTTCTGTTACTGTTTTAAACATTTCAAAAGAAGTTTACATTCTCACTTTTACTTTAAAAATCTTGAAAGCTTAAATTTTGACCCATTTCAAAAAAAAAATTCACTTAAAATTTAATTTAAAAAAATAATAATTACTCTTTAAATTTATGTCTTAAAACTAAAAAAATATTTACGCGTAATATTTCAATTAATAATAAATATTCACAAACTTACCTTCTACTCTGCCCATTTAAAAAAAAATTCTGAATTTATATAATCGAAATCATTACTTCTCCAAGTAGTTCTTTTCCCCTGATTGTAGAGAGGAACTCTTCTGAAATCTTCACTTTTCCACATATGTTCATAAAAGCTTGAGCTACTTCCTTAGGATTCAACAAGCCCACAGCGTTCACGAAACTTGAAATCGCTTTCCTGTTCCACTCAGTAGTTAGGCATGGAGGATGCATCTGAATAGGTGGAAGTACTTCAGAAATGCATTCGCGACGTCTACATATGTGTCTAAGTTCACACTCCTCAATCGATGTATTTTGAAACTTTCAGGATTCTCCGAGCACGATTTTACGGAATTCTGAACCCATTAACAATTCCAGGATGCTGTCCCACACGCCATCCAAAATAATTTGGAGTTTCTTACACTGCTTTTTGGTTAATGCAACTCCTGTTGTTAAGTGAAAAATCCTGAAACAGAATTTGAAAGACTTGAAGACTTCTTACTTTATTTAAACTTAGAACAGAACTAAAATTCACTAAGCGTTTCCTTTGCATACTGTGACTAATGCATGACCCTTATCACAACACGTGGTGGTGTGTCACCATGTGTCAGCGCTTCACGGTGACTGTTTCCTTATCTGTTCATCTCTCAACGAACATGCTATCGACTCTAATCAGACAAAGCTTATTTTCAGGTAAATTCTTAGAGAAAAACGAAAGGACTTCATTATAATTAATTTTCATATCCAGAGAGAATAAAACTAAAATGTATTCGGTAAGAAATTCTTCATGGTTGAATTTTCCACAAAAGGAATACCGAAAGCGAAATAATTTAATCAGACACCCTGAAAGAATTCATCTCAGAATTAAAACCGCTTTTGAAAAAAAAACAAAAAAAAACAGTAAACTATAGAATACTTTGTTCTTCACATAAAGAAAACACAGTGTACGATTTCAATATTCCCTTTTTTCTTAAAATTTCTCACACGTAATAACTAAGATCAACTGAGTCCAGAAATGCTTCGTCTACTTTAGTATTTCGATTCAGAGGGAGTTCTTCCCGATACTGTTAAGATATTTTCTCAAAATCCAGTTGTAAAATAATTTTGGTCATGTTTATTTGATTGTCGTTGTCGGAGATTTCCAATCCGTTCATATCCACCATGTCATATACTGTGTCCCCGAGAGTTTCTTCAAGCAGAAAAGAGCCTTCATTCCACAGAAATTCTTCTTTTGGTGTTTGTAATGTTTCCAAAGTCAAATTATTTTTTTTTCCAATGCTTTCTTAATTAAAGCTGAAAACGAAATGGATAGAAGAAACGTCTGTTGTATGACTCTTAACATAGTAGATTTCTTATCACCCACGTTAGTCCAATGTTCACCGCACAGAGAAATTTCAGATTTCAAAATTTCACCATCCTGACCCACTTTTTTCTGAGTGAAATCCAATACATGGTGAAAATCTCGACTTATGCATTCCTTTGAGTGGGGAATCGCTCTCATGAAAGGGGGCAACGGTTAAAATCGACATTGATTAAAATTGGAGAGAGGAAAAATATGAGAATTGAATAAATAATGCATAGACGAGATTCCCGAAAACATAAAAAATATAAGTTTTATATAAAAAAAAAATTCCATGAAAAATATTGGAGGGTGAATGATATCTCACATCGGTCTTCCACTCCTCCCAAAATTTAACGAAGTCCATTAAATCTCTGTTGTCAGTACACGTATTTGTTTAATTTTGGGTGGAATGGATGACGATGTGAGATATCATTCGCCCTCCAATATTTTTCATGGAATTTTTTTTTTTATATAAAACTTATATTTTTTATGTTTTCGGGAATCTCGTCTATGCATTATTTATTCAATTCTCATATTTTTCCTCTCTCCAATTTTAATCAATGTCGATTTTAACCGTTGCCCCTTTCATGAGAGCAATTCCCCACTCAAAGGAATGCATAAGTCGAGATTTTCACCATGTATTGGATTTCACTCAGAAAAAATTGGGTCAGGATGGTGAAATTTTGAAATCTGAAATTTCTCTGTGCGGTGAACATTGGACTAACGTGGGTGATAAGAAATCTACTATGTTAAGAGTCATACAACAGACGTTTCTTCTATCCATTTCGTTTTCAGCTTTAATTAAGAAAGCATTGGAAAAAAAAATAATTTGACTTTGGAAACATTACAAACACCAAAAGAAGAATTTCTGTGGAATGAAGGCTCTTTTCTGCTTGAAGAAACTCTCGGGGACACAGTATATGACATGGTGGATATGAACGGATTGGAAATCTCCGACAACGACAATCAAATAAACATGACCAAAATTATTTTACAACTGGATTTTGAGAAAATGTCTTAACAGTATCGGGAAGAACTCCCTCTGAATCGAAATACTAAAGTAGACGAAGCATTTCTGGACTCAGTTGATCTTAGTTATTACGTGTGAGAAATTTTAAGAAAAAAGGGAATATTGAAATCGTACACTGTGTTTTCTTTATGTGAAGAACAAAGTATTCTATAGTTTACTGTTTTTTTTTGTTTTTTTTCAAAAGCGGTTTTAATTCTGAGATGAATTCTTTCAGGGTGTCTGATTAAATTATTTCGCTTTCGGTATTCCTTTTGTGGAAAATTCAACCATGAAGAATTTCTTACCGAATACATTTTAGTTTTATTCTCTCTGGATATGAAAATTAATTATAATGAAGTCCTTTCGTTTTTCTCTAAGAATTTACCTGAAAATAAGCTTTGTCTGATTAGAGTCGATAGCATGTTCGTTGAGAGATGAACAGATAAGGAAACAGTCACCGTGAAGCGCTGACACATGGTGACACACCACCACGTGTTGTGATAAGGGTCATGCATTAGTCACAGTATGCAAAGGAAACGCTTAGTGAATTTTAGTTCTGTTCTAAGTTTAAATAAAGTAAGAAGTCTTCAAGTCTTTCAAATTCTGTTTCAGGATTTTTCACTTAACAACAGGAGTTGCATTAACCAAAAAGCAGTGTAAGAAACTCCAAATTATTTTGGATGGCGTGTGGGACAGCATCCTGGAATTGTTAATGGGTTCAGAATTCCGTAAAATCGTGCTCGGAGAATCCTGAAAGTTTCAAAATACATCGATTGAGGAGTGTGAACTTAGACACATATGTAGACGTCGCGAATGCATTTCTGAAGTACTTCCACCTATTCAGATGCATCCTCCATGCCTAACTACTGAGTGGAACAGGAAAGCGATTTCAAGTTTCGTGAACGCTGTGGGCTTGTTGAATCCTAAGGAAGTAGCTCAAGCTTTTATGAACATATGTGGAAAAGTGAAGATTTCAGAAGAGTTCCTCTCTACAATCAGGGGAAAAGAACTACTTGGAGAAGTAATGATTTCGATTATATAAATTCAGAATTTTTTTTTAAATGGGCAGGGTAGAAGGTAAGTTTGTGAATATTTATTATTAATTGAAATATTACGCGTAAATATTTTTTTAGTTTTAAGACATAAATTTAAAGAGTAATTATTATTTTTTTAAATTAAATTTTAAGTGAATTTTTTTTTTTGAAATGGGTCAAAATTTAAGCTTTCAAGATTTTTAAAGTAAAAGTGAGAATGTAAACTTCTTTTTTGAAATGTTTAGAACAGTAACAGAACGAATGCCATTGATTTAATGGGGGATTAGTGCTTTTTTTGCCAGACTTTTTTTAAGGATATTTGGGAATTGTTATTGGAAAGGGGTCTAAGGTTTTCCATTAGGCAACCAATTGAGGCGGAATTCCGACTGGTCTGAGAGCAATGCTTTACAGTATTGAGTCGAAACCAGAGTACACGGCTTATTTTCGGGGAGTTTGAAATGTTTCAAACTGACTCGCTTCATTCTTTGGGTTGAAAAAGAAGAAGCGCTCTCACTGAAGACCCCTAGCCTGGGAAAACTAAACAGTCTGTGTTTTATAACAATTTCTTTCCTTAGACATTTTTCCAAATTTCAACCTCATCTATTTTCAACTTTCAGGAACTTGCTGTGACTGTTTTTTCTGCATTCTGTTTTCTACCAGAATCGTTTTCAACTGAATCGAATATAGACCTTTTAAAATATTTTCCTTGAACGAAAACGCGCTTCTTAAATTTCATAGTTCCCCATGTTATTCAATGGTAATTTCACTGTTTTTACTGAAACGTGTTTCATCAAAACCGCCCCTAAGAAAATATGAAGTGTTCCATTTTTTAACCCTATATGAGAATGTATTTTTCCGAAACGAACATTATCTGTTTTCAACTTTCCCGAAACGAACCTTATCAGTTTTTAACTTTTCCTAAAATGATCTCTCAATCAAAATTTAAACCCTTCTCAATATGAACTTAGGAATGCATTTAAAAGACAGAGAGAGAGAGAGAGAGAGAGAGAGAGAGAGAGAGAGAGAAAATCAACTCAAAAGAATGATACTTTATGAAAAATAGATTAAGAAAAGAAGTTTTAAGTTACATAGGGAAAAACAAGAAACGAACGACGATATGAAGTAGAAAAAGAATAAAGTTTGCATGAGGAAATACAGAATTTGATGCGAAAAGAGCCACTTAATGCTTTGAACAGGGGAAATTTGTTTCAGTAAAAAAATTCTTATTCTTATGATTTCTTTAAGAAAACTGACATTTTCATTACATTTATGCTTTTCTATGAAAGTTTTTCTCAAAGGACTCGATTAAGATGATCTCAAGTCTTTGAAGTGAATGGGATGAAAAATAACATGTCTATGTGTTATGAGAAAATGAAAGAATATCCTTAAGACAGCGTGAAGTGAATTGAACATCAAGCAGTTGTATGATGTTTTACTATCGTATATGTACATACATTTCGGGAAAATATCTTCTAAAGTTAGAGGGAAAAATATATGAATATTAAAAAAAAAAAAACCTAAAACAAAAACACCTCCTTAGATTTACAAAGAGAGTATTTAAAGTAGAAAGAGTGATGGAATGCTTTGAATAGGAATTTCTTGTTTCATTGAAGGGATTCTTATTTTGGAATTTTTTTGAAAAGAGAAACTATCATTTTCAGAAAATTTCTGGTGGAGTCGAACTTGGACATTTAACAAAATTCTTGGGTATATAGGAATTTGAAGAAAGTTTATGGAATGAAACATGAAGAGAAAGAAATGGGTTGAAAGACTTAACATTCAAGCTTCGTCAATTTATTTGGTTCCTCATAGAATTCTGTGGAAATTTTACGTTTTTGGGAGAACTCGTTTTTTTTTTTTTTCAAAATCAACCCTTTAGAAGTTTTTAAGATAGAAAAAATATTGACTAAGGGAAATCTTAAGTAATACAAATTCTGACTTGAAGCACTTTTAAGTAAGAAAATATTTGTCTGAAGTAACTTTTCAATGTCTAAGCATTGGCATCTGACTAATCGCCCGTCCGAAATTAAATCCTGTGGAGGCTTGAGTTATGAGCTTTTGAATTACGACACTAGCTTTCTACCTTCCTTGCAAACAGTGGACTAAATCAGGGTCTGCTTATTTCCCTTGTAGTGGTTCACGACTGATCTCTTAAATCTTGAATGAACTGCAAATTTCAAACGCTCTGTCCCATTGAGTCACCAGTTTTAGATTTTTGTCATCTTAGACAGTTTAAGTTCGCTCAGAAAACTATGCTTTTGCAAGCTTGAGTTTGCGTTCAAAGTTCAAAACCAGAATTTAGTTTAATCTACCAAGCAAAGGGATTTCATGTCATGAGGTTTTCCAGCAAAGCAGTAGACGCGTGAAAACAGTCGCACAAGATAGTCATTTTTCGGTAGAAGAAGGAGATTCCAAAGTTAATTTCTTGGGGGAAAGCGTAAAAACACTCTTCGTTCACTGGAGAGAGCGTAAAAACACTCTTCTTTCACTGGATAGAGCGTAAAAACACTCTTCTTTCATGTTTTAATTTAAACCTCGAGAAATTAGTATCTAACTATGAAAAGGAAGTTCTAAAGATTTAGGGGCAGTTACATTAAAATCCTGCAATGACTTTATTTGAACTAGTGAAGAATCGGCCTTAGAGACTAAAATACATATGAAGATTTTAGACACATTTCTGTTCAAAAGTAAAGTCGAATGGAAAAATAAGAGCAATTAAATCGATAGGAAAAGATTGATAGGTTGAATCAGAAAAAAAAAAAAAAAAAAAAAAAACTAAGAAAAAAAAATAAGTTTCATAAAAATAAACCGAAGTTTTAAGAATCATACAACACTGAATAGAAGGAAAAACATAATAAGTAAAATAAGGGAATACGATATTTTCACTATGAGAGTTTGGAAACATCTGCTTTTCTTACGAATTAGTAAAACGTGAAATAAAAATGTTTAGAGGAAGTATGGACTTAGTCGCAACGTCTCCAGAATGAAAGCTTTTTCTGCTGAGACAATGAATAAAAAATACGATAATGAAAACCTAATTGAAACGAAAGAAAAGGTCAATGAAACTAAACGTCTAAAGAAAAAATGCGGCAGGCACAGAAGTTAAAAATGATGGGATCGATACGGGAGAACTGGACATTTAGTGGAAGAAATATACGCGAAGTTTTGAAACATCTCAATTTAAAGCGAACTAAATGAGGGAAAGGAATGAGATTGGGGAAGTTCTTATTAACTTTGATGAAGTGAGGAAACAATAAAAATTTAGTTATACATGAAATAAAGTAAAAAAAAATAGCTCGTTTAAGAATATGGTTTTTGGTAAAAGTAGGAAATTTTAGTGGAAATGTCATGACCAGCATTTCGAAAAGAAATAGATTGAGTCGATATGTATGGAAAAGAAGTAAGAATTTCATTATTTTCGCTATGGGGGTGGGGAATAACTGCTTTTCTGATGAGTTAGTAAAACGTTAAAAAAATAATGTTTATGGGATGAACGGAATCACTAGCTTTGCCTCTAGAATGAATGTTTTTTCGGACGAGACAGAAAAATATACAGCCCAAAGAATACAAATTTTATCGTAAGAAAAAAGGTTTTAGATTGTATGTCTTGACAATGAATGCTTTCTTATTGGGACAGTCCACGAAAAGTATAGCAAACTAGGAAAGAATAAAAAAATGCATATTTGATTACATGCAAAGCTTTGAGGAATATTTTTAAGCAAGTTTGAAAATATGCTATATAAGGAAACAAAAATCTGATGACTTGCTACATCTAAAATAATCGTTTTGTTGAAATGAAATGGAAAAAAAAAAGAGTCCAAATAAATGGAGTCACAAGTTTGACCAAGTAAGAAAACAATTACTGACATACTGAAAAGTTTTACGAAATTTCAAAAAAAAAGATGAAGTAAAATAGCGAAATTGGGAAGCTATAATGATATGCGAAATAAAGTAAGAAAATATTGTTTCATCAGAATTTTAACTGTGAAAGACCTGTAGAGTTCTTGAACACACGAAAAAATTACGAGAAAATAATATGGCAAAGGCGAAAGACTCAGAATTAGCATGAAGTCATTTAACAAAAAAAAAATGACAAAGTCCAATAATTACTGCGAACAGGAACGAAATCGTTTCTAAAGAAGCATTTCCTCGTCTCATGATCTGTAATAAAATTGAATAAAGGAAAAAGAAAAGTTCCCCAGAAAATTCATTACATCTACACGAAAAAACTCCTCCAAACATACAAAAAATATAAAAAAATTCATGATGAAATAACGTAAAAGTTATAAAAAAGAAAAGAGCTGGAATACATAGTACATGAAAATACGACTAGAAAAATATTGGAAGGGCGAAAGACTCAGAATTAACATGTCTACATTTCCGCTTGATTTCCCAAAAATTTTGTCAAAGTCCAATAGTTACAGCGACCAGGAACGAAATCGTTTCTAAAGAAGCATTTCCCCGTCTCATGGTCTGAAATAAAATTAAATGTATGATAAAGAAAAGTTCAAGAAAATTCATTACATCTACACGAAAAAACTCCCTCAAAACATACGAAAAATATATAAAAAAAAAAAAACACGAAGAAATAATGTAAAAGTAATTAAAAAAAATGGAGTGAATACGTAGTACATGAGACCACCTGACCAATTTTTTGAAACCAAATCATCGTGAGTTAGGACCTTGCTAAGACCATTAGAGCATTTTACTCCATTGGAAAGAAAATTCCCCAGCATCGTTACGTAAAAATTTCCTCCGGGGAAAAATAACATCGAAGAGGAGGAAAAATCTCGCTTGAAAACCACTGGAATAAATACAAAAAATCCCAACGGACCCACTCGGTTGTTGCCATCCTTCAAAATCAAAGATCCATCGAAAGTTCCAAGAAGCACCGCTAGGGGGCAGCACATCGAGTTGACACCCCCTATATCCACCCCCTTTCCCACTCGATCGTTGCCATCCCCCAAAATCAAAGATCCATTGAAAGTTCCAAGAAGCACCGCTAGGAGGCAGCACATCATGGGGACGATCACGTGACAAAAATTCTGACTCGGGGACAGCTGGGACAGTCTCGTGGGCAGCCAGGGGCAGCCTCGTGGGCAGCCGGGGACAGCCAATGTTAAGTCTATGGGAGGGCTGCCCCTGTGCCATTAGTCTCCATTTTCCTCTACTAATGCTAATCGTTTGCATGTCCTCTCGCGGGCGACGCATGCTGCGAATTTCAGGCCAATCGGATGCTTCCTTCTTGGTGTTGCATTTTGGGTGGCCAGCAGTGTATTTAAAGAAATAAGCCAGGAATTTTAATGACAGCTTTGAATGAAGTATTAAGAAGAAAAGCAACTTTTTTTCTCAGTAAATAAGTAAAATCATCAAGAAATTATTTTCGCCTTAGTTTGTTAAAACTGGGTGACGGAAAACCAGTTGTTGCAGAGGACTTGAGGCCCCTTTTCACTGCCGTACCAATAGTTACTATACATTTATTAATGATAAAAATATTGTGATTGAAATAATGACATTTTTTTGTCAATGAGGATAAGGTGTTATATATTACACTTTTTTGCACATAACTGCACTTCCTTCAGAATATAACAAGCTAAAAGGTGTTCTTCGCGGGAACGAAAAAAGCAGACCTGTGTCATTTTGTTTTTTATAACAGTGTCAAAAGAAAAGACTCTTACTATGTGTAAGACATTGTGACATTATGTTAAGCGTGTTTTTTTATATCCAAGAGTAAATAATTTAAGTAATTTTACCCTTTTTGTGTCACAATTCTGAATTCTTACTTTTTATTCGCTTACTTCCCAGATAGCGCAGCCCTGCACTTTATCATAGGCCCGACACTGAGTCACCGCCTTCTATTCCTAAAAGAGGGTAGCTCAGTGTTGGACCTACGTTAAATTGCAAGGCTGTACTACCTGGGTTATTATATTCTGCGTTTTCGTATAAATCAGAAAAGGTCATTAGTCACTATCACACGGCCGTTACGTGTTTTGTGTGTGCGATCGCGAGACATTTGAAAGAGGCTGGCCTTAGTTCTCGAAAAAAATAACATTTGCATGATATGATTAACTTTGGCGTAAATCTTTTGTAATACTTTATATTGGTATAAAACTATGGCAGTTATTTTAATTACAAAGTGTACATTTGTGTAACAACATCGGTTTTACGAAAGATACCTATAGATTCCAAAGAATTTGAATTATTAAAAAGCCGGTAAAATCTAGTTAATAATACGTAATTTTAAATTTTCAGTAATTGAAAACAAGTTGATTTTTCCAAAAGGGCCTCGAAGATATTTTTTTTGCGCGAGGCCCCGAGTTTTTCAGGTACGCCAGTGTGTGTGTGTGTGTGTGTGTGTGTGTGTGTGTGTGTGTGTGTTTTACTCATATAAAAAGCCTCAAAAAATGATAAAAAGATACCTGCGCAGGGAATATTTTGGTATAGGAAATAAGGATTAGTCTAAAATAAGTTCATATAAATAATTTTTCCCTCGATACATATTTTAGAGATTGATTTTTAATGCAAAGTAAAGTAACTGGCAAATTAGAAACTTCTTAAATTTTTTTACAGGACGATATATGAAAATTTCTTTTTTTGAATTTCTAGTAATGTTTTTAAATTCACTGAATAATTGGCCTCCGTATGCCGCCAGAAACAAACTTTGGCATTATTCTTATTTCTTAAAATTTCAGTGTCTGGTTTGCACACAAACTGTTGAATACATAAAAGTAGGGGCCACAAAACGATGAAATTTGATTTGCTATTTCATGAATGCGGAAAATATGAAGATGGTCACAATACAGCAAATCTCTGTATCTGTACATCAACGGGCGATGGGGGAAGGGATTGGAAACTGAAAAAAAAAACAAAAAAACTTTGAAAATCTCTTTTTAAGAACCTCGTGCCTCAAAACTTGCAAAAAAAAATATTGTAAAAGAATTCTGCAGCAAATAATTTTGTTTTGTTTTTTCCTAAACTGCGGGGCCCTGGGCGACCGCCCCGGTTGCCCTTACGGTCCAGCCGGCCCTGGCTATAATTAAACATTGAAGGAACTTACATCTCATTCCTCACCCTACTTACTTTTACTCTTTTTTTTTTTTTTTGCTAATCTTTTACACCTAATGAGACTCAAAACGTTGCTAGTCTTCAAACGGGAACCAGCCCTCTCGACTGTTTAACGGATGCAGCATTTCTTGCCGTCTCACGAGTGGCATTAAAAAAATTCAGATTTCTAGATAGTTCATGGTAAAAAATTAAGAGCAATACTCAATTTTTATCAAAATGAACTTAAAAAAACTGAGTGTTTGAGATTTACAATCACGAACTATGCAATTTGAAAAGGAAGAAAACTGAGGGGCAAACGGGATGTTTTGCCCCCTCACTCATTTGCGGGCGGGGGCAACTTGGGTACATCCCGCAGTTCCGCCGCCGCTGGATGTGCCCAAAATGAGCTTTCTAGCTCAAATATGTGCTGAGATATTTACATTAATATGAATTTCTATAGTGTAACCCATAAGCATAATGGGGAGAGGGGAGCACGTGCCCCCAACTTCAGAAAATTTTAAGGCAACGATAGGCAGCAACTATGAATGGGAGGTTTAATGAAGTAACTACAAAATTCAAAGAGGAAGAAACAAAAGCTTTATAACACATATCAGTGTTGTTATGCTCAACTTTTAAATTTAGCTGTGATTCATTTTTGTGAGGAAGTAAAACCTCAGCAAAATGTTATCAATGTAGAACATTTTTCATGTAGCAGTAAAAAGATTTGTAATACTTAAAAAAATGTGTATAAAAAAGTGAGGACTTTTTTCAGAAAACTTAGCATCAGGTCAAAGATATGCTGGACTGTTCATCATTCACCAGCAGTGGTTGAAGGATAATGCATAACAAAAAAAAATTGTTTGTTATGCACGGTTTTTTAAAGACCCAAATTTTGTGACATTTACGAAGAAACTGTCTCCAAGAATGACCTCCCCGCGTTTTTTTTTTTTTTTTTTTGGTTGGAGGTTTAACGACCACCGTGAGCTACTCAAATGGGCTATAAGCAGTCGCCCGTCCCTAATTTAGGGTCACTGGTTCCAGGGAAGGGAGAGAGCCAGTGCCGTAAGACAAACACAACATCCATGCCTGACGGGATTCGAACCCCGGACCCCTTACGGACGAATGATCAGAGGCCAACGCCTTAGACCACTGCGCCATCGGGGCGGCCCCCGTGTTTCGGAAGAGCGACTTTATGATCATACGTGTGCCATCGACTAAACATTTCATTCTGTCCAGTTTCGTGATTTTTTTACTGAAGGTTTAACGACCACCGTGAGCAACTCAATGGGCTATAAACAGTCGCAAGTCAATAATTTAGAGTCACTGGTTCCAGGGAAGGGAGAGAGCCAGTGCCGTAAGACAAACACAACATCCATACCTCACCGGGATTCAAACCCGGACCCTTCACGAACGAATGATCATAAGCTAGTGCTTAGACCACTGTGCCATCGAGGCGGCCAGGTTCGTGATGAGCAATACGACTGCACCCTTTTCCAGTCGTAGAATGTGAGGAGGAGGTCCACTCATCTTGATGGTGCGCAAAAATTCAACTGGATAGCATACTCTTTCACTCTCATCTTCAGTTACAACTGTGTTTGTAAATGTTGTTGGAATGAGATTCGCGTTGCGAATACTCTTCATTCTCTCTTGTCTGAGACATATAGTTGCGACCCATTGATCGCTCAAGCCTTCCAGTAAGGCTCTTACATTTTCTTTTCTTTCTTTTTTTCTGCCGGAGACATTCTGTTAAGGGTAAGTATGCAATAAAGTATTTACTTACTTTAGGACTGATCATAGAACACCATACACACACCGAGTCTGACACTGAACTGAGCGCCTGATGTAGATTAGAGTCACACGCTTCTCCCATAGACTTTACATGGTAACTTTGCCGCTCCGCCACGCCCGAACCGTTGCTTCAATCTCAGTTTTGTTTCTTCAACTGGCACATCTACATGGTAAGACCTTTATTTTGATACATCAACCATATTTTTACGTTAAGCCGTTCTCTCAAAATAGGTCTCACAGTAAAAAACTCAATATGTACATTTTAAATATTTTCACTAACAATGAATGGTCAACGGAATGTTTATTTACATCTTTATATAATGGAAACGTCTTACCTACGTGAATAAACTCGATCGAATGAATACTAAATTGTGTACATACATCATACAATCCAATGGCATAACGCAAGCAGGTCTTCGAGAGTCTTAGCTGTTTTGATGCGAAGAACTTCGATATGATCGCCTGCTAGCGTTTCCAAGAAAACATGAATCAGCGTATGGAGGTGAATGGACTATACTGCTTTGCGCAACGGTTCACTCAGAAAAGACTTCGAACTATGTCAGTCCCTCTATGCTTCCGCCTTTAACAGCGCGTGTTTCGCAAGAGTTGTTTCAGTCAACCGCACGCTTCTCCAGACTATGCCGCCCCACAATCCCCGAACCATTGCTCCAATCTCATGTTTCTCTTTGACTGGCACGTCTCATGATACCTCAACAATATTTTTACTTTCAGCCGTTCTCTCAAAATAGGTCTTACAGTAAAAAACCTTATAGAATTAATATATACACTGCTGGCCACCCAAAATGCAACACCAAGAAGGACACGAGATAGCAAAGCCAGATTTACTGGACACATAACAGATACAAAGATGAAACGATTGATCTTACAGGCCCGTGCGACTTGCGGAACACGCAGACATCAGTAGTTCATGTGGCCCCCATGGCTGGCAATAACGGCCGCTACACGCCGCGGCATCGAACGAAAGAGGCTTTGTATGTTGGCTTGGGGTATGTCGGTCCAGGCTGCTTCCACACGTTGCCACAGTTCATCAGGCGTAGCCGCGGGTGGTGCTTGCCGGGCCACACGGTTGCCGATCAGCGACCAGACGTGTTCGATGGGCGACATATCGGGAGAACAGGCGGGCCATGGCAGCAGTGGCACCTGATGGGCAATGAAGAATTGTTACATGATACGTGCCACGTGCGGGCGCGCATTGTCCTGCAGGTAAGGGAGAACTACAGGTTCCAAAACGTCGGTGATGTAGTGGTGGCTGAGTGTACCGGCGATGCGTACCAGAGGGGTGCGGGTGTCATATCCAATTGCGCCCCAAACCTTAACGCCAGGCGACGGACCGGTATGGCGATCCATAATGCCGGCGTCATACAGTCTCTCACCGCGGTGCCGCCACACGCGGATCCGATCATCGTGGTGTTGCAGGCAGGAGCGGGATTCGTCGGAGAAGACAATGTCGTGCCATTCCGTAGTCCAGGTGCGGCGTTCAACGGCCCACTGCCGCCGCCCTCGCCGGTGGTATAACGTCAATGGTAATCGGAGCAATGGGCGCCGTGCGACAAGTCCCCGATCCTGCAGACAACGTCGAACGGTACGTGCTGACACAGGTTGTTTCGCAACACACTCTAATTCCTGCGCTAACGTTCGTGATGTGGCGGTGCGAGCCGTCAATGCCCACCGCACAACATGCCGGTCCTCTTGTTCGGTGGTGCGCCGCGCCTGCGGCAATCGCTCACGTCGGTCCGTCCGTCCTTCCTGCACCAATCGAATCATACTCGCCTCACTGTGGTTGGATGTCTTCCCACACGGGTGCCGTTGTCTCGGTACGATAAACCGCTGTCGCGATAAGCCACTATTCGTCCTCTGTCGTACTCCGAAACGTGCTGGAATGACTGCCGTATTTTGCCACGAGGCATCAGGAAGCTTCCCACGCACAGGCCCGGTAGCACAACACAATTCCACTACTTACACCCCGCCTTCTGCTTAACCTTTTTATAGTGCTTCTCGGCGGCGTGCCGGGCGCACATGATTTGCATATGCCCTGCAATGCTAATCGTTTCCATGTCCTCTCACGGGCGACGCATGCTGCGAATTTCAATCCAATCGGATGCTTCCTTCTTGGTGTCGCATTTTGGGTGGCCAGCCGCGTAGATATCAGGTTAACCTTGAAAATGTCATTTCGTCACGTTTAGAGAATTTTTGGTTGAGATTAACTTCAGTGAAATGTTTTATAAATAGTGCTCCCATTGCGGTCCCAACTTTCAAGTTGGGACCGCAATGGGATAACTATTTATAAAACAAAACTCTAACGATGCCATATGATTTTTTCCAGAATTTTAAAATTAGTTTTGAAAAATATTCAAGGTCAAAGGTTATTTCGGTGAGACTGAGAAAGCTAACCTTTTTATTTTTTTCAGCACATGATTTAAAAGCTCATATAAAATGCTATAAAAAGACACTAATTTCAATCTTCTAGCCCAATTAGGTAATGAGATACAACTGCTCAAAATAAGTTACAACTCCAGTGGTCACAATTTTATAAATTTCAAGGTCATGTAATTCGAAACCCCGTGGGTGGATAGGGCTAAAATTTGGGATTTACGCATAAGTCTCCACGCCTAGCAATCACACCAAATTTCATGGAAATCAAAAGGGGTCAGGTTGAAAATGACCATTTCATTGGTTGATTTGACACGGAATGGCCCGTAACTGTAAAATCAATGCAGATATGTAAAATCTGAAAAAGTTTTGAATTCCTTACAAAATTATCTTTAAAATGATGTGCTATTTATTGTTTGAAATTGTCGTTGCTTTTTAAAACGCAGTCATATGCTTAAAATGCTTACATGAAGTGTTGCACGACTTTTGCACCAAGCTGTACATCTTGCTATATCAAGGAATGGGACAAGCATTTATTCCTTCGTTTAAAGTGAAATTAAAGTTCAAAAACTGAACTATCCATGGAATCTGGTGTTTCCTCTGCACAGTCGGAAGGCAATTCTGTTTTTGAGCTTCGAACAAAGCAAATTCAAAAATTCTTTCTCTGTGATGTAATATGACAAGAGCAGACCGTGGAATAGGAAGACATGCATTTTAAGTGGAATTTAAATTTCAAAAATTGCATCCCATTGCTCACTCTATCATAAAAATAAAGAAATGAAAATTTTGTAATTTCATTTCATTTAAAAAAAAAAAAAAAAGAGCAGAACTTGTTTGCTTCATTGACTGATATAGAGGTATGCACGAGCCTTATTTTGTGAGCCGGTCCCAGTTCAAGCCCATGTGTTTAAGGCTCGGCCTGTCAATTGCAGATATTATTATATTAGGCTTGGCCCACGATGTGCCATTTTGTATTATTTTGTCTTGCTATTGTATTTTATTAAATTGTGATAATTAAATAATGAAATGAGATATTATTTGAAAACATTTAGTTGAATATGAGCCTAAAAATATTAACTAAACTTTGGCAGAATTATCAAAGAATATAACCTCTAAAGGCAAAAAAAAAAAAAGGGAGAGACTAAGCATCAAATTCAAAAAGTAGGAACTGTACACCAAATTATACTTAAAATACAATGCCGGACAATTGCTAAGGACAGATGACAATAGCAACGATAGCAGCCATAAAATGCAAGGTAGGAAAATGTGGAAATTAGCATAAGTGCTGGATACAGTAAGACGTGTTGTGCGTATGCAAATTTTGGATTGCCGAACTTGTTCGTGACGTCATAGCGCTGATAAGAGATATAAAGGATTTGACGCGTATTGACAGTTGTTGTTCAAACGCAAAGTTGAAAGGGAAAGAATCAATTGACGAACTTTCAATTTTCAGTATGTCTTCCCGACATCACCTAGATGATTTTACACGTGGCCGTATTATTGGCAAGATTGAAGAAGGGCAAAAAATAACAGATGTTGCCAGGGAGTTCGACGTCAGCCACAGTGTTGTTTCAAGGCTTTGGTAATCATTTCAAACAAATGGAGAGTGTAGCAAACGTCCCTGGGGAGGTCGTGTTCGCAGTACGACACCTGCAGAAGATCGGTACATAGTGCTATCAACAAAAAGACACCGGCGTAGCACAGCTATTGAGGTAGCAAATCAGTTTATGGCTGCTACTGGCAAGCGGATCTCCCGAAAAACTGTCGCCAGACGTTTGCATGAAGGAGGATTATACGCCCGCCGTCCTGTTGTGTGCATCCCATTGTCCAGACGTCACCGTACCGCCCGTTTGCAATGGTGCCATCAACATCGCAATTGGACTGATAACGACTGGTCTGCTGTCCTCTTCTCAGATGAGAGTAGATACAGTCTATCGTCTGATTGTCGACGACAACTGATCTGGCGTGATAGTGGTACTGCATATTGTCCCGCAAACATACAGGAAAGGGACCGATATCCGACATGTAGTGCTTTTTTATTGGAGGTTTAACGACCACCGTGAGCAACTCAATGGACTATAAGCAGTCGCCCGTCCCTAATTTTTTTTTTTTTTTGATTGGAGGTTTAACGACCACCGTGAGCAACTCAATGGGCTATAAGCAGTCGCCCGTCCCTAATTTAGGGTCACTGGTTCCAGGGAAGGGAGAGAGCCAGTGCCGTAAGACAAACACAACACCCATGCCTCACCGGGATTCGAACCCGTACCCCAGACGGACGAATGATCAGAGGCCAGCGCTTTAGACCACTGCACCACCAAGGCGGCGTCCCTAATTTAGGGTCACTGGTTCCAGGAAAGGGAGAGAGCCAGTGCCGTAAGACAAACACAACATCCATGCCTGACCGGGATTCGAACCCGGACCCCTTCGGACGAATGATCAGAGGCCAACGCCTTAGACCACTGCGCCACCGAGGCGGCGACACGTAGTGTCATGGTACGGGCTGGCATCATGATCAATGGCCGTACGTCCCTCTATGTGCTTCCAACTGGGACTATGACTGGCCAATGATACATTAATGATGTTCTGCTACCTCATGTTCACATGTTACGTGGTGCTGTCGGTGATAGATTCATTTTCATGGACGACAACGCAACATGTCATCGAACAGTCGCTGTCCAGGAGTGTCTTGAGAGCGAGGATATTCAACGCCTCGTATGGCCAGCACGTTCTCCAGATCTGAATCCCATTGAAAATGTGTGGGATGCTTTGGGGAGGAGTCTTGCTAGTCGCCAATGCCCTCCAATAGACAAGGACACCCTCATCCGTGCACTGACAGAGGAATGGGATAAATTACCCCAACAGCTGCTTGATAATGTTGTGCAAAGCATGACACGACGTGTGGAATCTTGCATCACCCTCCATGGTGGCCATATCCCGTATTGACATCTTACGCTGGAACGCCTGCGGACGGCAATTGCATTTTTTTCACGTTTACGTATTCTGCACAAAATGGCCTGTTTGTCCCTTGAACACGTTCCAAAGCCTTCTGGATTTCAGAGCACAATAAATTGTCTTTCTTGTAATGTCCTGGCATTCTGACATTATTTTATTTCACTTGGCATCGAACCACACTTACTTTTTTATGCGCTATATAGCCGTTTATGATCCGTCCTTAGCAATTGTCCAGCAGTGTAGTATAACTGTACTAAAAATACGAAAATTCTTGGCGTAGAATAGAAATAAAAGTTTCCAAGCTTTCGCACATCAACCAGATGGCTTTCTCAAGGAAGGTAGACAGCTAACTGCAAACTGGATAATAGAACGTTTCAACACTTTGAATGCAGTCACTTGACTAGACAATAAATGATTAGGAGCAAACTTGATATTTCGAAGAAACGAGGTCACGTTGGTTGGGCACGCGGTACAATGGTAGAGAACTCAGCATTATTTGAAGAACTGATTCCAAATACGTGGCAACTCCAGAGAAACGCTATCATTGCAAGCCTCGCAGCTGGTCAAGATTTCCAAGGTTTCGCGAATGGCGTTAGATTTGGGTGTGGAGTATGAAGCTAATTTCTTTACATCACTCCATATAGGATCGGCGGACTTTAACTTGACTTCTCTTGATAGGGCAGTGGTTATTTTTTCCCATCTCTTGTATCCCTTTTATGTTCGCTGATTCTAATTCCAAACGCCGTCAGGGTATTTTAGTGGGATGGCATAAACACCTGCTTCATTGAGAAGAGGGGGCTTGTCAATATTTCTCTTAAGCATCGTGTATAAAGATGCCGGAGACCTTATGCCGACACCAAAGTTCATCATCCTGAGCGCGTTTTGAGTTGATAGGAAATATTTGGTATGTAGGGAATAGAGCCCAGGTAGCGAAGTTGCGGCATAGAAATGTTATTAGCACAGCTGGTTCTGGCTTTCTCGATAAAGTTATGCATCTGGTTCGAAGTAAGCATGTTCAAAATCTCCCTTTCTCTGAACTAGCAAGCGACAACACTACTAAAGTCAATCCCTATACAGATTAAGAAAAGGAGAAACAATTGATGTCATCCACTCTCATACAAACACCCACATCCCACCCCACTCAGACATCCCCCAATTGCCAACTCCAAACAACACACACACTTGCGTGGGGTTGAATCTTTTTGTTGTCAACAAGTCTCAAAGTGTTTTGACAATCTTAATACTTACAGATGGTAAAAACACTGTGACTGCCTTTCCTAGCCTTGGTGGTTATGCCCTGAGCCATGTCATGAAAGTCAGTAAAACCAGCAAAACAGTTAGACCAGAAAATCAGGAAACAACTTTTTTATCTTTCTTTATCATTGCGATAAAAAGAATGGGTCGACTTGGTCTGGCATGGATCAGACCTCTAGATTGATATAGCAAAAACAGATCAAAGACTAGGAAAAACACATTTCATTAAGAAATATAAAGGTGCTCTTTAGGACTATTGCCCATTTTTCTTTCATGTTCAACATATGAAGATCTTAGCAAAGTATAATGAGAAGATACAACATCACTTCTCTGTGCCTTGGTGTGAGGATACCCAGCACAATTGCTTTGCTCTGCAGTTTAATTATAAAATGAAGCAAAGGATCCCCCCATACACACACATTGATGTCTAAATTGTTCACACAGCATGGCACACAGGTGTCTAGAACAGGCATAAGGAAGGACAATTTGTGAAGAAAAGGAAACAAAAGTGTGCAAAAATGCACTCTGACATGAGGTTGAGAAACAACATAATTCTGAGTCACATTTTTCCATTTGTAACAGCTTTTTATATTAGATAAGAACTACCAAGGGCAGATATCTTACTAGAAAAAATCAATCAACACCCCTTGTTTGCCCTTGCCAAGATGAACCCTGCAAAGCATTTGCATCTTGCCCAACACCATAATACACTGCCGGAAAGTGTAAAAAGAACACCATTAAAAATTGCAGCTGTATATATGAGATTTATGGTGAAAAATTTATGAGATTTATGTTGTAGCAACAATTTGTTAAGAAAGGAAAGTGATCACACGTGTGAAATGATTCAATGTTTATTTTACCTTTTAACGCATATTACAGTGTACAGAAGGCACATTTTATTAAGGTGTTGCACTTCCTCCAGCAGCAATACAAGCTTCCAATCTGGCATGCAATTGATTGTGCAAATGCTGGATATTACACTGGAGTTTCAACTTGGACGTACAATTCAGAGATGGTTACTGCCTGCCAGGGTACGTGGAAGTCTTTGCCCGATACAGTCCCAGACATGGTTGATTGGAGACAAGTCCGGAGAGCATGCTGGTGGCCAAGGGAGTTGATGCACAGCCTGAAGAGCATATTGAGTTGCCCGGGCGGAGTGTGGGCGATAGTTATCCTGCTGGAATATCGCACTTGGGATCACACTAAAAAAAATGGCAGGACGACCGGCTGACGTACGTACTGCTGCTGTTCATTGTACCCGTACAAACACCAGACTCATACAAGAGTGCTAGTTAACATACATGAGAGTGACGAAGAAAAAAAAAAGCTGAACTTTTTAACTGGGTAAAAAATCGGAATGCGCGACGAAACAGTGTGAATAAAACACAGCATGAGCAAGACAAAATAGTTCAAGTTAATTTATTTATGTAAATATTGAAATGGACCACATTACTCTATTCAAAATATAAAATTAACTAAAATTAACATTTAACAACCAAAGATAGAGGAAACATTGCGTGAAGGGGGGGGGGGGGTACGAATACGAGCGAAATCTTCACACCTTCTGACTTCCGTTTTCAGAAATTTTTCGTACATTTTCAAGCTGAATCTATTCAATAAAATTACATTTAACAACAATACTGAGAAAAATATATTGCAAGAAAACAAAAATTACAAGAGAAACCTTAACTCCATTCTAACTTCTGATTTCAAAAGTTGTATTTCTGTCCACTGACGGAAAACGTCAAAATACTTCGAAACCGCCGAAAAATCTCATGCCTGAAGATTAGAAGAAATTTCTGCGCTGTCTGACTTCCGTTTTCGGAAAAATTTCCTCAATTTCCAAGCCGAAATACAAATATTTATGGAATAAAATTCTGCATAACAACAATACTGGGCAGAAGAAACATCGCAAGAAAAGGGCATTACGATAACGGGGAAAGTCTTTTCTCCATTTAACTTCCGTTTCCGAAAGTTTTTAAAGATGAAATATCGCTTCCTGATGGGAAACGAATCCCTCCCCCAATTAATACCCCCAAAATTTCTCTTCGGTTTTGCATCGCTCTCGAGAATGACTCAAACGACGAAAACAGCGGAATTCTGCGAATCCGCAGAAGAATCTCATGTATGTAGCTAATCGCTCCCCACACCATGATGCCCAGCGTGTGTCGTTGGCGGGTGTACGATGGCAGAAGCCACTCACCTTGTTGACTTCGGATGCATACACGACCGTCAGACACTCCCATGCAGAATCGGCTTTCATCACTGAAGACTACAATCGCCATTCTTCCCTCCAATGAATTTGTTCTTGACACCACTCCAATTGTGCTTGATGGTGACCAGGGGTCAGTTCTAACCACGCCAGTAGTCCTGCTTCCAATAAACGATTCCATATCGTTCTGGTAGACACCCTTGGTATGACAGAGGATCGAATTTGTGATGCCGTAGTAGTCCACTCTGCCCTCCTGATGTGCCGATCCTTTCGGGCGTCCATAACTCTGTGTTGCCCGGAACCACGTCTGCGAGTGTGCGAATGCTTCTCTGACCACCGACGCCACCATCTTACCATGGCCGATACCTCTCGTCTTGGTCTGCAATTTGATGGAAGAACCAACCTCATTCCCGCAGACCCACTATATACGGCCTCGTTCGAACTCCGATAACTGAACAAATGTTTTGCACCTGCATCGTAGCTTCTTCAACGAGCAGTGAAAAACATGACACCAGACAAATGACTTTGTTCTGCATGCACTACTCCTTAATACGGGCTGCCTACATTTGCATGCCCTTATTTCATCCAATGACATTCCAACCGTTATTCCTTCTGGGTGTTCTTCTTTCACTTCCCGGCAGTGTATATGAAAAAGACTTGCACTTTTTTTTTTACTCAATATCTATTTACAACTACAAGATTTTTCACTTCGATTCCACAAAGATAAATTTTGGAATGAAAAAAGATTTGCGGTTCCCCCTAAGTAAATAAATCAAAATCAGACATATTGCAAGCATTTTTTACTTTTAAATATAAAAAGGGCAATGTAGATGTGTGGAAAAACATTCCACTAACACAATTTGTCAAATGAAAAGATCTCTTTGAGAGTACTGATACACATAACTGATTTATGTAAATCATAAGGTTCTTGGTATCTCAGATTATCATGATAATCATAATTAAGTATCTCAACAATGCACAATTTGACTTCATTTAGCTACTCTAAAGATCAAGTGCCAGGCTGCCAAAGGAAAAAAATATTTATGTGCAGCCAAAAATTCTGATAAATCAGTGGCATATAATTTTGGGGGTTGCTAAATGAACTGGCCGGAAGGTGGAGATTGTAAATAAATAAAGTGAATGTTTGAATTAATTATGCAAATTACAGGCTTGGAAATATCAGTTGGTAAATTAGACAATTTTTTGGGCTTCATGAAAATTAAGTATTAGCTGGTGGCTCAGAAAACAAGGGAAGGGTGGGTGGGGTGATGGTCACGTACGAGGATCGTTGGGAAAAGGGAGCCGGTATTTTTGAAGGAATAAACCGAGCTCTTGAGAGAAAAGCCTGAGGTTTGAAGTGGGGGCGGGGGGGGGTGCAGAGCTCCTGTTGGTGAAAAAAGAAGGGAGGCATTATAAGCTTTATGGACCACTTGAATGCTGCATGAAAGCAACAGCCATCAGTTATCAAGAAAGAGCTATTCTCTCTCAGCAGTGTAATAGAATGACAAGAAAAAAGGGATCTCAGAGTTTGGGAGAATTCTGCTCTTCTGAGGCAGATGGTAATGTGTTTCAAACTTAGTGGCGGTTGCACACATTGCATTATCATTAAACGCTTTAGATAATGAATATGACCCATGCAGAAGTGTGAAGGAGCCAGCATGAAAGGCAGAAAAAAGGGCAGTCTGGGAGAAAGCTCTCAGGAGGGGAGAATCGTTGCGTGTGGTTGTACTCTGATGCCATTGGGTGGGTGACCTGATGATAATCACTAGTATGATCGAAAGATCTCGTTTTTACTCATCATATGTTTTTAAACTTGTAAATACAGTCTTTTAATCTGATTAAATGTGTAAGTGTTTTTCATCATTTTGTCAAAGGTGGTTATTGAACAAGTTGCCTATCGTGTTATGTATGACAGAGGTCTACTCCCTTACGAATATCGCTTGCAACACGAAAAACTCATCTACTGTTACTTGGACGATGCGAAAATATGGTTGGTTGGTTGGTTGGTTGATTAATTTTAATGGCGCAAGGGCCAGGTTTGGCCAAAGAGCGCCAAACAAAGAACTATCAGCTACAGATGTTTAAAAGCGGGGAAAAGGATTAAGAGAAAACAGGCTTGGTAAAAGTTGGAAAAGAGGATGATGAAAGCTGTGAAGACACGTTAGTTAATTAGGTGTATATAAAAATTTATGTATTTAATAATTAACTAATATAATGATCATCAGTAAACACAACTACACAAAGGATGATTCACCAGGAGGGGGACGAACCGTCACTCTCCTCCCCCACACTCCTCTGCAATGCTGGCAGAGGGCGGGGACGAACTGTCACTCTCCTCCCCCCCCCATGTTCCTCTGCAATGTTGGTCGAGGCTGGGGACGAACTGTCACTCTCCTCCCCCTATGTTCCTCTAGAATGTTGGTTGAGGGTGGGGACCTCGCTGAGGCCGAGACAGTTGCAATGTTGGTCAGGTGGACCGCGACAGTTGGATGGACACTGCACACCTTTGCGGATTGAGGGCCGGGTCTGCCGCACGTGCAGACTTTCGGCTGGAAACTGGAAGAGACGGTCGGCTGCAAAAGAGAAGGCCCAGAATCAGGTATTCGAAAAATCTGGAGCTCGGGGAAAAACACCTGAGTCGCTTGGTCAGCTGTAGATCGCTTGGCAAGGGCGGCGAGAGCTACAGGGCGCGGAACAAAGGGCTGCACGGGTTGTGGCTGAGACTGAACAACTGCGGCAAAAGTACGCTGACGGTTGTTGGGAATACCCAACTTGGCCTTGGCAGCAGGGTCTTGAGGCGCTGGATCGCCATCTCGTCCTTCCATTTCATACAGTTGCGGGAGTAAGCAGCATGGGCCTCACCACAGTTAACACAGCAGGCCGCAGAAGTGCAACCTTCCCCGTCATGTTCACCGGAGCCACAATTAGCGCAACGAGCGGAACTCTTACAGAATCGTTGTGAATGCCCGTACCTCTGGCACCGGAAACAGCGCAGAGGACTGGGAATGTACGGGCGAACTCCACAGACCAAGTAGCCAGCCTTGATTTCGGTCGGAACTTTCGGGGAGTTAAAAGTCAAGATTACATTTTTAGATTTAATCAAAGAGCCATCACGCCGGAACATCATACGACGTGCAGCAATAACACCTTGATCTGCAAGTTCAGTCACCAATTCTTCTTCACTGCATGGCAACAGATCAAACTCAGAAATAACACCCCGAGAGGTGTTAAGAAACGGGTGAGGTGCCACTTTGACAGGAATGCCTTGAAGACTAGTGAGGTGCATAAGTGTTACTCTGAGAAACACTGCAAGTTTGGACAAGCAGGTCCCCAGAGCGAAGCTTCCTCACAGACTGCAAGGGGCCAACTGCAGCGTCCAAAGCTTTAGAAATGAAAAATGGAGATCTGGTGGACAGTCTCTCATTCGGATCGACGGATTCTACAACTAAGTGAGTAGCATACGTATTCATAGCAATCGAGGGAAGACGACGCTTCGGAGCGACTGGTACAGCTGCCGAAGAAGAGGTTCCACATTCTTGGTCCAGGTCATGGTCTAAAGATCATTTAAGGGTATGAGACTTGGTAGGTTGAGAAGACGAAGGAGAGTCGTTGTCAACTATCATATTCACAGGTGTCCTAAATTTGGAGTTTTGTTTCTTGTTTCTACCCATGGAAAAAAGAAGGAAGATTCGTCTGCAAACTACTCCACCCACCACCGAGCCCTACAAGGGAGAACTGGAGGTCCGCAAGCCAAGAAAATGACGCTAGACACAGTTCTGGAGCTTATACGTTGCAGATATAGTCCGTTGGCTGTGATCACACGCACTCGGCGGACACTTCGGCCTCCTGGTACCGTCATGCCAACGCCTTTGGCATGATCCCACAGCCCCCGGGCTCACCCTGCCGTGCCATACGACAAAAAAGCCGCTAAAGCCCGGTACACAACTAGGTACAAGACTTCTGACCAGAGGTGGGTTAGTCTCTAGCCTCCCGTTTACAGCGAAGCTGGGGTCGAAGAGGAGTGTTGGTACACAGGAGGCACTTAACCGGTCTCCTGCGACCTCAGCCGCCAGACATCCCATTTCCGCCTCACGGGTCTCCGCACGCGGCAAACATGCAGGTAGGTCTAGCACCCAAACCAGCTAAAAGGAAAAAAGAAATCCAAAGAAGACAAATCCTGGCAGGGAACCTAAACGGAATCTCAGCAACCTACGAACTGAGCGGTTAATATAAAACAGTTAGTGGTGGAGGGTAACAAAACCACAAGACCGGGGTGTTAGTACATAACGTGGTAGCGATTAGGTAGAGAACACAACACGGGCAACTAGCCAGTGGAGAAAATAAATAAAAACGAAAAAGCGAGACACAAGACCAGCTCGGGAACGTGGGGCCGCGACTCCCCAACAGCTGGATGAACAGCCGTCCCTGCAAACACCAAAATAAGAAAAACAAGCTGTGGCATGACATCAGATGTTGACCAGTCACAAGGTCAGCTCGGGCCGTGGGGCGCCGCTCCCCAAATAACTGGAAAACCAGTTATCCCCGTGCGGGGGCGAAAATATGGTACTGTGACTTTTAATTAGTCTTTTTCCAGTATACTTATATTGCTTTCACTTACTTTGGTATGATGGGTACGACAGCAACATTTTTAAAATTACGATGCAAGATAGGAACTGAGATGTTGCAGCTTGCCTTCTTGAATAACTGTAAGCAGCTACAGGTTATACCTAAGTTCTTAACGCTGACAAGTTTTTCTGTTTCTTAGCAAGACTTATGTGTATTGAAGCTGTCAGAGACCAAGAGTCTAAATACCGCAATACGCTTAAAATGAACATACATAGATTACCTTGCACAATGCACATAGAGCTTACTCACTACATGGACAATTCACAAGAACATATCATCTCATTACTGTCGATCACTCATTGATTATTTTGCATGCTGTTCTACAGAGTGAAACTGAATCACAGGACAACAGTCACATGGCTAAACTCCGTGGCCTTGTGGCTGCAGAAATCCAATCTTGATCCATTCGTTTTGACAGATTTAATGGATACGAGCCCAGAATGTATGATAACTTGAGCTCTATCAAACTTTCAGATGTTCAGAACGCTCTGGAATGGGGGTTTAAGTTTTGCTATCCGAATACTAGACCGAACCTTTTTCAACTTGTGCCACAGGCTGAAAGCAACATCCGGACCTTACCTGCTGAACACCAGGACGACGCAAGAACTAAATTTGTCACGTCGCTTCGGCATAGGTCTGCCCGAGCCAACGAGATTCACACCCTGGCGTTACCACGACTTTGAATCAAAATCAAGCCTATAATGAGGAGAGGCATCAACTATGTGAATTACAAAAAACAACACCAACTTGGCTATCATATCCGACGATAAATCAAATAGGATAGTAATCTTGGACCGTGATGCATACCACCTAAAGATGCAAGAAACTATAGAAGCAATTCGGCATAAAATTTTTAGATTTGATCCTGTCGCAGCAACCGTTGCGTCCGTCGCAAAGCTGAAGAATCACGGCCATTTACCTAAAGAAATATCCGACAATATGAACCATCCCAAAGGCCCTAGAGTCCCCAAAATCTTTTTTTTTTTTTTTTTTGGAGGTTTAACGACCACCGTGAGCAACTCAAACGGGCTATAGGCAGTCGCCCGTCCCTAATTTAGGGTCACTGGTTCCAGGGAAGGGAGAGAGCCAGTGCCGTAAGACAAACACAACATCCATGCCTGACCGGGATTCGAACCCGGACCCCTTACGGACGAATGATCAGAGGCCAACGCCTTAGACCACTGCGCCACCGGGGCGGCCCAAAATCTTTGGGAAGATTAAACTTCATAAACAAAAATTACCCCCTCCACCCACTTGAAAAGGCCCTTGCAAGATTTCTCTACCCCATTCTCAGTTTTCAATTAACAGACCAAGATCTCTTCGTATGCTTCTCTCGTCCACCCACTTGAAAAGGCCCTAACAAAATTTTTCTCCCCATTGTAAATCATTCTCAGTTTTCAATTAACAGCCCCCTACAAGCTGTTAATCTTCTTAAATCCTTCAGTTCCCAAGGTAAGCCATTTGTAATGGCCTCCTTGGATGTCATGGCTCTATACCCCAGTATTCCCCTTCATGAGGCACACATCATTTATCAGAAATTATATACCCATAACCCACCTTTCGAAGCAGGCTGTCCTTTCAGCTTTAAAACTTGTTGCATTTAGGTCACATTTTAAATACGTTATTTTTCAGCAGAAAGAAGGCGCCACTATGTGTTCACCCCTCTCTGCAATCCTTGCCGAGGTTGTCATGCAAACCCTTGAGAATGAGGTACTTGGCGTATGTCCGCTTAAACCGCTTCTATACACCCGCTAAATAGATGACATCCCGATCTGCTGCATTTTTTCAGTATGCTAAACTCCAAATATTCCTCCATAAATCTCACATTGGAAAATAACTTGAAGCTCCCATTCTTAGACTTACTTATAGAACGGGATCCCCAAAACTTTACTTTAAAATACCCTGTGTACCGTAAACCCACATCCCACCTAATTATAGCCCCATACAACTCAGCTCAGCCTTTATCCGTCTAGTTGGCTTCCCTACGCTACCTGGTACGACGGGCATTTACGCGTTCGTCATCTGTACGCCTACGACGCATCGAACTAAAACGAATCTTTGCCGTTGCTAGCATATTTGGGTACCCGAAAGACCTGGGTACACGGGCATCGATGACTTGCGTTTACGGCATTACAGCGAACTTGCAATATTACCAAGTACGTAGGATCAATGAACTATTTTCCCGGCTGCACTAATGTTTTAAAACATGCATTCACCAGGCTTAATGTAAACTTTGGTTTACAAACATGCAACTTATACATGTTAATTAAATGCACCAGAGATCACGCTGAAACCAAACACCGACATGGCGTCTACCTCATCCCCCTGTTCGTACTCTTCCAAGCAAAATAAATTCAAGCACTTTTTAAACCTGAATTATCATATATGTGTACTGTCCATCAGTCAGTAGGTAGGTAGGTAGGTATTTTAGTAAGTTCAGACCATTAATATTAGCTGGGGCTGGCACACCTTCAATGACCTGCCATTACCTCTTTCCCATAGTTTGTTTATTTTATTAACTTTGAATTGCTCTTCTGTTTTGGCACGTTTCGAAATCATTTTATCTTGCAAAATATTTTGAAAGGGTATACTATTTTCGTATTCATTTGTTGGTATAACACTTATTGTTTGTTTTAACCTTTTATTTTTGATGCATGACTTTGATGGATGTTTTTGATGCATTGAGGAGAACAAAGGGTCCATGCATGAAGCACAAGCAATTCCTGGAAGTTCCCCCGTCCAGCAAGAATGCATCCCTAAGCCCAGTAAACAGAAGCCCATCACAATTTGTGAATATATCATTCCACTTATTTTACTCACATGGCTGATGCTTTACTCAGTACAGTAGTGATATCATAGTCAAGGTACCAGCTGTCCACACACTCCACTGGGTTGAAAGCAAGTTCTGTGCTATTTGATGAGCTTGGTGTTTTTAACTAGACAGAAATCTCCTATACAACTTTTTAGCACAAACAATTATTTTGCACATGCTCTTTTATATCATTACTTAACAAACAGAACAGTTTTTTCAAGTACTATTTACAGAGCCTTAAACTTTTTTCAAGTACTTGAAAATGAAATTTTTTTTATTCAAGGACTTTTCAAGGTTTTTAAGGAACATACAAACCATGTGAGAGCTTTGAACCCTAATGAAACAGATCAAGTGTACATAGGCTAAACTTCACGCAATTAAAAAACCCATTTGCTTGAACACTTATGCGACGTCAGAACAGGTTCATATTCGACAGCCGTAGCTCGATTGGTAGCTAGTGGCACACATAGGCCATTATGGGACGAAGTTACAATCCTCATTACACACAGCACCAAAAGTATGACCCTCTTTGCAGAAAGCTTATATATCCACCATTATAGAAGTATTTGCTGTAATGACAATATGCCCTCTCTCCTCCCACGTGCATGGACTAATCTACTGGAACATTGTGTAAATAACAACAATCATAGCAGAATCATTAATACTTGTGCAACATCATGTTGATTATCTTCTTTTGGAAAGCAGTGACTTCCTCTCTCTCTCTGTGTTTACAACAATCTTCGTGTGCATGAGCTCCAATCACTTTTCTGTCGTCAAATCCCTATATATGTTGCGTATCGTTGTACTCCGATGCCATTGGGTGGGCGACCTGATGATAATCACTAGTGTGATCGAAAGATCTCGTTTTTACCCATCGTATGTTTTTAAACTTGTAAACACAGTGTTTTAATCAGATCAAATGTGTAAGTGCTCTTCATCATTTTGTCAAAGGTGGTTATTGAACAAATTGCCCATCGTGTTATGTATCTCTACTCCCTTACGAATATCACTTGCAACACGAAAAACTCATCTACTGTTACTGGGGAAGAATCGGTTGCAGGACCAGGTGTGGATTTGATGGGAGTCGGTAAAGGCTAGCCGAACAGCTGTTGGTAGGGATAATGTGACAAGAGGGATCCGAACCATCCTCTCGGCGTCAAAGGGAAATATGTGGCCTGTTGCTATAAAGATAGGCAGGGAGAGAAGAGGATCTTCATGAAAAAGCATGCACCTATAAATGAAAATTTTAATTCCCTGCAGAAAGATCAAGGGCAGCCTCTGAACATAAATATTACTAGATTGCAAAAACTAAGGCAACCTAGGATCTACCGCAAACAGTGTTGAAAGTGGGACCTGAGGGCATCTTGTGAATGGAGGAATCTATCAGAGTGTATGAAGAATTCCCAAAATTGGGTCAACAGTGGTCCTTCTTCAAAGAAGAGACCGACACTCAATTTCCCAAATGCTGTGGAGCCAAGAGATAAAGAGAAGGAAGAAGCAGCAGCTCACCCCGTGGAGAAAGCCAAAGCAACTTGTGCTTCCATCTTCATGAACAAAATAACAGAGAGAGAGAGAGAGAGAGACAGAGTGCGTGCGCCTGTGTGTGTGTGTGTGTGTGTGTCCAACCAGCAAAGGATCATACTGAAACCAAAGGAATTGTGCAATCTAAATAAGTGCTTGTTCACTCCAGGGTGTGCTCTAGTGATGGCAACTCAAAAATTGGATTTAACACAGAACAGCCAAAAAGTGAGTAAAAATCCCCTTTTATTATTGATTTCCCATTTTTCCTGACTGGAGTAGACAGCACAGAATGCAGTAGGCCTCAAACCTGCATCACCGGGATTCGAACCTGGACCCCTTTCGGACGAATAATCTGTCAGAAGCCATTGCTTAGACCACTGCGTCGCCGGGGTGGCCAGCTTAAATGGCTCCAATGAACTGAGTCAGCAAGGTTGTCGGTAAAAATAAAAGCTGCTCAGTGTTTTTGATCAATTAAAATGTCTATTTTCTAATGTTAAACCCACAGTTGGGTAAGTTATTTGGAGTGTCAACAAAATTTGCTTTTGATTGGTTGATAAATTTTTAGCTAACCTCTTTTGCCCAATAATAATTTTAGTGAAACTGAATTCCCAAATTATTCAATTATTTATAAATTCCAATGCTTACCTCTGGGGCATCAGACGTTGCACGACCAGATACCAATCTTCTTAAATTGTTCTATGAGTTTAGTTTGACTACTACCGAGGCGCAACAACAGAACATTACCAAACAAAAATTTTTAATGAATTTTTACTACTTCTTGTCACTAAAATGTTTTGTAACATACAATAGAACAAGTTTACATAGTTATTACATAAAAAAAATATTTTGAAAATCATAATGCAATTTGCAATTTTTGTCTACAGCAGACCAAGGTGCCTTTCCATCAGAACATGTGGTGAAACTAGCTCCTCTCGTTCAGATGGATCTAAAAATAGACAAGCAACAGTTAATTTGAACACGATTAACATAGCCATTAACAAAATACAAATTACTGAAAAATTTAATTTGTTGAATTTGAACCCAATTTAGGAGCAATTATATGAACTGACAAATACTAGACTCAGGTTGGGTTAAATTTTACTATTTGAGACAATGGTGCAATAATTAAAACATAAAATCTGAATCTTTTTTATAAGACAATAAATTCCATGAAGTACTAAAAACAGAACACTAACTCACTAATTTTTTTCAAAACACAATTTGGTTTTTACTAAGAAGTTTCCCTACACAGCATTCACTTTAACGAATAATGCATATGGCATTAACAGCCTAAAAAAATGATTGTTAAAATGCATTATTATAAAACATGGTTTTTCACAAAAATCATTAAAAAATCACAATATTGTAATGAAAACAATGGCAATCGTAACAAAACTATGGTTAATCAGAAATTATATTTTCTTTTGAAAAAACAACAACTGCTAATTAACAAAATAACAGAGCCCACCACGAACTTTAAAAATTAGTAGTTAATTGTAAGTTGAAATTTGGCAAACACTGCACATACACAATTTCTATCAATTATTGTCTTCATTTCACTCAAGTATACTGTGAATTATGTGGGTTGATAATGAGCCATAATTAGAAAATATAACCTATCATAGACACTCAGCTTTCATATGATGCAGAATGATTTCACAAAGTGGGATTTTGGGGCAAAAAAGGAATGACTGAGTATTAGTAATATCATAGGGATACTATGAAATGCTATCCCATACACACCCTGTACGTAAACAAGTCGATCCATTCCAGCTGGTACAAAGCCCAGAAAAAGGACAAGGCTGAGAAAAGAAAGTTAATGCAGTCATAAACCAGTGACGTGTGTACCACACATGCTAACACAGAAGAAATTCTGTTATGAAATTGCATGGAGTAACCTTGTATGGTATACATGTCACAATAGCAGGGTGCTCACAAGGTTGTTTAAATGCAAGTTTATAGAGTTTTACACACCCAAGTCATGACATTGGTCAGTCCTGTGTTGAACCTCGCACCTTTGCTGTGTCTTCACCCTGTGCAGAGTTGAACGAGCATAAAATCTTTGGCATAGATGTTCTTGGTGTGGCTATTTAAAATAAGTATGATGAGAAGATCACCATGACATCGGAGTGACATAAGCCATTTCCACAGGAGCATATCCCGGCATGAGCACTGTGACATCGTGTACAGCAACCTGCTTTTATACAAGACAATGCATGGCTGCACAAGGCCTGGATTATTTGGCTGTTTACTGAATAAAACAGTAGGGTGGAGCTGCCCCACCTAATGCATTCACCAGATATAAACTTCTGTGTCTTCAATTGTTTTGGCCATTTGAAAAGGGAGATGGGTGTCTGGTACTCACTATAACAACAAACAGGATTTGGATCTCTGCATCAGACATTTCCCACAGGCTTCTTAGTAAGAGATGGATTACCCTCCATGGGAAGCTCCACTAGGTAACACTGGCCACACAACAGCAACATGGACCTCTATGAATCTAGGAAGCTAACACAAATTTAAGCTTCAGTATAAATATTGTTGAGATACCAGCTACTTTTGAGCAGCATTGGCCAAAAGACAACTCACTGAGATATTCTACATTTTGAGGTTACTCACCTTTATCCCAAATATCCGTTAGGAGGTTTTCATCTCTTACATACATTTCTAACACGTAATTTTCAGTAGTTACTTCGAGGTTAAAGACCCAAAAAACGCACATCTCACTCACGCAAAACTTAGTTTTGTTTTTTGTTGTTTTTTCCCCCAATAACTAAATGCCGATTCAAAATAATCAACTACAATGACACATAATACAACTCCCTAAAAGCACCCATCTAATTAAAACCTTAATATAAAACTTATATTACATATTTCCTAAAACATCAAAGTCAAAAACTGCAACCCATAATTATTTACAACTGCACACCTATAATTAATTGAAACAAACCAAACCTGACAACCACTATTTTCATTAATCTTGGACCTCTCCCCACTCAGCAAAAAGCATACTATCCTAGCACTTTATAAAGCATACTATCCTAGCACTGTTCAGCCTCTGCCCAGGCCATTTTCAAGGAGTGGACACAACAGATGAAAGATGAACCTTCATCGCCGTCCTCAAATGTAGCGAATGTTCTAGGTCTTGCTTGGCATCGTCTCTTCATCGTTATTCACCGCTCAGCGCAGTGGCACCATCTATTAGCTGACCCATTAAGTCTTCTTTTTCTCTTCGTACTTGTAAATATCCATTTGACAGCCAGCTGCATTTGATTCTTGAAAATTAATCTTCTTATATTCAATCATAATTTTTGTTTAATATATTACGTTACATCATTTATTTATTTTTTCTTTCCTTTCTCCCCCTCTGTTTTTCTCTATGGCTCTCCATTCTGATCAGATCTTTCCAATACGTGTTTAAGCTATTAGGATCGTTATTATTACATAACCTGTGTCTGTTTTTTTTTCGATCAATACTGTCTCTGCTAGTCTTAAATGCCTTTCCATATGACAGTTCTTAATCATTTTTATTTCATCAAACTTTGGGTATTGTTTTTGTTTGATACAGTACTGGACCAATGCAGTCTTTGCTTCTTTTTTCTGCCAGTTCCGTAGATGCTGTTGTAACCGATGTTTTAGTTTATTTTTAGTGCTTCCTAGATATGATACTGCTGGGTTGTTACTTACAGGAATTTCGTAAACACCAGCTCTATCCAAGCATTTCTTGTTTTTCTTCATATTGAGTACAATATTTTTAATGGTGTGCACTTTATTGCCCAATTGTAAACTATACTTATTACACGATTTATTAATTTCAGCCAAAATTCCTTTTATGTACAGAAATGGTCCAACATATTTAATCTGCTTATTATTATTTCTTCTTATGTTTGAAGAATTAGTACAGTTGTTCTGTACTTCATTGATCCATTTTTTAATTTTTTTACTGGGATATCCATAATTTTTTGCGGCATCTGTAATATAGTTTAATTCATCATTTTTGTATTGCATATTTGATGTGTGGGTGAATGCTCATTTTATCAATGTCTTAATACTGTTACATTTATGAGCATATGGATGATAAGAATCACATGGTATGATCACAGGTATGAATGACGATTTTCTATAAACTGTATAATCCAATGTGTTGGGTCGTTTTATAATCTGTACATCAAGATAAGCCAAGGTATCCTGCTGTTCAACTTCAATTGTTACTTCAATGGATGAATACACTTCTTTCAATTTTTTAGCTATATCTTCTAGTTCTGTGGAATTCAATTTTGATAAGATAAAAATGTCATCAACATATCTACAGTATATTAATGGTAGCTCATTCAGGTTATTTATCACTGTGGCTTCTATATATGTCATAATAACTTCTGCAAATAATGTAGACAGGGGTGATCCCATAGGTCCTCCTGTATTTTGCTTATAAATAATATCTTCAAATGCAAAGGCATTGTTTCATATATATATATATATATATATATATATATATAGATGTAAGGTCAGGTGATGCGTAACATCACAGCCTCTCCTTGACAAATGTCAACCCCGCCTTCTCGTGGTGCATCCTGTTCCCACTAAAGGGGCTCTGACGACCGCCAATAGCGGTATAACTATACCATCGGGATTAGAGGAAATTCTATCCCACACTCACCAACCCGCTTGGCCAGCGTGGTGAGTTATGGCCAAACCCCTCCAAAATGACTCCACAACTTAAATCTTGGCCCTCAGTCTCCGGCAGCTGGAATGTACCTGGCCAAGGCAGCGGCCAGTGCGACATGAAGGCAGAGGGTGCTAAGAATCCCCGGAGGACCGGACTAGGCTGCCATCTGATGCTGACCTTGGCAACGTACAATGGACGCTCCCTATCTTCTGATTCAAGGCTTCTTGAATTGGAAGAGGAACTACAAAGGATCAAGTGGGAACATCGTGGGGCTAAGTGAGGTAAGGAGAAAAGGAGAAGATCTCATCGAACTGAAAAGTGGATATCTCTTCTACTATCGTGGGACAGATACTGGCAGAACTAGTGGTGTTGGATTTATAATAAACAAGAAACTGAAGGATAAAAAGTGGTAGAAGTTGAAAGTTCCTCTGACAGAGCTGCACGACTCGTTATCCAACTATCGAGAAGATACCAGGCTCAGATTATTCAAACATATGCACCCACCACAAGTCATCCGGAAGAAGAAATTGAAGAATTTTATGAGGAAATTTGTCATCTAAATAATAAAGGTAAGCAGCACTTGAAAATAATTATGGGAGATTTCAATGCAAAAATAGGGCAACGGCAACAGAATGAAACTTCAGTAGGTAAATTCGGTCACGGCAACAGAAACCAGCGTGGAAATACTCTCGTTGAGTTTGCAGAGGCAGAAGGGTTTTTCATCTTGAACTCCTTCTTCAAGAAAAAGCCACACAGGAAATGGACATGGAGACATCCAAATGGGACGACAAGTGAAATTGATTTTATTATGTGTAACAAAAAATTCGTCATAGAAGACTGCAGTGTGCTAAACAAGTTCAACACAGGTAGTGACCATAGATTGGTGAGATGTAAGATGCACCTCAACACTAAACTTGAACGTGGCAAGCTCATAAGACAAACAAAATCTATTGACATAACCAACCTTAAAAAACACCATAATACCTTCAAGTTGGAACTGAAGAACAGGTTCTCTGCTTTAGAACGCCTAACATCGGAAGAAGTGGACATCTCTGAAGTTAACAGAAAAGTAACCAAAGCTCTTATGGAAACAACAACAAAATTAGCTGGGTCTAAGAACAAGTTGCATGTAAATAAATTATCAGGAAAAACGAAAATGTTGATGCAAAAAAGAAGAGAGATGAGGACAACTAAAGAAGATGTGACTTCCAAAGTGGAATATATAGAGCTATGCAAGACAGTACGAAAAAGTATCACTGAAGACGTAAGAAAATTCAACTGTGAACTAGTGAGGAAAGCAATTGAAAACAACCAAAGCCTAAAGATAGCAAAGGGACATCTCAGTAAGGGAAGAAAACAGATTATGGCACTGAGAAAAGAAGATGGTTCTGTAACAAGAAATAGAGGCGAAATTTTGACAAGAGTGAAAGATTTCTACTCCAAATTATATGAAAGGGATGATACATGCACTCCAGACATCATGAAAGATACCAGTACCAGAGTTCCTCCAGTCCTTCCAGCAGAAGTTGCACATGCAATCAAGAACATGAAGCGGGGAAAAGCTCCAGGAGAAGATGGAATTACTGTAGACATCATACAAGAAGCAAGTGGAGAAATCGAAACAGTACTCGCCCAAATTTTCACTCGATGCCTTAATGAAGGAAAGATTCCTGAGGATTGGAACAACGCTATAATGATCCTGATACATAAGAAAGGTGACATTGAGGATCTCGGAAACTACAGACCTATCAGCCTCCTATCAGTAGTTTATAAAATCTTCACTAAAGTTCTTTCACACCGTTTGAAGGTAACACTGGACATGGCTCAACCGAGAGAACAAGCTGGATTCAGGAGTGGATACAGCACAATAGATCATATCCATGTGCTGAGAGAACTAATTGAAAGAGCGAGGGAATATGAACTTCCATTGTGCATGGCTTTTATCGATTATGAAAAAGCCTTTGATTCGGTGAAACCATCAGCAGTTACAATGGCTCTGAAAACCTGCGGTATTGAAGATGCATACATTAATATTATTAATAACATCTATGAAAATGCAAGTGCAAAGATTAGGCTGTTTGAAAATACAACACACATAAAAATTGGAAAGGGAGTGAGACAAGGTGACACCATATCTCCGAAGCTCTTTAATGCCACATTGGAGGGTGTTTTTCAGTCGCTGAGCTGGGAAAACAAGGGGATAAAGATTAATGGAGATTATCTAACCCACCTTCGTTTTGCTGATGACGTAGTCGTTTTTGCAACTAGCCCATCAGAGCTGCAGAGTATGATCCAGGAACTTGCTGACAAGAGTAAAGAAGTGGGATTAAAAATGAACTTTCAGAAGACAAAAGTGATGTTCAATGCTTTTACAAGAAATGAAGATTTATCGATTGATGGAGAAAAGCTGGAGATAACAGACACATACGTTTATCTTGGACAGCAGATATCAAGTGAGGGTCACATTGATGAAGAAATTAATCGGCGGACAAAACTTGCCTGGAGAGCTTTTGGAAGAAACAGCATAATTTTCAAGAGCAATATGCCATTATGTCTTAAAAGAAAAGTGTTTGATCAATGCATCCTTCCAGTGCTTACGTATGGTGCAGAGACGTGGACCTTAACTAAAAGAGACATACAAAGGCTGCAGACAACTCAAAGAAGCATGAAGAGGTGCATACTTGGTGTAACCAGGAGAGATAAGAAGAGGAACTCGTGGATCCGAAAAATGACAAGAGTGGAAGACATCATGATCAGAGTTAAATCCCTGAAATGGCAATGGGCTGGACATACTGCCAGAAGGACAGATCATCGATGGACAGCCGAAATTTTAGATTGGATTCCAAGGGACAGGAAAAGACCCAGAAGAAGACCACATGGGAGATGGGTGGATGAAATTCGAAAGTATGCAGGGGTGACATGGAGGAGACTGGCACAAGACAGACCGTTGTGGAGGAAACTTGGGGAGACCTTCGTCCAGCAGTGGATTGATAATGGTGACAATGATGATGATGATATAACATTACATCTTTTAATTCTTGTACTTGTATTCCTGTTAGAATTTTTTGTTGTATTAATTCTTGAGTAATAATGTCTATGGCTTGAGGTACAGGAGTATTTGGATACAAAGCTTTAACATCCATACTGGCCATTTTGTAAAACTGCAAATCTTGATAAATATTTTTAATTAAGTGAATAAAATCATATATATTTCTTAAACTGTATTGTTTTTTCATAAATATTGGTGCAAGAAGATTATAAATATTATTTTTCAATGAAATCAAGGGTGAGTTCACTTTTGATACAATCAACCTTATTGGTGCATCATCTTTATGTGTTTTAATCTTGGCAAAAACTTTTGGTATACTTGCTCCCATTGGTGGGAAGGACTTTTTTTTATTTCGTCTGGCAATGTACTATGATTTCTTATCCTTGCCAAATATTTCATCTGGTTATCTGTTGGGTCTTTATTGATAATTGTACAGTTTAATTCCTCTATTGCTTTAGACATTTTATTATTATAATCAACAATATTCATTAAAACTATCTGCACTGACTTATCAGCATCAGTAATTGCTTCTTTTCGTACTTTAGCTTTTTCAAATGGAAATTTTTTTTATGTTTTTCATTAAATTCTTTTAATATAATTCTATATAATTTGAATGTTACATCATCATTTTTTGTACTTGGTAAATTTCTTATAACATCCTCCATGCATGGGATCAAGTCCTCAGTTCCAGATAAGTGCTGTGGGAATGCACATTTCTTCCTCCGTTGCAAAACTGCTTGTTGGGAATAACTTAAATCCACAGATGATTGATTCAAAAATACAGCATAGCATTATTCCTCTGTCCTGGCACTTGTTTTTCATCAAACAAATTATGTAATTTTCTTGTAACATTCTGCCTTGTATTTTCCCCCTCTGTACTCACAATTTCATTAATTTCCATGAGTGTAGTCTCTAATATTATATTTTTCTATGTCTCAGCAAAAAATTTTTTGTACTTTGTACAAAAAAAAAAAAAAAAAGAATAAGCAGATTAAATATGTTGGATCATTTTCGTGCATAAAAGGAATTTCGGCTGAAATTAATAAATTGTGTAATAAGTATAATTTACAATTGGGCAATAAAGTGCACACCATTAAAAATATTGTACTCAACACGAAGAAAAACAAGAAATGCTTGGATACAGCTGGTGTTTACGAAATTCCTGTAAGTAACAACCCTGCAGTATCATATCTAGGAAGCACTAAAAATAAACTAAAACATCGGTTACAACAGCATCTACGGAACTGGCAGAAAAAAGAAGCAAAGACTGCATTGGTCCAGTACTGTATCAAACAAAAACAATACGCAAAAAAGTTTGATGAAATAAAAATTATTAAGAACTGTCATATGGAAAGGCATTTAAGACTAGCATAGACAGTATTGATCGAAAAAAACAGACACAGGTTATGTAATATTAACGATCCTAATAGCTTAAATGCATATTGGAAAGTTCTGATCAGAATGGAGAGCCATAGAGAAAAACAGAGGGGCGGGGGGGGGAGGGAAAATAAATAAATAAATGATGTAACGTAATATAGTAAAAAATATGATTGAATATAAGAAGATTAATTTTCAAGAATCAAATGCAGCTGGCTGTTGAACTGATATTTACAAGTACGAAGAGAAAAAGACTAATGGGTCAGCCAATAGATGGCGCCACTGCGCTGAGTGGTGAATAACGATGATGAGATGATGCTGAGCAAGACCTAGAACATTCACTACCTTTGTGCGCGGCGACGGAGGTTCACCTGTTGCGTCCACTCCTTGAAAATGGCCTGGGCAGAGGCTGGAAGTGCTAGGATAGTACGCTTTTTGCTGAGTGGGGACAGGTTCGAGATTAATGAAGATAGCGGTTGTGCCAGGTTTGGTTTGTTTCAATTAATTATCGGTTGTAGTTTTTAACTTTGATGATTTTGGAAATGCGTAATATGTTTTTTTTATTGAGGTTTTAATTAGATAGGCGTTTTTAGGTAGTTGAATTTTGTGTCATTGTAGTTGATGATTATTTTGAATCTGCATATCCTTGAACCACAAAGTGACTACTGAAAATTACGTGTTGGAAATATATGTAAGAGATGAAAACTTCCTAAAGGATATTTGGGATAAAGGTGAGTAACCTCAAAATGTAGATTGTCTAAATAGCACGTTAATAATTAAGCAGCTATGTGACTTTATTGACATTTGCAATGCTGTATGAATATATGATCACTGAGATATGTTCCAGAACACTTAGGCGGAATGACCAACTGGATCCATCAGCTGTGGGCTAATCTCTCACACTGGTGTGCTTTTCTGATTAAAAAGACACTAAGAAATAATTTAAAGGACTCTAGTGTAGGATATGGTGGACCTACCGCACTCAAGAATGGTGCACCACGGAATCTACCAGGAATTTCCAAACAGTATATGAGAAAGAGATCTCGGCTGAGTGAGTGTACGATTGGTGCATGGGTGCAAGTTCTGAGATGTGGCCAAGACTGAAAGTATTTTGAATATCACCCCCCCCCCCACACACACACACCACCACCATGCACATTCAGACATAAACACAATATACATTAAATATTATATGTGGTTAAAATTCATTATTAAATCAAAAGAGCATAAAACGACCGAACATTAATGCATATACATGTAAACAAAATTTTATTATTAGGTAGGAACTACCAGTTGAAATTTAACAAATCTTATATAGCATTTTAAGCCCATAATAGAAATATGTTAACCAAATTATTGAAATTGTAATAATTAATACATAACATACCATGGAAGATGTTTCAAATAATCTTAAGTAAATTCTGTTGAATCAAATAAGTGTTGCACACTTTTAAAAGAGTCATTTAAATTGTAAAATTACATAAGGATAAAAAAAAAAATTATAATCAAGATTATGCATGTCCAACTGGAGTTGTGTACACAGAGAGCTCGTTTCATTAATTCACTTCACCCACAGTTTTATACTGTAGTAACCATCACAAATTTTCATAGGTGAATTGTTTCTTTGAACAGGAGCGACTCCAGGCAATGTTTGTGTATGCTGCTGTGATCATACACACTTTTGATGATCAGCAACATTACTGTGTCTGAACAGCACTTTCTTACTATTGCTTCCATAGTTTAACTTTCTGCTGCAGAAAACACAAAAGCTAAATCCTGGTTCCTTAATTTTCCGGCACCAAGAACCAAATTTGACGTCATGGGCAGAGATCATGCTAGGATTTTTTCAAAAGAGTAAAAATACTCCTTCACAATTTTTGAAGGAGTATTTTTCTTTTCAAAGGAGTAATTTTAGAGAACGAACAATTATCGCATTAAATTTTTAGCTAAATAATATTTTATATTAAAACTAATTATATTTATATATAAATAAGTAAACATGAATTAGCATGTAATTGATTTCCTTTTATATAAAATAAGTCATAATTTATCAAAATCTTACCTACTCATCTTGTTTATCCATGAGGCTGCAAAAAATTTTGTTTTGCTTTCGAAAGACTGTACCAAAACTTGTGTGTGTGTTGCTTCACAGATTCAGATTCTACATACTCAAACTTCAAAAAGAGTTCTATGGTGGAGGAAGGAAATCTACAGTCTATCTCAATCACAAAAGATAAAATAAACCTTCATTGGACATTGTGATGTGCAAGTTTAGTATTGCAAAGGTCAACTAATTTAGTAGTTTTGAACATGTTTTCCTTCAGCTCTGAAAAAAAAATATCTTGAATACTATGTATGAGATGTTTACAGTTAACATAATTGAGAGTTGGTTGATTCAAAAATTCTTCTGATATGAGGAATGTCCAGTTTCTCCCTTTGCAACTATTTATAGAGGGAAAATAACATTTAACAATAATTCAGGACAGTGGAAACATCGCGAAAAAAAAAATTATGATTACGAAAAAATCTTCGCTTCGTCCGACTTCCGTTTTCGGAAATTTTCCCTCCGTTTTCAAGCTGAAACACAATCGGTTATCAAACAAAGTTATATTTTACAAAAAAATGAGCAGAGGAAATATTGCGATTACAGAATAAATCTGCTGTTCGTCTAACTTCCGTTTTTCGAAAGTTTTGAAAGACGAAATTCCGTCCACCGCCACCACGCACGCACGCACACACACACCACCCCCAAAAAATTATCTTCAGTTTTGATGACAACAAAGAGTTACTCTTCGAATCCGCGAAAGAAACTTGTGCCTAAAGTTTACAAGGAAATTTTTGCTCCGTCGAACTTCAGTTATCGGAAATTTTTGTCCACACTTTCAAGCTGAAATGCAAACATTTATGCAATAAATTGATATTTAATCACAATACTGGACAGAGGAAACTTCGCGAGAAAAAGAAATTACGTTCGCGGGAAAACATTTCACTCCGTTTAGCTTTCGTTAGTTCTGAAAAACGGAATACCGTTCCCCAGGCGGAAAACGAGCCTCGCCTGATTTTATATATATTCTTAAAATTTCGTAAGGCAGGAGAATCCCGCCCTGAAATGGCAATTAAACGAACTTCAAAACACGTCGCTTTTCACTTCCTCCACGCCAAGGTTTAACGGCACCACGCTGCACCCATACACTAGCGTCTCAATCCCGACGCGGCTGAAATGCGCATGCCCATTGGTTGAGCTGCTCTTTTCCCATACTGCCATCGATCGGCTTTCGGCAATCATTCGCAAGGTTCTTCCGAATGATTGCCGAAAAGCCGATCCCTAGCTGAACAGCTCGGCAATGGGAACCAAATCATGATTTTTTCATAAACTGTGACATAAAAGTTAAGATATCATTTCTTGATAAAAAAAAAAAAAAAAAAAAAAGTCATTTTTATGCCATAATCGCGGTGTAATTACCGATTATAAAAGGAAATTTCATATGGAAAAACAATGCGTAAAAATGCGTATTTCTAAATTTTAAAGCATATTCGGCGTTTTTAAGGCGTGAAATACGCGTGTAGAGGCGTTATCGCGATCTCTGGTCATGGGAATCAGTCTCATCTAACCATTCCCATCGCCACTTATTTTTTAACACTGCTATCGTTCAAAGCCGACATAATTTCCGAATCTATGAATTCGATAGCTGACTGAATGTTGAAAAAAGGAATCACAAATTTACCAATACTTGGTTAATTTCGCATACGTAAATTAATATAGAAATGCGTACGCATACATACACGCGTAAATTACGGCAAGATCGACTTGTACTACTCACTCCAAAGATTAGCTGTGACCTACAGCGGCAGAGCCAGTGGTCGATGGGTGAACCGGTTATGGTGCGTGACGTACCCGTAGCTGGGGATATGACGTAGGCGAGGATCGGCGTAGAACCTCCAAGGAAGCTGCTCCTCGATTCCTCTTCAACCAGAATGCCCCTCTTACCCAGAATGCATCAGGCGCCGCTGCTACTCCGAGTTTACGATAAACAAGGTACTCCGGTACGAGCGTGGTTGCCGATGGCGTACTTACTTTCCGGAGTAGAGCGTATGGATAGAAAGGGAAAAAAGAAAAATATATATTTGGAAATTTTATTTTTACTGATATTTTCTTCCGTCCCACTTCCGTCTTCGGATATTTTCAAAAGACGGAATTCCGTCCTCCGGATGGAAAACTTGCACCCATGGATTGGTGTATGAAATACTAGAGAAATAAATGGAAAGATGAATGAGGTGATTGAACAAATGAATAAGTATAGATTGGATGTGCTGTGTGTAAGTGAGACCAAAAGGAAATTCGGATAGAAGTGAATGGAACTGTGAGTGTGGTCTGAAGTGTTGGATAATGTGAGAGGACAGGCTGGTGTAGGTGTAATTTTAAGTGAAAAGATGAAGAGCTTGATTCACTATAGCTGCATAGGTGAGTGAATTCTTTGGATTTGTTTGAAAGTGAAACTTTAGAGAATAGTAATTGTTGTAGTGTATGTTCATTGTGACTCGGAACCTTCTGATAGGAAGATTTCTGCAACAAGCTAAAAAATGTTTTGAGCCAGTTTGGTCCTAAAAAGGAAGTTATTTTGGCTGGAGATTTCAATGCTAGAGTAGGTGTTCAGAATAGGATTTTTGATGATGTTCTGAATAAGTTTAATGATCCTGGTGTGAATGATAATGGTGAAAGGTTAATTGAACTCTTGCACTGAGAATAGATTGTGTATATCTAACACATTTTTCAACCACAAGTATATCCACACATCATCATCATCATCATTGTCAACCATTATCAATCCACTGCTGGACGAAGGTCTCCCCAAGTTTCCTCCACAACGGTCTGTCTTGTGCCAGTCTCCTCCATGTCACTCCCGCATATTTACGAATTTCATCCACCCATCTCCCATGTGGTCTTTTTCTGGGTCTTTTCCTGTCCCTTGGAATCCAATCTAAAATTTCGGCTGTCCATCTATGGTCTGTCCTTCTGGCAGTATGTCCAGCCCATTGCCATTTCAGGGATTTAACTCTGATCATGATGTCTTCCACTCTCGTCATTTTTCGGATCCACGAGTTCCTCTTCTTATCTCTCCTGGTTATACCAAGCATGCACCTCTCCATGCTTCTTTGAGTTGTCTGCAGCTTTTGAGAAAATCATACTCTAGGACATAAGAGTATAATAGATTTTGTTGTTTACGATCAACATCTGAAACAGTTAGTTGTTGACACTCGTGTGATGAGAGGTGAAGATGTTGGCTCTGATCATTACTTGTTAGTGTCACAAGTAAAACTATATGTTGGTTGGAGAGACAGGAATAGAAAGAAGTCTGTGATAAAAAGAATAAAGGTTGAAAGGCACCCTGAAGATCATCAGTATTAATGTAATTCACTCAGAGAACAACTGAATTAGTTGAAGTCATGTGAGAGGGATGTAGAAAAGAAGAGGACATGTTTTAAGAACTGTATTGTCACTGCTGCTGAAGAGGTATATGATATTGCAATCGTGGGTAACATTAGAGGTTATGCTTGCTGGAACAGTAAGATTAAAGAAGCACTAAAGAGAAAAAGAAAAAAAGGAAGCACATTTGGGGATGTTGCAAGGTAGAGTTTCTGAGGATGAGTATTGTTGTAAGAAGCGTGAGGCAGCTAATCTAGTTCACCAGAGCAAGGCAAAAGATAGGAAGGAAAAGATGGAAAGGCATGAACTGGCTTCCTGGAAAGAAAGAACTTTCTAGAAGTACATAAGATACAGGAAAAATACGGGAAATCAAATTTTAAGTTGCATGAACAATAGGATTGGAGACATGATATGGGAGCCTAATGAGCTAAGTGAAAATGGGGTGAATACTTTTGTGAGCTATTAGATGATGAAATGAAACCACTTACTTAAGGCTTCACTCAGATTAATAAACTTAATTATCTTCTATCTTGAAGATGTCTTCACTTCCTCTGTGTTCTTTTGTTTTCACAGACATTGCTCACATCTCGATTTTTGTCAAGGCCTGTTCTCAATGTGTAGAAACTGTATATACAGATTTGTTTACACTGGAAGAATTTAAATATAGTTGCAAATTTCCTCTTGCTGTTGCCAGTTATTAAACAAAAACTTTTCATTGTGTGTTTAGTAATTATATTCTTTTTGAATTAGGTTGTTGCAAATTCTGTTTATTTGTTTTGTAGGTTCATTGATGGAACTGTTTTGTTGGATGTAAAATCTTTCTTTAATTAGTCTCTTGATTTTATGAGGTTCATACTTCAATATTTTTTTTTTTTTTGCCTGAAAGATTCACAGTTGCATAAGTGTATGTGATTTGCCAAAACACTATTTTATTCTTTGTTATTAATTGCTTTTTCGTGTTACTTAATTCTGAGTTAAAAGATGTCTAAAATGGGACAAGTTAACTGCTTTGTGCCTCTTTTATAGTGTAAAGGCCTCTCAAGGTAAATGTTGCTACCTGTTGCAAAGTTAATGTTCTGTGGAATTAAACAGTTGAAATCTAAAAAAAAGTGTTAAAATTCTTGTGCACTGTCAGTATCTTAATTTAGCATGTCAAATTAGTTTAAGACAGACCTTCCTGCAGGGTTTAAGCTAGTCGGGACAGATGAAAAATCCAGGCAAGTTGAACCATCACAATGTCACAGTGAGAGATGGAAGCACAATATGGATCTCAAGAGAAGAGGTGTGTAAAGCTCTAAAATCTCTTCAGAATGGTAAGGCTCTAGGAGTAGATGGCATAACTGCTGAGATGTTAAAATATGATGGTGACTGTGATTGACTGATTAACTGAAATTTGCCAGATGTGCTGGGAATTAGCCATGGTCCCTCAAAATTGAAGGGATTCTATCATTGCTCCCTTGCATAAGGGAAAAGGTGATCAGACTAAATGAGAGAACTATTGTGCTATCAGCTTGCTTAGTGTGCCATGGAAAGTGTTTGGCAAGGTCATTATTGATAAGGTACAAGGTTTTAACATCAGAGAAAATGTGAGATGTACAGAGTGGCTTTGTGCCTAGTAGGGCTGCACTAACCAAATTTTTGCATTACGCATGATGGTTGAAAAGTATCTGTCTGTTGGTATGAAGGTTTTTGCTGCCTTCATAGATTTAGAGAAAGCTTATCTATGAAGGCAGCAAGAGAGTAAACAGGATACTTCTGTGGAAGGTACTGAATAAATATGGTATTGTTGGGAATCTACTTAATAGTGTGAAAGCCATGTATGCAGGTAGTAGCACACTTGTAAAGTGTGTGGTATTGTATCGAAATGGTTTTCTATTGGAGCAGGAGTCAGACAAGGTTGTGTAATGTCACCATGGCTGTTTAAAATGCATAAGATGCTGTAGCTGATATTTGAAAATAGCAAATTATGTATATAACATTCCATAAAGTTTTTATCTCAAAAACTGCTATACCCACCATTTATTATCAGTTAACTGCATAAACAAATAACTATTCCAAGACTTCTAAGTTACTTTTCCCTAAATCTGCAGCAGCTTGTCAAAGTTAAAATTTTAATCAAAAATTTCGTCTTTTGGAAAAATAGAGACCAAGTTTTGATAGCTTAATTATGGTATCAATGTGTATACCATTTAGTCTACTATGATTTCAGATTCAGTTCTATTCTGAGTGGAAAGTCCCCTTTCACAAGTAGTAGTCCAAAGTGAAATGGCTAGTTAATGGCATAGAGTTTTAAAGAGGTACATGATGACAATCAAGTTGAAGAATTCTTTCAATTTCATTCCTGCATTTCTATAAAACAGTTATTATATTTGGAAAAATTCTCTCTGGTCTTTTTTCAATTTAAGTCTATATATATGTCTATATGGATGCCCTTTGAGACTGGTGGAACAAAACACTGTTTAAGAAAAAAAAAATTTTTAACAAAAGAAGTCTATGCACTACATAAAATGCCAATTTTCCAATTTTATGCATTCCCTGTAGTATTTGAAAAATTTGTAACAATTGTTTTTGACTCGATACAAAGTCAAAAACACCTTAAAAACGTTTTTGTAGGTAAAAATAAAAACCTGAGGTACACAACATTCATATTGTGAGTTGACAACAATGTGCTACATATAGTGGTCTTCCTATAAAAAAAAAAAAGCAGGGTAAGGGTATGTTTATCATACAACCTTATGCTTGCAAAATATTATTTGAAAAATTATTTTTTATGTTTTTAGTTTGTGATTCAAGTTCAATCTCAATATCTTTTAACTACTGTTGAGTTTCATCCACAAGTTCCATATTTTCCCTCAATCTTTTTGCACCAGCTTCAAGAATTGAATTTCAACAGATGCCTCTTTCATACTCTTAGCTAGTATTGCCATCTTCAGTCTTTCAGTTCCTTCATTAAGCAATTTCTGACCAAACTGGACTTCAAGCTTAAACTGACCCTCTTTTGAGGTAAATTTTTTTATTTCCAAATCTAACTTTCTTTTCAACTGTACATTTTTTTTTTTTTTTTTTGCCTTAGTTTCATTTCCTTCTTCTTCTGCCTTTTGCTTTCAGGCTTGCTTTTCAAATTGTTTCTGATTTTCTAAACCAGCAAATCAAGCTTCTCTAGAACAGCTTTCAACATTGGCTGAGTAATGGGAATATTAGATATGTAATTTCCACTTCTGATTTTGTCTTTATAATTCTTACTTCCACAATGGCATTTTCACATAATTGACATTGATCTTTGGTTAGCAAAAACTTATTCATAGAAAAGCCACACTCTACATCAGCATTCCCATGGAAAAGGGTAAGACATGTTTTAATGAGTTTTACTAAATTTCCATACTTTGGTTTTCAGTACCAGTATCTACGATCTGAAAAATCCTATCCCAGTATTTGTTGACTTGCACATATTGGGGTAGAATTTTTTTTTTTTTTTTGTCATCTCATATTTCACACACTACTTATCATCTCATCAGACTTGATAAAACAATCTTCATTTACCTTCTCTAATTTATACTTCCTCCATTCATGTACAATGACATCAATTTTGCTGTTAGTCAGTTTCAAACACGCACACAGTTTACTAATGGCGTGCTCTGTTTTTGCACTGTCCTTCAACTGATGGATTCAGAACTCAAAGATCTTTTAGAATCTGACAGTGAAGAGGCAACTTTTTTTTTTTTGTAAATATTCAGCCATTTTTCAAAATCATTTGTAGAAATTGTGTAGCACTTTCTGAACTTGGTTTTCTGAAAGTGTATGCAACAGTTTCTTGACTCCAATCATAACATCCATCTTCCTTAAGGAAAGTACATTTTCTCCTGTTGTGACATCAATGTGCCGTAGGTCTGCACCCACCTTGTTTACAATAGCATCATCATTCATGAATTTTCTTAGAATACTTAACAATATGTCACCGACTTTGCTGTAAAATATATGAACTAAAATACCTTTTCTTTGGAAAAGAGAAAGAAATTCAACATAGATCGTTGTCAGTAATAAAATAAAATTCAAATAAACCAATGTTGCTGGATTCTGGACCGCACTCTACAAACTGGGACAATTTAAAACTTCCGTAGGTCCTTTTTTTTTTCTATCCGTGCTGCTCTCATTTTAAAGAAAGAAAACAAGTCACTTGATCTCCATCTCCATCTAGATCTATCAGAAACAAATCTTGAGAAAAGGCACTGTGCGTAGTATGTAATGGACATGTGCCAATATTAACAAGTTCTTCAGCACCATGCAGTTTCAACTCTGTTAACCTTTCTTTGCATTGCTTTGTTCACATTTCACTTACCATTGAGAGCATAAGTAACTTATCTAAAGGCAGGTTTTTGTTTCATAATATTGTCAACAGGTACTGCTTAAGTGTCTCTTGCATCTGCATGACCTAAAAATTCACTTGACTTATGCAGTTTTGATCTTGTTTTCCAAGGTTCAAAATTTAACAAAGACATCAAATTGTTTTTTCACCTGAATGGTTGTAGATTCATCAAAGGCAATGCTGTACAAAACTTTATTATCAGTACATCTTTGCATTTCACTAGTTAACTCCTGATATAAGTACTTGGCAAGACCATGGGAAATTATGTAGGAAACTTTCCTTTCACTGAGATGCATTTTTCCAGCAACAGGATCATTGGGAAACATCACCTACAAGACATTTGTAATATCTTTGCAAGAGGCAAATGAAGAGCTCGCAGTTGCCACTTTTAAACACCAAATAGCTTCTTGGTCAAGGTTAAACTGCAAGCATGAACTAGATGTGGCACCTGTCTGCTTACATGCATCAATTAACATCTGTGTTCCTTTAACAGCACTTTTCTCCTGAATGTGTTTCTGTTCCGACGAATGACTTATTATTCCTGTTCAAATGAATGCCTTCCACAATTTGAAATTGAAAACGATGTGTTACACAGCACACATATTCATTATTCCCTTGGGTGCACCAGGAACTAATTTTATTTTTGTTGAAATCATCGGTTTCAAGCCAGAACATCTGAAACTCCGTCTTTCCACGTGGCATTTTACTAGAAAGGGGGAAAAAAAGAAGGATATGTAATCAATTGTCAGAATACTACAAATAAGTATTGTTTTCTTCATCAAGGAACGTAAGAAAATTATTGAACAACAATTAACTAAGATACATTTAAAATATATCTGGACAACACAGCAAAAATTCATACAACTGTATGATGCACTGAGGGTTTAGTTATACATTTTACACTAAGTCAACTGTGAAATGCTTTTCAATATGCCTTGCTTTTAGGGTGGGGATCAGGTATAATGGCTACCAATATAGTATCACATGCTATCTGAGTTGTTACTTTCATTAAGTCATTACATGCACTACTAATATAATAAAAATGCCATTGAAATATGACTATTTTTATAGAAGTAACTGAGAAAAAGTTAACTTAAAGCATTGTGAAAAAGTAAGTTAATTTAAAGTCGGAACATAAATGCTTCTTCAACTTACAGCTGTAAAGCATTTAAATGGCACTTCTTTCTGTTTTTTTGTCATTATTATAATTAAGCTTTTTGAAGTACCCATAAGAAACACAAATTTTCCTAATATATTTTCAAACATTGATTTTATGAATATATTTACAAACACAGAATTTCTTTTTATGATCTTGTTGGAAGCTACTGCAGTTGAAGATTTGGATTTTCTCAAAAAGTTTTCACTGCATTCCTGTGGAAAACATGGATTTTTCATATTTAATTTTACAATTGAAACAGCATTACTGCTTTCTAAAGTTTGATTTCTCAGAAAATGCATGGGCTTCTCATTGCTTAATCACTTCTTGCTATATCAAAAAGAGCATGCATTTTCCCTTTTGTTTACAAAAAAATTAAGTTTAAAATCACAACTTCCACTCTCCATCAGTCTTTCTTTCGTCGTAAAAGTCCTTTTCTCTGCACAGTGAGCATGCAGCAGCGTTTTTTAACATAATTTCACTTTAAATAAAAGAAAACATTCCTGACCACACTTTTTAATTGGAATTAAATATCAAAAATCGGGTACTGCATTGTTCCCTCTACTGTGAAGACAATCTTTACAGGTCATGAAAAGAACTCAGTTCCACCACGGACAGATTAAATACTGATTTTGAAATTTTACTCTGTTTTAAAAAAGAGGAAATGCTTGCTGTACTGATTCAGATTGATTTTGAAGAAAACGCTGTTAAAAATAGAAGAATGTGCACTTTGAAAAAAATTCTGAATTTTTTTTTCCTATTACGAAGAGATATTAAAAAAAGGAAGAACATAATCAGAAAAATATAAAAATTAAGAATATAATCAGGAAGAAAAATGAGGGGGCAGCTTGATAAAAAAATCGGAGATCATGAAGCATTCTCTTTCTTTGCAGAGTCATCATTTTTGGTGGGTGGAGTGCATGAAGCATACATGAAGACTGACGGAGGAGAGGAAAAAAAAAAAAAAAAAAAAAAGCTGAACTTTTCAAATGAGTGAGAAATCAGAATGTGCTGAGAGGAAGTGTGAATATAATGCAGTATGAGCAAGATGGAATTGGTTGCTGTAATTTATTTATGTAAACATTAAACTGGAGCACACCACTATATGCACAACATAAATTTACTGAATTCAAAACAAAATAAAACACTTTTAAAAGATATTGCATCACACAGTTGTTTTTCTTGTTTTGTTCTGTTGTACTTGCTAGAAGTTTCCTCTTGCAAGTACGCCTTGCTTACTTCTAAGCAAGTTCCACTGCCATATTTGTCTTTTGTTTACTCAGCAGCTGGAGAGCCACTCACTGCTTAATTTTTCTTTCTACTGAAATTTTTTCCTTCCCATTTCTTCATTGCCACTGCTCTTTTCTCCCCCCTCCCCCTAGATGACAACAAATTTATCCATCATGCTGAAGGAAACTTTCAGCTTGAGAACCACGAATGTATCATATCAAAGCTTTCATTATTTTTGGATAAATGGTGTAACTCTGAGAGCAGGAATGTAGCTATGGGGGGGGGGGGGTCACACCCTCCCAAATTCGTTATTTTGATATCTATTCAGTAAATCATCTCTGACAAAAATTGCCAAACTTTGTAGACAAAAAATTCTTCATTAACATCTACGCAAAATATAATTTTAAATTCTGGTTAATAAAAAAAAAAAAGAACCATTATTTCTCTACTGCTTAACAACAGACACAGCTGAGGAGGATGAAAGTTGTTTCTATGACCAAACCAACTCCACGCATTTTCCTTTCGAGAATTTGTTACTAATGTCAGCATGGCCAGGGTCTCAGAGAGGGAAGGAGACAAAGGTTTACTGGAATCGCTGGCTGTCAACCTCTATATAAAAAGATAAGACAGACTTGGTGACCGCCGGTACTCATTGGATGTACTCTGATTGACATGTCATAAATAACATCACTACGCAGCCTGACAGTTAACAGTAATTGTGCGGTTTGTGCCAGGCGGGATATGCTTGGACCTCATATTTTAGAATAAGTTATCTGCCGTGGTGACGTTCTGGCTGAATCAATGAATGGAAACAAATGAAATAGAATAGAGGTGATTTTAACTTATGCGTTGATAGTTGGTTAACTACATAGAAAAGGTGTAAAATGGAACAAAAGTTATTAAAAAACGTAACAGGTACAAAGTTGAATGTCTGCAACATACAAAGCAATTCGATATGGATTACAAGAAAAAGCATGAAGAACTTTGCTACGATAAGCAACCAGTGAAATGTGTTGGATCTCCTGCAAACCCTTTTGAAGCAGCTGCAAAAAGGAAAAAATAGCATGAGGAGAGCATTTTAAAAACATCACCCGTGGATATACATACAATCGGAAAAAGGAGAGACTGTAATTTTTAATCAAACCAACATGGAAGTTTCCGACTGTGACATAAAATCAAACGTGCTGAATGAGAACATAGCAGAATATTCTGGTATCAACAGTAAAGAACCTGAAAATGAGCCACCTTTTTTGAGCTCTACAGTAGACTAGACAAACTATATAGGTCAGTTTCAAATTTTTCTAAATTATTACTATGACTGTAAGAAAACAATTGCAAAATGTCAAGACAGGGAAATAATTAACCCTGATTTAATTTTAGTTGAAATTTTGGAGGTTACAGAAATTATTCATAAGCAGTGTGGCAAAACAATGTATTAACTTCTTGTAAAGATGCACTGTCAAATCGATCAAAAAACGCAGGAACAGTTGATGATAGTTTAAACAACTGCAGCGAAGTCGAACATGATCCTAGTACGAGAAAACAAATTAAAACAGATGCTGAGAGAAAATATTTAATTTTTATTGGACTCATCAACCTAACTTAGCAATTTTTCCTTCAAATCCTTCTATTCCTGCTGCCAAGCAGAGCCATTTTTCTCCTTCATGGTATAAACAATTTCATCATTTAGGATAAGGCAATGGCACAAAATGAAGAGTGTTGGTAAAGATAAACTGGGAAAATTATCCCAGCACTTTTCTTCTGAAGCTAACACAGTTGCGCTAGTTGAGTTTTGCCATTATTCGTAAAAAGATAAACACGTTGATATTCTTTTAGACAAAAATAAAAGGGCTAGTGTAATTCAAGAAGAACCCGATAGAGAATTTAATACTAAAGTTTTAAATATATTATTTTTGATGTTGCCAGAGCATTGGCTAGGCAAAGCACCACACTTTGTGGAAATAACTCAGATGAAAATGGAAATTTTTGTCAAATCGTATACTTAATTTCTCATCATTGCTTGATAATGAAGAAATGGTTAGACGAAAAAGAGATTAAAGCCGAATCATGTTATGTATCCAAGTGCTGACTATCAAATTGAATTTATTAATTTGTTGGCCAGTGAAGTGAGACAAGTCATAGTTAAAGACATTAATTCAACAAAGTTTTTTTTACTGTAATGGCTGATACTACACCTGATGTAAACCATCGAGACCAAATGAGTGTTTGTGTTAGAATAGTAGATGAGCACGGAAACCCTAGAAAGCATTTGTTGGAGCTTGTGGAAGCAAGCTCCAACAAATGCTCTTAGCAAAGCAATCATAGATTCAAAAACCCTGAAGAGCATTTTTGTTGGAGCTTATTAATAAGCAAAGCAAATCGTAAATTCCTGAATTAGAAATGAATTAAATATTAAACTTTTAGCATTTCAATCATACGATTTTGTGGCATCAATGTCAAGCAAATTTAATGGGGCACAGTAAAAAGTGTCAGAAATAATTGGTCGTTAAATTGTGTACATTCCATGCCAAGCTCATTGCATGAATACATTTGTGGAACGTAGCTGTAATGCCAGCACAGTCATTTCAGCCTTTTTTGATATTCTGCAAGAATTTTTTGTTTTTTTCAACTAGCAGCACTAAACGTTACTTGCCATTATCAGTAAAACTACAAGAAGTCGAAAACTCTTTGCATCTAAAAAATTTGTCGAAAACTAGATGGACTGCTAGAACTCAGTCAGTTAATGCAGTAAACTCGACACTTGAATCAATAATTTAACTGTTGACAGAGATTTCAATCTCTGGTAAATTTGACACAAAAACTAAAACTAAAGCTTTTAGTCTACTAAAACAAATTCTAACATTTGATTTCATGTTTTTCTAGAAGTTTATGAGAAATGCATTGTACAAAGTGAAACTTCTTACTGAAGCATTGGAAAAAGAATTGTTAAATCATCTGGATGTGGTGCTGTTCACTGATAGCGTGATTAAAAGTTTTGAAGACATAAGGAATGGTATTGATGGTGTTAACAGTTTCATTGTAGCTAGCTTGTGTCAGTTTTTGCAACAACCTCAGCATTGATGCAGAAGCAGAATTTGCTCTTCATCATAGGATAAGATAAAAGCCAATTTGTTTTGATTCTGTAAATTTTCAAGCAGAATTTACAATACAAACTTTTTATAGAAAACAATGCAATTTAGTTTTGGATCAACTGATTTGCCTTATGAATGTTAATTTGACAGACTGCATGACATTTTTTTTTTGCCACTTTATGAATGCTTCTGCCCTTTCCTTAGGAGAAATTCTTTTACACCAGAGACAATGAATAAAATTGTTAATATTTTTGCTGACAAAGATAGCATTCAGGACTCAAGTGCTTTACAGTCAGAGCTTAAGATATTCTCTGGCCTCTGTACAAATCTGGAAACAATGACTGATGTTATGGCAAAATCTCAAGAAATGAAATTACAGTTGAAGCTAACGAATTCTGTATGTCACATAGCAGTGACAGCTCCCGTTTCTGTAGCGTCAAAATATCAGACATTCAGTATTGTGAAACAAGTCAAAAATCATTTAAGAAGCACCATGTCTGACTCTCTAGCTCTGCTTGCAGTAGAAACTGAAACTGATTGGACTCTAGCTCTGCTTGGTGGTCAGCGTGAGCCCCTTGATCCCTTGAGATGGAATGACCCATCTTTGAAAATTTTGAAGGACAAAATACTGTCCCCAGACGTAAAGCAACCTCCTCTCCCCCTGTAATTCCCAAAATATTTCTCTTCAGTTTTGCATTGATCTCTGAATGACCCAAATGACGACAAAAAAAAAAAAAAAAAGCGGAATTCTGTGATTTCATGGAACAATTACATGTATGATGAAGTCGCCTGAAAATTAGCAGGAAAACAACATTAGCAATAAACAATCTCAAAAACGTTTAATAAATGTTATAATCCTGAAAACATACTAAAGTATGTTTTCGTTGAATAACATTACTTCATCAAGATTTCTGTAGTATATTTGATGTTTCCCTTACTTTGTAGTGACTACGGAGAATCCATAGTACTTGCACTGTCTGTAACGGTAGTAAACTGGAAACATATTTCAGCAAAAAAAAAAAAAAAAAAGGAATTTTTAAAATTATGCAAAAAAATCAGATTTCCAGAATCTAGGTTTGAAAATCTGACATAATCCGCATAAATTAGGACACCGCAGCTATGATGAAGCACATCGGCAGAATAGGCTAAAATCTTTGTGCCACTGATACATCAACAAAAGTGGTAAATCAACACACCTAAGGGCTACTAACCAATTGTAGCACCCATTACCATTGGTACATTACAGGAATTAAGCCCGAAAGAAAGAAAAAAATCACACAAAATTAAAACATAACCCACCAAATTCCAGCTCACTCATATTAAATCTGCATAGAAAGTCTCAAAATATCTGCATTCACGATAAAATAACTATGTTAAAGGTTACGAGTTCTGGTACGGAATAAGTACTGGTTTCACCAAAATACGTAACTTTCATGCACAAAAACTTCCATTACTCTCATTTTATAACATACTCAATAAATCTTAATTGATTACTTATAAAGAAAAAGTATTTACCTTAGTGAAGTAGATATCCAGTGGTTCAATGTTCTTTACACAAACTGTCATCTAATCACCTGTAAAACACAAATCCGTAATTTTACAAAGCAAAGCACAGGAAATGCATTAACTCTTCCATCACGATCAGAGCTTAATTTCTAACAAAATAAAGTGCAGAAGCCCTAAATGCAGCATGAGGCCAATATGCAGTACTACCGCAACAAAGCCACAATCATTGATATCAGCAAAGTTTGCCCATCCCTATTTCCCATTAAAGGTAGAATTCCCTAGGGACTGAAATTGCACGTTCAAAGTCTATAGTGAAAGGTGGGTTGATTTTCACGGGGCAATCTTGCTCGTGCATGAAAAATGAAAAAGAAACGTGTTTTGGAGCTCCATTGGGGTCCGGCTAATATTTAAATATTCGCCAAAAATGAAGAAGTACTGGCGCAGCACTCTGGTGAGCTCCGGCCCAAATTAACCCCTGGTCACAACATCCTTCTCTGTCCGTTTACTGTGCGTGAAGCAGCTCATCTCAAAAAATGCATTACGTTATTGGCATTTGTCTATTCCCCTCGCTGTGAGAGCTGCTACATCAGTGCAGTGACAAACAAATCATGCAGGAGATTTTCTACCGTAACAGCCTGCATTACGTCATCGGCGTTCCTCTGCGAGAGCCGCTATCAGCGCAATGCCTCCATGGTCAAGCAAATCATGTATGAAACATTTTCTACTGAAATAAAAACAGCAGGTCATTAAAAATTTAAAAAAAAAAAAAAACTTCCAAAAAGTAGGAAAAGTACGAATGCTGTGATGCCTGCTTGTGGCCCCAGAAGAAATAGGGATATCAAATGTGAGGTTGAACTATGAGAAACTGAAAAAAAAGATACAATCATCAGATTTAAATATTTTATGCAATGAATGCTGATTTTTAACTTATATTATCCATGAAGTTTACAAATACCATTCAAAATGTCTTCAAAACCAATGCACTCATCAGTTCCATCAAGTGCTTCCTGCATAATGTTAGAACTTGGAAGAAGCGGATGTCTATGAACCTGCAACAAAATCATACTAACTGAACAAAAACATAAAAAAAAAAAAAATAGTTAAGCACATATCATAGTTAAAAATTCATTAAATAAAATTAATATGAAGAAAAAATATGCAGAACTAATGACCTAGTACAGTAGCAGATCCAACTTAACATGAATTTCATGACACAACATGCTACACCTGTATATATCTTACTACCAGCTGAGAAATATTACACATCTCAGAGATTTTTAGACATAAACATATAAAACGAGCGAAACACACAGAGTCACGTACGGTAAAAGGTTCATTCAGCGGTAGCTTTCGGTCATCCTACGACCTTGATCACTCGAGATCGACTGCATGGGCTGGTTGCCAGAACTACAATTTGAAGTTGGGTGTTGGAACTGTTGCCAGATTTTAGAAGAGAGATCCAAATAAATGGGATTTGGTGAGGGGTCTCTGAATTGCAGTTTTTGGTGAACAAAATTTCAATGCTCTCTTGAAAACGCAGAGATGCCTTGTTGATGAAAGGGGCAACTTTTTTGGTTTCTTTCCAAATGGGAACTGCAGAGGTGTCTTCAAGGGTTAGTGCAAATTGGGTTTTTGGAAGACCATTGGAAACATCTTTTTTGTGTTCATGAAGTCTTGCTTCCAATATACATAGAGAGACCAGAGGAAGTTGAAATGGGAATAGCATAAACTCCAGGGGTGTCCAAGGGTGAGACAAGATCCCTGTCTTTAAGCAGGCACATTATTGCAGAAGGGTTTGGTTTCACTGTGCGAGTGTAGCCCATAGTTTTGAAAAGTTTACACATCTTATAAGAGAAGGATCTATGGAAAGGGATGGAACCAATGAATGGTGGGTTTTCCATTATTATTGGTGAGAGAGCAGACAGATTTTTCAAGTGGGAATTTTGGAGGAATTTTTGAATTGTAGAAGGTGGGAACTGATGGGCTTCGGCAATTTTCTTTATGGTGTCAATTTCTTCATTGAAGGAAGATTCAGTGTCGCAAACAATCTTGAAACGATTGACATAAGTTTTAAAGGCTGCAAATTTGTGAGTGTTGGGGAGTGGGATGAAAATGGGATTATGTTTGCTATTGCAGAGGGTTTTCTGTAGACAGATCTGTTGAGATGATCTCCTTGCCTTGCCAGGTGGACATCCAAAAAGTCAATGCCTTGCTGTGATTCTTCATTGATGGGAACTTTAGGGAAATCTTTTCAAGAAGAGATTCAAGGTCAGTTCTATTGTGTGGCCAAATTACAAAAATATCATCAACATATCGAAACCAAATGGAAGGTTGTAGATTGTGTTCCATGTCTATGTTTTTTTTCAATATGTTGCATGAAAATCTCAGCCAGAAGTGGAGAGAGAGGTGAACCCATCAGAAGTCCTTCTTGCTGACAGTAGTATTTGTTGTTGAACTTGAAACAATTAAGATCTCTCGGAGTTCGAAGGCAGTCATACAGGTCTTTTGTTAGTGGTCCAGAGAGTGATTAGTTTTCTTTTAGCAATTGTACTAGCAGCATAAGAGAGTGGAAAAGAGGGACTGAAGGGAAAAGAGAGACTACATCCAGAGTGAACATTTTGTCAGAGGGTTCAATGCTTGAAGGGAGCTTTCTAATGAACTCTTTAGTGGAGGAAATTGACAAAAGATGGCTGGATGTGAGATGTTTACATTTTTCCACAATCCTCCTTTCAAGGTTACAGGTGGGAGAGAAAGTATATTCCACGAGTGGTCGAAGAGAAAACCAGTTTTATGAAGTTTAATCTGGAAGAATAAGCGTGGAGTTCAGAAATATGGTGGTGGTGTAAAATCTCCAAGAAAGGTCTTTAGAGTGGGTTTCTTGTTGAGTCTTTCAACTGCAGTTTTAAGTTTGGGGGTGGTATCAAATTTTAGTACCTTACATTTTGAAGTTGAGAGGAATGATTCAGCTTTTTCATTGAGAACAGTTTTGGAGATAATGACAGGGCAACCAGTTTTATCAGCTTTACAACCTGTTTAAACATCATGATGGGATTGCCTGCAAAGCTAAAATGTTGACGATTACTCGGCTGGCGCGCGAATCTCCGATGTGAGCAATCCCTTTATGTAGCATATCAAACGAGACACCGCAAAGATTTAAATAAAGATTTTTAGACCTAGAATCTTTCACTTCAAACCAGACGAGATCAAGTGATATACAACTTCATGTCTCTGCTGTGGATTTATAAGTGGGTTAAAGATATATGGCTTCATTTTTTATGTACATATGAGTAAAACAGCAAAAATACATGAAACTGGTTATAAAATTGTTAGTTTCTTGCAAATGTCAATTTGATAGCAAACACAACTGCTTGTAATTCTGTATGTGTTTCTCACGTCTATTTTAGTAATCCAAGAAGCTTATTTTGGGAATCATCGATGCACGCAGGCTTGATAAGAAACCTGTTTAAACATCATGATGGGATTGGCTGCAAAGCTACAATGTTGACGATTACTCGGCTGGCATGCGAATTTCCGATGTGAGCAATCCCTGATGTAGCATATCAAACGAGACACCGCAAGAAGCTACATCAGAAATTTGCGCGCACATGAGTATCAGCCAATGTTCACTGGTCTCTTTGACTGGGAAAACCGGTTTGAACAACAGTGCTTGGTCACAGCTCAGTGGTGTGGGAGGACAATTACATCGCACAGATTTACTTTACGGTGGCGATGAATCATAGTTTTGTCAGTCAAAACACTGCAACATCGATGTTAAATTTACATTGTTTTTTGCGATGTATCGATACATCGCCCAGCCCTAGTCAACAGTCATGGTGACGGCTGCTACGTGACCACAGAGGAGAAACTTCCTACTCTGTGTGTGGGACTAGCACAAGTCAAGTACAAGTGAACGGCGGAGAGGGAAAACACTCGTGGTGCCAACACATTTCTCCTCCACTGTGAATTCAAATTTCCCTTTCCCGCTACTGCCATAATAAAGATACATGCATTGGCTCACTGCAGGGAGTTTTTTTTTTTTGGTTTTGTTTTTTCATAGATTAAATTAAATATTTTAAGATTCATTCGTAAATTTTGTATAAAATCACACAATTTAACTGTACGTCCTTATAACCTTACAATTTAGCCAAAATCCGTACAATGTATGGCCAAACCGCACAAGTTGGCATGTATGCAATAGCCACCTTCAGCTAACACAAGTTTGAAAAAGAGGGGGATTCGTAATTCACGGAGTTTTATTATTGTGTATTTTTGTTTGTGTAAAAAGAAATGAATAATGTGAAGACATTATAGTAATAAAACACCACATTTCATTCTCCTGCAAAGCAAAGTCTGCAAGAAAAATAAACACGCCATAATCACGGGACCACATGTTGCAATGAGTTGCGTGTTATTGCACTTTGAACAGGGCTCGAAAAAGTTATTTCCGACAGTACCACATTTTATAATTTACCAACAATCCCAAGTGAACAACCCTGCCTCAGCTGCAGTAGGAAAAGTTTGGGCTAAAGTTAGCCTTCACGCAGTCACGCGGTGAAAGTGCATGGGCAGCCGATAGCAAGTGCAAACTCATTCACAATACAATTCTTATTATTCTTTCAATAATGTCACTGTTTGACGATATGATTCAAGAGATTTCAATTCAAAATGATATGATTGATAAATGATATGATCATCAATGTTGATAACTGCTGTCTGATTCAGGAAATACTCGGATCAAAATCGAAGGCAGATTGTTTGGCCCACTGCACTTTAGCATAACCCATGCAGGCCAACAAATCGGCCGTGTCACACTAAAAGGGTTAAGCAGACACGCTACATTAGGCTTAGTAACACTGATGGCATAGCGTTAGGCCTGACAAACAGAAGCAAAGACAAAAGAATGGTACCCTCTGGAACAGATCTACCAAAACAAGGTAGGTAATGAATCATAAAATAGTAAATCTTATATTTATTATTTAGGCTCTTAAAAAGGTGTTTGAAATCTTGAAAAGTGTGCAGAACAGAAATAAAAAATTATACCGATAGCCACAATATATCTTTAACAATTAACCAAGTATTATGCTAATATGTTGTATAATGTACTACAGATAGCTAAAAACTGAATTATTTTGCTAATATTTAGGACACAAGGTATTATTGGGTTTTTGTGCCTTAAAATCTTGTTATTTACTTTCTCCCCAGGATTTCACCTGAAATATCATTTTTCACTTTCATTGTAATACACCTAACTGTATAAGGTACAAACATTTTAGTAATGTTTAAGTGCTCAATACATACATATTCTTTGAAACATTTTAGTAATGTTTAAGTGCTCAATACATACATATTCTTTGAAACATTTTTGTGAAATGAATTTTTTAATTGATCATAACCACTGCTGTCCATAGCAGTTAGTATTTTACAATAGGCAGTTAAAGGGGGCAGTGTTAGAATTAGATATGAACCTTCTACCGGCTCAGCGGACCACTAGAATTTGCAAACCACTGGGGTCCACCAAAATGCCCACTGGCCCGTAAATATATATATATAAAAAAAAAAAAAATTAAGACTTTTACAATAAATGTAGAAAATAACTTATCATTTCAATAGAATTATCTCCAATATTTATTTTTAAACTTATCAGTAGTTTGCAGCCTAAAAAGAAAAATGTACAAGGTAAAAGAAATACTGTAGAAATACATTTTTTACCTTGTGAGAAATTAAAAAACAACAACAACAAAAAAAAAACTTACTGGCCATCCGGGCCAGTAAAATCAATAGTTTAGTGGTCCGGCATAAGTTTTACTGGCCAATGGCCAGCGGACCACGGGGCATTTCGAACACTGAAGGGGGGTGGGGTGGAGACATACAGAAGATTATGCTTAACTGGGCATCAGTTAATTGGGGCAGCTGTTTGTTTGGGGCAATTCTTGAAGAACATCCCAAATTAGCTCTCTGGAATAAAACTTCACATAATATGTGCAGCCGCTTAATTGGGCCAAAGCGACAGGAACAAAAGCCTCAATGTGTCCCAATTAACCAGAATCTGTTGCATAAGAAATTATAAAAAAATATATTTTAAGTTTAAATGAGAGAATAAACTCATAGCTTATGTTTTGAAATCAACTGTTACGCACTAGGCATTTGAAATGTTTCGAAGAGAAGAATGCCACTAAGATTCAAAATTTACACACATCAATGCACTGCAATTATTAAAACAAGAATACCTCCAAAGCTAAAGAAGGACGACAGTGATTCCTGGAGTAATAACAGTGACAAGGCACTAATACTTGAATGAAAAATTAGTGAATGTAGAAGTAACATTTCTTAATTGCAATCTAAAATAAGATCATACTGCATTATAGTGGAACCCTCTTTACAGAATAACATAATAGCTGAAATAAAGAAGTTTCATTTACTGATTGATCGCCCTACCTACCATCAAGCCCAACAGTGATGAGCTGTAGGTCTGCAAGCACCATCGTGACACAATTCTAGGGCCAGCTGGCAGATACAGTTCACTGAAAGAGCAGTTCTGTACTCAGTGTGTAACTTAATTTTCCCATGTCTAAATAACATTCCTCTGACATGGCAACCCTATCCTCACGCTAACCCAGCTGCACCTAACAAGTCACTCGGGCACCTCTCTGTCAGACTTCCTTGCCTAGAAGTGGGTCATTTCCTAGCTGCTGTTTAGGCTAAAGCAGAAGAGAGGAGACACACAGGAATGTTGGCAGCTGGGGAACAACAGCACCCTTGCCTCCAGGAATCTCAGCCTCCATCCCCATTTCTACTGTATGGGTCACTGCATGTGACAAACCCAAATTAAATCTAGTTAACAAAGCACAGAAAATGGAAAGCATTAATATAATGAGAAATAAAGGAAAGACAATGAAGCATAATTACAACCTGAACATCTGGACAAATAGCTGTCTCTGCAGCAATAATATATATGAATGTAATGACCCAAACTCTCAATCACAAAGTTATGTAAGTCCATAAGAGCATTATTCCTTAAATAACTAGAAAACTAGGAGGAGATCTCTATGAGGAAAGTTCTCAGATTCCCATCTAACCAATCTGCAAACCACTGTACATCCAAAAGCTAAGGTAAGACCACATTAGTCTATGAGTGACCCCTTCTTTCACTTGAATAAATCATTTTAAATTCACCATAAAGGATACATTTCCCTAACACAATTTTTTTAGCTTAACATCCATCATGTCAAGTATCACTAAAACCACATCTACCATATTTTTCATTGAACTGAAGAAGGGTGCTATTCATTGGCTGTCTGTATTTTCTTTTGCTTTTTCCATTTTGGTATAGGGCATTACATAATATGCAAACTGTTCCAGGATGATGTTTCCCTCACAGCTGTTACATATATACATACATACAAAAAGTTCTGGAACTTCTTGAATATTTGCCAAATGTCAGTGAATTACGCCATTCCTCGCTGAGCAAGTGAAGAGCATCATGTGACCCACCAGCCAGAGCCAGTTTGTTCCAGATCCAACACGCACGGCGTATGTGCATAGTTCGTGATTACAGGCTTTCGAGGCTCTCCGTCGCGAGGGCAATTATGTTGAATTTTGAACAGCATTCAAGTGTAAAATTTTGTGTTCTGCGCGGAAAATCTTTCGCCGAGACTTTTCAAATGATTAAGTCAGCATACGGTGAGAGTGCAATGAGTGGAACTAAAATTTGCGAGTGGCATTGACGATTCGAAAACGGGCAACAGAGTATCGAGGATGATGAGGTCAGGACGACCTTCAACACCCACAACGGATGAACAAATTGCCATTGTCAAAGAAATTGTGAAAAATTACCATCGAAAAACTGTTGCAGCGATTGCAGAAGTTATTGACTACAACTCCCAATCCAACCGACAGTTAACGGTGTGGAAATCACCGTCGTCATCACGGCCAAAAAATTCAAGGCTGACCGCTCCAAAGGAAAGGTCTGGTTAACAGTTTTCTTTGATTGCAAGGGGGTCGTACACAAGGAATTCCTTCAACATGGTCGTACAGTCACTAAAGAAGAGTACGTCAATGTCCTGAAACGTTTCTGAGAATCAGTGAGATGTAAGAGACCCAATCTTTGGAAGATCAACTCGTGGGTGCTCCATCACGATAATGCGTTGGCTCACAGATCCCGCCTGGTGTCCGATTACCTGTCCAAACATCACATTCCCGTTCTCCCACAAGCAGCTTATTTTCCTGATCTCGCCCCATGTGAATTTCCCTTTTTCCCTGAATGAAGAATTTGCTTAAGGGGCGACGCTTCTCAAGTTCCAAAGAAGTGTAACGAGCTGTGACGGAGGCACTGGAGGATGTGACAAAAGAAGGCTTGCAATCTGCATTTAAATCTTATATGAGTGCTGGCAAAAATTCATAGCTGCATAGGGTAACTAACTACTTTGAAGGAAACACCACATAAACAGGTATTATCTGTACTCATTCTTTTTAATATAAAAAGTTCCGGAACTTTTGAACGTAGTAATACCACTAAGCTGTTCTCTGATATTCGGAGGTTAGCTCCTCACAGAAAGAACTCGCTGTTGCTGTATCAGGCGTCTCCACAATTTATTAACTACATCCATAACAAAATAAAGACACTTCATGCTGATATTAACACATCCATAACAAAATAAAGGCACTTCATGCTGATATTACACAAACCGTAACAAAATAAAGGCACTTCATGCTGATTTCACTGCACTCCAATTCTCACATAGCATTTCTCTTGTCTGCCCTATATTACACCTAACACATGGATAGCAACCTTATTATTTGCATAAACATGAAAAATAGCTGTCTCTGCAGCAATAATATACAAGAATGCCACCCCCTTTTAAACTACCATCTCCTACTTTCTGTTCACTACACATGGTATACATAGGTTACAAATTTCATCCTGTTCCAAAGAAAATCTTCTTCTGTAGACTGCCACCCATGTGATCACCATTCACCAAGATATATATTCTAGTGAATTCCTGCTGTTTCTCAAAGCAGAACACCCTGTTGAACAACCCTAAGACTATGTGATAACTTTCCAAACATTCACTTCCCACACAAAACTCCAAACTGCATATTTTATCACTACTATCTTCAAATACGCGCCAACAGCAAGTTAGATGTCTTGAATAATAGATAAGATGACAGTTACCCCACACACCCATACACAAAAGAAGGAGAAATGAGGCTATTTGTTGTTGCCCTACATGTTGTTAGCAGGTTAGAATCAGCGGTAGAGTCATTTGTGAAATTCTTGTGTGTATTTCTTTCACTACGTTTTGATGATATGAAACTCCTTTTTCATTATTCCTATTCCTGGGAGCAATCTGCCCGTAAAACCTAACCAACACACAGATACACATCCTTACTCTATCCACCATTCAATTTTAGCTTCCTTATATTGTCTCTTCTCGTCCATCACTTAGTTCCCTTTTACTAGCAGGTCCAAAACAAGCACTCTGTGTTGTGATATAATTTTTACAGGTTACTTCTGACTTCATTTCATTGAGATCTTATGTATAGTATATGAAGTATTTAAATGTGATGTTATGTTTAAAATATATGTTCTCTTCCAAGTGATAACATGTTCTTTTCATTTCGCAAAGAATTAGTTTTGGCCAGTTGCTGTATCAGAAGTCATAACATTATTTATTTAGTCCACATCCTGATTTCTGTCACTAAAGCATATTTTTTGCTGTTAAAGCTTTTCTTTCATTAGCTTTCCTCAAATATGAATCCACTCAACTTCTGCAACCAATTTTAATGATTCTTCGATCAGCTTCCAGATATTATGTCCTGGTCATAGTCACTGTTTTGTATATGCAGGAAATGTGTGTGTTGCTATTCCGTTTCACTATAACTTGTATACCCATGTCAGTCACTTCTTTCCTCCACATACAGTGAAACCTCTGAATAACGGTCACTGCTCGGACCTGGAAAAAGGGACAATTGTTGGGAGGTGGTCGTCATTCAAAGGTTAGGCCTGAGTTAACATTCCTAGTTTGTTGTGTTCATACAAAACCAGAATAAATGTACGAAGCTTATGCACAAAGAAAATGGTTGTAGTGCTTTCTTTCTTTTTTTTTTTAATTTGGGGTTTACAGGGTTCATACTCTTTTTTGAAAATGGAAATTAAAGAGTTCTTAAGGACCTTCAGGCTATTTTTAAGAGCCTTTAAATATTTTTTAAGGACTTCATAATCGCTGTATGCAAATATACACAATATACAAAATGTCAGTTAACTATTACAACATAAGTCATTTTAACACAATAAATCAATTTTGTTGAAACGAATGAATATTCCATTGCACAAATATATGAATTAAGATTAGTTCTACTAAAATAAACCTAAATACTCCAACAGAAAAACCAACTAACTTAAAAGTTCCTTATATACATTACTTACTGGTAATACTGGATCCATTATTTGTCCTGAAGCATATCTTTGCATCTACAGAACTAACACTCTGCTTCTTCGTATTGTGGTGTGAAGCATAAAATTTATTTACTTTGGAATTTCAATTTTCAACAAATTTTCACCCATTAATTGTGATTATAGGCCCATCTTTGTGGTTTCGGAAACGTTTTAAATTTGCATTTGTTTTTCCTTCAAAGTTTATCCAAATTTATATTTTTTTATTAATTTACAAATTCATTTTATCAAAAACAGTATTACAAATACAGCTTAGAATTTCATATGGCTGTGATTGTCAGTCTTTAAAATTTTTGGTATCTTTACCTTTCCATTCAATAACTTAATTCCTTCCATTAGAATTACTTTTACAAATATGTATGGACACAGGCTAAGAAACTAAATGCATTAATTCTGTGGGTGGCATCACTACAAGTGCTGCAGCTGGAAAAATAACACTTTTATAAAAATGCAGCACAGCTTGTTAGACCTGTTTTAGGTTAATGAAGCAAGTAAACACACTATCTAAATCAAATCGAAACACACAAGTTCATCGTAACTTAATCCATATCATCAGAATTGAAAGCCCTAAGTTCAATAAAAATGCTTGCATAAATTTCAAAACTACATTGGCAGAATTCAAAGAATCAAAACTGAACAGTGAAGCATCACTTTCTTTTAAGTATTGATTGATTGATTTTTTTATTTTCTACACAGCTTCCGAATTCCCAAATCTGGAGAAAAATTTGGTTTTCGTAGATTTGGATGAATAACACATTTTTGCTTGTGTAACTGTTGCATTTTTATTTTTTATTATTTCTACAGCTGTAGCACTTGTAGTAACTTCTTCCGTACACTCAATGCAGGTTGATTTTCAACATTTGGCAATAGTGTATAGGTGTAAAAGCTAAAACAAACTGCAGTAACAACAAGACACCTATGAAATTTCCTTCAGAATTTTTACTTCTATTATACATATTTTTTTTTGCTCTTAAACTTAAACAAGAAAGATGACACCGAATTTTCGGGTGTAATAAGCACGTCTTTTTAAATCCGTTCTGACGCAAATTAAATTTATCAAACCTATTCAAAGTCAATGGAACCGGTATGGAAAACAATAGTATCTGACGGAAGAAAGACGTTTTTCAATCGGGTTTTTAATCCCTCAGATATTGCTGTAAACGGAATCATGAGCTTACGAACTCGTAGAAACAGAGATATCAACAAAAATAAGATGTGACTTTACGTCCCTTGGTGGGAAAACCATGCATTATTTTAGGAAGAAAGTATTCTCAAAAGGTTTTTCCATATCAGCGGCATCGGTCCAAGAAAAACAACAACATTTAGTCGAGTTTTCAGGAGCTTAGATTTTACTAAAAATACATTAGAAGCAGAAATTAACACTTATGCCCCGCGGTGGCCAAACGATTCTTTACCAAACATTAGAAATTATGTGAAAACATTTTTCAATCAGGTCTTGTATGCGATAGAGGAAGAATGTTTCAAATCAGAGTTTTAGAGGCAGAAATAATGCAGAAAACGCAATTTACCTTTGTGCCCCCTAGCGGAAAGTGTATGATTTACATGAAAATTTTGAATTTATAGGGAAAACATTTCGCATCGTAAACACTATCCAACAAAGAAGGAATTTTTCAAATCGAACTCTCAGAAGTAGAGATATTGACAAAAATAAGATGTACATCTACGCCCCTGGAGTAGAAACCATTCATTATTTAAAGTAGAAAATGTTTGCCGACATGAGTAGTATCGGTCAACAAATGACTTTTTTTGCAATCGAGATTTTAGAAGCTCATATTTTGCTGCAGATACATCAGAAGCGGAAATTAAGACTTATGCCACCTGGTCACCAAACCATTTTTTACAAAAATTAGAAATTATGTGCAAAGGATTTTCTATCAGGAGCTGTATTCAGTGCAGAAAGAATTTTTCAAATCGGAGATTTAGAAGCAGAGATATAGGGGAAAGCAATTTACCTTTACTCACACTAGCAGAAAATCTATGAATTATTTGAAAATTTTGAAATTATATGAAAAACATGTCACACTGAAAACACTATCCAACAAAGAAAGAATTTTTCAAATCAGACTCCTAGAAGTAGAGATATTCACAAAAATAAGATATACATCTACGCCCTCTGGCAGAGAAACTGTGTAATATTTTAAGAAGAAAATGTTCCAAAAAGGTTTATCGATGTGAGTGGCATCAGTCCACGAAAAGAAATTTTCAGACGATATTTTAGAAGCTCAGATTTTATGGCAAATACATCAGAAGCAAAATTAACGCTTACACCCCCTGGTGGCCAAAGTATGCTTTACCAAAAATTAGAAATTATATACATAAGATTTTCCACCAGGAGGTGTATCCGCTGAAGAAAAAAATTTCAAATTGGAGTTTCGGAAGAAGAATTATCGGGAAAAATGTAATTTACTTTTACGCCCCCTAGCGGGAAATCTATGCGTAATTTAAAAATGTAACTATATCTAAAATACTCTTCGACATAAATGGAATCGAAAGATAAAATAATTTTTTCAATTGGATGTTTAGAAGCAAATATGTAGAATAAAACGTATTTTTGAATTCAACATCATCTGCATTTACGCCCTCTAGCAGCGAAATTGCACATCGTAAAAAAATGAAATAAAGGATCATCATTCGCATATTTCAAGCTTTCCAATGCAAAAAGAATTTTTCAAATCGGACTAATAGTTGCAGAGGTTTTATGGGTGCAGACGGACGGACAAACTGATAACATAAGCACGATCTTCTTTTTACAAAAGACGTGCTAAAAACAGTAATGCAATTTAACAATGACTGCAAGGAAATTACATATTATGTACATATTCACATTTTTGAGGTCAAACAAAGGACGTAGGCCTACAATGAAATCAATTTTTCAGTTCCTTTTTTGCAACTACTGACATGGTAATTTCTGCCAATTCTTCATTTTTTTCCTTTATTAATTTTTTAAAACTGTTTGATTGAAGGAAGCAGTTCATATCTTTCATCAATTCCCCTTGGGCGCCAAGGTCATCTGCACGTTTCCTCTAATTCGGCAATATTTTTTTTCTACTTTCAGTTTTTTTCGTACTAAGCATTTGCAATTCCTCCTCAATCAATTTACGTTTCCTCCCAGATGTTGCTTGGCACATTTTTTTATTTTTTTTTTCGGCATCTAAATATTGAACATATTTCTGTCTAGCTGAAAAGACAAAAGCTCTAAGCTCTTTACTTAGTACCACATTCTCTAATAAATAACAGAAGATAACGATCTGAACTGCACTGACCCTGCGCAAAGAAATCAAGAATCCAGCAATAAATCTATAATCTAAACCAAAGGGATTTGAAGGTAGCTGGTTGGCAAACTGCCAAAAGCAATACAGAATATGGTTAAACTTTTGCGACATGTGATCTAGTGATGTAAAACCATCATCAGTACGCTAATGAAACCAGCTGGTCTGCATAACATGCGCATTTCTTTGGTTAACAAAAAAAATGACCTTTTTAACGATCAAATATAATATAATTACTGTGTTTTCAAGGACTTTTTAAGAGCCCTTAAAAACAGAACAGAAATTAAGGAGTTCTTAAGGGCCCTTAAAAAAGGTAAATAGAAATTAAGGAGTTCTTAAGGGCCCTTAAAAAGGCAAGTGGAAATTAAGGACTTTTAAGGACCATACGAACCCTGGTTTAATGACCAGCGCAGTTGATCATTCCTAATTTTTGGCCACTGGTTCCAGGGATGGGAGACAGCCAGTGCTGTAAGACAAACACAACATCCATTCCTCAACGGCATTCCAACCCAGACCCACCTTGGATGAATGAATGATCAGAAACTAGTGCTCAGACCACTGTGCCATCAGGGCAGCTGCAGTGCTTTCTTCTAAATGCTGAATAACAATCAATATAGTAATGAAATTCATAAATTCTGGTGTAGAGGATTTTAGGAAAATAGTGCCCGATGTTTGGTCTTAAACAGCCCTTAGGAAGAGCAAGCTAAGAGATTGGGGAAAAAAGAAAATGAGAAACAAATTTGCTGTCTGTAGTACGATAAGTTAAAACAAATCCTTAAAATCGCCGAATAAAACTCAATTTATTTACAATTTTAAAAACCTATTTACATAGAAAAATGGTATTCTTGTTAACAGAGCCCCTCTGTTAACAAGAATACCATTTTTCTCTCAGAAAGCCTGTTTATTCTTAAATATTACGACGTCTGCTGCAACACGGACTTTCCGACTTCAGTCCCAAGACCTTGGAGACAGATGATCGCTGCCCCATGACACACTTAGAAGGTGAGACTTTTACTTGAACTTGTTCTGTATTTGTTTTTGGACTTTAACTTCCTCTTTTTTCTTAATGTAAATGGCATCACCTGTTTTTTTTTTTGTGTTATGTTATTTTTTATGACGTATATCAGCTTAGTCACGAATAACTATATAGTATATAGCCGTTGCCTCTGTGTTCCGGGGCTTTTGAGCTTGAAAATGGGGCGAAAATGGGGCCATGTGAGCCCCGAAAGTGCTAGCTATGTAAATAGGTTTTTAAAATTGTAAATAAATTGAGTTTTATTCGGCGGTTTTAAGAATTTGTTTTAACTTATCGTACTACAGACAGCAAATTTGTTTCTCATTTTCATCTATCAAGTACGAAATCTTCATATTCAGACTAAGAGATTGGGGTTCGGGTATACTATAAGAAAGAAAAATGCTAGACAGTGAAGTATAGGTACACAGATGACTGCACCAGAAAGCAGGAACAGAACCCACAGGGACCAAATCAAGGGATGCCTTTTGCAAAAGGGCAGCATTTCAGCACCGCAACTAATCCCACAACCTTGGAGGAGGGGACTGAAACATGCACGAGAGATCGTCTATCTTAGAACTTTAATTCCTTTCTTTTCACTTAAGTGCACCATTGTATGTGACGTAATCCAACCCATTCTGCCTGAGGCACAGTTCCTTGAGCAATATTCTTTGTCCCTATCTCATCCTTCTCGCCAAAATGCAGAAGCTCAGCTTCATAAAATGCTAAGGGACAAGGTGTCCATTATATCCTCCAGGAACTGAATGGGGTGCTCATTGACCACTGTTGGGAGGTTTCGTTGTTCGGAGGTTTTTCTTAATGTTAACTCTGTGGCATATATATAAAATCAGGAGTCGAAAAATGTGGTCGCCTGGTCACCCAGGGCGACCAAAAAAATTGTCTGGGCCATCATGGAAAACATCACCGAAAAACACGTACCGTAATTTTCGTCGTATAATCCGTGGATTAGCTGCTACAAAAGTTAAAATTTTTGGATCTCTGGATTGTATGCAGATGCGGATAGTACGCAGATATAAAGCAAAAAAAAAAAAAAAGTTTTTTCCGTTCCTTTGATTTAAAAAGATATCCACAGGGAAATTGTGCAGGAGAGGGGGTATAATTGGAAAGAAAGCTTGCTCGGAAAAAAATTTCTCAGTTCAGGAGTTTGTACGGAGCGGAGAGCCTCAATGAAAGATCGGAGAAGTTGTAGGGTGGGATGGCGAAAGTCATTTTGTCTTTGTATTATTAAAAAAGACAAAATGCTGACTGCTTGTGCCCTCTCTTTGTCAACCAACCAATGAAAATGCACACACAGCATTTGCTGAATGAACGTACATATTATGCATGCCTCCTTTCAAAGTTCCTTGTTCTGGATCTCGTGTGCTCTGTGCCTTGCGTTTAGTTCGCCGTTTTGACTAATGTCTTTGCTGCTGATATTTTCCTTCACTGATATTTATGATGTCTTCAAAAAGGAAACATTTCAGTTACTCTGCCTAATTTAAACATAAGGGGGGGACAGCAGAGAATATGATCATGTTACTACGCGATAGTTTTCAAAAGGTCAGAAAACTAGCTTGCAGTGGAACACAGAAAGCCGCTGTCTGGAACATAAACAAACCCGTAGCTAAACTCCGCAAGAGAATTCACGGAAGTTCAGCCCTCTTTTTTATTGATCCGTGTGTAAGCTGACTCCCAAATTTGTAAACACGATTACTTTAAAAAACTTTCCACTTGCACACAGCATTTCTATGGCTTGTCCTTTATTAGCATTTCGTCACTGGCAAGGTGACTGGAGCTGGATCAGCGTGACTAAATTTTGCATGGTACGGATGCCACGCCACTAAGCTTTGTTTGTGTCCAGGAGATGAAAATGTAAACAAAAGCAATCTTTAAAAACGAATTTCTTTATTTCATATGATCAGTTTTTGTTTTGTTTTTTTCTACTTCTTCAGATTCCTGGGTCATTATGTGACCGACTTTTCTGTCGGAAATTCCGCTTCCAGATCAACATTTGTAATGTGTGGTTATATGGATTTTTTTTTTTTTTAATCTGGATGTCACGGTCTGTGGATTACACGCTGGTGCGGAATTAATGAAAGTAAAAAAAAAAAAAAAAAAAAACATGAATTCCAGTATCTGCAGATAATACAACAAAAATCACGGTAATTGAAGAATTTGCGAGCCCCCCCTTTTTTTTCTAGGAAAAGATAAGCCAATGGCTGAGGGTAAAAGCATCTTTTTTGGACAGAGATCATACATGAGATTCTTCTGCGGATTCGCGGAATTTCGCTTTTTCGTCATCATTTGGGTCATTCTGGAGATCGACGCAAAACCGAAGATAAATTTGGGGGTATTAGTTGGGGGAGGGATTCTTTCCCATCAGGAAGCGATATTTCATCTTTTAAAACTTTCGGAAACGGAAGTTAAACGGAGAAAAGACTTTCCCCGTTATCGTAATGGGCTTTTCTTGCGATATTTCTTCTGCCCGGTATTGGTGTGTTCTCTCAAGAGAAAATAGAAGAAAATTTGGCATGTATAAAAGTCACACTTCAGCATTTTATCTTCTACTATTAAGTGCTTAAGAAAACAAGGTATGGAACTCGTTGATGCAAGTGATTACATCAATGAAGCAAGCAAAGTACTAAAAAGCCAAAGGTAAGATTGGACACCCTACTGTTACAAAATTAAAATATGTTCTTGGTGGTGGGGAAAAAAACCCTGCTGTATTTCAGGCTTCAAACAAAAAAATTATGATATCTCAACTGGAAAAGTAGAAACATTTGAAATCGAGGAAGAATTATCCATAAGTGAATCTGTTTTCTTCAAGTATGCCCCAATCACATCTGTAGATGTTGACAGAAGCTTCTCAAAGTGTAAGAACTTGCTTTCAGACAATAGACAGTCCTTCACTTTTGCCAATGTTAAAAAACATTTAATTATTCATTATAATTCTAATGTATGTGCAAGTGATGAGAGCACAGATCATTGCAATGCATGTGTAACAGGTATTTACTTGTTTTTTCTTTTCTTATGAGGTTTTATAGTGCATTTTAAAAAGAAAAAGACAAAATTCTAGTTTATGAAGTTATTTAATTTGTAATTTTGAAAAATATATTACAAACTGTTGTAGAGAATTTTTCCTTCAAATTTTAAGGGAATTTTTCCATCTTTTTAAGTGCATAAAAATGGGCTTAAAGAACCCTCCTAAAATGAGTTTTTTTTTTTATATATCAACATTCGAGCTCTGGTTATGATTAATAACATGGTTGCCCAACCAGTGTGACAGCTGATGTGATTACTAAGAAAACAAAAGGCTTATTTATAATATATGAATGCTATATAATTGGCAGATTGATAACAAATAACAAACACCAAGAAAATGCATCAGAAAACTACACTACCAAACTGTCTGAAATTTCCCATTCTTACTTACAGACAACAATGCTCACTGAATGCATAAATATGAATCACAATACTTACTTTTGATACAGCCATTTTTTCATACATAAGTTTTAGAGGAGCATGCAGTCCCTGAGTAGATCGTAGACAAGCAAAGTTTAAATTCTCTGCATTCGATTTATACTGAAAGAAAGTTTATACATAATGAACATAACAAATAAAAAAAAAATCGTACTAAAACAGATTGACAAGGTGAAAAAATAGCATGTACTGTAATATTCTTTTAACTTGAACTTCTGCCAAACACAAAATACCTCATAATACTGAAGAAAGACAGAGATATTAAGAATTACATGAGAACTTTGTTGTAATATCTTTGGTTTAGACAGTACATAGTTTCTAAGGTCAAGCAATCAGTACATATTTTGGTTTCAAAAAACTGCCAATAAACCTGAAATATAACTGCAAGCACTTAAAAACCTTGCTTACAACATGATCACTGAAAATATCAACCTCATATCATCTGTAAAGTAAATCCCAAGATCTAACTTAAATACAACTCTTTTAAAATGTGAATACAGCAAACAAGTTTTTGTAAAAACTATATAATGCATGAAAAGAAAGAAAGAAATATTGCACAGGGGTGTTAGTGCTCCTACCATGTTTCGGAGCAATTCTTGGAGCAAGAAAATATGCAATTTGGAGCAGAAATGTTGGGTTTTGGAGTGAGAAAATTTGCATTTTGGAGCAGAACTTAGGTTTTGGAGCAGCTAATGATAGTATTAGGTTTTGGAGTAGCTAATGATGAGCAGCTAATGATAAATCCTCCAATGGCTTATATAGGAAGTACCAAAAATAAGCTTAAACACAGATTAAAACAACACGTAAAAAACTGGCAGAAAAAGAAGAAAAAACAGCACTTATTCAATACTGTCTGGATAACCAAAAATATCCTAAATTCGAAAATATAAAAATCATTAAAAGCTGTAAATCCGAAAAACACCTCAGAATAGCAGAGTCGGTAATGATTGAAAAAAATAGGACAAAAGTTTGCAACCATAATGACCCTAATAATTTGAGAAACAGCTGGAGAAATTTAATTAAAATTGAGCAAAAAAATGAGAAAGTTCGAAAAAATGAGATAACTGACCAACAAGAGATGGCGCCACAACGCCCAAGAAGAAGCGATAGCCGATGACAGAAGCAGCCCGCGAGAACCACCGAAATGCCCAGCTGACACGGTCCGTGCTAGTCGGAGCAAAACGTCCCTCGAAGACGGTAAAGGAGTATTACCGAAAGTACTAGGGTTATGAATAAATATTGAAGTAAATGAGGATGCAGCAAAGGAAAAAAAACTCATTTGGTGATGAGGCAAAATAAATTCCAACGGAAAAAAGAAAAAAAAGAAGCGGACCCGTGGCCAAATGAAAAACCCCCGTGCCGCATCCACATAACGGAAATATGAATTGAAAGCCAAGCCCCACGTGCGGTAAGGGTTCATCGAACTTTACCAACTAAAAGTGAAGTTCAAAAATGCAAATGCATTAATGCACGTTAAATAATATAACCTCCAATATCGGAAGTAAATTGAAAAAGTATTTTTAATTGTTTTAAGTCCATGCTGTGCTTTAAGTTAGGTTTATACACTGAATTCCCATTATTTTATGAACTATGAAAAAATGTTATTGGGTATATAAATAAATTTTGAAGGATTTGAGGTGAACAAAACACGTTGTTGGAGAACAGAAACAATATTTTAATATTAATCGAAGTATGCTCCCTCTAAAGCTACAGCTTTACCCCATCTTTCAGGCAGTGAATGTATGCTTCGAAGGAAGAATTCCGGTTCCTTGGAAGAGATCCAGTTGTCCAGCCAATTTTTGATGTCTTCATAAGAACTAAACCGTTCTCCAGAAAGTGCTGACTGCATTGACCGGAACAAATGGTAATCCGATGGTGCACTATCTGGCGAATATGGCGGGTGGGGTAGAACTTCCCAGTTGAATCCTTCCAAGTACTTTTTCACAGGTCGAGAAACATGTGGTCTTGCGTTGTCATGCTGTAAGATTACTTCGTTGTGTCTATTCCCCCATTCCGGCCGTTTTGGCAGGAGAGCTCATTTTAAATGCATTAATTGGGTTCGATACCGATCACCAGTAATAGTTTCTGACGGTTTCAGCAGTTCATAGTGGATCACACCCTTCTGGTCCTACCAGATACACAGCATTACCTTTGAACCATGGATATTGCAATTTGGTGTTGAAGGACCTGGTTCACCTGGCTTTAACCATGCTTTCTGCCGTTTAGGGTTATCGTACCGTATCCATTTCTCGTCGGCAATAATAATACGACGCAAAAAAAACTTTCTTTTTGCCTTCAAAGCAGCAATTCGCAAATGGTTTTTCGACGTTCAAGGTCTCTTTCCCGCAAAGCATGTGGAACCCAATTCCTTTCTTTTTGCACCATTTCCATGGCATCTCAACGTTGTGAAATGCATGGTTGACTAACATTTAATGCTGCTGCTAGTTTTTTTTTGGGGTCTGGCACAGATCCTCGTTGAGTAAAGCTTCCAATTCGGCATCAGCAATTTTTTTGGGTGGTCCAGAACATTCTTTATCACGGACATCGAAATCGTTCCTTTTGAATCATCTAAACCAATACTCACATGTTTTTATGGATGGGAAATGTTCACCATAGATTTCCGACATTAAGCGACAGCTGTCGGCAGCACTTTTCTTGTCAATAAAGTAATGCAGTAACACTTCCCGCAAATGTTGTTTTGTCGGGACGAAAGTTGTCATTAATCGAATGTCATATACTGACTCTGACAGCTGGCGTCTCGTACTGCGATATCGCAGTGTTGCCACCTTAAAATAAATGCGAGCAGTAATAAGTACGACACCGAATGGAAATCCCTCAAAACTTATTTATATACCCAATATATTTCAGGTTTGTTGACATTTTACTGCTTCTCTTACGACTGTTAATTAGCATTTCTGTCATTCCCACAGTGAGATAAATGGGAAAACAATTATACTACCCACGATTTATTGAAAACAACACGACCTGCAATATTTTAAGTGTAACACATTAATATCAGGGATTTTCTTCTGAATGCATTTGTTTCACCATAACACGAATAGGATACTGCCGCGTCCGAGAACTGTTGCTATTGTAACTGAACGCTTGTGAATATACACTTAGGAAGAATAAATAATATGTAATTACCGTTTGTTGTTTGGTCAGTTTTTAGCAGCATATTTTTCGAGATTCATTGCATTCAGATGAAAACACATTATTTCTGAAACCAACCAACTGGCAAGCCACGCGTTCGTGGTTTGCATGTGCATCACAAACTCCTAAGGTTTTCTGAAGGAAAGCGTACCTTCAATATAAAAGGAAAACTAATGTAACATTTACTAATCAAATTATAAAATCACCTTTCAGCAGTTGTGCCATGATACTCTTCATATTATGTTTTTCATCCAGTAATTATCAATGTCAAACTTTCGTTATTGCTGTGAATAATTACAACTGGAACCAAAACTATAAGATAACAGTGAGATTTAGTAAAGTTGGTTGGATAAAGGCTGCTTCCATCGCCTAACGCTAGCACAGTGACGTTTTGGCAAGGGGTCCCCCCCCTCCTTCTTCAGTAGTAGTAGAATCAGTTTATGACTTTTTTGTTGTTGCTGTCTGAAAGAGCCACTGCTCTTGCATACTTGGGGTCCTGCATGTATGGACATGGACATTAAGCAGACGATTGCAAGTTAGTAAGTGGTTCAACGCACCTTCCATCTGCAAAAAGAAAAGTGTGAGGGTGAAGATGTTCCACAAGATAGGTCAAAAGGAGAAAAAGAAAACCTCTTAAAAATTCTGCTCCCTGTATGTATGGGGCAAAACTCAGACTTTGAGTAAGAACCAAAAGATCAGTATTCCTGATAATTGATTACAAGTTATGCGATATAAACAATCCTTTCATTTATCTATAGCGCTCGAAAGCGATTTTAATTAACATACATGAGACTGACGAAGAAAAAAAACAAAACAGTACTTTTTAATTTGGTGAAAAATCAGACTGTGCAGTGAGAAAATTTGAATATTACACAGCATGAACAAAACTGAATCATTCACTGTAATTTATTTATGAAAATATTTAACTAGATCACACCACTGTATTCACAATTATAAAATTACATTCCAAACAAAATAAGGTGGTTTTGAAAGGCATAGCTTCAAACGTTTTTTTTTTTTTTTCCTGGTTTTGTTCTTGTACTTGCTAGAAAATTATATCTGATTTCCTTTTGCGAGCAAACCCTACTTTCTTCTCAGCAAATTCCACAGCCATATTTGTCTTTTGTTGACTCTGCCACTGCACAGCATCCACTGTTTACTTTTTTTTTCTGCTGATAGTTTTCCCTTGCCATTTTTTTTTCTTTGTTACTTTTATTTCTTTCTTTTTCTTTTTATTCCCTAAGATGACAATTTTATCCATCATGCTTAAAGAACTTTCAGCCTGAGAACCATGAATTCTGATATCAGAGCTTTCACTATTTTAGATAAATCGCGCAATTTTCAGAGACTGAATACTTTTTTTTTTTTTAACACCATGCATCAATTCTTACAAATTTTCAAACTTCGTCACTTCCGTTTTTGGAAATTTCCCCCACCCTTATCAAGCTAAAATGCACACACATTTATGAGGGTGATGACATTTAACAACTACATAGGAGTGGGAACATTGCAGTTGGCAATTACGGAAGAAATCTTCGCTGTCTGACTTCCGTTTTCAGAAATTTATCCAACATTTTCAAGCTCAAATACAAATATTTATGGAATAAAATGATATCTAACAATACTGGGTAGAGGAAACATCTCGAGGAAAAAAAAATTACGATTACGAGAGAAATCTTGCTTCTGTCTACTTTACGTTTTCCAAGGATGAAATTCCGTCCTCCGATGGAGAAAACGACCCCCCCCCCCCCCACACACACACACACACCACCACCACCACCAATCCTCCCAAAATTTCAGTTCAGTTGTGGATCGATCTGGTGAATGGTCCAAATGATAACAAAAAAGACGGAATTTGTCGAATCAGCGTAAAAATCTCGTGCCCAAAGATTATGGGGAGATTTTTGGGCGGCCTAATTTCCGTTTTCGGAAATCGTTGCGTACAATTTCAACAAGCTGAAATTATGCAATGAAATTATATTTAACAACAATACTGAACAGAAGCAACATTGCGAGAGGGAAAAAAAAATACACAATTACGAGAAAAATTTGCACTCCGTTTGACTTCTGTTTCCGAACGTTTAAAACCACAAAACAACACCCCCAGACGAAACACGATCCCCCCCCCCCAACTAATACCCCGAAAATTTATTCACTTTTGCATCGATCTCGAAAATGACAAAAAAAAAAAAAGGGGGGGGAGACTCCGCAAATCCGCGGAAGAATCTCACGTACGAATTAAACACTGAATCGATCTCGAATGTCATAAGATTATGCTAAAATATTGATGACCGGTAAATTTTAACTTTTGGAGCAAAATTGCGATTTTGTAGCAGAATTAAGAACAACGTTTTGGTGCAGGTCTGGCAGCCCTGATTGCATTGAAGTTTGCTATATACACTTTGCTTTTTCAGCGAAGTATGTAGACAAGTGATACGAAAAACAAGTTATCATTACCAGAGGTGGGGAATTCCTGGAAAATCTTACCAGCCAGAGATTTTTTACCACTAGCCAAGAAAACGTGACATAGGCACATAATTAATTTACATTACGACAACAATGCGCAGGGACGAGACACGACACAAATTTTAAATTTCTGCCACTATGTAATATGAATACTTATATACATTATACCAAATGAAAAAAAAAATCTAAGTGATAGAGCACCTTTGATTTATTATTATTAATCCATAATTAAATATTACATACCTAATAATTGTTCAGCTTTTGTTTCTTTAAAATTTTTATGAATCAATTATTCAGCACCACACAATTTTTTCTTATGTCTTTGTACATGCTTTGTTCCACTTCCAAAGTACCATTTATCTATAGATTCTGCAGGATCAAAATTTTCCAATGATGTCCTGTTAATGTGTATATTTAGGAGACTGTTCAGACTTTTTTTGACTAACAAGGTCCTGAAGTGATTTTTGAGAAGATTTATCTGGCTGAGGCCATGCTTGCAGGTTGATGTTGATGCTGGTATTACACAAAGTGAAAACAACTGGCTTACGTAAAAAGAAGAAAAAACTACTTATGTTCAGTAATCTTTAAAAGTAGTTCATCAACTTTTAAGTTCTGGCTACTTATTTTGAAATCAAACCATTTGTTTTGTTTTTTTTATATCTTATTCATTGTTTTTGTTTGATAACTTCCTTAACCTTTTACATGCCAAGGTCCCATTTGGGAACATGAACTTTTCAATTAAAATTTAAAAAAAAATCGAAAGAAAGCATTCAGTAATGAAATTTTTCTTCTTTGAATTGCTGAATGTCCTTTATATTTTTTAACTATTTTTATGTTGCCCTCCACTCAAAAAATAAAAACCTAAACCTTTCCAAAAACTCTTGTTTTTCTTATTTTTATACCTGTTATGAACACTTTTAAAAATTTTAATCCATAAAAATCATTGAATATCTTTTACATTCACTGGTGAATGCAGAAGGGTTGAGTTTATGTTATGATTACATACTTTTTATATTTCTTAATTCATTAGTGAGAACCAGTGTCTTTCTTTTCGATGTTCCCAAATGGAAACATTGGCAGGTGTGTGAAGCATTTTTCATCATGAAGTTCAAATTACTTTTTAAATATGTCAGCAGCTACACACATTGCCATGTTTATGTTTGAGAGTGTGTGTGATTGATACACAGTTCCTTTTAGCTCTTTCCCCAAAGCCCTTGTAACAGAACTTTGACACTTAGTATTGGGTAACTCCATAAAATCCATGATGATGGGCAGAATGATTATATAATCAGCAGCAATGTCATTGTTACATCAAAATAAAAATACTGTTATTAAATTTAAGTAATACATCAAATTATTGTTCATGTGAACCCATCGGAATAGTCAAACTATTTTCAAGGGCCAAGAAAAATAAGATTGACATCCTATAACATTACCTTATTCAGAGATATAATGAAGATATGGAAAGTGTTGATCTCTATTGTCTTCTCGGTAGCTATCGTCATAAACTATGCAGCAGAAAGTGATGGTGGAACTGGTTCACTAATGCACTGAACATGTCCTAGGTGGCATGCAGGATCTTGTATTGTGAAGTCCATAAAAAATGTGCTTTCACATTTGGATTTCAGAAAAAAAAAAAAAATCACTATGAATCTTCACCAAAAAGAATGCCTGTCAACTCGCCCTATACTCACAAGCCCCAGTCCACACGCTTCTTGAACATCTCACACCCACTATCTTGTACCCTTTCTACAAGGCTGCTTTGTAATTTGCAGAAAAATACCAGAGTGCAGAAATACCAGATGTTTTGAGTGCGAAAAGAATAAATCAACACTGTGTCCCAGCTTACCACGGGCACTTAACTATGGTATAGTAAGGAACAAAATAGATACAATTCATTATTTCAAATACACTTATGTAAACAAAAGTATTTTGACACCTCCATATTTATGCAAATAAATGTGCATTTGCAGTACCAGATGCGCACATACAGGGTGTGTTGGGAGCTGTATGTAAATGGGAGTGTTGGCACATGAGTCAGACTCAGGGTGTCTACTGATTTCCAATGAACCAAATTCATGACTTTTCCATGACATCTTCAGTTAAATTCATGACTTCTCGACAATGCACAGCACAATGACAACTACTCTAGACTCAATCTAGTACCCTTGGCTTCAGATCCCAGGTTATTTTTTATTTTTACAAACACTGAAATTAATTCCATGTGACAATAGTTTAGGCAAAACTGATGTATCTATAATATCATTGCTGCTAAAACGGCTATACGGTTGGGGGGGGGGTAATGAATTGAATTCCTACCTGAAAGCTGAATGTAATTATTATGTCACTAAAATTGCTTGTTAACATGAATAATGTAATTATGTATGACTTGCACAATGCCATTAACCAAATTCTATGTGTTAAAAAAAAAAAAAAAACATAAATTTAACTCTCATCTAGGATGGGGTATAGCTTTTTTCAGAAATATTTATCATTACATCTATTAATACACAAATTCTTATAACATGGTAATGCTGTAAAAACTTACAAGTTTTTATTAAGGCAATATAAAAACTTTGAATGTACAAAATTTATGGAGACTGAAACTTCACAGTGAAAGACTCAATGTTTAAGTGTCTTAGCTAAACTATTTATCCCGTGTTTTCTCCTAGGTGCACAAACTTGTCTTCATTCAGGTACTGATACAAAAAAGACAATTTCATTACTTTTTCATTACTTCATGACCACCTGCTCAATTTAATTACTTTTTCATGACATTAATGACTTTCATGACCAGTAGACACCCTGAGACTGCACTGGAAGCAACTATGTTGCACGAAGCTGAACTGATGGACTTTAATAGGGGCAGAGAGGTTGGTTGCCTTCTGAGTAAGAAACCATTGCCTAGCATTTTCTCTCTCCTGGGATTCCCCAAATCCACTGTCATTGATGTTCTTCATCAATGGAAAGCAGATAGTGTCACTACACTGAAGTTTATGCAGCCTTGCAGGCTGCATAAACTGTGTGATCATGCCATGCAAACTTAATGCAGAATGTGAAGGAATGCCCATCCTCAGCCACAGGCCTACCCAGCGATGTTGAATAAGCCACATGGAACATCTGTTTGCACCAGAACAAACCACCGGGATTGCCAACCAGAAGCATTGTATGACAAAGGTTACTGTGCTAGGTCAGCTACACTCCAGGCAATGCCAGACTGTGACTGCAGTGGTGCCTTGCTCACCATTCATGACAGCAGAGAAGCGAAAGAAGGTCATGTAGATAAATGACTCACACTACTCACTCTTTTGCTTGGATAGTACTCGGATGTGGCGTTTGCTCAGGGAATGCTGCAAGGTGGACTGCATTGGCCCTACACTCAAGTTTCGAGGGGCTCTGTGATGGTCTGCCAGCAAGGACTGAAACCTTTGGTTGTGGTGATGTTCAACCTAACAGTCACCAGTTATCAAGATATTCTGATCAATGCTGCACTACCTCTGCTGTGGCAGTGCTTTGGTACAGGTCCCTGTCAGTTTTTGCTAATCCAGGTACCTTTCCATTCTGTAACACCTGTCCAGGCTGAGTCTCTGAAGCAGGGACAAGTGTTGGAGCAATTTGTGGAGCAGGGACAGTACATTCAGATGTTGGATAGGCCCACCTAAAGTCCCTATTTAAATCCTATAGAACATATGTGGTACACGCAAGAATGCAGATTCCAATCTCAGCAGGCAAGACCTTACTTTACAGTGAGTGACCTTACTCTGTGGCAAGTTACGGCTAATCAATTATTATTATCGTAAATTAAAAGTGCAAAAACTAACCATTAAAACTAAAATTATAATTTTTAATCCCACAGTAGTCTCCAGTGGGAAAACCAGTTTATTCTGCCAGTAGGAGCAACTGCTAAGCATCTGTGATGATAGCTCCACTTTCTTGTGCGACTGAACAGCTGGGTTGGTCTAAAAATAGAATGCTTCTCTGACTAGTGGGCATGGCTTTGCAGTAATATAATATTATATTATTAGTAATTTGTAAAGCCTAAAAATCCAGGAAATCTATTTGCCACACCCCTGATCATCATGCAAAATGTTTTTCGTGAAACAAAATGTAACAGATGCAACTGACAACCACTTACCTACTACTCAGTTAGTGGCTCAAAAGAGTGCCTCAAAGTTCGGTTGTGCAGCATCTGGAGGGATCCATTACATACCAATGCAAGTTTGAATTAAACAACTTTCTTAAGACTTTACTCAGATTAAAAATTTAATGTACTTAATTTTCTTCTACCTTGATGAAGTTTCCTCTATTTCTTCACTTCCTTCCGAGTTCTTTTGTTTTTACAGACAAAAATCTATAGAGGCCAGAAGTGTCTGTGAAAACAAAGGAACTCAGAGGAAGTGAAGACATAAAGCAACTTTGTCAAGATAGAAGAGAATCAAGTTTGAAATCACCCCAGAAACTATTTTTAAAATTAGGCAGTCAACCTACTAGTGAAAAAGATGAGAAAAATGTCTGTAGTGCAAAGGCAATTTTGGGAGCCCTAAAGATATCCAACAAAGATATCCAAAATCAAAATTACATGTTTAAGAACTCAATATTGCATTTAATTTTGTCATGTTATAACTCAATAATTGTGAATTGCATAAAAAGGGGAAATACTAAAGTAAAATATCAGGACCAAGAGATGGTAACTGGGCTTGTTGGGTGCAGTCTGTGTAGGACATGCTTAATTTAATCGATGGTCCTTCACTTTTTTCCGGCAAATCCCTCATCTTACACTACCTTGTGCTCTCCCACAAGCTGTCAGCTAACGTGGCATGATATCATCAACAAAGCCAACCAGAAGCAGAAGTTATAATTTCACTACATCACAACTTGTGGATTTCACTCAGCCAGTTAGAAAAAAAAAGTACTTTTTAAGTACTTCTTGCCAAAAATGACAAAAAGTAAGGACTTAAGTACACTAAAAAAGGGGACCTTTAAAGGGCCCTGGGAACCCTGTTATAAAAGAAACTTCAAAATGTCTTTCACAAAATAATTATAGGTATTTGGATTTTTGTCTAGCCAAACATGTTTCAATAAACAGAAGGCAGAAGAAAAAAGAAAAATGTCCCATACATAAATATGGCCTCAATAAACTCATTAAATACAGGTTCATTATTAAGAAGTTATTTATACTAAGCTATAATTCCTCCAAAGAATCCAAAAAAGATCACAAAACATCAAATCCATAATGCTTACTTTTTTTCCAGACTCTTCTAGTGGATGATTTTTGCACATCTGAGATCTAACACAAGCAAATCTAAAAACAAAAATATAAAAAATCTTGTTAACTAAAATAACAGCAACTTTCAAATTTGACTTTATGTACCCCATGCCACAGTAATTACATCCTTGCATTATATTAGCATGAGACATGAATCTGCATTTAAGCTCTTATCAGATATCCCTGATAAAGGGCTACTGCTCTTAACACTTTGCACTAACCCTGATATCTTTTAGCACATTGAGTGCGTCATCCTACTGTGCACTGCTTTGACACCACTATACGGATTAGTGGAACTAAACTTTATTAACATGAATTAATAACTTATTATGACTGCAGCTACACATCACGAAGGAACTACATGCTTGGACTGCGGGATTTATACCCCCCCATCTTCCAAATTTCTTCATCTCTCTATTTAAAAGTGTGTACACACACACAGGACTATATAACAGAATATAATTATGCAGTGTAACCTCGATATCTTGAATCTCACAGGAACAGAAAAAAATATGAGAAAAAAAGTTTTCAAGGTTCTATTTTAAATAAAGCTTTTCAGATCAATAATATATCACACATTATAGTTTACAAATATGTACGTATACAACATACCTTAACAAAAATAATTTGTCAATAAAGTCTAATGCCTGGCTAAGTCTTTCTGCAACTGAACAACTTTCTCTAAGGCAGCAATTGGGGCAAATGATTCGGGACCTATATTTTCCAAGAATTCCAGAAAAGTATGCAACATATTAACAGCATTTTTCTACTTCCTTCACAGTCACTTTTTGGCACTCTCCCTGCTGTTCCATTTTATCTGATGCTGCTTTTACATCCACTACAATCTCTGCATCCGTTAAAGTACCGCATGTTTGAAAAGAAGTGTCAACTTCCAACAAATCATCGAATGAAATGGCAAGATTTAGGTTCTGTTTGATGACCATCCACTGTTCTGAATTTACGCTATCTCTGTCTTGAGCTTCGACTACATTTAAATTGGCAGTCTGCTTTTGTTCCCCATTATTGCTTTTTCCTCCAAATCCTGCTTTGATGAAACAAGTTTTTATTTTTTCCTAAGTAACATTTCTCCAAATGAAGTCAGCCATTTGCATTACATTCAAGACATTGATGGTGGGGAGGGCTTAACCTTCACCAATAATGTCTACAAGTTTCCTAACCAGCTGCTGCCTGTCTCTGACTTTGAAGCTACGGATGTTACCTTGATCGAAAGGTTGTAACTTTGATGTCGTGTTAGGAGGCAAAAATTTCACAGTGATATTTTTTAGACTTAGAAGACTGAAGTGGGCATTACAGTTATCAATAAAAAGGAGAATCTTTCTTTTTTCAGAGCCACAGCTTTGCCAACTCCCTTCAGCCAATCACCAAAAATTTTGTTTGTCATCCAGGCCCTCTTGTTTGCTTTGTACATCATGGGAAATGATTTAACCGTAGAGAAACACCTGGGGTTTTTTTGCTCGCTCAATCATTAACAGTGGAAGTTTTTCACTGCCACTTTGATTTGCTGTTAAGAGTATAGTCACACATAGTTTGCTTTGTTTACCACCACAGCACTCCTCTCCCTTGAATGTAACTGTTTTATCTGGCAAACACTGGAAAAATAACAAGAAGGAAGCTGTTTGAACCACTAATAAAGGGAAGGAAAGCTCTTAATAAAGAGAAGGAAAGCTCTTAATAAAGAGAAGGAAAGCTCTTAATAAAGAGAAGGAAAGCTCTTAATAAACAGAAGGAAGCTCTTTGAACCACTCTTAACAAACACTTTGGTTAACCAATGCATTTTTGCCACAAACCTTCCTAAAGACCTGCCTTTTTTGAAATTTTCCAGCAACCCATTGTTACCCTTGAATTCACTGTAGCCAAGCTCCTTAGCAAAGTCCTCGGCTTTCTGCTGCAACAGTGATACACTGACAAGAACTCCTTGATTGTGGCATTGCACAAACCACTCCCGCACACACTCTTCCACTTCAGGTATGCTGATTTTTCGAATTTTCTTCACTTTTTTCTTGTTTTTATCATATTTTCTTTCGATTGTTTCTCTATTTTGTATGATTGTTGAAAGAATACTTGAAAGTATTCCAAACTTTGCAGCAATTTCGCTTTACTCCTGCAACTGTCATGTTTTAACGTTACAATAATTTAGAGTGGCCACTGACTAAATGCGCACAACACTCAAGAACATCAACGAATGTCTTAGTGTGCCCATTGACTTACAATTTCCACAAACAAAGTGGGATGAAAACCTAACGCTGTGTTGGTTACGTGGCCTCCTATTCACAGGAAGTGTGTGAAACCAGAGATGGCTCCGAGTAGAACTGGTTCCAAGCAGTCTGAGTGCTCCAAGAAAGATTCGCTTGGTCAGGGAATACCCCTTCCCCCAAACAGAGTTCTTAAAACACATTCCTTTCAGATTCTAACAAAAGACCTTCATCCCCCTTAAAGGAGATGAATGATGAACACAAAGACATCTGAGCATGTGTTTGTAAATGCCTTGCATTTCTCCGGCACAGGAGTCTATAATAATTTGAGATAGCAAGGGTTTTGAAGAAAATGCTTCGAGATAACTATGGGAAATACACTGACTTAATGCCTAAAAGTGAGGGGAAAGGGGATATTTTTTTGAGATATCGAGGAATTCGAGATATCAAGGTTCGACTGTATATTTTATTACTGTACAACACAATTATCAACAGCAGCATTTACATGAATTTCTCAGCTCTACCTTGAAATATATTTTTTACCATAATGCATTTTTTTTTATTTGAACTGTATATATAAAGCAGTGTAATGTTTTGTTTTTCATTTTTCTTGTTTGAAGCATATGTTTAAAGTCAGTCATTGCAACCATAAAACATTATATGTGTATCTCTCCACTTTAATCTGCCACATATTTTGCAAATATACTATATACTTTGGAAACACTTAAGCATGCAGAAATTTTGTGAAAATATCAATATCTACTGTTTCAGCAACTCATGTTAACACTCAGTTGCTTTTGCCTTGTTTAGGGAAGCATTTAGACATGAGGGATAAAATATAAAAACAGCACAAGAATATAATAATTGTGCATAGTTTTGAAAAAAAATTCCTGGTTTTTAACCATTTTTAAAAAGAAAATATTTAATAGTTCATTTGTTAAAAGCCTATTCACTATATACATTATATTGACAAAAGTCACCGGACACCTAGAAGAGTAACACAACATAGCATTTATTGACATACATTAGCACGGTGTCGATCCACCTTTGGCCTTAATGCATGCACTGACCCTTTGAGACATGCTTTCAACAAGGTTTTGGAGCACAGCGATAGGTATGTGCTTCCATTCACTACATAATGCTGCTGCTAACTGTTGCTTAGTAGTAGGACTTGGTTCCAAACTTCTTACGCGGTGCTCTAATTCATCCTGTAGGTGCTCTATACGATTAAGAACACTGCTCTGTGCTGGCCAGTCCACACATCAAACAGAATTATTGCCAAACCACGCCGAACAGTCCTTGCTTTATGGTTCAGTGAATTATCCTGCTGGTACCAAGAAGGTTCGGTTCCATAGTATTGCCACAGAGTTGGTAGGGCATAATTGTCCAGAATATTGAGGTAGACATGCTGGTTAACAGGTTTGTCCATGATAACCAATGGGCCTGGACCATACCACGAAAAACACCCCCACACAAGTACACTGCCAGCTCCAAACTTGACTGTAAGAACAGTACATTGTGGTAAATAGTATTCCCCCGGCTGCTCACCCACACATGGCCATCAGACTGATGGATCATGTATCAGTCCATAGGACCCATTTCCATTGATCTACGGTCCACGATCAATGTTAATTACACCATGCTAAACTACAAGTAGCATTCCGAGGAGATGAAAGGCTTATTAGCAGTCGCAAAGACCACGGTAACCCATGGAACGAAGTTCTCTGCGAATGGGACGTGTACATACCGAAGTTCCAGCATTGTTACTTATCTATATACTGAGGTCTTGTGCAGTACTCCGTCAATTAGCTTTAACGACTTTACTGATGCTTTGATGTCCTCTATCACTGATTTTCTTTGGCCTGACGGTAAGTTTTACTGCTTCAGGCATGCCATGTGTCTTCCACTTATTCAGTACATCCAAAACAGTTGACTTGGGTAAGTTTAAACACCTCTCGGTTTCTCTTATGGACAACCCACTAATATAACACCCAACAATCTTTTCTTCTCAGTCAGTTATCTCCCGGCGCAACATTTTCACTCAACCTCACAGTGCGATATGATCGCGGTCAGCTGCAGGCTTGCCTTTATACCATTTGCAGCTTAACAATGCAGCGGATCTGTTCATTTGCTTTTGAAGGGGTGCCTGGTGACTTTTGTCAATATAGTATGTATATATATTTTAAATTTCAGCATTCAACAAATCTGTATTCACCCCACCCCCCACCAGTTTTCCAGCATGTCTCAAATTTGAAATTCCTGGATAAATTTCTGTTTGGACCCCTGGACACCACCCAATGATGACCGATTCAGAGGAACACCACACAATCTGAGCCACCACCATGCCACTCAAGAGAGGGATGGGGCAACAAATCTGGAAGCTGGGCAAGATTGGGAGACATCACCATGGAACATCTCTTTTCCTTTCTCTTTTGGGACCCACCCAATGATCCTACATTTTGAATCTAGAATTACAGTGAATGATACAATGATAGTACTTATGCAGTGATGGTAATTACAATGTGAGAGACTGTGATTAGTAGTGAATGACACCTTATTTACATGGATGAGCCTTGTTCATTCTGATGATTCTTCTGAATTTGGCTCTTTTTTCTCCTGTTGTTCAGCTATGATGTAGAATTCTTTTTCATGAGCTATGATGCACTTCTTTAGACACATCAGGCCTTGTTTGTTCTTTTCTGACTTATCAGAATCAAGGCTGAACTGGATAAAGAACAGGCCATAACATTTACCTTAGAGACAATAGATTTTTGGTGATTGGCCAGTGGGCGTGAAAGACGATTTTTGCCATTAGATGGCACTGCATCCCAAGGTATAAACAATGCAGTTTCCACATTTCTTGCAAGCTGGATTCTGTTAGTTAAAAAAAAAAAAAAATCACTAGTTTTACAAACAATTCATTGAGTTTACAGCAAAATATAATTCATGTTAATCACTGTTTACTGCTCTTTGTCGATGTGCACATTTTTTGAGGAGAAAATTGTAGAAATGTCATTCCATGTGTTACCATCAGATCAGAACCTGAAGCAACTGCAGTTGGAAGCAATATCTCGACAGGATTTTCAACTAAATGACAAGTCACCATCAAATGTTGTTTGTGGTAAGCATTTCAGTCTGATAATTATGTATTTAATGTGAGGTACAAGTGACTAAAGAATGATGCTGTACCAGCTATACAAGTATATATTTCCAAGTTATAAACATCCTACAGAAAATGTGTCCTATAAAAAATAGTAGACATGTTCTTAAGGGAAGGAACGATGCTGCATACTGTACAATTAAATAATGCAGAAAAGGAAAACGAGTATAATTTACCTGGATAATACATAATTATTAGTTCATTTTATAAATATTGCCAGGAAAGACTAATAACAGATTTTATCATGTATCATTTCACCAGTAGCAATGTAAGGCTTAGCTAGCCATTGATAATGCGTTTTGTAGAAAAAGTAGCCAGTTCGCCTATTTTAGTCTGCAAACTATATAAGTTTTATGGCCTATTAAACGAAGACAGAGATTTATATATAAATTAAATCATTTCCTATAGAAAAATTCCCTTGCTCAAATGATATGAGCTCAGAATGTAAATAAAATCCGAGTCATTCCATGTCAATTCAACCAAGCCATGTAACACACCGTCTCGGAATTTTTTATGAAATTCCGCTCAAAGTAAGTTTACCATAGGAAACAGAGAAACCCCAAGTTTTAGTGTTCTATCTCTTATAGTTTTTTCTCTACAGATTTTCAAAGTTCGGGATATTTTCCAGAAAATGCCATTTTTTGCTTCAGTTAAAAGGCTGTGTTTATGAGTATATTCTTTTATAACTCTTGAACAAATTAACTTAGGAACATAAAATTGGTCCTAAATTTTAGCTTTTAAAGTGTAGATTCCACATATGTCATATAATTTGTTATATGTTTCATGTTCCTCTATTTATTGCTGCTCTCTGGACAGCAATTTTGCTGGAAAAAAAATACGCTCTTAGAAAAAAATATTGGTTTTGAAAAAAATATTGGTTTCGGAAAGTGAACCCTAAAGAATTTTTTTCATTTTTTGTTTCTATAAAAAGATAGTAATACATACATATCATTAAGCTGTTCTCTGAGATCAGAGATTAGCTCAAAAAAAAAAAAAAAAAAAAAAAAAAACCCCAGAAATTTTTACTTACTGTTGTCGTATCAAACTTCTCCATTTACAGCGGTCTTGACATACAACTCGGGCTTCACTAATATCTATTACACGCCGTACACAAGATCTTTTATACTTCATACTCATGATCTTTTTCTCATGCAGACACTCCTGAATCTGATCCACCCATATCTTCCTTGGCCTTCCTCTGCCTTGCCTACCTGCCACTTGGGCTAAAAAGATTTTCTTAGTAAGCATCTCGTCACTCATTCTTCCAACATGGCCAAACCACCAAAGCATATTTGGTCTCCACCTTGCTAACAGCATTTTGCCTCACATCACACAACTACAAAACATCTTCATTCCTCACACAATCAGACCATATCTTGCCACAAACCCCACATAAGTAACGCATTTCTCCAGCACACAAATGACTACTATGTTTCTTCTGCAGTACCCAGGCTTCACTGCCATACATCAGAGTAGGAACAATTACAGTTTCATACACAGCCATGCGGGACTCTCTAAAGAACCCATCATTCCTGTGAAAACCTCCCAGATCAGCTGACTTTCAATAAAGAATTCACTCGCCTACTAATTTCACCATCTAATTTGTTCTCTCTGTCAAACATGCTTCCTAAATACACAAACTCACTCACCTGGTCAATCACAGTGCCATTTATACTTACATTATACATTTAGTGCTACTAGTTCCTCTCTCAAACACCATAACTTTGGTTTTTCCCTTATTTATACTCAGTTTGAATTTCATGCAAACTTGTGCATCCGAGACAACATACTCTGCAAATCACTTTTGCTCTCTGCCAACAGGACAGTGTCATCAGCATACAGCAATCTGCACACACGGTTATCACCAAGACATAAACCACTATTATCTATTTTGGCATCACACATGCATGCGTCCATAAATATATTAAACAGCCATGTGGACATTACACAACCTTGCCTAACTCCTGCACCAATAGAAAACTATTTTGATAAAACACCATTTACTCGTACACAAGCTCTACTACAAGCATACATGGCTTTTACATTTTACACTATTAAGTAGATTCCCAGTAACACCATATTCATTCAATACCTTCCACAAAAGTGTCCTATGCACTCGGTCATAAGCTTTCTCTAAATCTATGAAGGCAGCAAAAACTTTCTGACCAACAGCCAGATACTTTTCAATCATCATGCGTAATGCAAAAATCTGGTTAGTGCAGCTTTTACCAGGCATAAAACCACTCTGAACATTCCACACTTTCTCTGATGTAAGACCCCGTACTTTTTCAATAACAACCTTACCAAACACTTTTCCTGGCACACTTAGAAGGCTAATACCACGATAGTTCTTGCATTCAGTCTGATCACCTCTTCCCTTATACAGGGAACAATAATAGCATCCTTCCAATCACGAGGTACCATTCCTAACTCCCAGCACAACTGGCACATTTCAGTTAACCAGTCACTTACAGAGTCACCACCATATTTCAACATCTTGGCAGTTATGCCATCAACTCCCAGAGCCTTACCATTCTGAAGAGATTTTAGAGCTTTACACACTTCTTCTCTTGAGATCCCTCCTGTGCTCCCATCCCTCATTGTGACATTATCTGCACCTGTCTCAGAATCATCTTTGCTTTCCTGATCTAATAACTCACAGAAATATTCACCCCATCTTTCACTTAACTCATTGGGCTCCCATATCATTTCCCTGATCTCATTCTTCACACAACCTACAACTTTGTTTCCTCTATTTTTCCTGAGTCTCGTGTACTTCCAGAAAAACTTCCTATCTTACCAAACAGCCAGTTCATGCCTTTCCACCTTCTCCTTCCTATATTTTGACTTACTTTGGCAAACCAGCTTAGCAGCTTCACACTTCTTACAGCGATATTCATCCACAGAGACTCTACCTTGCAACATCCCCAAATAGGCTTCCTTCTTTTTCTTTACTGCCTCTTCAATCTCACTATTCCACCAAGCATCACCTCTATTGTTACCCACTATTGTGGTGCCACAGACCTCTTTAGCAGCAGTGACAACACAGTTCTTAAAACATTCCCACTTCTTTTCTACATCCCTCTAACCAGACTTCAGCTTCTTCAGTAGTTCTCTGAGTAAGTCAGAATAAAGCTGATGATCTTCAAGGAGCCTATCAACCTTTATTCTTTCTATCCTGGGTCTCTTCCTATTCCTTTTCCTCCAACCAACATTAAGTTTCACTCGTGACACTACCAAGTAATGATCAGAACCAACATCCGCACCTCTCATCACATGGGTGTCAACAACTAAGTGTTTCAAACGCTGATCGTAAACAACAAAATCTATCACACTCTTTTGACCAAGAGTACGATTTTCCCAAGTGTATGTGTGTATATACTTGTGGTTGGGGATGTAAGGTCAGGTGATGCGTAACATCACAGCCTCTCCTTGACAAATGTCAACCCCGCCTTCTCGTGGTGCATCCTGTTCCCACTAAAGGGGCTCTGACGACCGCCCATAGCGGTATAACTATACCATCGGGATCAGAGGAAATGCTATCCCACACTCACCAACCCGCTTGGCCAGCGTGGTGAGTTATGGCCAAACCCCTCCAAAATGATTCCACAACTTAAATCTTGGCCCTCAGTCTCCGGCAGCTGGAATGTACCTGGCCAAGGCAGCGGCCAGTGCGACATGAAGGCAGAGGGTGCTAAGAATCCCCGGAGGACCGGACTAGGCTGCCATCTGATGCTGACCTTGGCTACTTACAATGGACGCTCCCTATCTTCTGATTCAAGGCTTCTTGAATTGGAAGAGGAACTACAAAGGATCAAGTGGGACATCGTGGGGCTAAGTGAGGTAAGGAGAAAAGGAGAAGATCTCATCGAACTGAAAAGTGGACATCTCTTCTACTATCGTGGGACAGATACTGGCAGAACTAGTGGTGTTGGATTTATAATAAACAAGAAACTGAAGGATAAAGTTGTAGAAGTTGAAAGTTCCTCTGACAGAGCTGCACGACTTGTTATCCAACTCTCGAAAAGATACCAGGCTCAGATTATTCAAACTTATGCACCCACCACAAGTCATCCTGAAGAAGAAATTGAAGAATTTTATGAGGAAATTTGTCATCTAAATAATAAAGGTAAGCAGCACTTGAAAATAATTATGGGAGATTTCAATGCAAAAATAGGGCAACGGCAACAGAATGAAACTTCGGTAGGTAAATTCGGTCATGGCAACAGAAACCAGCGTGGAAATACTCTCGTTGAGTTTGCAGAGGCAGAAGGGTTTTTCATCTTGAACTCCTTCTTCAAGAAAAAGCCACACAGGAAATGGACATGGAGACATCCAAATGGGACGACAAGTGAAATTGATTTTATTATGTGTAACAAAAAATTCGTCATAGAAGACTGCAGTGTGCTAAACAAGTTCAACACAGGTAGTGACCATAGATTGGTGAGATGTAAGTTGCACCTCAACACTAAACTTGAACGTGGCAAGCTCATAGGACAAACAAAATCTATTGACATAACCAACCTTAAAAAACACCATAATACCTTCAAGTTAGAACTGAAGAACAGGTTCTCTGCTTTAGAAGGCCTAACATCGGAAGAAGTGGACATCTCTGAAGTTAACAGAAAAGTAACCAAAGCTCTTATGGAAACAGCAACAAAATTAGCTGGGTCTAAGAACAAGTTGCATGTGAACAAATTATCAGGAAAAACCAAAATGTTGATGCAAAAAAGAAGAGAGATGAGGACAACTAAAGAAGATGTGACTTCCAAAGTGGAATATATAGAGCTATGCAAGACAGTAAGAAAAAGTATCACTGAAGACGTAAGGAAATTCAACTGTGAACTAGTGAGGAAAGCAATTGAAAACAACCAAAGCCTAAAGATAGCAAAGGGACATCTCAGTAAGGGAAGAAAACAGATTATGGCACTGAGAAAAGAAGATGGTTCTGTAACAAGAAATAGAGGCGAAATTTTGACAAGAGTGAAAGATTTCTACTCCAAATTATATGAAAGGGATGATATATGCACTCCAGACATCATGAAAGATACCAGTACCAGAGTTCCTCCAGTCCTTCCAGCAGAAGTTGCACATGCAATCAAGAACATGAAGCGAGGAAAAGCTCCAGGAGAAGATGGAATTACTGTAGACATCATACAAGAAGCAAGTGGAGAAATCGAAACAGTACTCGCCCAAATTTTCACTCGATGCCTTAATGAAGGAAAGATTCCTGAGGATTGGAACACCGCTACAATGATCCTGCTACATAAGAAAGGTGACATTGAGGATCTCGGAAACTACAGACCTATCAGCCTCCTATCAGTAGTTTATAAAATCTTCACTAAAGTTCTTTCACACCGCTTGAAGGTAACACTGGACATGGCTCAACCGAGAGAACAAGCTGGATTCAGGAGCGGCTACAGCACAATAGATCATATCCACGTGCTGAGAGAACTAATTGAAAGAGCGAGGGAATATGAACTTCCATTGTGCATGGCTTTTATCGATTATGAAAAAGCCTTTGATTCGGTGAAACCATCAGCAGATACAATGGCTCTGAAAACCTGCGGTATTGAAGATGCATACATTAATATTATTAATAACATCTATGAAAATGCAAGTGCAAAGATTAGGCTGTTTGAAAATACAACACACGTAAAAATTGGAAAGGGAGTGAGACAAGGTGACACCATATCTCCGAAGCTCTTTAATGCCACATTGGAGGGTGTTTTTCAGTCACTGAACTGGGAAAACAAGGGGATAAAGATTAATGGAGATTATCTAACCCACCTTCGTTTTGCTGATGACGTAGTCATTTTTGCAACTACCCCATCAGAGCTGCAGAGTATGATCCAGGAACTTGCTGACAAGAGTAAAGAAGTGGGATTAAAAATGAACTTTCAGAAGACAAAAGTGATGTTCAATGCTTTTACAAGAAATGAAGATTTATCGATTGATGGAGAAAAGCTGGAGATAACAGACACGTACGTTTATCTTGGACAGCAGATATCAAGTGAGGGTCACATTGATGAAGAAATTAATCGGCGTACAAAACTTGCCTGGAGAGCTTTTGGAAGAAACAGCATAATTTTCAAGAGCAATATGCCATTATGTCTTAAAAGAAAAGTGTTTGATCAATGCATCCTTCCAGTGCTTACGTATGGTGCAGAGACGTGGACCTTAACTAAAAGAGACATACAAAGGCTGCAGACAACTCAAAGTAGCATGGAGAGGTGCATGCTTGGTGTAACCAGGAGAGATAAGAAGAGGAACTCGTGGATCCGAAAAATGACAAGAGTGGAAGACATCATGATCAGAGTTAAATTCCTGAAATGGCAATGGGCTGGACATACTGCCAGAAGGACAGATCATCGATGGACAGCTGAAATTTTAGATTGGATTCCAAGGGACAGGAAAAGACCCAGAAGAAGACCACATGGGAGATGGGTGGATGAAATTCGAAAGTATGCAGGGGTGACATGGAGGAGACTGGCACAAGACAGACCGTTGTGGAGGAAACTTGGGGAGACCTTCGTCCAGCAGTGGATTGATAATGGTTGACAATGATGATGATGATGATGACTTGTGGTTGAAAAATGTATTAGATGCACACAAACCATTCTCCATGCAGAGTTCAATTAATCTTTCACCATTATCATTCACACAAGGATCATTAAACTTACCCAGAACATTGTCAGAAATTGCATTCTGCATGCCTACTCTAGCATTGAAATCCCCTGCTATTATAACTTTTTCTTTAGCACCAAACTGGCTCAAAACAGCTTTTAGCTCATTCCAGAAATCTTCCTTCTTATCAGAAGGTTCCGAGTCACAAGGAGCATACACTACAACAATTACAATTCTTTGAAGTTTCACTTTCAAATGAATCCAGAGAATTCTCTCACTTACGCAACTATAGTGAATCAAGTTGTTGTTCATCTTTTCACTTAAAATCACACCTACACCAGCCTGTCCTCAAAGATTATCCAATACTCCAGACCACACACTCACCACACCATTCATTTCTACCCAAATTTCCTTCTTTTTGGTTTCATTTACACACAGCACATCCAGTCTATACTTATTCATCTCCTTAATCACCTCATTCATCTTGCCATTTATACCTCTAGTATTCCATACACCAATCTTACATTCACTCTGCCGAGATCTCTTTCTCATATGCAGTTTAGAAAGTCCAGGTCGATTCTGTAGTGGACCGTCCTTCTCAAGTGTGGTAGGTCCACCATATCCCACACTTGAGTCAAATCTTAATATTTCTTTTTGTCTTTTTAATCAGGTAAGTACATCAGTGTGGGGGATTAGCCCACAGCTGAGGGTTTCAGTTGGTCATTCAACCTAAGGATTTTGGAACAAAACCCAGTGAGTTGGGGTCTTTTCACCAATGCTACACAGAACTAGCTGGCACCTCTCCAAGATTCACAGAGGCTCTAGTTGCTGTTGATTGTGCCATTGTTACCAGGACCACCCGCAGTACTATTACATGTAAAAAAATTTAAGAGGGGAAATTTGTAGTTTTGTCATAAAAAATAATTTATGTAAAATTTTGAAATTAAAATAAAATATATATGGCATTTTTTTTATGTTAGCCTAGTAATTCGGCAAAGATTTTGTTAAAACTTTTTCTGTAGTGAACTACCATCATGCACTACTATGTGTACCAAAATATTATTGAAAGCCCTAAAATGTTGCTTGTTTTTTAATATTAATTCTAATAAAATTTGTTGCAATGTACCTTAGTGCTAATGAAACTTTGCTGAAGTAAAGTTAATTTCAGTGAGGAGAGATATTTAGTGTTCTGTCTCACTCTTCTTTTTTTTCCCCTACAGATTTTTAAAATTTTGTGATTTTTTTTTTTTTGGAAATTGGCATTTTCTGTTTTAGTTTAGTGCTGCTGCTTGGTTTGCATATTCATTTACAACTTTTCAATGAATTTACTAGTGAACATGAAGTTTGTCTGAAATTTTAGCTTTAAAATGCAGATTACAATTATGTTCATAAATTTTGTGCATATCCAAACAGAACTTTGTTAAAAAAAAAACTGTTAGAAATATATATATATATTTTTGTTTTGGGCTCAAGTGATTCCCAAACTTATGTAATAAAAGAAAGTTCATTCTGTTAGAAATTTAAAAAAATTTTAACAAAATTTTTTAAGGTACTAATCTAGATCCTATTAGCGTACATACAAAAAAAATCAGGAGAAATATGGAGTCTGTCCAAAAAAAGCAACATTTTGAATACTTTTAAAATATATTTTTTTTATGTAGTGATTCAGCAAGGATTTTGAAGAAATGTTTCTATTATTTTAAATTAATTATTTTAAGTTGGGGTGACTTACCATAAGATTTTGTTGAAGCTGTTTTTGCAAGTCACCAAATTTATATGCAAATTTATCAGTTTCAGATCTTCAGTTCTTGTTAGAAGAAAAAACAAAGTGACTTGCTGTTTTACTCAAATTCCAGTGATTTTCATGTCAGCTGCATATTGACAGTTAGAAATATCTGACATCAACATATGATTAATATCTAGATGGATATCAAAATGTACAATATTCCAAGGTAATTTTTAAAAAACTTCCAAGGTAATTTTTAAAAAACAATTGTTTTCAATTTCAAAATGTTTACAAAAATGATGACTTAGCATGAGCTTAGTGTACAAGCAGTTCATGTCAGCTGCATATTGACAGTTAGAAATATCTGATATCAATATATGATTAATATCTAGATGGATATTAAAATGTACAATATTCCAAGGTAATTTAAAAAAAACAATTGTTTTCAATTTCAAAATGTTTACCAAAATGATGACTTAGCATATAGCATGAGCTGAATTCTATATTTTTAGATGAAAATTCGTCTTAAAATTTTAAGACAAACATAATTTGCAGGACAGTAATGTCTGAAAAATCTGGGTATTTTGTTCAAACACTATTTTGAAGAAAATATTATTTTCCTTTTTAAGAAATTCTCATCTTAAATTTACCACTTTTTCAGAAGCTTCTGATAATTTATAACTTTTTGCTGTTGCAGTTACTGGTATAATGTCTACAGCACACAAAATATTTGTGAAGAGAACAAAGCAGTTGCAGTCCCTTGCAGGTCAAGAAAATGTTGCTGATGGTCAGTGAGGCTCCAGAAATCTTACATCTGCATCGTCTAATAATGCCCATTGAATAATGCCCAAATATAAGTTTTTTTCATTTTTTCATAAGCACATGCAATGTAGCAGCTCTTAAAAATATGTGACTTAATGTCACTTGCTCAACCTTCCTGGAAATTGGTGGTAACAGCATACTCTTTGTCAAAACTTTTAAGATGTTTTGTCAGTGATGAATCTTTTTGCTTTAACCCTGGGAAAAGATTGAAGGTATGTTTCCCAGTATCACCAGAATTCCAGCTGCTCTGCCATTTTCCAACGATGGTCTTTTTATCTTTGATTTGATGCATTGGAACGAGGACTTATTATGCACTGGAGGAAGACGGTGTGTGTGTGTGTGTGTGTGTGTGTGTGTGTGTGCGTGCGTGTGTGTGTGTGTGTGTGTGTGTGTGTGTGTGTGTGTGCACACGTGTGCGTGTGTGTGTGTAGTCCTTCATGGTCCTTCTGGCTACTTCATCTGCTCTCATTTCCTATTATTCCTCAGTGGCTTTTAACCCAGTGGAGTCTTGAACTTCCTGTTGCTTTTGCAGCCTGTTAGCATAGTTTTTATTTTTCGGACTTGTGGGTTTTTATTACTATTTTTAGTAAGTTGATGCTCAACAGATTTCACACTGAAAACATAAAATTCAAACACAAAGTTACGTATAACTTCCCTTGCAATATTAATAGTGACTGCAAATAAGTGTGCTTCTCACACATTATTCTGACAAAAAAAAAATTTTGCTTTGCTCATCAGTCACACACATATATTATTTTTTTCTGGGTGAATAAGTATTTCCAAAAATGCAGTAAAATGTTTATGGTTGGATAAGAATTAATAAAATTACTACAGTATAAAAATATGCTGATAATTATGATAACATTTTTTTAATCAATCTTTGAGAGCTGCTGCCTTGCCATGGCAAAAGGGTGTGTGTGCTTCAGTGAGTTTGAGAGCTAGCTGTTAGTAACACAGCCACCAGAAGGGTGACTCAAGCCAGACACTGTGACCTCAAGCCAAGTGTGTTGGTCAGTCATCAGCAGGGTCAACATGGGCTCAATCAGCTAAAAGATAAGTTACGACACTCTCTTAGACAAACAGGGCAGGGCGCTACAAAGCAACAGGAAGAACAACCACAGCACAAAAAGTAGTCAACTTCAGGAAACAGAGAAATAATGAAATGCTATAATTAAACAAATCCACCAGCTTGTGGATTTTTATTTTACCATGCTCTTTTTCAGTATAAAGCACAACGATCCTTTTTTTTTTTTATCTCCTGTTGGAAATTTTTTTAAAAAGGTATTGTTGTTGGTTTTTTTGTATTTTTTTTTCATATATTGAAAACATGTTCTTGTACAGAATTTCTTAAACTAGTTTTTAATGAAATTAGAATAAAAACATTTTAATACATAATTCAAAATAGACATAAGCTTAAGGCAACAAACAAAATATTCATATATGTACATGATAATATAAATTAATGCAATAAAAAATTATGAGGGTTTTTTTTTACCCTTTTTGGAAGTATTCAAAATTTTACAATATTATTTAACATTTTGAAATTTCTTTAATATGTTTTTTACATTTATACATTTTTAGGCAATCCGCTAGAAAAACATATAACCAAGGTTCCACTGTATATTGCTCAAATTGACTAGCAATTAGAATAACTCAATGAGAGCCCACTGTACTGCATGTAAGAATTATTATATTAAAAGACAGTTAACTTACCCATCTCTCATAGTATTTGGCAGTTTGTAATCACCTTCTTCCTTCATTTTCACTGACTCCACTGGAGAGGGTTTGGGAATCAGAGTTGGCAAATCCATTATTATACAATATTTGTGGCTTTAAATCCTGTAAGACATACAAATAAATAAAATAAATGTTATAATGGTATTAAGAATATACTCATAAACACACCCTTTTAACTGAAGCAAAAAAGGCCTATAAGAACTGTATTTATACACTGGTGTGCAAAAATTAAGGACGAAGAGGAGAAATTAGAATAACAGTGGAACGAGCAGGCAGAACGGACTGAAAGACCACTCAAGAGATAGACTAGGGTCCGGTACGGTAAGGCATGCGCATATATGCAGCATGACGTGGGGGAGAATGTCGGAAGGGTGTAAAGCACACGGGCGGTATACGCTCAGTAATACGGTGAAAGCTATTGCACGGTGTACATCGGTTTGAACGACATTGAGTTGCTGCCACCGTGTGATATGGCCAACAGGCAACCCAGTAGACGACATCTGGATGACTTTACCCGAGGTCGCGTCATTGGGAAGTTAGAAGGAGGTCGAAGTGTGACTAGTGTGGCTGAGGAGTTTGAGATCGCTCACAGCATCGTTTCACTAGCTTGGAGAATATTTCAAACGACAGGAACAGCTGTCCAAGAGTTTAGCAGTGGTCATTCATGAGCAACCACGGCGGCGGACGACCGGTATATTGTCCTACGGATGAGAAGAGACAGACGGCAGACAGTAGGAGAAATCGCAAGGCACGTGCAACAGACAACTGGACGTCCGTTATCGCGTTTTACTGTGGCCAGGAGGCTTCACAAAGGTGGTCTGTTTGCACGACGACCAGTACGGTGTGGACCATTAACGCCTGCTCATCGGAGACTACGGTTTCTGTGGTGCCAGGAACACAAGGACAGGACACATCAGCAATGGGGTTGAGTTATCTTTATGGATGAGAGCCGATTTAGTCTGATGAGTGATTATGGACGTATACACATCTTGGGAGAGCAGGGAACACGCAGTCAGACCTCCAAAATCATCAAAAGGGACCAGTTTGGAGGTGGTGGAGTTCTCGTTTGGGGCGGTATCATGCTTGGTAGCCGTAGTGACCTCCACATCTTCCAAGGAGGTTCAGTCACTGGTGTCCGCTATTGTACCGAGGTTCTCCTGCCTCATGTGAGTCTGTTTAGAGGTGCTGTGGGTCCTGAGTTCCTCTTCATGGACGACAACGCTACACCTCATCGTACAGTAGCTGTCGCAGAGCTATTGGAGAGTGAAGATATTCAACGCATGGATTGGTCCGCAAGGTCTCTGGACCTAAATCCAATCGAACACGTGTGGGACCTTCTCGGGAGATGCTTGGCAGCACATCACCAGCCGCCAGCAACAATTCTGCAGCTGCGGTTGGCTCTACAAGAGGAATGGGCCGCAATGCCTCAACAGCTCCTTGAAAACCTCGTCCTCAGCATGGACAGACATTGTAAATCCTGCAACGCAGTCAGGGGTGATCATATCCCCTACTAAAGTCTGGATTTTTCTTGGTAGCCGCCTGCCACATGGACGTTTCTGTCTTCTGTCCAGTTGTGCTCGCAGCTACCTTTTCAATAAAGTGCCTTTGTATCCTTTGAATTCCTTGTTTGGACTGTTTTACTCACTTGTCCCATATTCTTACATCTTGGGGATCTTATGGTATGATTTGAGTCTATCTTCTGCACGACGTTACATTCGTAAAATCATAAAACCGTCTCGTCCTTAATTTTTGCACGCCAGTGTATTATCTATAAAGTACTACAGCAGTGGCGTAGCCAAAAATTTCTTGGGGGGGGGGGGGGTCCATTGATTTGGTTCATTGATGAAACCCTCATATATACATATATATCACTTTAAATTGGTACTCAGTTCCCCCTCAAGGGGAAGGTCCGGACCCAAGGACCACCCCCTTGGCTACGCCTATGAAGTACTATATTTTTATTATGATGAGTGACACATATTGAAGCCCCTAACATTAAAAAGTAGACCATTAAACTCAGCAAGGATTTTTTCAGACCAAACTGACATTACACTTCTCAATCAAAAATCAATCAACTATCTCTTTAATGAGCAGCAGACTACATCCACTACCAAAACAATCTAATGTGATACAAACTGTTTGATTTTTTTTTTTTTTTTTTTTTGGCTGGGCAAACATTAGCTTTGTCAGAGCCTTGGTAATTCACAGGTCATTACAAATTGATATTCACTCCTGCTGCAATCATCAACAAGACTTGCTAAAAAGTAATTAGTACCTTTTTTTCCATAAACACACATAACTGGTTTTCTCACAATCAAATAAGATTAAATAACTACCAATGTTAAATTACTGCATCAAAACATCAAAACACATGGACTGAATACTTCATGAAAGAGAGCTACTTATGCACTGGAAACAAGTGGCATCACATGAAAAACACACGTCTTCCAGATGATGGTATGTAAAACTTAAAATGACTAAATAAATTACTGATTAACAAAATGAAGGGTGTTTCCTCCCCCTTTTCTACCTCGCTTCTGTGCCACTTTCCTATGCCCAAATCTCCTAGCTTCCTATTTCTAAGGGTTGTTTAAGACCTGGGGTCAGACTCTCCTTTTCCTAAAATCATCTACATATGATCTATGGTATTGATTAAAAAAAAAAAAAATGACATCAAATTTTCTGGTGTAATAAGCACGTCTTTTGAATCCGTTCTGACGCAAATTAAATTTATCAAAGCTATTCAAAGTCAATGGAACCGGTATGGAAAACAATAAATAGTATCTGACCAAATAAAGATATTTTTCTTTTAATCCCGCAGATACTGCTGTAAATGGAATCGTGAGCTTACGCCCTCTGGTTGCAGACTTGTGTGTTAAGAAAAACATGAATTTATTTGAGAAACATTTCGCACTACAAAGGCTCTCCAACACAGACAGAATTTTTCAAATCGGACTCTTAGAAACAGAGATATTGACAAAAATAAGATGTGACTTTATGTTTCCTGGTGGGAACAACCATGCATTATTTTAGGAAGAAAGTATTCTCAAAAGGTTTTTCCATATGAGCGGTATCGGTCCCAGAACAAAGAATTTAGTCGAGTTTTCAGGAGCCCAGATTTTGCTACAAATACATCAGAAGCAGAAATGAACACTTATGCCCTCTGGTGGCCAAACCATTCTTTACCAAACATTAGAAATTATGAGAAAAATATTTTCCATCAGGTCCTGTGTGCGATACAGGAAGAATGTTTCAAATCGGAGTTTTAGAAGCTGAAATAACGCAGAAAACGCAATTCACCTTTGTGGCCCTTAGCAGAAAGTCTATGATTTACTTGAAAATTTTGAATTTATAGGAAAATCATTTCGCATCGGAAATACTATCCAACAAAGAAGGGATTTTTCAAATCGGACTTCTTGAAGTAGAGATATTGACAAAAATAAGATATACATCTACGCCCCTGGCGTAGAAACCATGTATTATTTCAAGAAGAAAATATTCCCAAAAGGTTTGTCGACATGAATAGTATTGATCAACAAACTACTTTTTTTGCAATCAAGATTCTAGAAGCTCATATTTTGCTGCAAATACATCAGAAGCAGAAATTAAGACTTATGCCACCTGGTGGCCAAACCATATTTTATAAAAATTAGAAATTATGTGCAAAGGATTTCCCATCAGGAGCTGTCTGTATCTGGTGCTGAAAGAATTTTTCAAATCGGAGATTTAGAAGCAGAGATATAGAAGGAAACTCAATTTACCTCTACGCCCCTAGGGGAAAGTCTATGAATTACTTGAAATTACATGAAAAACATGTCACACGGGAAACACTATCCAACAAAGAAGAATTTTTTCAAATCGGACTCTTAGAAGTAGAGATATTGGCAAAAACAAGATATACATCAACGCCCCCCTGGCAGAGAAACCATGCATTATTTTAAGAAGAAAATGTTTCTAAAAGGTTTGTCAACATGAGTAATATCAGTCTACAAACGATGTTTTCTTCAATTGAGAATTTAGAAGCTCATATTTTGCTGCAAATACATCAGAAGCGGAAATTAAGACTTACGCCCCATGGTGGCCAAACCATTTTTTTTAGAAAAATTAGAAATTATGTGCAAATAATTTCCCATCAGAAGCTGTATCCAGTGCAGAAAGAATTTTTCAAATCAGAGATTTAGAAGCACAGATATAGGGGGAAACTCAATTTACCTCTACGCCTCCTAGCGGAAAGTCTATGAATTACTTGAAAATTTTGAAATTATATGAAAAACATGTCACAATGAAAACACTATCCAACAAAGAAGGAATTTTTCAAATCAGACTCCTGAAGTAGAGATATTGACAAAAATAAGATATACATCTACGCCCCCTGGCGGAGAAACTGTGGAATATTTTAAGAAGAAAATATTCCGAAAAGTAACTTGTACAAAAATCTAGCGGATAATGCTTACCTTGGCATTCCTTTCTAGCGACGGGAACATTTCACGCACGTGTTTTCCGGTCTTTGTTGATGTTATTGTCCTAAAGTCCGTTGTATGCGATGACTGGCTTTACTTCTCACACTTTTCGCTGGGTATACTCATTGGATCTTTGCCTTAGGATTCAAACACATCAATTTTTACCGTTCTTTATACTCGAAATTTTCGCCCATACTCTGGGCATCTTCAGGGGCGTGGCGACTTTACCACCGATGTTCGTGGTTAACTTCGCGCTAATGGAGTCCGATACTCCTTGTTGCCATTCGTCGGAAATACTTTCCTGGATATATTTCACTATCAAGCCCGGCTGGCGCCATCTATGTTTCGTTAAAAACACTTTTTATTTTTTTTATTTTTTTTTTTATTTTCTTCTCCTATCCTGGTTTTCCTGTCTTTTTTGCCGGTTTTTCTTTTGTTGTTGTTTTTCTTGTCTTATTAGTTCTTTCCACAGGCCCGATAATGTGCTAGGGTCGTTCTGGTTACATACCCTTGCTTTATTTTTGTAGATTAATATTGCTTCTTCCCTCCTCATTTGCCTTTCCGATTATTTATTCTTTTTTAGCATTTTAATTTCATCGAACTTTGGGAATGTCCGGTTTTCCATGCAGAATTGCACTAAAGCAGTTTTGGCTTCTTTTTTTTTGCCAGTTAGATATGTGTTGTTTAAGTTTTTTTTTAATCTGTTTTTCGTACTTTCAATGTACATGTGTGCAATTGGAATTTCGTAGGTTCCTGATTCTTCTAGCATTTTTCCCTCTGTTTTTTGTTGACAGTCATACTTTTCACGGTGTGCACTGAGCTTCCTAGTTGTAAGTCGTATTTAGCACAGTGCCTATTGATTTCTTTACTCACTCCTTCCAAGTATGGGAAAGCTCCAATGTATTTCAATTTTTTATTCCTCGTCTTCCTTTGGTTGTGCACTTCTTGGCCTTCTTTACTCTGAGTCATATGCTTTTTACTCTCGTGTATCCATTTATTAATTAGCTTGCTCGGGTACCCATACTCTTGTGATATTTTTGAGATTAACTCTAGCTCTTGATTTTTTAGCCTGTTAGATGTGTGTGTGTACGCTCGCTGTATCAAGTTTACTATGCTGTTTTTTTTTATGTATCACTGGGTGGTGCGACGAGTATGGTATCAGTACAGGTATGTAAGTTGCTTTTCTGAACACAGAGTATTCAAAAATATTTTTGTTTTTCTTTAGTTGAATGTCCAGGAAGGATAGGCGATTATCCTCTTCAAACTCAATAGTTAGCTCTATGGTGTTACAGATTTTGCTAAACTGCTGTGCTAGATCTTGTAGCTCGGCTTTGTTAAGTTCAGACATTATAATAATGTCGTCTACATATCGAGCATAAATCATTGGTTTTTCAGGTAAATTTTGAATAATTTCTTTTTCGAGGTATGCCATAATCACTTCTGCGTATAATGCCGATAATGGGGATCCCATAGGGCCACCTTGCATTTGTTTAAATATATTTCCTTCAAAATGGAAGATGTTGTTTTCCTTGATGAAATATAAGGTATTCTTTAGCTCTTTCAGTTGTGACAAGTTTAGTTCTTTGTTGATGCTTAGTTGTTGCATAATCAATTCGATGGCTAGCTCGACAGGAGTGTTTGGGTATAACGCCTTAACGTCCATGGAGGCCATAGTTATTTGCTCTAGGTCTTGATTAATTAATTTGATTTTTTCTATAAACTCATAGCTATTCTTTAATGTATATTGATTCCTCATGAATTATGGGGATAGATAGTTGTATATCTTTTTTTCTAGGTTGATGAGTGGCGAGTTTTTTTTCGATAGAATCAGTCTTAAAGGTGTGTTTTCTTTATGAGTTTTAATTTTTGAGAATATTTTTGGCATCCCTGCTCCCATTGGCGGGTTTGCATTTTTTATTTCGGTTTGCATTTTTATTAAAAGATATACAACTATCTATCCCCATTATTCATGAGGAATCAATATACATTAAAGAATAGCTATGAGTTTATAGAAAAAATCAAATTAATTAATCAAGACCTAGAGCAAATAACTATGGCCTCCATGGACGTTAAGGCGTTGTACCCAAACACTCCTGTCGAGCTAGCCATCGAATTGATTATGCAACAACTAAGCATCAACAAAGAACTAAACTTGTCACAACTGAAAGAGCTAAAGAATACCTTACATTTCATCAAGGAAAACAACATCTTCCATTTTGAAGGAAATATATTTAAACAAATGCAAGGTGGCCCTATGGGATCCCCATTATCGGCATTATACGCTGAAGTGATTACGGCATACCTCGAAAAAGAAATTATTCAAAATTTACCTGAAAAACCAATAATTTATGCTCGATATGTAGACGACATTATTATAATGTCTGAACTTAGCAAAGCCGAGCTACAAGATCTAGCACAGCAGTTTAGCAAAATCTGTAACACCATAGAGCTAACTATTGAGTTTGAAGAGGATAATCGCCTATCCTTCCTGGACATTCAACTAAAGAAAAACAAAAATATTTTTGAATACTCTGTGTTCAGAAAAGCAACTTACATACCTGTACTGATAACATACTCGTCGCACCATCCAGTGATACATAAAAAAACAGCATAGTAAACTTGATACAGCGAGCGTACACACACACACATCTAACAACAGACTAAAAAATCAAGAGCTAGAGTTTATCTTGAAAATATCACAAGAGTATGGGTACCCGAGCAAGCTAATTAATAAATGGATACATGAGAGTAAAAAGCATATGACTCAGAGTAAAGAAGGCCAAGAAGTGCACAACCAAAGGAAGATGAGGAATAAAAAATTGAAATACATTGGAGCTTTCCCATACTTGGAAGGAGTGAGTAAAGAAATCAATAGGCACTGTGCTAAATACGACTTACAACTAGGAAGCTCAGTGCACACCGTGAAAAGTATGACTGTCAACAAAAAAAACAGAGGAAAAAATGCTAGAAGAATCAGGAACCTATGAAATTCCAATTGCACACATACCCCCAATATCGTACATTGGAAGTACGAAAAACAGATTTAAAAAAAGACTTAAACAACACATATCTAACTGGCAAAAAAAAAGAAGCCAAAACTGCTTTAGTGCAATTCTGCATGGAAAACCGGACATTCCCAAAGTTCGATGAAATTAAAATGCTAAAAAAGAATAAATAATCGGAAAGGCAAATGAGGAGGGAAGAAGCAATATTAATCTACAAAAATAAAGCAAGGGTATGTAACCAGAATGCCCTAGCACATTATCAGGCCTGTGGAAAGAACTAATAAGACAAGAAAAACAACAACAAAAGAAAAACCGGCAAAAATGACAGGAAAACCAGGATAGGAGAAGAAAATAAAAAAAAAAATTAAAAAATAAATAAAAAAAAAGTGTTTTTAATGAAACATAGATGGCGCCAGCCAGGCTTGATAACGAAATATATCCAGGAAAGTATTTCCGACGAATGGCAACATGGAGTATCGGACTCCATTAGCACGAAGTTAACCATGAACATCGGTGGTAAAGTCGCCACGCTCCTGAAGATGCCCAGAGTATGGGCGAAAATTTCGGTAAAAATTGATGTGTTTGAATCCTAAGGCAAAGATCCAATGAGTATACCCAGCGAAAAGTGTGAGAAGTAAAGCCAGTCATCGCATACAACGGACTTTAGGACAATAACATCAACAAAGACCGGAAAACACGTGCGTGAAATGTTCCCGTCGCTAGAAAGGAATGCCAAGGTAAGCATTATCCGCTAGATTTTTGTACAAGTTACTTTGAAATATCACACGTAAAAGAGAATAGTAGAATAATTAGAGCTATATAATAGTCAGAATTAGAACTACTAAGTGGCATTTATTCCGAAAAGGTTTATCGATGTGAGTGGCATCAGTCCACGAAAGAATTTTTCAATCAATATTTTAGAAGCTCAGAGTTTATGGCAATTACATCAGAAGCAAAAATTAACACTTATGCCCCCTGGTGGCCAAAGTATTCTTTACCAAAAATTTGAAATTATATGCAAAATATTTTGCATCAGGAGGTGTATCCGCTGAACAAAAAAAATTTCAAATCGGAGTTTTAGAAGAACAGTTATCGGGGAAAATGTAATTTACTTTTACACACCTCAGCGGAAAATCTATGCGTAATTTTAAAAAGTAACTATATCTAAAATACTCTTTGACATAAATGGAATCGAAAGAAAAAAGAATTTTTCAATCGGATGTTTAGAAGCAAATATGTGGAATAAAATGTATTTTTGAATTCAACATCTGCATGTACTTACTCCCTCTAGCGGTGAAATTGTACATCGTAAAAAAAAAACTAAATGAAGGATCATCATTCGCATATTTCAAGCTTCCCAATGCACAATTTTTTTTTAAAAATCGGATGGATAGTTGCAGAGATATTGTGGGGACGGACGAACGGACAAACCGGTAACATTAGCACGATCTTTTTTTCACAAAAGACGTGCTAAAAACTACAACAGTTAACAATACAGTAAGTGCTAAGTTGATATGCTGATTAACAAGCTCTGAAAATGTAGTTGCTTTGAAAACAGACAAGTGTAAATTAATAACAATTATGGATAAGAAAGGACTAAAAACAATTATATGAAATAGAAAACTCATTACCTGGTTTTTGACTAAAAAAGTCACAAAACTTATTGCAGTTAAAAAAAGAAAGAAGAAAACAACAACTCCCAGAAAATTACAAACAATACTCAAAAATCCAGTTCAGAATTCCTCAAATTTATGGAACTGCCAAGTTACATCAAGAACACTAACCAATTAGACCAGTAATAGATTCATAATGCTCACTTCTTTCTAATCTAAACTATTTTCTAAAGTTATAGCTTTCAAAAGTTGTTAAAAGAGCCAACTTCCAAAATTAAAAATTCATTGGAACCAAAAGAAAAATTAGATCTTCCTACATTAGATTTCCCTATTATGGGTAGTTTAGATATTGAGTGAATGCATACTAACATCAATTTAGACCTCCTTGAGTTTAAAACAGATGACCAAGCAGACTTTAGTTTTTCATAACAAAGACAGAAACTTATTATTGGGAATTTTTGAAATGCCTTTCTTTTCAAGCAATTTCTGTGGAAGAAATATTCTCAAACACATGGAAATATGTCAGAATTGGTAACACAGCAATCAGTCATCTCTGAATAGCCTGTATTCAAATTTACAGGCGATTCGGAAAGAGCCGTTAGCCCGGTCGCAGAAACAGTGCGACATGGCAACGGCGGTTGCAGATCGGTCAACAAATCTTGCAGATCAATTTATTCCCTTTTCTTTTCCAATATAATTTGCACAAAAAAAAAAAAAAAAAAAAGTTCTCTTTTTTTCTTTTCTGTAGCTTTGCTTAATTTAACAAACCTGCAGACAAATAAATGGATCCAAGTACCATTTCCATTTCTTCCGCCGCCTTCCTCCTATAGACGAAATGTCAGTGCCGTGTGGGTGGGTGGTCAAGGCACAGCCGTAACCACGGGGAGGGGTCGATGGGACTCCGTTCTCGAGGGAGGAATGTTGGCACATGGCACGAGGGGACGTGATGAGCAGCTATCAAATTTCCCGGAAAGAGCAAAGTCACAATTTCTGATGGAGCAGGGAAACTAGAAATTTCTAAATATAAACCACGTGGGACCCAGTGCCTTTGAACAGTTGTCACTTGGATGTTAGTGTGAGTAAAGTATCAACTATTTAATCAGGTTAATTGCTATTCATTGCAATTAATGGCTGCACAAACGGAAAAAAATTAGGTATTCAGGCTGTAATGAAGTGCTTTTGTCAAAAAATCTAATGCACGTCATCACGTCGAAAAAAAAAAATTACAGTACAAGTCTGTATCAAGCAAAAATGTCTTAGATTTATTCAGAAAGCAAGGTCCAGCAGCTGCTTCAAAGGATGTTGTCCCTTCAATAGAAACACAAGTTGCTGACGATGCAAGAATCAACCCTATATTAAGCATAGCTCGGATAACGAGGATACAACAGATTCTGCTTCTGCTTGCAAAAGAGCGAGAACCGAACAAGATATTGATGATAGAAGTGTTCTTCACCAGCTACTTCAAACAGTGATGAGTAAGTATTCATTTTCTAATTCCTTTGCATTTTAGTATGAATTCAAATAAATGATTGCTTTCTAAACAATGGCGGCATTGAATTTTTAGTTGTACGATATTTGTTCCATCATTAATTTCATTTTTTTTTCTAATTTCAATAACACGTGGAGCAAAAAAAAAAAAAAAAAAGGTGCGTTGCGATTAAGAATTTGTTCATGAAAACAGACCCACGCTGAATATCAAATTCGCAGCTGAAATTATTAGAATCCTGTTTAGTATCGGAACCTACTGATGCAATGAACGGGCCCTGCGACCTGGAAGAATGGATCGTAAGCCTTAAGAGGCCTCACCTGTTGTAAGTAGTGATATTGCTTTACCCCAGCAATGTGATAAAAAGCTGAGTTATTCAATCAATGTATTGCAATTAGGAAAGACTGAAAATGAGGATAGTTCTTTCCCCTAATTTTTTGCACGGCCTGAGCGAGCTCAACAGCCAATGTTCGCTAATGTCAGTCGCCATTTACCAAAATACGACCAAATCTTTTGTTTCAGTTGGTTTCAAATTTTACTGAAGTGTTATCCATGGTGAGCACATTATTTGATAACACATTGTTGAAAAACTGGCGAAAGAAAACACAAACACACACACACACACACAGAGATTGCAGCCACATGCTCTTAAATTCAAGTTATTCATGTTTTTCTTTTTCTAAGAATCAAAACTTTTTTATAACCATGGTATAAAAAACTTGTGGTTTACACCTCGATTCTATTGTTTTTCTTTTCAATTCAATTTACAACTAGTTGTTGATTTTGTTAAAAACCCCATTTATTAAGTTATAGTATTTCAAGGTAATTGTGAAAAAATTCTGAAATGGGTTTAAAAAAAAAAAAGACATTAAAATTACGTTTTTATAAATTATGCAAAAATGGTAAATTGAAGTAGCGAAATTGAGCAAATTACCGAGCAGGGAAAAAAAAAAGTTAACTGGCTCTTAAAGAGACCATCTTAACGTTTAACTTTTTTTGTTTTCTAATTTGTATAAATATGATGACAATGTATACTTTCATTGTGTTACAAAATTTTTAAATAGCATAATATTATAATCATGGGTAGAAATTTCACGCCCGTCACTCGCAAAAAGAAAAATATTTCTCCAGTCCGTATACACCCCTTAATTCTTATTTCATAATAAATCATCCCGATCAACGGTCTAGTTTTATGAATTTTTAAGCAAATGAGTGAATCTGTTTCCTAATTTTATTTTGTTCTGTTGCTTAAACAAACATTTCTGATGGCAGAAATTGTAATTCATGTTTTTTTCAGTCATGTAATTTTGTCAAAAACATGTGGCTGATGTTCCGCGGGAAAGGCGCCTTCCTGTTTGTTTACGCTTTCACGGCTCTCGTGTGCGACTGTTAGTATCCATAGCTTCCTCGCCCCACTGCTTAAGTATTTCTAATAGAGTATTTTAGTGGAAATTATATTTTTTCACATTTTTTTTTCTTTATTCATACAACTTTATCAAAAATATGTGGCCGATGTTCGGTGGGAAAGCCACTTCCAGTTTGTTTACATTTTTGCAGCTATCTCGCATGGCTGTTATTTATTCATAGCTTTCCCTGTCTAACATATAACAGGGAAAAAGTAACAAAACTTTCATATTTTGCATAGCAAAGCCCAGGTACGGTATTTTTTTTTTACAAAATGCGTCACGACTATCTAAACTTAACATCTTTTATCGTTACCGATGCGACAGTAAGTGATGGATTGAGTTTACGCTTCAGTCAAAATGCAAACAAACTATATGATGCTGTTCTTACATTTCTCCAGTTATGTCCTCTACTGCGTGTGCTCTCTCCCCGCATGGGGCGGGGCATAGATATGGGTAATAACTCTCACCTATGACAGCTGGCGGATTCGATAGTCGTACAAGCATAAACAAATGGGGCCCGCCGAATATCGACAACATATTTTTGACGAAGTTGAATAGAAAACATCTGAAATGTATGTTTTTATCTCGCCAAAAATAAATTTACAATAGCCAGTGGCAAGTGGGCGACCGAAAATTTTGTGACCTGAAACTTCCCGATTACAGCATAGTTATACAATACTGTAATCAGGAAATTTTTTTCTGAAATATTTTATTTCTAAAGAGAATTTTTTCTCTTTAGAAGAAACTTCCTGATTATTGTATCAGGGGTTAAAATTCAGGGCGGGATGCCAGCAGAAAAATTTAAACTCCCGTATCTCCGAAGCTCTTTAATGCCACATTGGAAAATGTCTTTCAATCACTGAACTGGGAAAACAAAGGGATAAAGATTAATGGAGATTATCTAACCCACCTTCGTTTTGCTGATGACATAGTAATTTTTGCAACTACCCCATCAGAGCTACAGAGTATGATCCAGGAACTTGCTGACAAGAGTAAAGAAGTGGGATTAAAAATGAACTTTCAGAAGACAAAAGTGATGTTCAATGCTTTTACAAGAAATGAAGATTTATCGATCGATGGAGAAACGCTGGAGATAACAGACATGTACGTTTATCTTGGACAGCAGATATCAAGTGAGGGTCACATTGGTGAAGAAATTAATCGGCGTACAAAACTTGCCTGGAGAGCTTTTGGAAGAAACAGCATAATTTTCAAGAGCAATATGCCAGTATGTCTTAAAAGAAAAGTGTTTGATCAATGCATCCTTCCAGTGTTTACGTATGGTGCAGAGACGTGGACCTTAGCTAAAAGAGACATACAAAGGCTGCAGACAACTCAAACAAGCATGGAGAGGTGCATGCTTGGTGTAACCAGGAGAGATAAGAAGAGGAACACGTGGATCCGAAAAATGACAAGAGTGGAAGACATCATGATCAGAGTTAAATCCCTGAAATGGCAATGGGCTGGACATACTGCCAGAAGAACAGACCATCGATGGACAGCCAAAATTTTAGATTGGATTCCAAGGGACAGGAAAAGACCCAGAAGAAGACCACATGGAAGATGGGTGGATGAAATTCGAAAGTATGCGGGAGTGACATGGAGGAGACTGGCACAAGACAGACCGTTGTGGAGGAAACTTGGGGAGACCTTCGTCCAGCAGTGGATTGATAATGGTTGACAATGATGATGATGATGATATATATATATATGATAATCTCAATGTTAGAAAGCTGTTCTACAATAATGCAATTTTTTTCCCCATCCACAGGCACCAGTCTATTGTAAGTTTTAAATATGTTAAGACCTAGGGTCAATAGTTAAAAACTACAAACTTAATTCTTCGAGTTCCATACCTGTAGTTACTACATGTTCTTGTGATGAATATAAAGAAACAGTTCACTATGATAAGAATTACAAGCATATTATCACTGGAAACTTGAGTTTTGTTGAAAATGACAAGCTTAGGAATTTATTAGAGTATGGTTCTAAATTTTGACCTTCCTTCAAAATCTCCAAAGAGAGGATTCTTGAGAGCTTCACTCAAGATGTTAATAGGTACATTATAAAAACCAGTTTAACTTACAATCAGCCTATTGAGGCCTTCACAGAATGGAAATATAATATAATCAATAGCTTCACTAATGAGTTGGCAGGTCTTGACTTTTGTTTTGATAGAAATCTATTTTTCTCTGGAGATGCCAAAAGGTCACTCTCCAAACTACAAGACCTATTTATTTTTACCACTACGGATAAAGCTAGCAATAATTTTGCAATTATCTGTAAGAAGTTCTATTTTGAACTGTTAACTATGGAACTCAATAATAGAGTAACCTACGAGCCCGTAAGTTATTCTACCAAGCAGTTAGAAAATCATTTTAAGGCATTCTTCAGGAAACTTAAAATTCCACAAATAAGGAGATATGAGCCTGAATTTCCATTTCTTTTTGCAACTGTTAAGTTTCAAAAAGATCCGGTGAAGTTCAGATTCATAGCTAGTGGAGTCAGGAGTCATAAAAAGAAAATTGATCTGGCTTTTGAAGCTATCTTGAAGAGGGTTTTGAAACACATTAGTAACTGTACAAATTTGAAGTACAAGGATTTTTGGATAATTAATAATAATGCAGAAGTAATTTGCACTATACTCGAAGTAAATCCCTTAGATATTAATAGTTATGATTTTGAGAACCTATATACCAATCTGCCTCTATCAGACATAATCACTACCTTTAAAGAGCTGTATGCAGAATTTAAACTTAACCAATTTGTTAATGTAGGAGACTGGAACTCTTATCTCAATTGCTGCATAAAAAATAATCATATCTTATTTAATAATATTCTCTATAAGCAAGTAAACGGAATCCCTATGGGAACGTCAACATCCACGAGTATTGCAAATCTATTCCTGTTCTTTAAGGAATATAAATTCATTAAAAATCACTCCACTTGCTCCGATAACTACCTTTACACATTTAGATATATTGACGATCTGCTGTGTATAAATAATTCAGAAGTTATAGAGAGTGATTTTGATAATATCTATCCTAGCTCTCTTAAATTATGTAAAACCAACCACAGTAATCAGGAACTTGAGTTCCTAGACTTAAGCATTAAACTTAACAGAGGTAACCCATCTATTAGCCTCTTTGATAAAAGAGTTAATTTTCCTTTCAAAGTAATTAAATATCTACACTGGAATAATAACATATCTACCAATGTAATTGAGAATGTACTGATTTCTCAGGTGCTTAGAATTTCAAGAATTTGCAGCAACAATTTAGACTTCAATTACCACATTAATATACTTTTAGACAGTTTTCTAGAGAACAAAATTCCTACTTCTTTCATTAAAAAAACTTTAAGAAAAATTATTCTGAATAATAGAGTAAGGTTGACAGATCTGCTTTAATTTTCTACACAGTTAATAATATGATTCTGACCAATGAAAGCCTTTTGGAAGTTGGCTAGAGGATGGTATTAACTACTAAAAGGAACCTTAGTGCTATGGATAAGAAAGGTCCTACTAAAAATAAAAAATTAAATAATATAGATAAAATCACAAAAAAACTTAGAAATCTGTTTATATAAGAAAATAAAAATAAATATAAAAGAAAACTAGTTATTCACTCACCAGAATAGCTATACTAAAAATAGTAAAACTAACATTAAAATTAATAGGATTCTGAATAGTCTATAGAAGCTCACTAAGGTGATTAAATACATGCAAAGATTATTAAATACACTACTTGTGTATTTCATGATATTTCTCATGTATTCTGGAGAGTTTATTCTACTCTTTCTGATCATACAGGTCCACAATCTTAATTATATATATTTTTTCTCCGGTTAAAATTCTCCGCGAGTAGGATTTTTTCAGAGTGTGGAGGCCTTCAGCCCCACCCACACTGCCCCCAGCGAATTGGGAGGGGCAGGGGTGCTTGGAAGTTTGGGTAGAAAAGTCGGCCATGTTTCCTCAAGTGTGAAAGAAGCAAAGTTGCATAAGAGGTAAGCTCTCTTCTTTGTCTTTTGGTTTTTAGGTATTCCGGGTTCAATATTTGAACTTCTTGAACATTTTTCTTTTCTTGCTTTAAGTTTTTAGGCACTAGCAAGTCTATCAACTTTTTTGCGTATTTTAACTCTTACTTTTCTTGGTATTTTTGTGCGTTTTTTAGGGAACTAAGGCTAAGCAGCCGCCCGTTTCATCGTACTTGTAGTCTGCGCTGTATTTTCAATGCAGTTAAGGACTTATTAACTACTTAATTATGCACTTAAAGCACTTCTGAAATACTTTGTACATATTGCAACTAATTGTTTATGTAACATAACCTTCACAAAGCATTTCTTTAGTTTATTATTGTCTTTATTTTATTCTCGTTTTTGTGTAGTCAGAAGTAGTGGAGTAGGGGTTTTATAATCCAGTTTTCTTTCAAGAATCTGTGCTTTAAAAATGTTAAGAACTTGTAATACTTTTGTATTGATATTCAAGTTTGAATTCTCTCTCAGGCAAACTTGACTATTTGTTAATTACTGAACATTATTTCTAGTTCATTATGTCACTCTTACAATTTGAGTTTTCTATAATCATCTTCTTTCTGTTTAATAGTAACAGATGAAGAGCATAGGTCGGGCCAGGAGAGTTATGGATGCAATCTAAATTGTTAACTAAAGCTAGGTCATACAACTCTGCGGAGGACATGACATATATATTTATATTTTTAGGTGGGTCAATTACTTGCATCCATGACTTTGCAGAAACCCATTTCCAAATAGGTCTTTGTGGCCATTTCCAAATAGGTCTTTGTGGAAGTGAGAAAATGCAGAGTTTTTGCTGGTCCTTGATAAAGCCAAGGCTCAGTATTCTCGACACTTTCTGCATTCAGTTGGGGTTTTTTTCTCTTTTTACTCACACCGGTCAATACATAACCTTTTCTATGTTGTACTTGGTATGAGTTTAAAAAAATTTTTAGCTTCAGTTTCTTCTTAATAGAATGTGAATTCTGAATTTTCATAACTGCTGCGTTGCGCGTTTTGATCTTCAGGTTGTTTTGCAACTTTCGTTTTAAATTGTAAAGTTTTTCTTATGTATTCGGCTTTGCTCTTTAGTATATATATATATATATATATATATTTTTTTTTTTTGGTGCTAAGAATCCCCGGAGGACCGGACCAGGCTGCCATCTGATGCTGACCTTGGCTACGTATCATGGATGCTCCCTATCTTCTGATTCAAGGCTTCTTGAATTGGAAGAGGAACTACAAAGGATCAAGTGGGACGTCGTCGGGCTAAGTGAGGTAAGGAGAAAAGGAGAAGATCTCATTGAACTGAAAAGTGGACATCTCTTCTACTATTGTGGGACAGATACTGGCAGAACTAGTAGTGTTGGATTTATAATAAACAAGAAACTGAAGGATAAAGTTGTAGAAGTTGAAAGTTCCTCTGACAGAGCTGCACGACTCGTTATCCAACTATCGAGAAGATACCAAGCTCAGATTATTCAAACTTATGCACCTACCACAAGTCATCCTGAAGAAGAAATTGAAGAATTTTATGAGGAATTTCATCATCTAAATAATAAAGGTAAGCAACACTTGAAGATAATTATGGGAGATTTCAATGCAAAAATAGGGCAACGGCAACAGAATGAAACTTCAGTAGGTAAATTCGGTCACGGCAACAGAAACCAGCGTGGAAATACTCTCGTAGAGTTTGCAGAGGCAGAAGGGTTTTTCATCTTGAACTCCTTTATCAAGAAAAAGCCACACAGGAAATGGACATGGAGACATCCAAATGGGACGACAAGTGAAATTGATTTTATTATGTGTAACAAAAAATTCGTCATAGAAGACTGCAGTGTGCTAAACAAGTTCAACACAGGTAGTGACCATAGATTGGTGAGATGCAAGATGCACCTCAACACTAAACTTGAACGTGGCAGGCTCATAAGACAAACAAAATGTATTGACATAACCAACCTTAAAAAACACCATAATACTTTCAAGTTGGAACTGAAGAACAGATTCTCTGCTTTAGAAGGCCTAACATCGGAAGAAGTGGATATCTCTGAAGTTAACAGAAAAGTAACCAAAGCTCTTATGGAAACAGCAGCAAAATTAGCTGGGTCTAAGAACAAGTTGCATGTGAACAAATTATCAGGAAAAACCAAAATGTTGATGCAAAAAAGAAGAGAGATGAGGACAACTAAAGAAGATGTGACTTCCAAAGTGGAATATATAGAGCTATGCAAGACAGTACGAAAAAGTATCACTGAAGACGTAAGGAAATTCAACTGTGAACTAGTGAGGAAAGCAATTGAAAACAAACAAAGCCTAAAGATAGCAAAGGGACACCTCAGTAAGGGAAGAAAACAGATTATGGCACTGAGAAAAGAAGATGGTTCTGTAACAAGAAATAGAGGTGAAATTTTGACAAGAGTGAAAGATTTCTACTCCAAATTATATTGAAGGGATGATGCATGTACTCCAGACATCATGAAAGGTACCATTACCAGAGTTCTTCCAGTCCTCCCAGCAGAAGTTGCACATGCAATCAAGAACATGAAGCGGGGAAAAGCTCCAGGAGAAGATGGAATTACTGTAGACATCATACAAGAAGCAAGTGGAGAAATCGAAACAGTACTCGCCCAAATTTTCACTCGATGCCTTAATGAAGGGAAAATTCCTGAGGATTGGAACAACGCAACAATGATCCTGCTACATAAAAAAGGTGACATTGAGGATCTCAGGAACTACAGACCTATCAGCCTCCTATCAGTGGTTTATAAAATTTTCACTAAAGTTCTTTCACACCGCTTGAAGGTAACACTGGACATGGCTCAACCGAGAGAACAAGCTGGATTCAGGAGTGGCTACAGCACAATAGATCATATCCACATACTAAGAGAACTAATTGAAAGAGCGAGGGAATATGAACTTCCATTGTGCATGGCTTTTATCGATTATGAAAAAGCCTTTGATTCGGTGAAACCATCAGCAGTTACAATGGCTCTGAAATCCTGCGGTATTGAAGATACATACATTAATATTATTAATAACATCTATGAGAATGCAAGTGCAAAGATTCGGCTGTTTGAAAATACAACAGACATAAAAATTGGAAAGGAGTGAGACAAGGTGACACCATATCTCCAAAGCTCTTTAATGCCACATTGGAAAATGTCTTTCAGTCGCTGAGATGGGAAAACAAAGGGATAAAGATTAATGGAGATTATCTAACCCACCTTCGTTTTGCTGATGACGTAGTCATTTTTGCAACTACCCCATCAGAGCTGCAGAGTATGATCCAGGAACTTTCTGACAAGAGTAAAGAAGTGGGATTCAAAATGAACTTTCAGAAGACAAAAGTGATGTTCAATGCTTTTACAAAAAATGAAGATTTATCGATTGATGGAGAAACGCTGGAGATAACAGACACGTACGTTTATCTTGGACAGCAGATATCAAGTAAGGGTCACATTGATGAAGAAATTAATCGGCATACAAAACTTGCCTGGAGAGCTTTTGGAAGAAACAGCACAATTTTCAAGAGCAATATGCCATTATGTCTTAAAAGAAAAGTGTTTGATCAAGGCATCCTTCTAGTGCTTACGTATGGTGCAGAGACGTGGACCTTAACTAAAAGAGACATACAAAGGCTGCAAACAACTCAAACAAGCATGGAGAGGTGCATGCTTGGGGTAACCAGGAGAGATAAGAAGAGGAACTCGTGAATCCGAAAAATGACAAGAGTGGAAGACATCATGATCAGAGTTAAATCCCTGAAATGGCAATGGGCTGGGCATACTGCCAGAAGGACAGACCATCGATGGACAGCCGAAATTTTAGATTGGATTCCAAGGGACAGGAAAAGACCCAGAAGAAGATCACATGGGAGATGGGTGGATGAAATTCGAAAGTATGCAGGAGTGACATGGAGGAGACTGGCACAAGACAGACCGTTGTGGAGGAAACTTGGGGAGACCTTCGTCCAGCAGTGGATTGATAACGGTTGACAATGATGATGATACATGTAAATTAATTTTTTGACATCTGAGGTGGTATATCCAAATTTTTTGGCTGTTGTTATCCATTGAAGTTCTTTTTCCTTCAAAAAGTTATCGCTGTAATGTGTGAAGGCTCTATGCACTAAACTTCTGATTGCCAATATTTTATATGCCTTTGGATGGTATGAGTTTGCAGGTATAAGTACTGGCACGTAGGTGGGTTTTCTATACACATAGTATTTGCAGGATGTTTGAGTTTTTATTATTGTAATATCTAAGAAATTAATCGTATTTTCATTTTCTGATTCCATTGTAAAGTTGATACTTGGATATTTTTCACAGAAATCTTTTTTCAGCTTGTCTAATTCTAAAGAACTGGCATTCCAAAAGAGTAGTGTGTCATCGACGTATCTTCCGTAGAAAATACACTTTGTCTTTATATTTGTTAAGGACTTAGCTTCCTATTGCTATGGGTTGTTTAAGACCTAGGGTTAGACACTCCCTTCCTAAAACTTCTTCTATTTCCTGTAATACGACCTCTGCAAATAAAGAAGATAGTGGGGAGCCCATTGGTGCTCCGAACTTCTGTCTGTATATTCTACTGTTAAATTGAAAGAAGTTGTTGTGATATATATATATGTTAATAGGTCTATTATTTCTTTAACTTCCAATTTTTGGAAAGTATTATTGTTGTAAAGTCTTTTTGCTATGGTGTCAATAGCTGTCAAGACGGGAATGCTTGGAAACATCGAAACAACATCCAAGCTGATCATGATTGGTGGGTTGGAGTCAAATTGGATTGTCTTTATTTTATTTATTAAGTCAAATGAACTACGTAAGGTATAATTATTTTTCATACATATTGGTGCAAGTATTTTATATAAATACTTTTCTAGGTTGATTAGTGGAGCATTAGTTTTGGAAACTATGACATGTACTGGTTCTTCAAGTTTGTGGGTTTTTAGCTTTCCGAAAACCATTGGGATACCTGGTTGAATTGGTGGATAAACTGAAGTCAGTCTTGGAGCTAAACAACTGTGATTTTTTAATTGTGACAATTTTGTCAAATCTCTTTGGACTTCTTCTATATTTAGTTATTGAATTGCTGATATTATTTTTACATTATAAGCTGTATTATCTAGGATATGTACTTGTTTGGTCTTATCTGCTTCAACAATTTTTAAGTTGGGGTTGTTTCTTAAAGCTTAAAGCTACACTATTAAATGGTTCTACCTGAAAAAATAACGCATAGAAAACATGTTTTTTTTAAATCTCGATACATCGAGAAATACGTGCGTGTTAAAGACATAAAAGAAAATATTGTGATGCTGAATAATTGATGTAAGAAGAAGCAGCAGTAATTGAAATTCTTGAATACAAACTCTATGAGAAAGGCATTCTACAACCAGCACAAGTAAAAGAACTAGTGGAAATTTTAAGATACATTCATAATAATAATTATTTCCAGTTTTGTGACAAAATATATACTCAGATAGCAAGTGCACCTATGGGGTGGTCACCATTGTTGTTCGCTGAGATCGTCATGCAAGAAATTGAAGAACGAGTTCTGAATTTCCATAATATTATTGCTTTTTATTGTAGATATGTTGATAATTATTTTTGTTTTTCTTTTAATGAAAATGAGCAATTGAAAGGGTACAAGAGGCTTTATCAGCAGTTTATAAAACCATTAGTCTAACAATTAAGATTGAGAAAAACCATGAATTAGCATTCCTGCATGTGTTAGTCAAGAGAACTCAAGACAGATTACAGTTTCAAGTGTAGAGAAAGTCCACCTATGTTCCAGTTCTTATTCCCAATGCCTCCTACCACCCATGGCCACAGAACATTTCAGCTTTTAAGTCTTTTATCTCAAGGGTATTTTGAAGCTCTGTTTCTAAAAAGGGAAAGGTATAAAAAATCTGAAATTTTCATAAAATACTCTTCTATGTGTCTACAGACAGATGTAAAAATCTCGAGTTGTTTTTTCAAGTACTTTGTTAGTTACAGAGTTGAAAAAATTTGCAAATCGTAATTCACTTAAAAGAGTGATAACTATGCTTTTCAATTACAAACCAGGAATTATGGTATATGAAATAAGTAAAACCACATTAAAATAACAAAATGGATAACAAGTGTAGTATTTTCATGTTAAAATGACTGAAAAAAACTTTAATTTGTACAGAAATTTTGTTTCAGCAACTGACCTGCAAATGCTTGGGCAAGATGTTGATAAAGTGACAAATCAATATGTATCTCTGATATTTTATAGTGATATAGAATTTGCAATATATCATAAAGAGTACTGCTAAATGCAATATATGTTCAAAGGTAGTAAAATCAACTGAAAATACCACAAACTTGAAAACATATGGTCTACAATCATGCACTTCTTATTTAATCTTATTCTGCTACTTTCATACACTATAATTCTTGGTTTTGAATTGGAAAATGTATAAACATTATCCCTCTTTTAAGTGAATAACAATTTACAAATTTTTACAACTTTCACTCTGTAGCTAACAAAGTAATTGAAAAAACAAGTAGGAATTTTTACATCTCCCTGCAGACACACAGAAGTGTATTTTGTGAAAGTTTCAGATTTTTTATACTTTCCCCTTTTCAGATATAGAGCTTCAAATTTTGCGATTTAGGAAAAATCAGCAACTTCAGACCCCTCTTTTTAGCAGGAAGGGATTGTATAAGTCAACAGTTATTTGTTTCAACTTACAGTACTCCTGGTAGGCTAAAAATAATACCATTTTGTTTTTTTGATCCCCAACAAGAGCTGTAATTGGATCAAAAACAAAAAAAAAAATCAATTTCAATCTTGCATTTCAGTTAGCAATTTCTACTCATTGTATTAATTTTTAGTAAATATTTATATATTCTCTTTATAGATGGATCTATACTCTTCAAAATGAGACCAGTTGGAGCTCTTTGTAAAGTGTAGTTTTTGTACACTTAAAAAAAAGCAAAACGGCTGTCTGGGTGCGATTTTCCCACTCCGCTGCAGCGATTTTCACTTGTAAATCCAAAATGGCAGATGCTAAAAAAAATAATAAACCGCACATTTGAGCTCTCAAAATATGGCTTTCTAAATGGACGAAAAATTAATTATTTTGAAAACGTGTCAGCAACCACCCCTGGGCGATTTTCCACGGAATGACCTTTATAACTAAAATCAGTCTGATATTCGGAGGGTTCACTATTTGGAGGTAAATACACAGAACCACCGTACGCATTTTGGGACTGGGGATCACATAACTGTCCACTAAATTAAGGTGTTCATTAAGGAGGTTTTACTGTATTTTATGAATAGGTGTCGAAAAATGCGGTAGCCTGGTCGCCCAAAAAAATTATCCGGACCACCAAGAAACCGAAAAACATCACTAAAAAACAAGTACCATAATTTTCGTCATATAACCAGCAGATAATCTGCTAAATATCTAGGTACTGCAAATTATATGCTGATGCTGATAAACGCTGATTTAAAAACAAAAACGTTTTTGCGGCCGTTTGATTTTAAAAAAAATTTGCGGGGGTAGTTGTACAGGAGAGGGGGTATAATTGGAAAAGGAACTCTCAGAAAAATTTTTCTCTGTTCAGGAGTTTGTACAAAGCGAGGAGGAGGGGTGTCATAATGGAAGACCAGGGAAAGTTGTAGGGAGGAACAGTACAAGTCATTTTGTCTTTGTATTGTTGAGAAAGACAAAATGCCAACTGCTTGTGCCCTCTCTTCGTCAATTAGCCAATGAAAATACACGCACAGCGCTTGCTGCATGAACCTACATATTTGCATGCCTCCTTTCAAAGTTCCATGGTCTGGATCTCTGTGCGCTGTGCCTTGTATTTTTTTAGTTCGTCCTTCGCTGTTTTGACCGTCTTTGTTGCTGATATTTTCCTTCATTGTTATTTATGTCTTTGAAAAGGAAACGTTTCAGTCACACTGCTGAATTTAAACTTAAAGTGGGGGCCACGCTTTAAGTTTAAATTCAGCAGAGAATTGTTTTTCCTCCACGTGTGAGTTGGATGATAGAAAATGATCTTACTAATTTATAGAATGGTTTTGAAAAATGCTAATAAATTCGTCAGTAATGAAAAAATAACTTTACCACCAGACCATTGTGAGAGGCAAATTTTTGAGCTTGGAGAGTAAAGCAATTTTTTCTACCGGCCATTCGTTTTATCCAATCGCCACACGGCTAGTGGTAACCACTAATTTTTATCTTTTCTTAAAACCAGCAGCCCTAAATTAAGGACAGGTGACTGCTTATAGCCCTTTGAGTTGCTCATGGTGGTCGTTAAACCCCCAAACAGAAGGGAAAAAAAAAGGTTGTAATTTCCACATGATCACGTTAAATGTAAGGTTTGCGGGTATTGTCTTCGAGCAAGACAATTACACAGGTTCATTTGTGACTGACCCTGCGATAGTGAGCCTGGCAAGTAGCAGAACGGCAAGAGCAATATGGGGAGGGTAGCTGGCATCTTGACTATCCAAAAATGGGGCAGGGCAGATTTTAACATGTCGAAAAAGGGCGGGGTGCTGCGCCCTGCTGAAATGGCCTAGGGGGAACACTACATACAAAGAACAGCAGGCAAAACAGATATTCTACCATTCATGCAGTGTGAAAAAATATTCATTCAGTAGAAAGCAGCACCAGAAAAACATGTTGCATGTACACAATCAAAGGTATAAGTGTAGTAATTACAAATTATTTTAAAGTTATATAGTGTAAGGAGAATAAGATCAACCCATTAAAAGAATTCTTGAAATTGTCATCACACGTGTTAGTAAGTTACGTTGAAATTTATAAGCGGGACGTTTCGGTAGCGACTTATACCTTCATCAGCCATGGAATGAGACACGTGGTAAAAGCGTCAGTTGTTGCCAGATTTCAAAATCGCTTTCCAAATAATAGGGATGTTAAAAGGTGCGTCAGTATTGCAGGTGTTAGGGGTAAAGTAGATTTCAATGCTTTCGTGGTACCTGAGGGCATGCCGATTGCTTCTCACTAAGATCAACCCTTTAAGTAGCTGATGTATCTCAAGCAAAAGTGCCCCAATTGTTTTATGCTTCCGAAACAAAAACAATCACATATGCCTAACAAAAGCTAAGGCAAAAAACATTTCCTTTTCCCTCAGCTCTGCAGCACCTACTATAAGCAAGATGCAGGTGATAAGAGGTACCACCTATTTCTTTATTTCCTGCTCCATGCCCCAAGTTTGATGGGCATACCTGAAAACCCCAAGAAAGATAAATCCAGTAGAATTAAGGAAAATGCCCAGAACATTTTTGTCCACAAAATAGTAGAATTAAGGAAAATGCGATTAACATTTTTTGTCCACCAAATACATACATATATACAACATTTATCACAAGTTTGGGAAAGTAGTTATTTTCAAACAATACCAGAGTAAATTTTATATGCAAATATTTATTTACAATTATTTTTTACATGAGTAGCAGATTTTGCTTTACGTAAGCATTCATCAAACTCTTGTTCGTAACATCTACCTTTCAAGTGGATTTCATGATGATCACGTTCTGCAGGTTTTCATCTGAAAATGATGAGCGAAATTCAGTTCTGATTTTTTTTTTTTTATCTGTCTGACCATTTTTTCATACTCAGCATTGCTGTGAGGTATTGAAAGAATGAAGAGCATCACACGTGCAATTCCATTAAAATGGGTTTTTCTGCTCGCTTATCAATACCCATTGGCAGAGTAGCAGAATGTAGACGTACATGTGTACGCCGTACACAGATAGTTTCCAAATTATGAGCAGGTTTTGCAGATAGTTTTTGCTTGTAGATTAAAAATAAAATAAAAATGTTATTTACAGCAATTAAAACACTTACTCAAGACTTTACTCAGATTGATATACTTCATTCTATTTTTAACTTGAACTTTCAATTATTTTTCACATCTTCTGTGTTCTTTTGTTTTTGCAGACATTTCTAGCCTCTAGATTTTACTAAGGCATGTTCTCAATGTATGGGAACTGTATCAAGTTTTGTTTGCACAGAAAGAATTCAAATTTTGCCAGGTTCCCCTTGTTATTAAATTAAAATAATTTCCTTATGTGTTTTGTAAGTTCACTATTTTTAATTAAATTGTTGAAAATGCTATTTATAATTTTTGAAGTTCATTATGGAACTGTTTTTCTGGATATAAATTGCTTTCTATTTAGTCTTGTTTTTATGAGATTCATGTCCAATATTTTAATATTTTACTGTAAAGGTCCATTTCACACCCATTGTTGCACACTCAATTGTAAAGTACTTATTTTGTCCTCATTGAAATCTGTAATGTTCTAATAATTATTTTTTTATTAATTTTTCTTTAAATTATCTTATTGTATTGTTATCATGATTCTCTGGTTTGCAGCAAGATTTCTGCTTCAATGGTTGTGTATGCAGATACATTTTATTTTTATACAACTCTGCTCAATGGGCATCAGCACTTTTCTCATTTTGTATGTTAGCACTTAATTTTGTGACTTGCAACTCACAAAACTGTGACTGCAGGTCATCAAAACTACAAGCACTTGCTTGCAAAAAAAAGGGAAATTTTTCGCAAAAATATTTTACACTAGCAAATGAAGCACTTTCGATGAATTTGTAGTCACACATTTCCGAGCTTTAGAGTCTTGTTTCTCAGAGGAAACTGTTTATGCATGTAATCGTATCATCATCATCATCATCATCATTGTCAACCATTATCAATCCACTGCTGGACGAAGGTCTCCCCAAGTTTCCTCCACAACGGTCTGTCTTGTGCCAGTCTCCTCCATGTCACTCCCGCATACTTTCGAATTTCATCCACCCATCTTCCATGTGGTCTTCTTCTGGGTCTTTTCCTGTCCCTTGGAATCCAATCTAAAATTTCGGCTGTCCATCGATGGTCTGTTCTTCTGGCAGTATGTCCAGCCCATTGCCATTTCAGGGATTTAACTCTGATCATGATGTCTTCCACTCTTGTCATTTTTCGGATCCACGTGTTCCTCTTCTTATCTCTCCCGGTTACACCAAGCATGCACCTCTCCATGCTTGTTTGAGTTGTCTGCAGCCTTTGTATGTCTCTTTTAGCTAAGGTCCACGTCTCTGCACCATACGTAAGCACTGGAAGGATGCATTGATCAAACACTTTTCTTTTAAGACATAATGGCATATTGCTCTTGAAAATTATGCTGTTTCTTCCAAAAGCTCTCCAGGCAAGTTTTGTACGCCGATTAATTTCTTCACCAATGTGACCCTCACTTGATATCTGCTGTCCAAGATAAACGTACGTGTCTGTCATCGCCAGCTTTTCTCCATCAATCGATAAATCTTCATTTCTTGTAAAAGCATTGAACATCACTTTTGTCTTCTGAAAGTTCATTTTTAATCCCACTTCTTTACTCTTGTCAGCAAGTTCCTGGATCATACTCTGTAGCTCTGATGGGGTAGTTGCAAAAATGACTATGTCATCAGCAAAACGAAGGTGGGTTAGATAATCTCCATTAATCTTTATCCCTTTGTTTTCCCAGTTCAGTGATTGAAAGACATTTTCCAATGTGGCATTAAAGAGCTTCGGAGATATGGTGTCACCTTGTCTCACTCCTTTTCCAATTTTTATGTGTGTTGTATTTTCAAACAGCCGAATCTTTGCACTTGCATTTTCATAGATGTTATTAATAATATTAATGTATGCATCTTCAATACCGCAGGATTTCAGAGCCATTGCAACTGCTGATGGTTTCACCGAATCAAAGGCTTTTTCATAATCGATAAAAGCCATGCACAATGGAAGTTCATATTCCCTCGCTCTTTCAATTAGTTCTCTCAGTACGTGGATATGATCTATTGTGCTGTAGCCACTCCTGAATCCAGCTTGTTCTCTCGGTTGAGCCATGTCCAGTGTCACCTTCAAGCGGTGTGAAAGAACTTTAGTGAAGATTTTATAAACCACTGATAGGAGGCTGATAGGTCTGTAGTTCCTGAGATCCTCAATGTCACCTTTTTTATGTAGCAAGATCATTGTAGCGTTGTTCCAATCCTCAGGAATTTTCCCTTCATTAAGGCATCGAGTGAAAATTTGGGCGAGTACTGTTTCGATTTCTCCACTTGCTTCTTGTATGATGTCTACAGTAATTCCATCTTCTCCTGGAGCTTTTCCCCGCTTCATGTTCTTGATTGCATGTGCAACTTCTGCTGGAAGGACTGGAAGAACTCTGGTACTGGTACCTTTCATGATGCCTGGAGTACATGTATCATCCCTTTCATATAATTTGGAGTAGAAATCTTTCACTCTTGTCAAAATTTCGCCTCTATTTCTTGTTACAGAACCATCTTCTTTTCTCAGTGCCATAATCTGTTTTTTCCCCTTACTGAGATGTCCCTTTGCTATCTTTAGGCTTTGGTTGTTTTCAATTGCTTTCCTTACTAGTTCACAGTTGAATTTCCTTACGTCTTCAGTGATACTTTTTCGTACTGTCTTGCATAGCTCTATATATTCCACTTTGGAAGTCACATCTTCTTTAGTTGTCCTCATCTCTCTTCTTTTTTGCATCAACATTTTTCGTTTTTCCTGATAATTTATTTACATGCAACTTGTTCTTAGACCCAGCTAATTTTGTTGCTGTTTCCATAAGAGCTTTGATTACTTTTCTGTTAACTTCAGAAATATCCACTTCTTCCGATGTTAGGCCTTCTAAAGCAGAGAATCTATTTTTCAGTTCCAATTTGAAGGTATTATGGTGTTTTTTTAGGTTGGTTATGTCAATACATTTTGTTTGTCTTATGAGCTTGCTACGTTCGAGTTTAGTGTTGAGGTGCATCTTACATCTCACCAATCTATGGTCACTGCCTGTGTTGAACTTGTTTAGCACACTGCAGTCTTCTATGACAAATTTTTTGTTACACATAATAAAATCAATTTCACTTGTCGTCCCATTTGGATGTCTCCATGTCCATTTCCTGTGTGGCTTTTTCTTGAAAAAGGAGTTCAAGATGAAAAACCCTTCTGCCTCTGCAAACTCTACGAGAGTATTTCGTATACTTCCGTATAATAATTTCTAATGCTTACAAAAAATAGCTTTTTATCTTCATCTTTCAAACTATTTTAATGAAAATATTTGTTTCACCTCCAATCAGAAGATCAGAATTGTTTTTCTGGTTCTGAATTTTGTTGTAAATGACATTCATGCAGTCATCTTCCTAATTCATTATGCATCTAAGTCTATGAATCAGAGGGGTTGTGGACTGCAGGGAAGAGTTCACTTTGTCAAAATATGGGATAATATAAGCCAGAAAAAGACAATAAGCCTTATTTACATCAGTAGTGAGCAAATAAAAGTATCTCTTCATGGGAAAGAATATTATAGCGGATACTCACATTTTGAGGTTCATCGCAATTTTTTAGACCGATTTTGAGAATTGCAGTTTAATCCTGCTTCTTCAGCACTTCCTTTCCTTTATGCATGTCCTTTTTTGTCCCCTAAAGTTTTGGGATCTGACCTAGGTTTACATGATTTTTTCATTGATATTTCATCTTTATAAAAAAAACTTGTAAGGGTGTTAACAATCTAACAATGTTAACAATCTGACAATGTTACCTAGAGAGAAAGCCATCTAATACAAGCATGTTTTAGCACCTTTTTTTGTATCACGATTGTGTAGCTCCTAAAAGCCTTTAAGTTTTCTTTTCCTCTTTGAACTTCTTTGAAAATAATAAAAAATACCTACTAACAGTTGATCCATATTTAAAGGCAGACATGAAGAACCCTTTTCTGCTCCGAAATTCAAAAGATGACAAGATGTTTCGGACAATCTTGCAAAACACAGAAGCAACACCATTTTTCTTCTCAACATCAGAGGAGCATTATCAGATCAGCCCCTAATCCAATACGATTATCCACAGGAATATAATTTTTTTTTTCAAATTCTGTAGAAGGAGATTACGGGTCATTACATTAAATATCACATGATTTTAATTAAATTGGTTGCTGACACATTTTAGAAAATTTTATATTTTTACCATGGAACACAATCAATGCCATAGCTTCGAACATCTGATGCTTACTCTACCCGTAAGCAAGTATCCCTTTCGGATGGCAGCCCCACAGAACTTCAGCCTGAATCATTACTGCTAATATTTCTGCAGAACGTGCAACTCTGCTGGCAATAATACCAGAAACTGATTATTTTGGCACCCACCTCTATTATTCTAATTTTACAATAAGGAAAAAAAAAAAGATAAAATCCATGCCCTGTACTTGTTGCTTTATTAAAGAGATGGAAGCTTCATAAAAGAAACCCAAATTTTTAAAAATAAAACATTAAGAATAGGATTTGAAAAACTCTGGCACCTACCCACACACATGTGGGAAATTTTTCCATCTTTACATGTGAAAAGCTTTAAAAAGGCATTTTTGTTTGACCCCAAATTTGAAAACTGGTGAGGGAATTTACTCACCAGTTTTCAAATTTAAGGTTGAACAAAATGCTTTATTTTTTCACCTGTTATTAGATATGAGGTTAAACTTCCATATTCGGCCCCCAAGTAGTTCACAGCTGAAGACAAAACAAGGGAGCTGGAAAGCAAATATTTATATTTTCGGCTTCCTTGTTTAATCTTAATTGATTATCTTAATTTTTCTAATTAACATAATTAATTTTCATTGTATTGAGCAAATATTTATATTTCTGGCTCCCTTGTTTCGTCTTCAGCTGTGACCTACCCCCTACCTAAAGGGAGGGCGATACACTCATCTCAAAATTAACAACCCGTTGTGATAATCACAAAAGCCACCATCTCAAACAAACGCTTTGGTAAACTCCTCGGATGGATAGAAGTCGCACAAAAGTGTTTGAACTACTTGGGGGCCGAATACGGAAGTTTAACCGCAAAATTTAGGTGATATATAATAATGAATAATGAATAAGAAGAAAGATTCCATCAAAATATTAAGGTAATGGAAAAGAGATATCAGGGGAGATGGCATGTGAATATGGTGACAGATTACTGTTAGATGCTGAGGTGGGAGGAATTCAGTGACAGAAATAGATGTGTACAGCAAAATCAAGGAAGTGAAAATTTCCTTCATTATAATGCATGCATATATGGCAATTCATACTATTTAACAAACATTAACCACAAGACAACTTCACATATACAAATTTTCAAATGATAAGCATACTATATTGTATTTTTATTTTACATTTATTTGTACTAAGCTGAGGATTAAAATTACTGGAAGTGTGTTAAAATGCAAATATTTTCCCCCAGTTAGTCGAAAATTCTAACATGGTACAATGAATTACATTTTCAAAATCTGTGCAAAAGTGAATTATAATCTACTTTAAAATATCTGAAAATTTATTTTAAAATGAAGACCAGTGTAATTTGTTCCACAAAAATCTCCCCGTGATATCTGCATAGCCAATCAAACTTCTACCACCCACCAACCCTCATTTCAAACAAGAATTAATGCTGGAAAATTTATCTAAAAGATACTAATATTGGAAACTTAATCGGCAAGATCTAAGGGAATTCCAATATGCTACAACCACCCATGCAACGAATGTCAACAATAGTTATATTATCCCGGCCATCGTGCACGAATTTTCGATAATTCATTTATTTTATACAGTACAAAAAACTGATTGAACAAGGAAAACTTGTGATGAAAACCAATCCTTTAATAAGTAATTTTGCAACCGTAAAAGAACTTAATATCACAGCACGCAAAGCAAATCACTACTTTGAAATTATTCCCCAATTATAATTAATAGGAACTCTTTCATTTAACAAAACTACAGAAAAACACCGACCTCTTACATATACAAGCAAAACAACTTCACGATTGCTAAAATAGGATGAGAAGGAATCACATTTTACGTAACATACTTTTTATTTAAAACGGTGAATTTCAGTGAGCAACAGAAACACTTTACAGCTAGTAAAAATAGAAAAGCAAATTTACTTTAGGACAGCAGATCTAAATACCGAACAGCAACTGCAATTACTCAGTACTCTGATTTTCTATGATCTCTTCTAGTTGTACAGACAGACCTTTCTGAGCTTTTCTGCTTAGTAATTTCAACTTTCATGAAACACACGACCACGGTTCCAGGCAGGGTTGCCAGATTTTTCTGACATAAAAAGGCCTGGGCTAAGAGAAAAAAGGCCAAAAATGCCTGAAATAAAGGATTTCCTAATTTTCTTGACGTAAAAGGCCTAGGTAATATTTAATAAACGCCCTAGACAAAATCTACATGATAATTATTATTTTATAAAATTTAAATTTTCTTTATTTACTTTAAATAATAATTTCTTTGGATTTGCATGTTATGAAAATCAAGGTAAGTAGCAATATGGCATTTTCATCAGTGGCGGCTCGTGTTAGGAAAAATAGGTGAGGAGCTACAAGAGCAATATGAAAAGATATCTACTGTCTTCAATGAAAATCAGTTAATGAGAACTTACCTATTTTTTTTTATATATTAGATCAATTCTTCTTCCTTTTAAAGCTGGAAATTTGTCGATTATGTCGTCATAAAATGGCTGTTTCTTCGTGACATCAAGAAAATGTCTTTCTGAATAGAAATTTTTGCCAAAGAAGCAAGTTTATCTGGAGAAATAGTGTTTCTAGAGTAAGTTTGTATTCTTTTAAGGCAAGAAAAACTTCTTGCAGATGCAATTGTTAAAATCAGGAAACCAATTTATAAGCTTCTGTAAAAATGCCTTTATCTCCATGAAGCTCTCGAAAAAGTTCATGCGTCGATATTTTCCTTAATTTTTCATCAGCATATACAAGGCTCAGTTCATTTTTAAGGCTCTGGTGTTTAGTAAATATTTTTCCGTAAAAATGTTGTAGATTTTCAAAAGCGTGAGAGGGAAAGTATGAATTAAATTGGTCGAATTTGGTTGTGTCAGCAAGACAGGGAAATTGAAGTTTAAATTTCTCACTGTCTTGAAATATTATATCCATTTCCATCAGAATGTGGTACAAAATTTCAAAATGCAATCGTTTATATCCCAGCAAAAACAGTCTTGCTGGGCCAGCAGTGGGCCATTGCTGGCAGCCAGCACTGTCAGCAATGGCCCAGCACTATGTTGCCGCTGCCGAACCGTCAATAAAATGTCCGGGCGGCCAACAGAAGGGCCAGCAGTTCAGGCCAACAGCATCAGTGGTCCATCACAGGTAGTAGCTGCCACAAGTGGCCCTTCAGTGGCCCAGCAAGCACGTGCCAGAAATGCTGGCTAGCCTAATGTGGTCCGCTAGTGGGCCGTTAGTGGCAGCCAGCAACCACGTGACGTAACTGGTGGCTTGCCGAATCTTGTCCGCCAATTTCCCAGTATTAGCCATAATAATAATAAAACAAAAATAAGCAAGGATAACCGCAGTTTCCTAACGCGACAATTTTTTCTACCCTTACGAAGCTTGTGAAACAACGCACTGCGCTGGGGAAATTTTCTCGACAGACCGGAAAAACGCCGTTTGCATCTGACTAGATTCGATCCTGTGCCGTTTACGTGGAAGCCGCGCTCGCTACCGACCGGACTAATTCACGACTATCGGATATGTGCTGGAAGCTATCTGTTTGGTATGCAATTTGTAATCGAATGCTTCCTTCTTTCATTTTATAATATTGCGAGGTATTTCTCATAAAAGTCAGTTTCATATAATTGATAAATTAATTTTTTCAACGTAACGATAGTTTTTTTCTTTTACGTTAAGGGAATTTCACTTATTTTCAAGGCGTGTACATACTTAGAGTCGCTTTCCAAAGTTTTGTACTGTCCTTGCCGTCTTGAAAAGAGATTGTTGAATAAATATATATTTACCCGGGTTCATGTCACATTCTGTTACATTTTTAACGTTGTGTCTTTCCTTTCCGTTGTCCGAAGCTACATTTGTTTTAAAGAGTAAAAGATATTTTATTTTACTTCTCGTTATTTTTAGAAGCGAATTCCTCCCAGTCTTGTGTATTCAACCCATGGATGGGTACACCCCATAGCGTTGCTTTTTTTTTCTTTCAAATAATTAATAAATTTTGTACGCGTATAATTCTTTTTTTTTTTCCAACAAACGCTATTTTAATGGTTTTCCAGGATATGTGTTTCAAGTGGTTTCAAATTTTTTCTTGTTATTCATCCACTCCATTCCATGAATTGTTATTCATGGAAATGGAGTGGGTGTATTTCATGGCTGTAATCTAGTATTTCACGGCTCAATCTGATATCTTCGTCGACGTAAAATTTCATTAGGAAATTAATTCGCCTCTCCACATATGGATTTTTTTTAACATCCACTAAAATAACACGATGGCGATAGCGTCGTCTTCAACTAACTGGTACCATGAGAGACACAGCAAGTGTTGCTTCTGCGCATGCGTAGTCCCGATGCTTCTACCTGCTGTTGGGGGTTGCATTGGTTGCCAGCAACGGGCCACTAGTGGCACTTGCTTGGAGGCCCACAATACACGGCGATGCTGCAGGGCCATCAATGGCTCGCCAACTGATAGCGCTGCCACCAACGGACCACTACCGGGCCGTGAGCGGCAGATTTCAGCCAGCAGTGACCCATCACTGCCAGCTGGTGGCCAGCAGTTTCCCAGCACTTGAGTTTTTGCTGGGTAAACATTATAATGTTCAAAATTTGTTTCTTGTGTAAGAGCAGCATATTCCCGTTTAGATCTGCTTATTTTTGTGATTTTGCTAGCTTTTCCAAACAGTGTTTCAAATACCTCATCGTTCCTTTTATGGCTCAAAATTTCATAAGTTTTTTTTTATTTGAGTAACACAGTATATGTCTAGTGATTTTTTCTGCAAAATTTCGAATAATAGATCAGTGAACCAAATATTTCATTAAATACTATTCCCAAAAATGTAAATTCAAAAGTGTTCATATCATTTAAAAACCCTTGGGCAAGTTGAATTGATTTTTTGTCTCATTGGTCACTATTTGTGAGAAATTCGAATACTTCCTTCAATTTATCCCAATCTTCAACTATTACACTTACTAACTTCGAAGTGGAGGACCATCGAGTTTCCGTTATGGTTGGCATGCATTTCGCGGTTGTTGATGTGAGTATATTGTTTTTTCATCACTCAGCGAAGCGATCGCTTCACTGAGTGGTAAAAAACACAAAGGAATTACACTGAGGCTTGCAAAAAATATTCGACACTTAGAAATTTAAAAAGACTCTGCTGTAATACAAGGTTCAAACGATGTACTAAGCAATAGCAGAAACAGATTCAGAAGCTTTACGCTTAATTTTTTCTGGAGCCCAGTCAAGTGCCCAGACATTACGCTTGCCAAAGCTGACCAGATGTCCCCAATTCTTGAGGACAGTCTTCGAATTTAGCTTACTGTCCCCAAAAACTTCTGAAGCCTTTGGGGATGCAAATTGTCCTCAAATTTTAATGTTTGTCCCCAAATGTCCTCGAATTTACACTTCCTCATTAACCCTTTAGATTTTCCAACGAAACATGTTCTTAAAAGTAGTTTCCGTTGTACTAATTTCCAATATGCTTCTTGTGAAAACAAATTGTGACCTTTTTTTCCTTCTTTCTGGGTTTAACGACCACTACGAGCAACTCTAAGGACTATAAGCAGTCACCTGTCTCTAATTTGGAGACATTCGTTCTAGGGAAGGGAGAGAGCAAGTGGTGCAAGACAAACACACCACCCGTGCCTCATTCGGGACTCGAATCCCTACCAACTCGTACGAAGGATCAGTAGCCAGCACTAGGCCAATGCACCAATGGCGCTGTCAAATTTCGACTGTACTTGTTCTGAGTTTCTCCAAAAACTGTGGCAAAATGAAAAATTCGCCATGCAATTGCTATGGTGTGCAGCCTAAATTTAATCCAGCGCATGTATCTAAGGTAAAGCATTTCACTTTTGCTAATATGTTCTCGCCATCATAGTTCTGCTTTGTCAACACAAATTACCAACATTCTACAAGATATATCCTTTTAAGAGACAGATTTTAACTTGTAATATCACGCTTATTGAAGCAATGCAGTTTTGTGACAAAAATATTTGCATATTTATTGTGAGTACGTATGTGTCCCCAAATGAATTACCGATTTGAGGACGCCACGCCCTTTTGTCCTCAAATCGGTGTCCCGATATCTGGTCACCTTACGCTTGCCCCATCGTAACATTGCCCTATTGACTTGTGTTGATAATCAAACTGTTCCAAAATTTTGTTGCCGCCCCGGTGGCGCAGTGGTCTAAGCGATGGCTTCTGATCATTCGCACGGAAGGGGTCCGGGTTCGAATCCCGGTGAGGCATGGATGTTGTGTTTGTCTTACGGCACTGGCTCTCTCCCTTCCCTGGAACCAGTGACCCTAAATTAGGGACGGGCGACTGCTTATAGCCCATTGAGTTGCTCACGGTGGTCGTTAAACCTCCAATCAAAAAAAAAAAAAAAAAAAATTTGTCTAGCATTTTGTATAAAGCTTCTGACGTTCTATCTTCACTCACACCATGGAAACCCAAAAATCACTCAACTAATACGCCTTCCGAATCAACAGATCATGTTATTAAAGAGCACTCGGAAGTCTGGTTATGTCTTCCCATATACTTGAATCAAAAGCATTGAACTTCATTTATTTCATTTTTGACGTGATCGTTTATATATTCAGGAATACATTCAATTAATTCGTTTTGAATAGTTTTTGAGTCACCTGTGAAGACTTTCTTTTTATCGTTTCGTATTGATTTTGAATTTTAAAGGACTTCTTGATATCAACAGTGAAAGCAATTCCTTGAATTTCTACGATTTATCGAGTCAATGCTTTCGTCATGGTCCCGGAATACTAGTTCTTGTTTACTCAAATACAGTACTGCATCAATCATTGTCTACAGGAAAATTCTATTTAAATGAACGCTTTCGTTGAAATGCATTTTCAAAAGCTTAGCATTCTCCCTCAAGGCATCGGCAATGGTGTTCTGATTCTTTTCAAAATTATTTAGCATTAATTCGCATTTCAGGTGTTCGCTAGAATCACCACGTTTGTAAAGTGACCGTTTTATATTTAAGAAATCTGAAAATTGTTTTTTTTTCCACGCCGAATTTTATTACTAAAATATAAGCAGGGCCAACAAAATAATTTTTGTAACACAGAAGGGCTACAAAGCCATTTATATTCAGTAAACCAACAAATTTTTAAAATAATATTGTAAGATTTACCGCCCTTCTTGATTTCTTTCTTGGCGACAATTGTCAGTGAATCTGTCAGTCGTCCTTGAAGTAAAATGTCTCTTTTATTTTCAACTTTCCACCGATTGAACGGAGTTTGCAATAAATTACAAACAATGTTGTTCACAGGATACATACTGAAAACTACAACTATCACTATCAGTTAAGCTGTACACGAAACTAAAGTAACTAATGAAGTTTTTAGCAAACAATCACAAAACACGAAAAAACATATCTCTTTCAGAAAGTATGTACCAAAACACCACAAGAAAAAATCCCTAGGGGATTGCAAAGAACCCTTGGCAACCCGTCCCGCTCCACTGCGATCTCTTCGTAAGGTCACGACTCCAGGTGCAGAGCCTTGACGTCTCATGATAAAACACTTCACTTGCCCGGCAGATAGGGGAGGGTGACGTCACAGTTACCATGGCAACTCGGACGAAAAACTTGTTTTCCGTATTGAACGCGCATTGTGAAGTGATATCTAATCAAAATTTTGGGTATTTTGGCACTCGATAAAGGCAAAAAAATAATATATTATACGAAACTATTAAATAAAATCTTATTTCAAATAAAATAGGTAAAGAGGGCCGCCCCGGTGGCGCAGTGGTCTAAGCGATGGCCTCTGATCATTCGTCCGAACGAGGTCCGGGTTTGAATCCCGGTGAGGCATGGATGTTGTGTTTGTCTTCCGGCACTGGCTCTCTCCCTTCCCTGGCACCAGTGACCCTAAATTAGGGACGGGCGACTGCTTATAGCCCATTGAGTTGCTCACGGTGGTCGTTAAACCTCAAACTGAAAAAAAAAAAAAAAAAAAGAGGCACTTCACCTACTTCACCTGAAAAGCCGCCACTGATTTTCATAGATTTGTTTATTCCTGTAATTAGGTACAAAAATAGATTTCAAATATATTTCACTAAAAAAAAAACTTTTGTCGAGTTAGGTCAAAAAATGAATTAATTCTGTGAAATTTCTCAGACAGCAAAAATCTTGGCCTACTATTTTAAGAATTTTATCAGAACTTTAAAAGTAAGCAATTTAATTAAAAATCTAATTTCCAAGATTTCGTCGAAACAATCTTGTTCTGTTTCCTTTTCAGAATTCATGGCGCTCATAGAACCATCACCAACACTGCTGGAGGGAGCATTATACATCTGAGAAGAAAACAATTCCTTCATCCTTGATGTGACACTCATATCTTTGCAGCAGTTTCCCAGGGAATACAAATGAGTTTTGATTCTCAAAATAGAAGAAAGGGTGTTAATATTAAGCTTATTCCTAAGTTTATTTTTAGCAATAGCAACATGAGAAAAAATTCTCTCAACAAAAGCATTGCTGAGGGGAATGCTGTGTGCCCGCAGAACAAAGTCTGAAAGCTCTCTGAAACATTTTTTCCAATTGAATTTTCGTAACACTTGACCATAATTGTCCAAAAAGAAATAGGGTCCAAAGGAATATCTTTTGTTTTACTTTCACTCTTCCAGTCTACAAAGACTAACTTTTCATATTGTGATTCAAGTTCCACTACATCAACATTTTCGCCAAATGTAAGTGAAGTTACGGGAAGTTCACTAAATTTCATCCTAGTAGATTGGTTCAAGCACTCCGTTGGACATAAGTATCATAAAGCCACTAAATCTTTTATATTGTCACCCAATCTTAATTTCAGCTGGTTCGAAGCTACTTTTAAAAAGGTTAAGCATCTTCTTATTATTTGAAATTTTTTATCCCTATTTAATCTCATTCTATGCAAATCTACTTCAAATTTTGCAACAAAGTTTACTTGGTCTAATTGCATATATGGGGCACTGGAGTCGCCTTCTGGGAAAATTCTGGCATTCAAACATTTGTAAAGTTGCTGTAGGTCACTGAAGACTTTGTGTGGATTTCCATTTGTTGCTTGGAATGCTGCATTTGTCATTTCAAACTCTTGAATAATAGGAAGGGCAAAGATTAGATAGAGAAAGCGGCTTTCATCTAAAAACATATTGTTTAGAATTCTTGCATGGAAGTTTCTATCCTTTTCAGAAATAGCCGTAAAGTAGGCTTTTAATTCATGCCACTGTGAAAAGATATAAAAAATGCATTTTCCTTTAACCAACCACCTAGTATTACTGGGGGTTATGTAACGTATACTCTATATTCACTTTCCTTTTGATTTTACTATCTCTGGTTATTTTATTTTACTATGTAAATTATCTTCCTACTGAACGAAATATTATTTCACCCGATGAATGAGATCTGGCAATGAGTGTAAGTCATGACGTGGTGGTAGCTAGTATATAGGCGCGTTCATCGAGACTTAGAGAGAGAGCTTTTGTGTTGTTATGAGGAGAGCTTTTGTGTTGTTATGAGGAGAGCTTTTGTTGTTGTAATGAGAGAGCGTTGTTGTTTACGGAAAGCGTTTGTAATACGAGGAGAGATTGTGTTCTTTTGAGGAGAGATTCTTCATTATTGTAAAACAAGTTGTGTGTGTGCTTTAGTTGACCAAGAGTCTTATAATAAAGAAGTTACCGTAAGTTAGTCTTTCTCAATTCATAGTTTTTGTCAGACCTCTGTCTGGCTGTTAGGTTTATAACATTAGTTTTTTTACCATAAATAACCAGCGTTAAGACTTTATTCTTTTTCGTAATTAACTAGTAACAACAACCTTTTTGAATTCACTATTTTGAAGCTTAGTACAAGTATATCATTAGCTAGCTGGTAGGAAGAGAATCATTCATATTAATTAGCTTAGCGGAAAGAAAATAAAGCTAATTCATTATAGTTATTAATTTTGAAGGCTGAAAAAAAGTTGGAATTCATCACCTTGAACAAATTCTCAAATTCTTCTCGTCGAAGATGGCTGCACTTGAACCTTCTGGCTACTTATGCGATAAGGAAATCTAAATTTGAAGGTAATGTTTTGAATGCGTATTCACAACATAGAGCAAGGCTGTGACAAGTGCACTTTACACCAAACATTCATGTTGCGACTTGTCTCATGCGAGAAAGGAGAGAATTTTTCACTCCATAAATATTGCTGGCGCCGTCAGATGAAAAGCCAATTATATATACAATTACGCATATCAATACCATTTTTCTCCATAAATGCTGATATGACTGTGAAGAGTGCTTCACCTGTTGTAGAGGTAACAGAAAGGAGACATAAAAACTCATTTCTAATACAGTTTGCCTTTTCGCTAAAAAATCTGACGCACAAACACAATAGTTTCGCCGTAGAAATATCTGTTGACTCATCTACAAGAAGGAAAAATTTTGAACATTGAAGTTCTTTCACTAGATCTTCGAACAATGCTACACTAACAACGTTTTTTTTTATTGGAGGTTTAACGACCACCGTGAGCAACTCAATGGGCTATAAGCAGTCGCCCGTCCCTAATTTAGGGTCACTGATTCCAGGGAAGGGAGAGAACCAGTGCCGTAAGACAAACACAACATCCATGCCTCACCGGGATTCGAACCCGGACCTCTTACGGACGAATGATCAGAGGCCAGCGCCTTAGACCACTGCGCCACCGGGGCGGCTAACAACGTTGTTTATAATACATGAACATTTTGTACGATGAAGTTTGATGTCTTTTTTATGTACTCCCTTTGCTGAATTCTATATAAATATCCATTTGATGATCAACAGCCTTATGGCTACAATGGCATGCCATAGCAACACTATATTTTATTTCGAATGTCTTTGTAAGGTCACTGCTTTGTGTTTGTGACTTTGATGCATTAAATATTTTCTTCAAGGAGGCCACTTTTGTTACAGAACTAACAGCTTTTGTATGCTTAACACATTTTTCATGTGCACTGAGATTTGATTTTTTCAGTGTTTTAATACAACACTGACATACTTTACAAAAGCAGGACCCATCTCTTCCCATCTTCAACCATTGGAATTCTTCTTCCCAGTGAGGTTGATACTTCCTATCTTTATTTAAAGTACTCATACTCATAAAATTAAAGTTTGTTTACTCTGCATACAGTTTATTACGAATGTGTTTTCTTCTCCTAAAGGTTATACATAAAAACAAAATATAGCAAACTTACTGAGAGCGCTAGACACCATTGTGGTTAAATACATAAATGAAAATAAATCTTACAGAAACTTACTCAACTTCCGGTTTTGAAAACTTACTTAATGACTTAATCAACTTCCCGTTCCTGCCCAGAAAAGTGAAGTTTAAACCATAGGTTTATAAACACTATGTCTTCGTCCACATTTCAATTATCTTAGCGCTTCGTCCATTCAGTTTTGGTTTAAAGAGTTCTTGCTCTAGGAAAAAGCAATCGCGCACACTGACACCACAGCGTCACCTAGCATCTTAGGTAAAATTCTTACAATTTGAAAATGCCAAGATGTCAAGAAAAACTTTGGCAAAACAAAAGTTACAATAGCCCACTTCACAGGTAAAGAAAAAGGCCACAACATAAAAAAAAAAAAAAGGCCAGGCCTTTTGTTAAGAAAAAAAGAGGCCTGGCTGCTCAGAAAAAGGCCTGATCTGACAACCCTGATTCCAGGTTCCAGCGTGATTGTTGACTGGAATCAAATCAGGATGCAGCACGTGACGTCATCGAGAAGTTTAAGTGAAGTGGCAAGTTCCCATGGAGGTAGGAATAAGGGAAGAAAGCAACGTGATAGATGGGAGAAAGCCACGGACGAAAAGAAAAGAGGGGAGCTCAAGGGAAGAGCTGCCCCGCGCCGCTAAAAGTGAGGTTGATTGTCGCAAGGTACCATGGGATGCTCCTACCAAAAAGATACTGCTCGGCTGTAAGTCTGCGTGCAAGTGTACGGCATCGCGAAGTATGGAGGAAAGAACTTCTTTCCTCTATGTCTAAAAGTGTAGAGTAGATGCTTTTCCTGTGTTTCTTAGTAATTTAAATTCACAATCACACAACTGTCTTAGTTTCACCCTAGTATAAAAAATGGGCACACTTAGTAATTTTCGAAACTCCGGTTCATAAACTATGTGGAACGGATTTCCTCCATATCGATCCAATCTACTACAACAAATGTATATTTTACGCAAATTCGGTAATTTGCAAAGTTACCGTTAGATAATGAAATCTTAAAATTTCTCGCGTATAAGCAATAATCCTACAGCACAAAAAAATAACAATCCATTCAGTTTGAATCAAGTAACTTCATTTTCAATATAGTATCAAATCATTATAGAAATATATTATGACAACACTTGACATAATGCGGATTCCAACATGAAAATTTAATTTAAGTGGCATTTCGTTAATACCACAAGCAATAAATTTTCGATATTTTACATTGCAGGAGGAGAGGTTAATGAAGAATCAAAACTTTAGTTTTAAAACCCCACACATTCAGACAGAAAGTGTCACACTTCATTAACAGCAATATGAGTATTTATTACAAAAAAAAAAAAAAACTTTTTAACGTCAACATTTCAAGATTGTTTTCCATATTACAATAGATGTAAAAAGTAACACTTTATATATATATATACACACATATGTAAATACACACACACACACACACACATATATATATATATATATATATAAGCTCTTATGGAAACAGCAACAAAATTAGCTGGGTCTAAGAACAAATTCCATGTGAACAAATTATCAGGAAAAACCAAAATGTTGATGCAAAAAAGAAGAGTGATGAAGACAACTAAAGAAGATATGACTTCCAAAGTGGAATATATAGAGCTATGCAAGACAGTACGAAAAAGTATCACTGAAGACGTAAAGAAATTCAACTGTGAACTAGTAAGGAAAGCAATTGAAAACAACCAAAGCCTAAAGATAGCAAAGGGACATCTCAGTAAGGGGAAAAAACAGATTATGGCACTGAGAAAAGAAGATGGTTCTGTAACAAGAAATAGAGGCGAAATTTTGACAAGAGTGAAAGATTTCTACTCCAAATTATATGAAAGGGATGATACATGTACTCCAGACATCATGAAAGGCACCAGTACCAGAGTTCTTCCAGTCCTTCCAGCAGAAGTTGCACATGCAATCAAGAACATGAAGCAGGGAAAAGCTCCAGGAGAAGATGGAATTACTGTAGACATCATACAAGAAGCAAGTGGAGAAATCGAAACAGTACTCGCCCAAATTTTCACTCGATGCCTTAATGAAGGGAAAATTCCTGAGGATTGGAACAACGCTACAATGATCTTGCTACATAAAAAAAGGTGACATTGAGGATCTCAGGAACTACAGACCTATCAGCCTCCTATCAGTGGTTTATAAAATCTTCACTAAAGTTCTTTGACACCTCTTGAAGGTGACACTGAACATGGCTCAACGGAGAGAACAAGCTGGATTCAGGAGTGGCTACAGCACAATAGATCATATCCACGTACTGAGAGAACTAATTGAAAGAGCGAGGGAATATGAGCTTCCATTGTGCATGGCTTTTATCGATTATGAAAAAGCCTTTGATTCGGTGAAACCATCAGCAGTTGCAATGGCTCTGAAATCCTGCGGTATTGAAGATGCATACATTAATATTATTAATAACATCTATGAAAATGCAAGTGCAAAGATTCGGCTGTTTGAAAATACAACACACATAAAAATTGGAAAAGGAGTGAGACAAGGTGACACCATATCTCCGAAGCTCTTTAATGCCACATTGGAAAATGTCTTTCAATCACTGAACTGGGAAAACAAAGGGATAAAGATTAATGGAGATTATCTAACCCACCTTCGTTTTGCTGATGACATAGTCATTTTTGCAACTACCCCATCAGAGCTACAGAGTATGATCCAGGAACTTGCTGACAAGAGTAAAGAAGTGGGATTAAAAATGAACTTTCAGAAGACAAAAGTGATGTACAATGCTTTTACAAGAAATGAAGATTTAACGATTGATGGAGAAAAGCTGGAGATAACAGACACGTACGTTTATCTTGGACAGCAGATATCAAGTGAGGGTCACATTGGTGAAGAAATTAATCGGCGTACAAAACTTGCCTGGAGAGCTTTTGGAAGAAACAGCATAATTTTCAAGAGCAATATGCCATTATGTCTTAAAAGAAAAGTGTTTGATCAATGCATCCTTCCAGTGCTTACGTATGGTGCAGAGACGTGGACCTTAGCTAAAAGAGGCATACAAAGACTGCAGACAACTGAAACAAGCATGGAGAGGTGCATGCTTGGTGTAACCAGGAGAGATAAGAAGAGGAACACGTGGATCCGAAAAATGACAAGAGTGGAAGACATCATGATCAGAGTTAAATCCCTGAAATGGCAATGGGCTGGACATACTGCCAGAAGAACAGACCATCGATGGACAGCCGAAATTTTAGATTGGATTCCAAGGGACAGGAAAAGACCCAGAAGAAGACCACATGGAAGATGGGTGGATGAAATTCGAAAGTATGCGGGAGTGACATGGAGGAGACTGGCACAAGACCGACCGTTGTGGAGGAAACTTGGGGAGACCTTCGTCCAGCAGTGGATTGATAATGGTTGACAATGATGATGATATATGTATATATTCGGGAAGGAAAACAAAAGGGGAGAAAAAATATTTAGTATATTGCCAGCAGCGGCACTATGAGATGACTAATGTTCAGCAGATATAAACCTTAATGGGTGCAGCTCGGTGACGCCCCGTTAACTACATAAGTGCGCTTCCGAGTCGCTATGCCTAACGGACACCACATGGCTGCAGCTTTCCGACAGCACCATACTAATTGGTTAATTTTACAGAAAAACAAATTTTATTATTAAATCACTAAAACTTTTGAATAATTTGCCGTTATTTCATGTCTCTGAAATGATGTGTATGTTATTTCTGCGAAATATTTGGAAACTTTCCTGCAAATAATTTGGCATCATAAACTCTGTGATTACCTGGGTCTTATACTAGAATTTATAGATACACAAATGTGAACCTATTGACCTTTAAAAAGTATTGCTTTAGTATATAGTTGTCTAATGTTATTGTGCTTCTGAATTAGGTTTTTACAAAAGTATTTATATCTTAGTTCTAAATATTTATATGCAATTAATCTTATTAGTTGAACATAGTGATTATTATCAAAAGGAGACATATCATACATATGGTTAACTAAAGATGAAAAGATGTTAATGTTGGAAGCAAAACATTTTAATACTCCACTTACAATTTTGTTAATCCTAAATTTATGAATGTTATCACCACTGCATATATTTATTCCACATCTAAACAAAGCCTCTGATTTTTACATATATTTACAACATCATCAGAGGGAAAGATTAAACCTCCTTTATCCTTAATTGCTATTAATGTTTCTTTTCTATAAGACCGTTTATCAGTAGTAAGTGCACATAAGCATGTTTCACAATGCATAGTTTGTACAATTGTTTTTTACAACAAAACCAGATATGATATTTTCTGAAAATTCACTGATGCTATTGGGAAGAAAAATATAGTCATGATCAGTTGTTTGCGATTCTGTCAGATTTATATTTTCATCATTTACCATTAGAAACTTTGAAATTGATTGGTTAATTATATCTTCAGGATTTGTTGTGCTGGTAACTCCCAAAATTGACACATGATTCAGTGGAATTGTATTTCCAGTATTACAACCTTTTAGCTCAGAATGAATCAGTGTTTTTTTTATACGCTGCTCGGAATTGTCTGGCTGCTGGGTTATTATTTGAACCACCATGATGTCTTATAACTGAAAAAAATTGCTCAAGATGATCTTGGCTTACTTTACACAATGGAAATAACAAAAAACATTATCACCTTTCACATAATTATTATACAGGACAATATAGTACTACTTATATTTATCAAGAATCCAAGAAACCCTGTTTTTCTTGAAGATTTTAAAATGGATTCTCCACCACGTCTCACCTTTAAACTAGAAATATACAAATGCATATCATTTAAAAAGCAAGTGATTTTTCTTCAGTCTTTGAATTTAGGGTTTTTTTAAATGAAATCTGTCTCATATTTCTTGAATTTGAGACATCAAATAAGTCATTAAATTTTTCTAGAAATTCAATAGTGGCATCTACATTTTCAAAATTTGTTAATTGTAAAGTACGACATAATTTTAATGAATCAGCTGCTGAACGGTTAAAAAGTTGGTTCGCTAATTTAACCTTCATCCTTTGCTTTTGAAATTCAATATGTGCAGCTCCTAATCTATTACCAGCATGCAAACCTTCTTTTTCTTGTAGTTCATACAAATTTTTCAGATATTCCTATTTAATCATCTTTATCAAAAATTACCTTTTTGTCACCAAGTGTGTTACGTATCAGTTTCAACATATAACAAGGATCTAAAAATACAGCTACCTTGTGCCCAGTACTTGGGTGTGTAAATGTTGATGTTAATGGAAATGTATCAATACTGCAACCCAAATATTTGGCAGCAGTTAAATTAGATGCCAAACCATCAAAAGTTACTGAAATAACTTTTATTCCCATCATGTGCAAAAGATTTATAGATTGTAAGATTAAATTTGATTTCTGTTCTGAGGTTAAAGCATCAACCAAAAAATACCCAATTGGAAGTTTCCAGTTTGAATTGATTGCCACAACCATCATTACAAAAGTATCTTTAGCAACTGGCACTGCATCAGTACTAATTTCTGTTCCAATATTCACATACCCATGGAAATCAGAACCATCAAATTCAATGTGTCTTCTTATAGCAATATCATCCATCACCAATGAACATAGAATAGTGTGAGAACTGTTCTTTGAAGCATGATGTCCACCATAAAGTCTCCCACCCATCCCACTCACAAGAACACGAATTATATAATAAAAATGCAAAATAACATTTACATGTGAAATGTGACTCCTGGAATCTTTTTAGAAAGTCGATTCGTACATCCAAAAGCTGAACAGAAAGGCATTTTTTCGATCCACTATGCAGATAAATCAAAAATACAGTCATTCCACACAGCGCAAGCCAATGCGATGCTCTATGCTTCTGAAATGTTTTGGGTAAGTGTATCCCATGATCCTTTGCGAAACTATACACGATTTTCTAGCATGCGAGCTACCGCTTAAGGCACCTCCTCCGTATTCCTTCCTCCATGGAGAAAGCATTCTCCGTTGGCTCAATGCAATGGAGTTTATCACAGAGAAGAGAGGTACAGAGTGTGCACTCTAGAAGATCGTAAAGGAAATTCTCCACTTGGTCCGATGGCAACAGCATAATGTTAAACTCACATAGACGTTGGCGGCCCCACGGCCTGTTAATGAGAACTAAAAGTGACGTCACAACTACGCTCCTCCCACTTGTTTACAAATGTCTCTCTCGACTTTCCTTCCCTGCGAGAGTCGCCATTTTCCTTACTTCCCGAGTTGGTTAGGTTCACTGTAGCGTGATTGACCGAGGAATTTTGCGGTAGGTGTAACGGAATTAGGCGTATATTCTTAATCGTAAGAACAGCACTTTGTATTAGGGAATTATACTGAGAAATAAAGTACTAACTCTGACTTAAAAGAAAATAATAAATCTGTAGCAGCTTTCGTTCTCAAAATGCAGACCTTCGTCAACGCAACATACTACTGCCGGAATTTGAAAATAAACAACGGAAAAATATCAAAGCAATGGCAAATAAAAAGTAACAAACTGACATAATTGTATCACGAATCAAACATGTGTAAACATCTGCCCGAAGGATCAAATGGAATTACGAAAAACAAAATACAGTTAGGGCTCTACTCTGATATAAATTTTACTTATATCGATTTTTAACAGTTAAAAAATAGACAAAGATTTCCTACATATAAAAGATGAAATAATCATCCGCCGAAAATAACTTCTACGAAATAACGAAAAGCGTTGTTATAATCACAGAATCACACAGTAGTAACGGTAGTAATAACAAGCAAAGTAACCAATTTCGAATTATGAGCGTTACAGTAGGGACGTTACGTCAGAGAGCACGTGGGGTTTAGTTCCATAAAGCGCCGACGGTGCTCTGCTATCGTTCTTTTTCCCCGCCCACTAATTTCCATAACTCTGGCTTGTGCACGCTCCGTCTCTCCCACAGATATCATATACAAGAAGCTAGATCGGACACCCAGCTCTTGAGGCGTGACAATGTAGGCGCCATTTTCAGCGGGTCATCGCTCTCCATTTAAGCAAGAGTATTTTACATTAAGTCAACGGAATATGAGTTTGGTACTGTGATTTGTTATTTATATTAATATTCTAAGCAGTTAGTACACATTTAACGGTGGAAGTCATACAATTTAAGTGAAAAAACAATAATATTCCACAGCGCAAACTACAAAGCCAAGGCTCTTGTAAAATATTGCAGTATTTCAGATTCGGCCAGGGCTTAAATTCAATAGAAACGGCATTCTGTCATGTGCTGTATAAGAAAAAAAAAGCACACTATTTTGTATTTGTTGAGACATAATATAATTTTGAGATTTTTTGTTACTGAATGCTTAACATTCAATGCGTCCTTTGGTTGCATGCTTGTCTTAATCAATAATTTAAAATGTTAAAAACTGAAATTTCCTTGGTGAATAACAAAGTATCGAAATCTTTAATAAAATTAATATTTTTGAGCAAAATTATAAATAAACCAGAATGGCACAGGTAACCGCTAGCAAGGAAAACGATTAACATCATTTCAACTTTCCTATGTAAAGTATCTGGAAGCCATTATTTTTCGGGTTTAAATCAATAGTTTTCTGGATTTAATAGCAACTTATTGATATCAAATGTATCGCTTGATTTTTCATTATTTTAAATATTTGCCTCATTACAGTCGTAAAAATGTTTTCCAGTTATTTTCAGTATTTGCATACAATACCAGTTTTAAATTTATCTTGCGAACTAAAGCCTTCCCAGATATATTCTTTTAACATTGGAATAAAGACAAATAAGTAAGCGCAATTATACTTTCGTCTCTTAGAGTACGATTTATATCCGAGAAAGTTTTTACCACGATTTACGCAATAACCAAGTCCAAATTACCCTTCTTAATATGCCCCACTCCAACATCTTGACCCGCTCAATGTGGCTCCACTGTTGTCAAAGCGCAAGCGTATGCTCAACAGAGCAGACAGCCAATCTAGTCCCTTATATGATATCTGTGGTCTCTCCATTCTCTGTGGAGTTTATTCACCTCGCATTGCCTCATGGGAAAGCTTTTCCGTTGCCGCGGACCAAAAATAGTTTGTTTACATGCGTTTTCCCATTGATTAACATGGCGATACGTTGCAGGGATTCAGGAAAATCGCGATTTTCGTAAATTTATTAAAGACATGTCTAGCTTTTGCTCATCGTATCACTGGGCTAATGAATCCTGCCAAATAAATTGTACAGAAGAAGGAATAACTTTCCTCTGAAAAGGCCGGCATTGTTAAAGGAATGGCTGTATAAAATGGAACGCGGTGATTTCCATCCCAATGTGCATCCTCAAATATGTTCTGTCCACTTTAACGAAAACGATTTTGGATATTTTGACATTACGAATCGAAGGCAGTTGAAATCTCGTAGTGTCCCTTGGAATTTCAATTTCAAAAAAAAGAAAAGATAAATTAAGTAGAAGGAGAAAACTGATGTCATATTTGGATCGGTAAATTACGGATTAAGTTCTACTTTCTTTCGCGAAGAAGCGAAACAAACATATCCATAATACTTCCTTTATTTAACGTTACGCATTCATTTCATTTTTAAGCAGATTGCCTAGCGTGCGATAGTAGTAAGTTTCTAGTTGTTGTTGTTTTAACCATAATTTGTTTCCATATTATGTATTTGTCTGGGCTTCTAAATGTTTTGTGTCGCAAGAAAAAAGTGTTCCCAAATTTATGTTTCTCCAATGTCCGAGAACATGAAAATTTAGTATACCGTGTATGAAAAATGGCTCATTAAAACTTCATGGTGACTAATGACGCTGTTGTCGTGCTTCATTTGAAATAAACATCGAACACAAAATTGTTTTGGTATATTTTTGCAACCTTGATTTGTTCTTCTAAAAAATCAATTTCTTCTTCTTCGCCCTGTAGCTCTACTAATTCGTTGGCATACTGCATATCGTTAAGATTGTAAAAATTTGCCAAGAGTAAGAGGTAATCAAATACGTCGTCGAAGTGTGACGTCACAAATGGCGCTGGTCATAAACAAATGTCTGTTCCTCCATGATTCCTATAGCGTTTCAGCGTGATTGGAGGGATGTGCTCAAATTTTGCAATTTCTTCTGGATTTTTCTGACAATTTGAAGCTAATTCGAAGCGGTGAAAATGCTGTGAAGTCCTCTCACATCCAGTCATTTTATTATGACCTGTACAGCGAAGAAATACTTGGGAAAATTCATGCTTCCATGAAAGATAAGATATATAGCGTCGGCGAGGTACTGTCTGCTTTTTATGCTTATGTTTCATAAATTATTTTATCTTACTTCTTTCAGTTTTATACGTCGAGGATGGTTTATCTAAAAATGTACCCGCCCTCCTTTGAAAGTAACCCGTCAGTCTCGTATAAATACCAGAACTAGTAGAATTTAAAATCATCAATTTGCTGAAAAATATATCTTTTTTTTATGTATATACCGAAATAAACACATTTCTGCCTTCATAGCATGAGCATTGAGAAGGAATACTTTTAACATTATCAATTTACATCATTTAGATTAATTATTTAGTCTGGTAGATTAAATATAGCGTTTGCCAAGTCCATGGTCAAGCCAATGATTTATGGAGGCTTCTGTGCTGAATTTTTAGTAGTGTATACATTCATAATTTGAGTGTATCCATGTCTCATTTATTTATGGAGGCTTCTGTGCTGAACTTTTAGTAGTGTATACATTCATAATTTGAGTGAATCCATGTCTCATTTATTTATGGAGGCTTTTGTGCTGAACTTTTAGTAGTGTCATCATCATCATTGTCAACCATTATCAATCCACTGCTGGACGAAGGTCTCCCCAAGTTTCCTCCACAACGGTCTGTCTTGTGCCAGTCTCCTCCATGTCACTCCCGCATACTTTCGAATTTCATCCACCCATCTTCCATGTGGTCTTCTTCTGGGTCTTTTCCTGTCCCTTGGAATCCAATCTAAAATTTCGGCTGTCCATCGATGGTCTGTTCTTCTGGCAGTATGTCCAGCCCATTGCCATTTCAGGGATTTAACTCTGATCATGATGTCTTCCACTCTTGTCATTTTTCGGATCCACGTGTTCCTCTTCTTATCTCTCCCGGTTACACCAAGCATGCACCTCTCCATGCTTGTTTGAGTTGTCTGCAGCCTTTGTATGTCTCTTTTAGCTAAGGTCAACGTCTCTGCACCATACGTAAGCACTGGAAGGATGCATTGATCAAACACTTTTCTTTTAAGACATAATGGCATATTGCTCTTGAAAATTATGCTGTTTCTTCCAAAAGCTCTCCAGGCAAGTTTTGTACGCCGATTAATTTCTTCACCAATGTGACCCTCACTTGATATCTGCTGTCCAAGATAAACGTACGTGTCTGTTATCGCCAGCTTTTCTCCATCAATCGATAAATCTTCATTTCTTGTAAAAGCATTGAACATCACTTTTGTCTTCTGAAAGTTCATTTTTAATCCCACTTCTTTACTCTTGTCAGCAAGTTCCTGGATCATACTCTGTAGCTCTGATGGGGTAGTTGCAAAAATGACTATGTCATCAGCAAAACGAAGGTGGGTTAGATAATCTCCATTAATCTTTATCCCTTTGTTTTCCCAGTTCAGTGATTGAAAGACATTTTCCAATGTGGCATTAAAGAGCTTCGGAGATATGGTGTCACCTTGTCTCACTCCTTTTCCAATTTTTATGTGTGTTGTATTTTCAAACAGCCGAATATTTGCACTTGCATTTTCATAGATGTTATTAATAATATTAATGTATGCATCTTCAATACCGCAGGATTTCAGAGCCATTGCAACTGCTGATGGTTTCACCGAATCAAAGGCTTTTTCATAATCGATAAAAGCCATGCACAATGGAAGTTCATATTCCCTCGCTCTTTCAATTAGTTCTCTCAGTACGTGGATATGATCTATTGTGCTGTAGCCACTCCTGAATCCAGCTTGTTCTCTCGGTTGAGCCATGTCCAGTGTCACCTTCAAGCGGTGTGAAAGAACTTTAGTGAAGATTTTATAAACCACTGATAGGAGGCTGATAGGTCTGTAGTTCCTGAGATCCTCAATGTCACCTTTTTTATGTAGCAAGATCATTGTAGCGTTGTTCCAATCCTCAGGAATTTTCCCTTCATTAAGGCATCGAGTGAAAATTTGGGCGAGTACTGTTTCGATTTCTCCACTTGCTTCTTGTATGATGTCTACAGTAATTCCATCTTCTCCTGGAGCTTTTCCCCGCTTCATGTTCTTGATTGCATGTGCAACTTCTGCTGGAAGGACTGGAAGAACTCTGGTACTGGTACCTTTCATGATGCCTGGAGTACATGTATCATCCCTTTCATATAATTTGGAGTAGAAATCTTTCACTCTTGTCAAAATTTCGCCTCTATTTCTTGTTACAGAACCATCTTCTTTTCTCAGTGCCATAATCTGTTTTTTCCCCTTACTGAGATGTCCCTTTGCTATCTTTAGGCTTTGGTTGTTTTCAATTGCTTTCCTTACTAGTTCACAGTTGAATTTCCTTACGTCTTCAGTGATACTTTTTCGTACTGTCTTGCATAGCTCTATATATTCCACTTTGGAAGTCACATCTTCTTTAGTTGTCCTCATCTCTCTTCTTTTTTGCATCAACATTTTCGTTTTTCCTGATAATTTATTTACATGCAACTTGTTCTTAGACCCAGCTAATTTTGTTGCTGTTTCCATAAGAGCTTTGATTACTTTTCTGTTAACTTCAGAAATATCCACTTCTTCCGATGTTAGGCCTTCTAAAGCAGAGAATCTATTTTTCAGTTCCAATTTGAAGGTATTATGGTGTTTTTTTAGGTTGGTTATGTCAATACATTTTGTTTGTCTTATGAGCTTGCTACGTTCGAGTTTAGTGTTGAGGTGCATCTTACATCTCACCAATCTATGGTCACTGCCTGTGTTGAACTTGTTTAGCACACTGCAGTCTTCTATGACAAATTTTTTGTTACACATAATAAAATCAATTTCACTTGTCGTCCCATTTGGATGTCTCCATGTCCATTTCCTGTGTGGCTTTTTCTTGAAAAAGGAGTTCAAGATGAAAAACCCTTCTGCCTCTGCAAACTCTACGAGAGTATTTCGTATACTTCCGTATAATAATTTCTAATGCTTACAAAAAATAGCTTTTTATCTTCATCTTTCAAACTATTTTAATGAAAATATTTGTTTCACCTCCAATCAGAAGATCAGAATTGTTTTTCTGGTTCTGAATTTTGTTGTAAATGACATTCATGCAGTCATCTTCCTAATTCATTATGCATCTAAGTCTATGAATCAGAGGGGTTGTGGACTGCAGGGAAGAGTTCACTTTGTCAAAATATGGGATAATATAAGCCAGAAAAAGACAATAAGCCTTATTTACATCAGTAGTGAGCAAATAAAAGTATCTCTTCATGGGAAAGAATATTATAGCGGATACTCACATTTTGAGGTTCTCGCAATTTTTTAGACCGATTTTGAGAATTGCAGTTTAATCCTGCTTCTTCAGCACTTCCTTTCCTTTATGCATGTCCTTTTTTGTCCCCTAAAGTTTTGGGATCTGACCTAGGTTTACATGATTTTTTCATTGATATTTCATCTTTATAAAAAAACTTGTAAGGGTGTTAACAATCTAACAATGTTAACAATCTGACAATGTTACCTAGAGAGAAAGCCATCTAATACAAGCATGTTTTAGCACCTTTTTTTGTATCACGATTGTGTAGCTCCTAAAAGCCTTTAAGTTTTCTTTTCCTCTTTGAACTTCTTTGAAAATAATAAAAAATACCTACTAACAGTTGATCCATATTTAAAGGCAGACATGAAGAACCCTTTTCTGCTCCGAAATTCAAAAGATGACAAGATGTTTCGGACAATCTTGCAAAACACAGAAGCAACACCATTTTTCTTCTCAACATCAGAGGAGCATTATCAGATCAGCCCCTAATCCAATACGATTATCCACAGGAATATAATTTTTTTTTCAAATTCTGTAGAAGGAGATTACGGGTCATTACATTAAATATCACATGATTTTAATTAAATTGGTTGCTGACACATTTTAGAAAATTTTATATTTTTACCATGGAACACAATCAATGCCATAGCTTCGAACATCTGATGCTTACTCTACCCGTAAGCAAGTATCCCTTTCGGATGGCAGCCCCACAGAACTTCAGCCTGAATCATTACTGCTAATATTTCTGCAGAACGTGCAACTCTGCTGGCAATAATACCAGAAACTGATTATTTTGGCACCCACCTCTATTATTCTAATTTTACAATAAGGAAAAAAAAAAGATAAAATCCATGCCCTGTACTTGTTGCTTTATTAAAGAGATGGAAGCTTCATAAAAGAAACCCAAATTTTTAAAAATAAAACATTAAGAATAGGATTTGAAAAACTCTGGCACCTACCCACACACATGTGGGAAATTTTTCCATCTTTACATGTGAAAAGCTTTAAAAAGGCATTTTTGTTTGACCCCAAATTTGAAAACTGGTGAGGGAATTTACTCACCAGTTTTCAAATTTAAGGTTGAACAAAATGCTTTATTTTTTCACCTGTTATTAGATATGAGGTTAAACTTCCATATTCGGCCCCCAAGTAGTTCACAGCTGAAGACAAAACAAGGGAGCTGGAAAGCAAATATTTATATTTTCGGCTTCCTTGTTTAATCTTAATTGATTATCTTAATTTTTCTAATTAACATAATTAATTTTCATTGTATTGAGCAAATATTTATATTTCTGGCTCCCTTGTTTCGTCTTCAGTTGTGACCTACCCCCCTACCTAAAGGGAGGGGGCGATACACTCATCTCAAAATTAACAACCCGTTGTGATAATCACAAAAGCCACCATCTCAAACAAACGCTTTGGTAAACTCCTCGGATGGATAGAAGTCGCACAAAAGTGTTTGAACTACTTGGGGGCCGAATACGGAAGTTTAACCGCAAAATTTAGGTGATATATAATAATGAATAATGAATAAGAAGAAAGATTCCATCAAAATATTAAGGTAATGGAAAAGAGATATCAGGGGAGATGGCATGTGAATATGGTGACAGATTACTGTTAGATGCTGAGGTGGGAGGAATTCAGTGACAGAAATAGATGTGTACAGCAAAATCAAGGAAGTGAAAATTTCCTTCATTATAATGCATGCATATACGGCAATTCATACTATTTAACAAACATTAACCACAAGACAACTTCACATATACAAATTTTCAAATGATAAGCATACTATATTGTATTTTTTATTTTACATTTATTTGTACTAAGCTGAGGATTAAAATTACTGGAAGTGTGTTAAAATGCAAATATTTTCCCCCAGTTAGTCGAAAATTCTAACATGGTACAATGAATTACATTTTCAAAATCTGTGCAAAAGTGAATTATAATCTACTTTAAAATATCTGAAAATTTATTTTAAAATGAAGACCAGTGTAATTTGTTCCACAAAAATCTCCCCGTGATATCTGCATAGCCAATCAAACTTCTACCACCCACCAACCCTCATTTCAAACAAGAATTAATGCTGGAAAATTTATCTAAAAGATACTAATATTGGAAACTTAATCGGCAAGATCTAAGGGAATTCCAATATGCTACAACCACCCATGCAACGAATGTCAACAATAGTTATATTATCCCGGCCATCGTGCACGAATTTTCGATAATTCATTTATTTTATACAGTACAAAAAACTGATTGAACAAGGAAAACTTGTGATGAAAACCAATCCTTTAATAAGTAATTTTGCAACCGTAAAAGAACTTAATATCACAGCACGCAAAGCAAATCACTACTTTGAAATTATTCCCCAATTATAATTAATAGGAACTCTTTCATTTAACAAAACTACAGAAAAACACCGAACTCTTACATATACAAGCAAAACAACTTCACGATTGCTAAAATAGGATGAGAAGGAATCACATTTTACGTAACATACTTTTTATTTAAAACGGTGAATTTCAGTGAGCAACAGAAACACTTTACAGCTAGTAAAAATAGAAAAGCAAATTTACTTTAGGACAGCAGATCTAAATACCGAACAGCAACTGCAATTACTCAGTACTCTGATTTTCTATGATCTCTTCTAGTTGTACAGACAGACCTTTCTGAGCTTTTCTGCTTAGTAATTTCAACTTTCATGAAACACACGACCACGGTTCCAGGCAGGGTTGCCAGATTTTTCTGACATAAAAAGGCCTGGGCTAAGAGAAAAAAGGCCAAAAAATGCCTGAAATAAAGGATTTCCTAATTTTCTTGACGTAAAAGGCCTAGGTAATATTTAATAAACGCCCTAGACAAAATCTACATGATAATTATTATTTTATAAAATTTAAATTTTCTTTATTTACTTTAAATAATAATTTCTTTGGATTTGCATGTTATGAAAATCAAGGTAAGTAGCAATATGGCATTTTCATCAGTGGCGGCTCGTGTTAGGAAAAATAGGTGAGGAGCTACAAGAGCAATATGAAAAGATATCTACTGTCTTCAATGAAAATCAGTTAATGAGAACTTACCTATTTTTTTTTATATATTAGATCAATTCTTCTTCCTTTTAAAGCTGGAAATTTGTCGATTATGTCGTCATAAAATGGCTGTTTCTTCGTGACATCAAGAAAATGTCTTTCTGAATAGAAATTTTTGCCAAAGAAGCAAGTTTATCTGGAGAAATAGTGTTTCTAGAGTAAGTTTGTATTCTTTTAAGGCAAGAAAAACTTCTTGCAGATGCAATTGTTAAAATCAGGGAAACCAATTTATAAGCTTCTGTAAAAATGCCTTTATCTCCATGAAGCTCTCGAAAAAGTTCATGCGTCGATATTTTCCTTAATTTTTCATCAGCATATACAAGGCTCAGTTCATTTTTAAGGCTCTGGTGTTTAGTAAATATTTTTCCGTAAAAATGTTGTAGATTTTCAAAAGCGTGAGAGGGAAAGTATGAATTAAATTGGTCGAATTTGGTTGTGTCAGCAAGACAGGGAAATTGAAGTTTAAATTTCTCACTGTCTTGAAATATTATATCCATTTCCATCAGAATGTGGTACAAAATTTCAAAATGCAATCGTTTATATCCCAGCAAAAACAGTCTTGCTGGGCCAGCAGTGGGCCATTGCTGGCAGCCAGCACTGTCAGCAATGGCCCAGCACTATGTTGCCGCTGCCGAACCGTCAATAAAATGTCCGGGCGGCCAACAGAAGGGCCAGCAGTTCAGGCCAACAGCATCAGTGGTCCATCACAGGTAGTAGCTGCCACAAGTGGCCCTTCAGTGGCCCAGCAAGCACGTGCCAGAAATGCTGGCTAGCCTAATGTGGTCCGCTAGTGGGCCGTTAGTGGCAGCCAGCAACCACGTGACGTAACTGGTGGCTTGCCGAATCTTGTCCGCCAATTTCCCAGTATTAGCCATAATAATAATAAAACAAAAATAAGCAAGGATAACCGCAGTTTCCTAACGCGACAATTTTTTTTCTACCCTTACGAAGCTTGTGAAACAACGCACTGCGCTGGGGAAATTTTCTCGACAGACCGGAAAAACGCCGTTTGCATCTGACTAGATTCGATCCTGTGCCGTTTACGTGGAAGCCGCGCTCGCTACCGACCGGACTAATTCACGACTATCGGATATGTGCTGGAAGCTATCTGTTTGGTATGCAATTTGTAATCGAATGCTTCCTTCTTTCATTTTATAATATTGCGAGGTATTTCTCATAAAAGTCAGTTTCATATAATTGATAAATTAATTTTTTCAACGTAACGATAGTTTTTTTTTCTTTTACGTTAAGGGAATTTCACTTATTTTCAAGGCGTGTACATACTTAGAGTCGCTTTCCAAAGTTTTGTACTGTCCTTGCCGTCTTGAAAAGAGATTGTTGAATAAATATATATTTACCCGGGTTCATGTCACATTCTGTTACATTTTTAACGTTGTGTCTTTCCTTTCCGTTGTCCGAAGCTACATTTGTTTTAAAGAGTAAAAGATATTTTATTTTACTTCTCGTTATTTTTAGAAGCGAATTCCTCCCAGTCTTGTGTATTCAACCCATGGATGGGTACACCCCATAGCGTTGCTTTTTTTCTTTCAAATAATTAATAAATTTTGTACGCGTATAATTCTTTTTTTTTTTTTCCAACAAACGCTATTTTAATGGTTTTCCAGGATATGTGTTTCAAGTGGTTTCAAATTTTTTCTTGTTATTCATCCACTCCATTCCATGAATTGTTATTCATGGAAATGGAGTGGGTGTATTTCATGGCTGTAATCTAGTATTTCACGGCTCAATCTGATATCTTCGTCGACGTAAAATTTCATTAGGAAATTAATTCGCCTCTCCACATATGGATTTTTTTAACATCCACTAAAATAACACGATGGCGATAGCGTCGTCTTCAACTAACTGGTACCATGAGAGACACAGCAAGTGTTGCTTCTGCGCATGCGTAGTCCCGATGCTTCTACCTGCTGTTGGGGGTTGCATTGGTTGCCAGCAACGGGCCACTAGTGGCACTTGCTTGGAGGCCCACAATACACGGCGATGCTGCAGGGCCATCAATGGCTCGCCAACTGATAGCGCTGCCACCAACGGACCACTACCGGGCCGTGAGCGGCAGATTTCAGCCAGCAGTGACCCATCACTGCCAGCTGGTGGCCAGCAGTTTCCCAGCACTTGAGTTTTTGCTGGGTAAACATTATAATGTTCAAAATTTGTTTCTTGTGTAAGAGCAGCATATTCCCGTTTAGATCTGCTTATTTTTGTGATTTTGCTAGCTTTTCCAAACAGTGTTTCAAATACCTCATCGTTCCTTTTATGGCTCAAAATTTCATAAGTTTTTTTTTATTTGAGTAACACAGTATATGTCTAGTGATTTTTTCTGCAAAATTTCGAATAATAGATCAGTGAACCAAATATTTCATTAAATACTATTCCCAAAAATGTAAATTCAAAAGTGTTCATATCATTTAAAAACCCTTGGGCAAGTTGAATTGATTTTTTGTCTCATTGGTCACTATTTGTGAGAAATTCGAATACTTCCTTCAATTTATCCCAATCTTCAACTATTACACTTACTAACTTCGAAGTGGAGGACCATCGAGTTTCCGTTATGGTTGGCATGCATTTCGCGGTTGTTGATGTGAGTATATTGTTTTTTCATCACTCAGCGAAGCGATCGCTTCACTGAGTGGTAAAAAACACAAAGGAATTACACTGAGGCTTGCAAAAAATATTCGACACTTAGAAATTTAAAAAAGACTCTGCTGTAATACAAGGTTCAAACGATGTACTAAGCAATAGCAGAAACAGATTCAGAAGCTTTACGCTTAATTTTTTCTGGAGCCCAGTCAAGTGCCCAGACATTACGCTTGCCAAAGCTGACCAGATGTCCCCAATTCTTGAGGACAGTCTTCGAATTTAGCTTACTGTCCCCAAAAACTTCTGAAGCCTTTGGGGATGCAAATTGTCCTCAAATTTTAATGTTTGTCCCCAAATGTCCTCGAATTTACACTTCCTCATTAACCCTTTAGATTTTCCAACGAAACATGTTCTTAAAAGTAGTTTCCGTTGTACTAATTTCCAATATGCTTCTTGTGAAAACAAATTGTGACCTTTTTTTTCCTTCTTTCTGGGTTTAACGACCACTACGAGCAACTCTAAGGACTATAAGCAGTCACCTGTCTCTAATTTGGAGACATTCGTTCTAGGGAAGGGAGAGAGCAAGTGGTGCAAGACAAACACACCACCCGTGCCTCATTCGGGACTCGAATCCCTACCAACTCGTACGAAGGATCAGTAGCCAGCACTAGGCCAATGCACCAATGGCGCTGTCAAATTTCGACTGTACTTGTTCTGAGTTTCTCCAAAAACTGTGGCAAAATGAAAAATTCGCCATGCAATTGCTATGGTGTGCAGCCTAAATTTAATCCAGCGCATGTATCTAAGGTAAAGCATTTCACTTTTGCTAATATGTTCTCGCCATCATAGTTCTGCTTTGTCAACACAAATTACCAACATTCTACAAGATATATCCTTTTAAGAGACAGATTTTAACTTGTAATATCACGCTTATTGAAGCAATGCAGTTTTGTGACAAAAATATTTGCATATTTATTGTGAGTACGTATGTGTCCCCAAATGAATTACCGATTTGAGGACGCCACGCCCTTTTGTCCTCAAATCGGTGTCCCGATATCTGGTCACCTTACGCTTGCCCCATCGTAACATTGCCCTATTGACTTGTGTTGATAATCAAACTGTTCCAAAATTTTGTTGCCGCCCCGGTGGCGCAGTGGTCTAAGCGATGGCTTCTGATCATTCGCACGGAAGGGGTCCGGGTTCGAATCCCGGTGAGGCATGGATGTTGTGTTTGTCTTACGGCACTGGCTCTCTCCCTTCCCTGGAACCAGTGACCCTAAATTAGGGACGGGCGACTGCTTATAGCCCATTGAGTTGCTCACGGTGGTCGTTAAACCTCCAATCAAAAAAAAAAAAAAAAAAAAAAAATTTGTCTAGCATTTTGTATAAAGCTTCTGACGTTCTATCTTCACTCACACCATGGAAACCCAAAAATCACTCAACTAATACGCCTTCCGAATCAACAGATCATGTTATTAAAGAGCACTCGGAAGTCTGGTTATGTCTTCCCATATACTTGAATCAAAAGCATTGAACTTCATTTATTTCATTTTTGACGTGATCGTTTATATATTCAGGAATACATTCAATTAATTCGTTTTGAATAGTTTTTGAGTCACCTGTGAAGACTTTCTTTTTATCGTTTCGTATTGATTTTGAATTTTAAAGGACTTCTTGATATCAACAGTGAAAGCAATTCCTTGAATTTCTACGATTTATCGAGTCAATGCTTTCGTCATGGTCCCGGAATACTAGTTCTTGTTTACTCAAATACAGTACTGCATCAATCATTGTCTACAGGAAAATTCTATTTAAATGAACGCTTTCGTTGAAATGCATTTTCAAAAGCTTAGCATTCTCCCTCAAGGCATCGGCAATGGTGTTCTGATTCTTTTCAAAAATTATTTAGCATTAATTCGCATTTCAGGTGTTCGCTAGAATCACCACGTTTGTAAAGTGACCGTTTTATATTTAAGAAATCTGAAAATTGTTTTTTTTCCACGCCGAATTTTATTACTAAAATATAAGCAGGGCCAACAAAATAATTTTTGTAACACAGAAGGGCTACAAAGCCATTTATATTCAGTAAACCAACAAATTTTTAAAATAATATTGTAAGATTTACCGCCCTTCTTGATTTCTTTCTTGGCGACAATTGTCAGTGAATCTGTCAGTCGTCCTTGAAGTAAAATGTCTCTTTTATTTTCAACTTTCCACCGATTGAACGGAGTTTGCAATAAATTACAAACAATGTTGTTCACAGGATACATACTGAAAACTACAACTATCACTATCAGTTAAGCTGTACACGAAACTAAAGTAACTAATGAAGTTTTTAGCAAACAATCACAAAACACGAAAAAACATATCTCTTTCAGAAAGTATGTACCAAAACACCACAAGAAAAAATCCCTAGGGGATTGCAAAGAACCCTTGGCAACCCGTCCCGCTCCACTGCGATCTCTTCGTAAGGTCACGACTCCAGGTGCAGAGCCTTGACGTCTCATGATAAAACACTTCACTTGCCCGGCAGATAGGGAGGGTGACGTCACAGTTACCATGGCAACTCGGACGAAAAACTTGTTTTCCGTATTGAACGCGCATTGGGAAGTGATATCTAATCAAAATTTTGGGTATTTTGGCACTCGATAAAGGCAAAAAAATAATATATTATACGAAACTATTAAATAAAATCTTATTTCAAATAAAATAGGTAAAGAGGGCCGCCCCGGTGGCGCAGTGGTCTAAGCGATGGCCTCTGATCATTCGTCCGAACGAGGTCCGGGTTTGAATCCCGGTGAGGCATGGATGTTGTGTTTGTCTTCCGGCACTGGCTCTCTCCCTTCCCTGGCACCAGTGACCCTAAATTAGGGACGGGCGACTGCTTATAGCCCATTGAGTTGCTCACGGTGGTCGTTAAACCTCAAACTGAAAAAAAAAAAAAAAAAAAAGAGGCACTTCACCTACTTCACCTGAAAAGCCGCCACTGATTTTCATAGATTTGTTTATTCCTGTAATTAGGTACAAAAATAGATTTCAAATATATTTCACTAAAAAAAAAACTTTTGTCGAGTTAGGTCAAAAATGAATTAATTCTGTGAAATTTCTCAGACAGCAAAAATCTTGGCCTACTATTTTAAGAATTTTATCAGAACTTTAAAAGTAAGCAATTTAATTAAAATCTAATTTCCAAGATTTCGTCGAAACAATCTTGTTCTGTTTCCTTTTCAGAATTCATGGCGCTCATAGAACCATCACCAACACTGCTGGAGGGAGCATTATACATCTGAGAAGAAAACAATTCCTTCATCCTTGATGTGACACTCATATCTTTGCAGCAGTTTCCCAGGGAATACAAATGAGTTTTGATTCTCAAAATAGAAGAAAGGGTGTTAATATTAAGCTTATTCCTAAGTTTATTTTTAGCAATAGCAACATGAGAAAAAATTCTCTCAACAAAAGCATTGCTGAGGGGAATGCTGTGTGCCCGCAGAACAAAGTCTGAAAGCTCTCTAAAACATTTTTTCCAATTGAATTTTCGTAACACTTGACCATAATTGTCCAAAAAGAAATAGGGTCCAAAGGAATATCTTTTGTTTTACTTTCACTCTTCCAGTCTACAAAGACTAACTTTTCATATTGTGATTCAAGTTCCACTACATCAACATTTTCGCCAAATGTAAGTGAAGTTACGGGAAGTTCACTAAATTTCATCCTAGTAGATTGGTTCAAGCACTCCGTTGGACATAAGTATCATAAAGCCACTAAATCTTTTATATTGTCACCCAATCTTAATTTCAGCTGGTTCGAAGCTACTTTTAAAAAGGTTAAGCATCTTCTTATTATTTGAAATTTTTTATCCCTATTTAATCTCATTCTATGCAAATCTACTTCAAATTTTGCAACAAAGTTTACTTGGTCTAATTGCATATATGGGGCACTGGAGTCGCCTTCTGGGAAAATTCTGGCATTCAAACATTTGTAAAGTTGCTGTAGGTCACTGAAGACTTTGTGTGGATTTCCATTTGTTGCTTGGAATGCTGCATTTGTCATTTCAAACTCTTGAATAATAGGAAGGGCAAAGATTAGATAGAGAAAGCGGCTTTCATCTAAAAACATATTGTTTAGAATTCTTGCATGGAAGTTTCTATCCTTTTCAGAAATAGCCGTAAAGTAGGCTTTTAATTCATGCCACTGTGAAAAGATATAAAAAATGCATTTTCCTTTAACCAACCACCTAGTATTACTGGGGGTTATGTAACGTATACTCTATATTCACTTTCCTTTTGATTTTACTATCTCTGGTTATTTTATTTTACTATGTAAATTATCTTCCTACTGAACGAAATATTATTTCACCCGATGAATGAGATCTGGCAATGAGTGTAAGTCATGACGTGGTGGTAGCTAGTATATAGGCGCGTTCATCGAGACTTAGAGAGAGAGCTTTTGTGTTGTTATGAGGAGAGCTTTTGTGTTGTTATGAGGAGAGCTTTTGTTGTTGTAATGAGAGAGCGTTGTTGTTTACGGAAAGCGTTTGTAATACGAGGAGAGATTGTGTTCTTTTGAGGAGAGATTCTTCATTATTGTAAAACAAGTTGTGTGTGTGCTTTAGTTGACCAAGAGTCTTATAATAAAGAAGTTACCGTAAGTTAGTCTTTCTCAATTCATAGTTTTTGTCAGACCTCTGTCTGGCTGTTAGGTTTATAACATTAGTTTTTTTACCATAAATAACCAGCGTTAAGACTTTATTCTTTTTCGTAATTAACTAGTAACAACAACCTTTTTGAATTCACTATTTTGAAGCTTAGTACAAGTATATCATTAGCTAGCTGGTAGGAAGAGAATCATTCATATTAATTAGCTTAGCGGAAAGAAAATAAAGCTAATTCATTATAGTTATTAATTTTGAAGGCTGAAAAAAGTTGGAATTCATCACCTTGAACAAATTCTCAAATTCTTCTCGTCGAAGATGGCTGCACTTGAACCTTCTGGCTACTTATGCGATAAGGAAATCTAAATTTGAAGGTAATGTTTTGAATGCGTATTCACAACATAGAGCAAGGCTGTGACAAGTGCACTTTACACCAAACATTCATGTTGCGACTTGTCTCATGCGAGAAAGGAGAGAATTTTTCACTCCATAAATATTGCTGGCGCCGTCAGATGAAAAGCCAATTATATATACAATTACGCATATCAATACCATTTTTCTCCATAAATGCTGATATGACTGTGAAGAGTGCTTCACCTGTTGTAGAGGTAACAGAAAGGAGACATAAAAACTCATTTCTAATACAGTTTGCCTTTTCGCTAAAAAATCTGACGCACAAACACAATAGTTTCGCCGTAGAAATATCTGTTGACTCATCTACAAGAAGGAAAAATTTTGAACATTGAAGTTCTTTCACTAGATCTTCGAACAATGCTACACTAACAACGTTTTTTTTTTTTTTTTATTGGAGGTTTAACGACCACCGTGAGCAACTCAATGGGCTATAAGCAGTCGCCCGTCCCTAATTTAGGGTCACTGATTCCAGGGAAGGGAGAGAACCAGTGCCGTAAGACAAACACAACATCCATGCCTCACCGGGATTCGAACCCGGACCTCTTACGGACGAATGATCAGAGGCCAGCGCCTTAGACCACTGCGCCACCGGGGCGGCTAACAACGTTGTTTATAATACATGAACATTTTGTACGATGAAGTTTGATGTCTTTTTTATGTACTCCCTTTGCTGAATTCTATATAAATATCCATTTGATGATCAACAGCCTTATGGCTACAATGGCATGCCATAGCAACACTATATTTTATTTCGAATGTCTTTGTAAGGTCACTGCTTTGTGTTTGTGACTTTGATGCATTAAATATTTTCTTCAAGGAGGCCACTTTTGTTACAGAACTAACAGCTTTTGTATGCTTAACACATTTTTCATGTGCACTGAGATTTGATTTTTTCAGTGTTTTAATACAACACTGACATACTTTACAAAAGCAGGACCCATCTCTTCCCATCTTCAACCATTGGAATTCTTCTTCCCAGTGAGGTTGATACTTCCTATCTTTATTTAAAGTACTCATACTCATAAAATTAAAGTTTGTTTACTCTGCATACAGTTTATTACGAATGTGTTTTCTTCTCCTAAAGGTTATACATAAAAACAAAATATAGCAAACTTACTGAGAGCGCTAGACACCATTGTGGTTAAATACATAAATGAAAATAAATCTTACAGAAACTTACTCAACTTCCGGTTTTGAAAACTTACTTAATGACTTAATCAACTTCCCGTTCCTGCCCAGAAAAGTGAAGTTTAAACCATAGGTTTATAAACACTATGTCTTCGTCCACATTTCAATTATCTTAGCGCTTCGTCCATTCAGTTTTGGTTTAAAGAGTTCTTGCTCTAGGAAAAAGCAATCGCGCACACTGACACCACAGCGTCACCTAGCATCTTAGGTAAAATTCTTACAATTTGAAAATGCCAAGATGTCAAGAAAAACTTTGGCAAAACAAAAGTTACAATAGCCCACTTCACAGGTAAAGAAAAAGGCCACAACATAAAAAAAAAAAAAAAGGCCAGGCCTTTTGTTAAGAAAAAAAGAGGCCTGGCTGCTCAGAAAAAGGCCTGATCTGACAACCCTGATTCCAGGTTCCAGCGTGATTGTTGACTGGAATCAAATCAGGATGCAGCACGTGACGTCATCGAGAAGTTTAAGTGAAGTGGCAAGTTCCCATGGAGGTAGGAATAAGGGAAGAAAGCAACGTGATAGATGGGAGAAAGCCACGGACGAAAGAAAAGAGGGGAGCTCAAGGGAAGAGCTGCCCCGCGCCACTAAAAGTGAGGTTGATTGTCGCAAGGTACCATGGGATGCTCCTACCAAAAAGATACTGCTCGGCTGTAAGTCTGCGTGCAAGTGTACGGCATCGCGAAGTATGGAGGAAAGAACTTCTTTCCTCTATGTCTAAAAGTGTAGAGTAGATGCTTTTCCTGTGTTTCTTAGTAATTTAAATTCACAATCACACAACTGTCTTAGTTTCACCCTAGTATAAAAAATGGGCACACTTAGTAATTTTCGAAACTCCGGTTCATAAACTATGTGGAACGGATTTCCTCCATATCGATCCAATCTACTACAACAAATGTATATTTTACGCAAATTCGGTAATTTGCAAAGTTACCGTTAGATAATGAAATCTTAAAATTTCTCGCGTATAAGCAATAATCCTACAGCACAAAAAAATAACAATCCATTCAGTTTGAATCAAGTAACTTCATTTTCAATATAGTATCAAATCATTATAGAAATATATTATGACAACACTTGACATAATGCGGATTCCAACATGAAAATTTAATTTAACTGGCATTTCGTTAATACCACAAGCAATAAATTTTCGATATTTTACATTGCAGGAGGAGAGGTTAATGAAGAATCAAAACTTTAGTTTTAAAACCCCACACATTCAGACAGAAAGTGTCACACTTCATTAACAGCAATATGAGTATTTATTACAAAAAAAAAAACTTTTTAACGTCAACATTTCAAGATTGTTTTCCATATTACAATAGATGTAAAAAGTAACACTTTATATATATATATACACACATATGTAAATACACACACACACACACATATATATATATATATATATATATATATATATAAGCTCTTATGGAAACAGCAACAAAATTAGCTGGGTCTAAGAACAAATTCCATGTGAACAAATTATCAGGAAAAACCAAAATGTTGATGCAAAAAAGAAGAGTGATGAAGACAACTAAAGAAGATATGACTTCCAAAGTGGAATATATAGAGCTATGCAAGACAGTACGAAAAAGTATCACTGAAGACGTAAAGAAATTCAACTGTGAACTAGTAAGGAAAGCAATTGAAAACAACCAAAGCCTAAAGATAGCAAAGGGACATCTCAGTAAGGGGAAAAAACAGATTATGGCACTGAGAAAAGAAGATGGTTCTGTAACAAGAAATAGAGGCGAAATTTTGACAAGAGTGAAAGATTTCTACTCCAAATTATATGAAAGGGATGATACATGTACTCCAGACATCATGAAAGGCACCAGTACCAGAGTTCTTCCAGTCCTTCCAGCAGAAGTTGCACATGCAATCAAGAACATGAAGCAGGGAAAAGCTCCAGGAGAAGATGGAATTACTGTAGACATCATACAAGAAGCAAGTGGAGAAATCGAAACAGTACTCGCCCAAATTTTCACTCGATGCCTTAATGAAGGGAAAATTCCTGAGGATTGGAACAACGCTACAATGATCTTGCTACATAAAAAAAGGTGACATTGAGGATCTCAGGAACTACAGACCTATCAGCCTCCTATCAGTGGTTTATAAAATCTTCACTAAAGTTCTTTGACACCTCTTGAAGGTGACACTGAACATGGCTCAACGGAGAGAACAAGCTGGATTCAGGAGTGGCTACAGCACAATAGATCATATCCACGTACTGAGAGAACTAATTGAAAGAGCGAGGGAATATGAGCTTCCATTGTGCATGGCTTTTATCGATTATGAAAAAGCCTTTGATTCGGTGAAACCATCAGCAGTTGCAATGGCTCTGAAATCCTGCGGTATTGAAGATGCATACATTAATATTATTAATAACATCTATGAAAATGCAAGTGCAAAGATTCGGCTGTTTGAAAATACAACACACATAAAAATTGGAAAAGGAGTGAGACAAGGTGACACCATATCTCCGAAGCTCTTTAATGCCACATTGGAAAATGTCTTTCAATCACTGAACTGGGAAAACAAAGGGATAAAGATTAATGGAGATTATCTAACCCACCTTCGTTTTGCTGATGACATAGTCATTTTGCAACTACCCCATCAGAGCTACAGAGTATGATCCAGGAACTTGCTGACAAGAGTAAAGAAGTGGGATTAAAAATGAACTTTCAGAAGACAAAAGTGATGTACAATGCTTTTACAAGAAATGAAGATTTAACGATTGATGGAGAAAAGCTGGAGATAACAGACACGTACGTTTATCTTGGACAGCAGATATCAAGTGAGGGTCACATTGGTGAAGAAATTAATCGGCGTACAAAACTTGCCTGGAGAGCTTTTGGAAGAAACAGCATAATTTTCAAGAGCAATATGCCATTATGTCTTAAAAGAAAAGTGTTTGATCAATGCATCCTTCCAGTGCTTACGTATGGTGCAGAGACGTGGACCTTAGCTAAAAGAGGCATACAAAGACTGCAGACAACTGAAACAAGCATGGAGAGGTGCATGCTTGGTGTAACCAGGAGAGATAAGAAGAGGAACACGTGGATCCGAAAAATGACAAGAGTGGAAGACATCATGATCAGAGTTAAATCCCTGAAATGGCAATGGGCTGGACATACTGCCAGAAGAACAGACCATCGATGGACAGCCGAAATTTTAGATTGGATTCCAAGGGACAGGAAAAGACCCAGAAGAAGACCACATGGAAGATGGGTGGATGAAATTCGAAAGTATGCGGGAGTGACATGGAGGAGACTGGCACAAGACCGACCGTTGTGGAGGAAACTTGGGGAGACCTTCGTCCAGCAGTGGATTGATAATGGTTGACAATGATGATGATATATGTATATATTCGGGAAGGAAAACAAAAGGGGAGAAAAATATTTAGTATATTGCCAGCAGCGGCACTATGAGATGACTAATGTTCAGCAGATATAAACCTTAATGGGTGCAGCTCGGTGACGCCCCGTTAACTACATAAGTGCGCTTCCGAGTCGCTATGCCTAACGGACACCACATGGCTGCAGCTTTCCGACAGCACCATACTAATTGGTTAATTTTACAGAAAAACAAATTTTATTATTAAATCACTAAAACTTTTGAATAATTTGCCGTTATTTCATGTCTCTGAAATGATGTGTATGTTATTTCTGCGAAATATTTGGAAACTTTCCTGCAAATAATTTGGCATCATAAACTCTGTGATTACCTGGGTCTTATACTAGAATTTATAGATACACAAATGTGAACCTATTGACCTTTAAAAAGTATTGCTTTAGTATATAGTTGTCTAATGTTATTGTGCTTCTGAATTAGGTTTTTACAAAAGTATTTATATCTTAGTTCTAAATATTTATATGCAATTAATCTTATTAGTTGAACATAGTGATTATTATCAAAAGGAGACATATCATACATATGGTTAACTAAAGATGAAAAGATGTTAATGTTGGAAGCAAAACATTTTAATACTCCACTTACAATTTTGTTAATCCTAAATTTATGAATGTTATCACCACTGCATATATTTATTCCACATCTAAACAAAGCCTCTGATTTTTTACATATATTTACAACATCATCAGAGGGAAAGATTAAACCTCCTTTATCCTTAATTGCTATTAATGTTTCTTTTCTATAAGACCGTTTATCAGTAGTAAGTGCACATAAGCATGTTTCACAATGCATAGTTTGTACAATTGTTTTTTACAACAAAACCAGATATGATATTTTCTGAAAATTCACTGATGCTATTGGGAAGAAAAATATAGTCATGATCAGTTGTTTGCGATTCTGTCAGATTTATATTTTCATCATTTACCATTAGAAACTTTGAAATTGATTGGTTAATTATATCTTCAGGATTTGTTGTGCTGGTAACTCCCAAAATTGACACATGATTCAGTGGAATTGTATTTCCAGTATTACAACCTTTTAGCTCAGAATGAATCAGTGTTTTTTTTATACGCTGCTCGGAATTGTCTGGCTGCTGGGTTATTATTTGAACCACCATGATGTCTTATAACTGAAAAAAATTGCTCAAGATGATCTTGGCTTACTTTACACAATGGAAATAACAAAAAACATTATCACCTTTCACATAATTATTATACAGGACAATATAGTACTACTTATATTTATCAAGAATCCAAGAAACCCTGTTTTTCTTGAAGATTTTAAAATGGATTCTCCACCACGTCTCACCTTTAAACTAGAAATATACAAATGCATATCATTTAAAAAAGCAAGTGATTTTTCTTCAGTCTTTGAATTTAGGGTTTTTTTAAATGAAATCTGTCTCATATTTCTTGAATTTGAGACATCAAATAAGTCATTAAATTTTTCTAGAAATTCAATAGTGGCATCTACATTTTCAAAATTTGTTAATTGTAAAGTACGACATAATTTTAATGAATCAGCTGCTGAACGGTTAAAAAGTTGGTTCGCTAATTTAACCTTCATCCTTTGCTTTTGAAATTCAATATGTGCAGCTCCTAATCTATTACCAGCATGCAAACCTTCTTTTTCTTGTAGTTCATACAAATTTTTCAGATATTCCTATTTAATCATCTTTATCAAAAATTACCTTTTTGTCACCAAGTGTGTTACGTATCAGTTTCAACATATAACAAGGATCTAAAAATACAGCTACCTTGTGCCCAGTACTTGGGTGTGTAAATGTTGATGTTAATGGAAATGTATCAATACTGCAACCCAAATATTTGGCAGCAGTTAAATTAGATGCCAAACCATCAAAAGTTACTGAAATAACTTTTATTCCCATCATGTGCAAAAGATTTATAGATTGTAAGATTAAATTTGATTTCTGTTCTGAGGTTAAAGCATCAACCAAAAAATACCCAATTGGAAGTTTCCAGTTTGAATTGATTGCCACAACCATCATTACAAAAGTATCTTTAGCAACTGGCACTGCATCAGTACTAATTTCTGTTCCAATATTCACATACCCATGGAAATCAGAACCATCAAATTCAATGTGTCTTCTTATAGCAATATCATCCATCACCAATGAACATAGAATAGTGTGAGAACTGTTCTTTGAAGCATGATGTCCACCATAAAGTCTCCCACCCATCCCACTCACAAGAACACGAATTATATAATAAAAATGCAAAATAACATTTACATGTGAAATGTGACTCCTGGAATCTTTTTAGAAAGTCGATTCGTACATCCAAAAGCTGAACAGAAAGGCATTTTTTCGATCCACTATGCAGATAAATCAAAAATACAGTCATTCCACACAGCGCAAGCCAATGCGATGCTCTATGCTTCTGAAATGTTTTGGGTAAGTGTATCCCATGATCCTTTGCGAAACTATACACGATTTTCTAGCATGCGAGCTACCGCTTAAGGCACCTCCTCCGTATTCCTTCCTCCATGGAGAAAGCATTCTCCGTTGGCTCAATGCAATGGAGTTTATCACAGAGAAGAGAGGTACAGAGTGTGCACTCTAGAAGATCGTAAAGGAAATTCTCCACTTGGTCCGATGGCAACAGCATAATGTTAAACTCACATAGACGTTGGCGGCCCCACGGCCTGTTAATGAGAACTAAAAGTGACGTCACAACTACGCTCCTCCCACTTGTTTACAAATGTCTCTCTCGACTTTCCTTCCCTGCGAGAGTCGCCATTTTCCTTACTTCCCGAGTTGGTTAGGTTCACTGTAGCGTGATTGACCGAGGAATTTTGCGGTAGGTGTAACGGAATTAGGCGTATATTCTTAATCGTAAGAACAGCACTTTGCATTAGGGAATTATACTGAGAAATAAAGTACTAACTCTGACTTAAAAGAAAATAATAAATCTGTAGCAGCTTTCGTTCTCAAAATGCAGACCTTCGTCAACGCAACATACTACTGCCGGAATTTGAAAATAAACAACGGAAAAATATCAAAGCAATGGCAAATAAAAAGTAACAAACTGACATAATTGTATCACGAATCAAACATGTGTAAACATCTGCCCGAAGGATCAAATGGAATTACGAAAAACAAAATACAGTTAGGGCTCTACTCTGATATAAATTTTACTTATATCGATTTTTAACAGTTAAAAAATAGACAAAGATTTCCTACATATAAAAGATGAAATAATCATCCGCCGAAAATAACTTCTACGAAATAACGAAAAGCGTTGTTATAATCACAGAATCACACAGTAGTAACGGTAGTAATAACAAGCAAAGTAACCAATTTCGAATTATGAGCGTTACAGTAGGGACGTTACGTCAGAGAGCACGTGGGGTTTAGTTCCATAAAGCGCCGACGGTGCTCTGCTATCGTTCTTTTTCCCCGCCCACTAATTTCCATAACTCTGGCTTGTGCACGCTCCGTCTCTCCCACAGATATCATATACAAGAAGCTAGATCGGACACCCAGCTCTTGAGGCGTGACAATGTAGGCGCCATTTTCAGCGGGTCATCGCTCTCCATTTAAGCAAGAGTATTTTACATTAAGTCAACGGAATATGAGTTTGGTACTGTGATTTGTTATTTATATTAATATTCTAAGCAGTTAGTACACATTTAACGGTGGAAGTCATACAATTTAAGTGAAAAAACAATAATATTCCACAGCGCAAACTACAAAGCCAAGGCTCTTGTAAAATATTGCAGTATTTCAGATTCGGCCAGGGCTTAAATTCAATAGAAACGGCATTCTGTCATGTGCTGTATAAGAAAAAAAAAGCACACTATTTTGTATTTGTTGAGACATAATATAATTTTGAGATTTTTTGTTACTGAATGCTTAACATTCAATGCGTCCTTTGGTTGCATGCTTGTCTTAATCAATAATTTAAAATGTTAAAAACTGAAATTTCCTTGGTGAATAACAAAGTATCGAAATCTTTAATAAAATTAATATTTTTGAGCAAAATTATAAATAAACCAGAATGGCACAGGTAACCGCTAGCAAGGAAAACGATTAACATCATTTCAACTTTCCTATGTAAAGTATCTGGAAGCCATTATTTTTCGGGTTTAAATCAATAGTTTTCTGGATTTAATAGCAACTTATTGATATCAAATGTATCGCTTGATTTTTCATTATTTTAAATATTTGCCTCATTACAGTCGTAAAAATGTTTTCCAGTTATTTTCAGTATTTGCATACAATACCAGTTTTAAATTTATCTTGCGAACTAAAGCCTTCCCAGATATATTCTTTTAACATTGGAATAAAGACAAATAAGTAAGCGCAATTATACTTTCGTCTCTTAGAGTACGATTTATATCCGAGAAAGTTTTTACCACGATTTACGCAATAACCAAGTCCAAATTACCCTTCTTAATATGCCCCACTCCAACATCTTGACCCGCTCAATGTGGCTCCACTGTTGTCAAAGCGCAAGCGTATGCTCAACAGAGCAGACAGCCAATCTAGTCCCTTATATGATATCTGTGGTCTCTCCATTCTCTGTGGAGTTTATTCACCTCGCATTGCCTCATGGGAAAGCTTTTCCGTTGCCGCGGACCAAAAATAGTTTGTTTACATGCGTTTTCCCATTGATTAACATGGCGATACGTTGCAGGGATTCAGGAAAATCGCGATTTTCGTAAATTTATTAAAGACATGTCTAGCTTTTGCTCATCGTATCACTGGGCTAATGAATCCTGCCAAATAAATTGTACAGAAGAAGGAATAACTTTCCTCTGAAAAGGCCGGCATTGTTAAAGGAATGGCTGTATAAAATGGAACGCGGTGATTTCCATCCCAATGTGCATCCTCAAATATGTTCTGTCCACTTTAACGAAAACGATTTTGGATATTTTGACATTACGAATCGAAGGCAGTTGAAATCTCGTAGTGTCCCTTGGAATTTCAATTTCAAAAAAAAAAAGAAAAGATAAATTAAGTAGAAGGAGAAAAACTGATGTCATATTTGGATCGGTAAATTACGGATTAAGTTCTACTTTCTTTCGCGAAGAAGCGAAACAAACATATCCATAATACTTCCTTTATTTAACGTTACGCATTCATTTCATTTTTAAGCAGATTGCCTAGCGTGCGATAGTAGTAAGTTTCTAGTTGTTGTTGTTTTAACCATAATTTGTTTCCATATTATGTATTTGTCTGGGCTTCTAAATGTTTTGTGTCGCAAGAAAAAAAAGTGTTCCCAAATTTATGTTTCTCCAATGTCCGAGAACATGAAAATTTAGTATACCGTGTATGAAAAATGGTTCATTAAAAACTTCATGGTGACTAATGACGCTGTTGTCGTGCTTCATTTGAAATAAACATCGAACACAAAATTGTTTTGGTATATTTTTGCAACCTTGATTTGTTCTTCTAAAAAATCAATTTCTTCTTCTTCGCCCTGTAGCTCTACTAATTCGTTGGCATACTGCATATCGTTAAGATTGTAAAAATTTGCCAAGAGTAAGAGGTAATCAAATACGTCGTCGAAGTGTGACGTCACAAATGGCGCTGGTCATAAACAAATGTCTGTTCCTCCATGATTCCTATAGCGTTTCAGCGTGATTGGAGGGATGTGCTCAAATTTTGCAATTTCTTCTGGGTTTTTCTGACAATTTGAAGCTAATTCGAAGCGGTGAAAATGCTGTGAAGTCCTCTCACATCCAGTCATTTTATTATGACCTGTACAGCGAAGAAATACTTGGGAAAATTCATGCTTCCATGAAAGATAAGATATATAGCGTCGGCGAGGTACTGTCTGCTTTTTATGCTTATGTTTCATAAATTATTTTATCTTACTTCTTTCAGTTTTATACGTCGAGGATGGTTTATCTAAAAATGTACCCGCCCTCCTTTGAAAGTAACCCGTCAGTCTCGTATAAATACCAGAACTAGTAGAATTTAAAATCATCAATTTGCTGAAAAATATATCTTTTTTTTATGTATATACCGAAATAAACACATTTCTGCCTTCATAGCATGAGCATTGAGAAGGAATACTTTTAACATTATCAATTTACATCATTTAGATTAATTATTTAGTCTGGTAGATTAAATATAGCGTTTGCCAAGTCCATGGTCAAGCCAATGATTTATGGAGGCTTCTGTGCTGAATTTTTAGTAGTGTATACATTCATAATTTGAGTGTATCCATGTCTCATTTATTTATGGAGGCTTCTGTGCTGAACTTTTAGTAGTGTATACATTCATAATTTGAGTGAATCCATGTCTCATTTATTTATGGAGGCTTTTGTGCTGAACTTTTAGTAGTGTCATCATCATCATTGTCAACCATTATCAATCCACTGCTGGACGAAGGTCTCCCCAAGTTTCCTCCACAACGGTCTGTCTTGTGCCAGTCTCCTCCATGTCACTCCCGCATACTTTCGAATTTCATCCACCCATCTTCCATGTGGTCTTCTTCTGGGTCTTTTCCTGTCCCTTGGAATCCAATCTAAAATTTCGGCTGTCCATCGATGGTCTGTTCTTCTGGCAGTATGTCCAGCCCATTGCCATTTCAGGGATTTAACTCTGATCATGATGTCTTCCACTCTTGTCATTTTTCGGATCCATGTGTTCCTCTTCTTATCTCTCCTGGTTACACCAAGCATGCTCCTCTCCATGCTGCTTTGAGTTGTCTGCAGCCTTTGTATGTCTCTTTTAGCTAAGGTCCACGTCTCTGCACCATATGTAAGCACTGGAAGGATGCATTGATCAAACACTTTTCTTTTAAGACATAATGGCATATTGCTCTTGAAAATTATGCTGTTTCTTCCAAAAGCTCTCCAGGCAAGTTTTGTACGCCGATTAATTTCTTCACCAATGTGACCCTCACTTGATATCTGCTGTCCAAGATAAACGTACGTGTCTGTTATCTCCAGCTTTTCTCCATCAATCGTTAAATCTTCATTTCTTGTAAAAGCATTGTACATCACTTTTGTCTTCTGAAAGTTCATTTTTAAACCCACTTCTTTACTCTTGTCAGCAAGTTCCTGGATCATACTCTGTAGCTCTGATGGGGTAGTTGCAAAAATGACTATGTCATCAGCAAAACGAAGGTGGGTTAGATAATCTCCATTAATCTTTATCCCTTTGTTTTCCCAGTTCAGTGATTGAAAGACATTTTCCAATGTGGCATTAAAGAGCTTCGGAGATATGGTGTCACCTTGTCTCACTCCTTTTCCAATTTTTATGTGTGTTGTATTTTCAAACAGCCGAATATTTGCACTTGCATTTTCATAGATGTTATTAATAATATTAATGTATGCATCTTCAATATCGCAGGATTTCAGAGCCATTGCAACTGCTGATGGTTTCACCGAATCAAAGGCTTTTTCATAATCGATAAAAGCCATGCACAATGGAAGTTCATATACCCTCGCTCTTTCAATTAGTTCTCTCAGTACGTGGATATGATCTATTGTGCTGTAGCCACTCCTGAATCCAGCTTGTTCTCTCGGTTGAGCCATGTCCAGTGTCACCTTCAAGCGGTGTGAAAGAACTTTAGTGAAGATTTTATAAACCACTGATAGAAGGCTGATAGGTCTGTAGTTCCTGAGATCCTCAATGTCACCTTTTTTATGTAGCAAGATCATTGTTGCGTTGTTCCAATCCTCAGGAATTTTCCCTTCATTAAGGCATCGAGTGAAAATTTGGGCGAGTACTGTTTCGATTTCTCCACTTGCTTCTTGTATGATGTCTACAGTAATTCCTGGAGCTTTCCCCCGCTTCATGTTCTTGATTGCATGTGTAACTTCTGCTGGAAGGACTGGAAGAACTCTGGTACTGGTACCTTTCATGATGTCTGGAGTACATGTATCATCCCTTTCATATAATTTGGAGTAGAAATCTTTCACTCTTGTCAAAATTTCGCCTCTATTTCTTGTTACAGAACCATCTTCTTTTCTCAGTGCCATAATCTGTTTTTTCCCCTTACTGAGATGTCCCTTTGCTATCTTTAGGCTTTGGTTGTTTTCAATTGCTTTCCTTACTAGTTCACAGTTCAATTTCCTTACGTCTTCAGTGATACTTTTTCGTGCTGTCTTGCATAGCTCTATATATTCCACTTTGGAAGTCACATCTTCTTTAGTTGTCCTTATCACTCTTCTTTTTTGCATCAACATTTTGGTTTTTCCTGATAATTTGTTCACATGCAATTTGTTCTTAGACCCAGCTAATTTTATTGCTGTTTCCATAAGATCTTTGGTTACTTTTCTGTTAACTTCAGAAATATCCACTTCTTCCGATGTTAGGCCTTCTAAAGCAGAGAATCTGTTATTCAGTTCCAATTTGAAGGTATTATGGTGTTTTTTAAGGTTGGTTATGTCAATACATTTTGTTTGTCTTATGAGCTTGCTACGTTCGAGTTTAGTGTTGAGGTGCATCTCACATCTCACCAAACTATGGTCACTGCCTGTGTTGAACTTGTTTAGCACACTGCAGTCTTCTATGACGAATTTTTTGTTACACATAATAAAATCAATTTCACTTGTCGTCCCATTTGGATGTATCCATGTCCATTTCCTGTGTGGCTTTTTCTTGAAAAAGGAGTTCAAGATGAAAAACCCTTCTGCCTCTGCAAACTCTACGAGAGTATTTCCACGCTTGTTTCTGTTGCCGTGACCGAATTTACCTACTGAAGTTTCATTCTGTTGCCGTTGCCCTATTTTTGCATTGAAATCTCCCATAATTATCTTCAAGTGCTGCTTACCTTTATTATTTAGATCACGAATTTCCTCATAAAATTCTTCAATTTCTTCTTCAGCATGACTTGTGGTGGGTGCATAAATTTGAATAATCTGAGCCTGGTATCTTCTCGAGAGTTGGATAACGAGTCGTGCAGCTCTGTCAGAGGAACTTTCAACTTCTACAACTTTATCCTTCAGTTTCTTGTTTATTATAAATCCAACACCACTAGTTCTGCCAGTATCTGTCCCACGATAGTAGAAGTGATGTCCACTTTTCAGTTCAATGAGATCTTCTCCTTTTCTCCTTACCTCACTTAGCCCGACGATGTCCCACTTGATCCTTTGTAGTTCCTCTTCCAATTCAAGAAGCCTTGAATCAGAAGATAGGGAGCGTCCGTTATACGAAGCCAAGGTCAGCGTCAGATGGCAGCCTAGTCCGGTCCTCCGGGGATTCTTAGCACCCTCTGCCTTCATGTCGCACTGGCCGCTGCCTTGGCCAGGTACATTCCAGCTGCCGGAGACTGAGGGCCAAGATTTAAGTTGTGGAGTCATTTTGGAGGGGTTTGGCCATAACTCACCACGCTGGCCAAGCGGGTTGGTGAGTGTGGGATAGCATTTCCTCTAATCCCGATGGTATAGTTATACCGCTATTGGCGGTCGTCTGAGCCCCTTTAGTGGGAATAGGATGTACCACGAGAAGGCGGGGTTGACATTTGTCAAGGAGAGGCTGTGATGTTACGCATCACCTGACCTTACATCTCTTTAGTAGTAGTGTATACATTCATAATTTGAGTGCATCCATGTCTCATTTAAGGCTGTCTTTGAATGAGTGTTAGGCTTCATCTTCTGCGACAGATGGCGCAAAATATCCCTCCTTGGGCGTGTTTTTTACGTCTTGAGAGATTGTCCCAGAATTGGCGTCAGTGAATGACTGAAAACCTTACCATATTCAGAATGGAAGTGGTCTGTCGTTGGCTCCACAATGAAAAGACAAAATGCGCGCTGTTACGTTTCAATCAATTACATTGTTTGGGGGTAGAGCTTAGTAGGTAGGCGTAGTTTCTGTCTCAAATTTAAGTGTTTTCTGGTAATGTACACTTTTTCTCTTCAAAAATTGAACGTACAGTAGATTTTAGGATTATCTATATAAGACAAGATTCCAATCTCACTTCAGTGCCCATTGTTTGATTTCTATTTGGCCTAGATAATTAAAAAAATGAGACAGAAATGAGATATTTAGTTTCTTCCACACAGAAACACTGCCAAGATAACTTCTGGCGCCATCTAGCGCCAAATTGGGATACTTTCGATTCAGATAAATTGAATTAAAAAAAAATCTAACAAATTTTTCGGAAAAATAACTGCGACACGTGTTAGCTATGGGTTGTTTTTATTTGTGCTCAAAATTTCAAACTCTAGAAAGTAATGGTTTTCGAGAAAATGTGCACAAAAGAATTTGCATTACAGATATAGGACAGAATTTCTGTTACACTCATTCAAAGATAGCCTTAAGTGCACTGTTTCAAAATTAAACTACTTGTTAGTGACAAAAAACTATTATCTTTAAGTAAAAAACATTTTGATACAAAGAGAAAAAGAAATAAAGAATTACATCAAAACAAATCTTTTATGGTACCCACATAAAATGTTTGTAAAAAGATTGCACATTATATTTTTATGCACGAGTGTGTTCATGAATACTTGGTGAATCAATCGTCACAATCAATTATGGGAGTCTGAAAATTCCCTATTGTAGCGCAAACTTGAAATATTTTAGTGGAAAAGGATCTAAAGTTATGGGATATGTTGTTAAGTATTTCAAAGCTCTTAATGCGCTGTATGGCTCTTTCTAAATGTATACGAGCACGTGCAATTTGTGTTGTGTATTTTGCTTCTTGTTTTGTAAATTGCGGGTTACGTAAAAAGGGAGGTATATTTAGGGTAACTCCTTTTGGCAGCAAATCCCGAATTAAAAATCCTTTGTCAGCAATGATTAAATCTGGTTTTAATAAATCATTCAGATCTGTTTTTTCAAATATTAACCTGTCAGAACATGAGCCAAGGTACCATAGGCTTCCGTATTGTTTCGGGGTGTTTCAATGTAGATTTCAGTGCAGTCAATTAAAAACCTGCAACTGGGGAATTCTTCAACACTAGGTGATGACTGCTGAAATTTAAGGTAAGAAGGCAGCTTGTTTTTATCCAAATGGGTAAACAGAAATAAAGGTTCATGCAATACATGTACCAAAGTGTAAAATAACCTTTCTAATTGTTGTTTCAGATACTGAATACCTTATTGGCAAATCAACAAATGTAGGATGCACTTTAATCTTCGGCCCCAATCGTCTGCTTAAGCTAACGTGCTGCTGGAAGCCGGGAGAAATGTTTCGCGATAGGTGGCGCTGCAGCTGCGTTTTTTGCTCCTTCGCTGCGTGCATTACGTAATCGGTGTGTGTGTGTGTTGTGCGGGAGGAGTGCTAGGGACGCGAAATATGCGGCGTGGGGTATTTTTGAAAAAAAAAGGGGTTTATTTTGTAGTGGAATGTGAGTAGTTCAGTTGTTGTTAAATATTTATAACGACGGAAAAGAAGTGTTTCCTCCTCATTGAGAACCTGTCTGTCTAGTACGAATATTTAAGTAGAAAACATTACGTACTAGGAGAGAACTGTTTGATGATAGCAACCATCACTTCAAAACAGTGTTCAGAGGAAAGACGACAATTTCGTCGGAATAAATATTCTAGAATGTGGTCGGCCAAGCGGCCTTTGTAAATTCCATTAGATAGTGTGCGTTTGAGGGGCCACCAATTGCTCTCAACACCTTGCGTATGCGCCCCAGTAGTCGGATCGACGAAATTGAGTGAGTGGTTTACTGACAGATGTTGGAAACCACAGGATGGGAAATTGCGGTACGCAGCCCACTGATTCGTCATTATAGTACTTCCAGGTTGAACATGTTTCTGGATGAGAGGCAGCAATGTGTGAGCAGAGCGGTTTTTCTACGGGCCGATTTGATGATAGCAACCATCACCCTGAATCGTTTCGAATCTCGTTCAAAGATGCCAAGGATCCAGGTGCCCTCAGCGAGACGACCACGATTATACTTCCGCTTCCCAACCTTCGCCTCATCCACTTCTACGATGACACCAGGGCCTCCAAACTGTCCTTCGCCTTGTTCATAAGCTACCATAAACTCTGCGACTAGTTCTTTGCAATACTGATAATAGTCACTGACTGTCGCAGAAGATGTGAAAACCTCACCCTGGGAAGATCCCTCAATTGCATCATCGTAGGACAATCATTTGGCGAAAAAATACAAAAGAGTCATCACTTTGTCAAGAGGAATACAAGCAGCTTCAAACCACGTCCCAAGTAAAAGGGAACACCACATGGCTACTGACAGAGCTACAACACGCGCTGAAAAAAAAAACACAAGCCACGTATTGTTTAGGACAGGGAGAACAGAAGTAACTATACAGGATTCACGGCTCACGCACGCAGCAAACAGCGTTTACGTAACACACACAACGCGGGAGAAAACGCCGACGCAGCTGCAGCTCCACCTATCGCGAAACGTTTCTCCCGGCATTCCATTGGCACGATAGCTGAAGCAGATGACGGGGGTCGAAGTCTAAAGTGTAGCCCAAATGTGTAGTTTTGCCCTGCATATCTAACACCAATGAAACCCCCTTTCCCAACTCGGTCGTTGCCATCCCTCAAAATCAAAGATCTATCGAAATAATAATAAAGATTCAAGAAGGACAGCAGCATCGACGTAAAAAAAAATATTGGAAGGGAGAAAAACTCAGAATTCACATTTCACCCAAATATTGACAAAGCCCAATAAATCTCCCGAGAAAACAAATATACATATATAAGTTTTTAAAATCAATTAAAGAGAATAAATAGTACACGAAAAAATTACGAGTAAAAAATATTGGACGGAAGAAAGACACTTCTTTCCTCCAAAAATTTGTCAAAGTCCAATAAATCTAACGAGAAAAAAAATCCTCAGACTGCACCATAGGGTAGAGGGTAGAACATAACCAACACCTTTGCAACCCCCACTCGTTTGTTGCCATCCCTCAGAGACCCACTGAAATAATAAAGTTCCAAGAAGCACCGCTAGGGGGCAGCACATCAGCATAACCAATACCTAAGCAACCCCTTTTCCCACTCGGTCGTTGCCGTCCCTCAAAATCAGAGATCCAATGAAATAATAAAGTGTCAAGAAGCAACGCTAAGGGGCAGCACATAAGCATCGACCCAGCACACTAGCGCCACCTACATCCTCACCCCTGTCACGCCCCCTCGTCAGTCTGCTGCCTCAGGATCAGCTTCGTGATCAGCCAATGTTAAGTTTATGGGGGCCGATCCTGGGGCAGAATGCCCCCCTTTTTCTCTACTGTTTTACGATTTAGAACAGCGTCGTAACGACGCTGTTCTAAATCGCACGGTTTGACGTAAAACTTTGGCGCCCCTTAATTTTAAATCAAAATTGAAAATTTTCAAAGCATTTCAGTGATCCTGACAAAGTTATCTTTAAACTTTAAAGCATTTTGAAGCAGTAAAGCTAAGACACCCTTTTGAATTTTTTGGTTTTCAGACTTTTTTTAAGTGTAGAAGTGGTAGAAAAATTCAAGCAGACAATGTTTCAAAGCGCTATTATTTTTTTTTGTATGTTTTTTGGTTTTCGTACTTTTCTATGCATTCGAATCTTAAGACCTATATGCATGCCATTTTTCAGATCTCTAAGTAACTTAGAAGTGGTCAAGCAATTTACAAAAAGTTCAAGCAGACAATGTTCCAAAGCTGCCATTTTGATTTTTTTTTTCGTACTTTTCTTGGTACACGGACCTTAAGACCTACCAGCATGCCAATTTTTAGATCTCTTGGTCATTCAGAAGTGGTCGAACAATTCGACGACGAACTCCTATTTTCCCTCTTCACGTCTTTAAAAGCGTCGCTACGTCATTAAGCATTTCGTCACTACCAGTTTGATTGTAGCCTGTCCTTTCACCCAATGAGAAGAAAATGCTAAAAATAGCTGCGTCGCCATGGCGGCAGGTCACGGGACCAGAACTTTCCTATGTGGTTAATGCTGAAGCCAGAGTAAGCTGCTCGTTTCTTTCCTTTGCGTCTTTAAAAAATGCTTAAAAACCAGAAAATGACTTTTTCTTAAAAAACATTTTTGTAAAAAAGGGATGACAGTTGTGAGTTTATGTTGTAAAAATTGCAATGCGTTATGATTGATAGTTTGCCGTATATCCGGTTTTTTAATGGATCCCATCGCGAAATAGAGAATTTTGTAAAATATAAAAATTTAATTTCTCATAAACTAAATCGAAATTCGAACAGAAAGGTGACACCGAATTTTCGAGGGTAATAAGCACGTCTTTTGAATCCGTTCTGACGCAAATTAAATTTGTCAAAACTATTCAAAGTCAATGGAACCGGTATGGAAAACAATAGTATCTGACGGAAAACAGAAGTTTCTCAATCGAGTTTTTAATCCCTCAGATATTGCTGTAAACGGAATCGTGAGCTTACGCCCTCAAGTTGTAGACTTGTGCGTTTAAAAAAATATGAATTTAAATGAGAAATATTTCGCACCGGAAACGCTCTCCAACACAGAAATAATTTTTCAAAGCGGACTCTTAGAAACAGAGATACCGACAAAAATAAGATGTGACTTTACGTTTCCTGGTGGGAAAAACCATGCATTATTTTAGGAAGAAAGTATTCTCAAAAGATTATTCAATATGAGCGGTATCGGTCTAAGAAAAAAAAATTAGTCGAGTTTTCAGGAGCCCAGATTTTTTTTTTTTGATTGGAGGTTTAACGACCACCGTGAGCAACTCAATGGGCTATAAGCAGTCGCCCGTCCCTAATTTAGGGTCACTGGTTCCAGGGAAGGGAAAGAGCCAGTACCGTAAGACAAACACAACATCCATGCCTGACCGGGATTCGAACCCGGACCCCTTACAGACGAATGATCATAGGCCAACGCCTTAGACCACTGCGCCACCGGGGCGGCTCCCAGATTTTGCTACAAATACATCAGAAGCAGAAATTAGCAATTATGTCCCCTGGTGGCCAAACCATTCTTTACCAAACATTAGAAATTATATGAAAAATATTTTTCATCAGCTGTTGCATGAGATACAGGACGAATTTTCCAAATCGGAGTTTTACAAGCAGAAATAACGCAGAACACGAAATTTACCTTTGCGCTCTCTAGCGGAAAGTCTATGATTTAGTTGAAAATTTTGAATTTGTATGAAAAACATTTCGCATCGGAAACACTATCCAACAAAGAAGGAATTTTTCAAATCGGACTCTTAGAAGTAGAGATATTGACAAAAATAAGATATACGTCTACGCCCCCTGGCGTAGAAACCATGCATTATTTTAAGAAGAAAACGCTCCTAAAAGGTTTGTCGACATGAGTAGTATCGGTCTACAAACGATTTTTTTTTTGAAATCGAGATTTGAGCTCATTTTTTGCTGGAAATACATCCGAAGCGGAAATTAAGACTTACACCCCCTGGTGGCCAAACCATTTTTTACAAAAATTAGAAGTTATGTGCGAAGTATTTCCCATCGGGAGCTGTATTCGATGCAGAAATAATTTTTCAAATCGGAGATTTAGAAGCAGAGATACACAGCCTTTGCACGTGACGTCACAAAACTGTCTGCTAGACTTCCGGGTGGTTAGAAAGTACCCGAGCTGGCCTCTCTCCATGCTTTTCAATGGCTGCTGCTGCTGCTGTAAATAGAGTTGAAAAAAACTGTTCTTTCTGACAAACTTTGTCATCTTAATGTGGTGGAAAAGCAACGTTACGAAGAAAAGCTTAGAAATAATGGCATAGAAGATCCATATGACATACCTGAAAGATATTTTTATCATCTGGAAGTTTGTGTTGCTACGGACCTTCCTGATCTGAACTATCACAATATTTATAACTATTTAATAGGCAGTTTTTCGTGTTATACCGGAAAAGCTTATAAAAGCCTTGACGCATATAAATATTTTACCAATGGGTGTGTTAGAAATGTATTAATTCTGAAAACGGAAAAGTTCTTACACGGTGTAAGGCATATTGTTACATTTCTGACTGGTTCCAGTGTGTATTGTAATTAAAAAAAAAAAAAGGAAAATATCGACTTATCATATCCCGAAAAACGGACTATTTTTCCACCAAAAAGAAAACAGATCCGGGGAAAAGGACGACACAATAATGCATTACAGCACCCTTTAATTCTATGTGGACGTATATCCTTAAATTTTGGTTCGGAAAAAAAAGGCATCTGTTTCAGTATTAGAAATCAGTAACAGTACAAAATCTTGAAAGTTAACGAAAGCTTAGCAATTTCTGATTCGATAGCAAACTTAATCCGTCATGCCCTGACTCAGAGCATTTAAAACAGAATAGCAAGGATTTACGTAAAAACTTGAAAATAAATAAGCGTGAGCAAGAAAACGTACCGATAAAAATTCGACTATTAACCTAGTAAAATATGCAAATTTATGATACTTGAAAAGAAGTGTTTACTGCAGATCCTGTCGGCCTGGGTGACCATGCCTTCCGATTTACGGCTGTTTTCCATAATATCAGGCGTTTTTGTGCCGTTGGAAAGCGATAAAAGTAAATTCCATAACTTTACTCGTACTTTGAGAAGCACCCATACGCCACACAACTTTTAACCATTTCTGAAATTTTCAAACAATCGAGTGACAGAGGGCCCAGAAATCGTTTCCCCATGTTAATCCTGTGGGAACATTAGCAGCCGAACTTTCTCTTAACCACCCGGAAGTAACCGTGACGTCAAAAATGACGTCGGTGCAAAGACTCTATGGGGGAAACGCAATTTACCTTTACGCCCCCGAGCGGAAAGTCTACGAATTACTTGGAAATTTTAAAATTATATGCAAAACATGTCACACTGGAAACACTATCCAACATAGAAGGAATTTTTCAAATCGGACTCCAGAAGCAGAAATACTGACAAAAATAAGATGTACATCTACGCCCCCTGGAGGATTACTTACTTTGCATTACTTTAAGAAGAAAATGCTCCTAGAAGGGTTGTCGGCATGAGTAGTATCGGTCTACAAACGACTTTTTTTCAATCAAGAATTTAGAAGCTCATATTTTGCTGCAAATACAAGCGATAATTAAGACTTACGTCCCCTGGTGGCCAAATAATTTTTTTACAAAAATTAGAAATTATGCGCAAAGGATTTCCCATCAGGAGCTGTATCCGGTGCAGAAAGAATTTTTCAAATCGGAGATTTAGAAGCAGAGATATAGGGTGGAAACCCATTTACCTTTACGCCCGCTTGCGGAAAGTCTATGAATTACTTGAAAATTTTGAAATTATATGAAAAACATGTCACACTAAAAACACTATCCGACAAAGAAATCATTTTTCAAATCGGACTCCTAGAAGTAGAGATATTGACAAAAATATGTTATACATCTACGTTCCCTGGCGGAGAAACCATTCAATATTTTAAGAAGAAAATATTCCGAAAAGGTGTATCGACGGGAGTGGCATCGGTCCACGAAAGAATTTTTTCAGTCAAGGTTTTAGAAGCTCAGATTGTATGGCAAATACATCAGAAGGGAAAATTGACACTTACGCACCCTGGTGGCCAAAGTATTCTTTACCAAAAATTAGAAATTATATGCAAAAGATTTTCCTTCAGAGCAGTATCCGCTGAAGAAAAAAATTTTTAAATCGGAGTTTTAGAAGAAGAGTAATCGGGGAAAACGTAATTTACTTTTACGCCCCTAGCGGAAAATCTATGCGTAATTTGAAAAATAATTATACCTGAAATACTCTTCGACATAAATGGAATCGAAAGATAAAATAATTTTTTCAATCAGATGTTTAGGAGCACATATGTGGAATAAAACGCATTTTTGAATTCGACATCATCTGCAGTTACGCCCTATAGCGGCGAAATTGTACATCGTAAAAAAAACGAAATGAAGGGTCATCATTTGCATATTTCAAGCTTCCCAATGCAAAAAGAATTTTTCAAATCGGACTAATAGTTGCAGAGATATGGTGTCTACAAACGTACAAACCAATAAGCGCGATCTTTTTTTACAAAAGACGTGCTAAAAAGAGCGACTAGGTTAAAAAATTTTGCTATGACTCTACATGCATACAAACTTTGGTCGTTCTGTTGCTGTTAGCGTATCCGAAACCCGAACTGATAGCACTTTTTTGTTTACCTAAGCTTTGAAATACAATAACTCTTAAAATATTGCCAGAATCGACAAACAGTTTATTCCAGCGTATTCTACGAATAATTCTCTACAAACGATGTAAATTTCATATTTTTGTGTTCAATACTTTTTGCTCTGCGCGCTCGAAAAGCACGAGTGTCGCGAAATTTCTAAAATAGCGGCTGCAGCGACAGTTACTTTTTTTGGAATAAAGAGATATATTATGATTCTACATACTTTTAGGTTTCAGGAAATCCAGCTGTAATGATCGAAAAATTGATTTAATGCTTAAAGCATTTAAAAATGACATGTATTAACATGACATTTTAGCGGAAAGCAACGTTGTAAATAGTTGGACATGTATACAATTCATTTGTTTTAAACAACAAAAATTTCTGTGTGACAACTTACGTTATATTATTTCTTTAGATCAGGACATGTCCTTTTATCATGAAAAATACTGGAGCACTGTCACATTTTCGTTTTCTTGTAGTTTTTTCAGCGAGAGGCACTTCACCGCTGGTTGAAGTTAGAGGGTCATTAATTGCTGAGGTTTGTTTGTTTTGGACACCTTTCTTTGGATTTTGTGTGAGTGGTTTAGGGCAGGAGATGCTTGCACCAAGTTCCATTCCCTGGTTGGTGATAAACCTGTGGGCTCAATGACTTCAGGTCCAACACTTAGAATGTCAACGGTATTACACTGGTGTGCAAAAATTAAGGACGAAGAAGAGAAATCAGCATAATAGCGGAACTAGCAGGCAGAACGGACCGAAAGACCACTCAGGAGATAGACTAGGATCCGGTACGGTAGGCCATGCGCATATATGCAGCATGACGTAGGGGAGGGGGAATATCGGAAGGGTATAAAGCACACGGGTGGTGTACGCTCAGCAATTCGATGAAAGCTATTGCACGGTGTACATCGGTTTGAGCGACGTCGAGTTGCTGCCACCGTGTGATATGGCCAACAGGCAATCCAGTAGACGACATCTGGATGACTTTACCCAAGGTCGCGTCATTGGAAAGTTGGAAGAAGGCCGAAGTGTGGCCGAGGAGTTCGAGATCGCTCACAGCATCGTTTCACGAGCTTGGAGAGCATTTCAAACGACATAAACAGCTGTCCGAGAGTTCAGCTGTGGTCGTCCACGAGCAACCACGGCGGCGGACGACAGGTATATTGTCTTACAGGCGAGAAGAGAGACGGCATCCAGCGGGATAAATCGCAAGGCGCATGCGCAGACAACTGGACGTCCGTTATCGCGTTTCACCGTGGGCAGGAGGCTGCACAAAGGTGGTCTATTTGCACGACGGCCAGTACGGTGTGTGCCATTAACGCCTGCTCATCGGAGACGGCGGTTTCTGTGGTGCCAGGAACACAAGAACTGGAGACATCAGCAATGGGGTCGAGTTCTCTTTACGGATGAGAGCCGATTCAGTCTGACGAGCGATTCTGGACGTATACACATCTGGAGAGAAAGCTGGGAGCACGCAATCACACCTCCAACATCATCAAAAGGGACCGGTTTGGAGGTGGCGGAGTTCTCGTTTGGGGAGGTATCATGCTTGGTAGCCGTACTGACCTCCACATCTTCCAAGGAGGTTCAGTCACTGGTGTCCGCTATTGTACCGAGGTTCTCCTGCCTCACGTACGTCTGTTTAGAGGTGCTACGGGTCCTGAGTTCCTCTTCATGGACCACAACACTACACCTCATCGTACAGTGGCTGTCGCAGAGCTGTTGGAGAGTGAAGATATTCAACGCATGGATTGGCCCGCAAGGTCTCCGTACGTAAATCCAATCGAACACGTGTGAGACCTTCTCGGGAGACGCTTGGCAGCATGTCACCAGCAGCCATCGACGATTCCGCAGCTGCGATTGGCGCTGCAAGAGGAATGTGCCGCGATGCCTCAACAGGTCCTTAACAACCTCGTCCTCAGCATGGACAGACGTTGTAAATCCTGCAACGCAGTCAGGGTTGATCATATCCTATACTAAAGACTGGATTTTTCTTGTCAGCCGCCTGTCACATGGACGTTTCTGTTTTCTGCCCAGTTGTGCTCGAAGCTACCTTTTCAATATAGTGCCTTTGCATGCTTTGGATTCCTTGTTTGGACGGTTTTGCTCACTTGTCCCATATTCTTATATCTTGGGGATCTTATGGTATGATTTGAGTCGATGTGGAGCACTTCTGCACGACGTTACATTCGAAAAACCGTCTCGTCCTTAATTTTTGCACGCCAGTGTATTATATCTCTTACAATGTTCACTGGCCGCCCCGGTGGCGCAGTGGTCTAAGGCGCTGGCCTCTGATCATTCGTCCGTAAGGGGTCCGGGTTCGAATCCCGGTCAGGCATGGATGTTGTGTTTGTCTTACGGCACTGGCTCTCTCCCTTCCCTGGAACCAGTGACCCTAAATTAGGGACGGGCGACTGCTTATAGCCCATTGAGTTGCTCACGGTGGTCGTTAAACCTCCAATCAAAAATAAATGTTCACTGCAACGTCTGGTGAGTTTGAATCAATCCTACAAATAACACCTGGACGATCAGCTGAAAACACACATTCGTGATTGGTAAGGACACTGGTACTGGTTTATATAACTTGGCAAGCACTGAATGCGAATCACTTTCCATTTTTTAGATAAATCCTCATCAACGGACACTAAAACAGTTAAAACATCGTTTTTTTTATTGGAATTTTTACGACCACCGTGAGCAACTCAATGGCCTATAAGCAGTCACCCGTCTCTAATTTAGGGTCACTGGTTCCAGGGAAGGGAAAGAGCGAGTGCCGTAAGACAAACACAACATCCATGCCTCACCGGGATTCGAACCCTGACCCCTTACGGACGAATGATCAGAGGCCATCGCTTAGACCGGGACGGCAAAATCATCGATCACTACGGTTTTAACGATTGGAAGCATTCTAACTAAATGAATTGAAGGTGAATTCGATGGCAGGAAATGTTTTGAAGTAAACACTTTTTTACAGATTATGGATTCTTTAAGCAGTAATTTAGCAAACAGGAGGAAATCATTCGAAGTTGTTCTGGAAAGCTTTGATCTCTTTAGGGATTTGAAAGAGACCAATGCAATACTCGTGACATAGAGGTTAGATTAAATAAACCTGTTCATAGGTACCAAGAAGACATAGAAAACTTTCTAAACAACGGTTGTCTACATTTCCAGTCACATATGAATGCCAAAAACTTGAACACACCGCGAGATATGTACATTTTCATCATTGATAGCAATCTTCCGAGTACATTTCCAAATTTAGAAATAGCTTTGAGAATGTTTTTAACTTTACCAGTCACAACCGCCGCCCCGGTGGCGCAGTGGTCTAAGGCGTTGGCCTCTGATCATTCGTCCGAAGGGGTCCGGGTTCGAATCCCGGTGAGGCATGGATGTTGTGTTTGTCTTAGGGCACTGGCTCTCTCCCTTCCCTGGAACCAGTGACCCTAAATTAGGGACGGGCGACTGCTTATAGCCCATTGAGTTGCTCACGGTGGTCGTTAAACCTCCAATCAAAAAAAAAAAAAAAAAACCCAGTCACGACCTGTTCTCAGGGCCGGCTTCATAGGTGTGCGACCTGTGCAGTCGCACAGAGCCCCGCACCTAGATGGGACCCGCGCCCGTGTTGGTATGATGTTTTTGAATTTTTCGTAATTGTTTTTTCTTGTATTAAAAATAAATGACACTTAACGATGTAAAAATGGCATTTTTTAAAATTTTTTATATCATTACACTTCATTGCCTTAGTGAACAGAATTCAAGTATATTGGGTCCGTCGGGATGACTCACTGTATCAATGAGAAAGAATTTGGATTAATGACATCATATACTGCATATAATCATCTAGATCTCTCTGGAACGCTGACGTCACAACTACGTCTGCATTCTGCCGCAATCACACGCGGTCAGTTTGGTTTTCCGCGTGCGTGGGCGGCGAATCTCTGGCAGATGGTTTATCAATAAAAAAGTGAAAAACGTATCTTTGTGATTTTTTTATGAAACTGGCTGAAATTTCAATTATAACACTACAACTGACAGATCGATTGTACCTGACGACGACGACTGACGGCGAATTGATAAATTGCAACATAACGCCGATTCGGGATTCTCAGGACACTAGACCCCTGCCACTGGTTCCCAGAGACTCTTACAAGCAAGCCGCGGACCAGTAAAATTTCACAAATTGCTTCGCGGACCGACCGGCACGAAGTTGCTTTTATGTACAAGGACGTTTGTGCAGACCTGTTTTTACTGGGCAAATTCGGAAATCTCTACCATTTCTCAAGTTTTCCTCCGTTTCCGCGGACTGGCAGAAATCTCGTGACGGGCCGGTGGTGTTTGGGAAACATTGCACTAGACTGCCATCGCACTCACCTCATTTGAGCTACAAAGCTGAAAGCTCCCACTATCCACTGAAACAAATTATAATGAACTGTAGAACGTGGCCAGCAAAAGAATTTTTCTTCCTAGAAGTAAAAAGACAGAGAGATAAGGTAAGAGTTTTCTAAAAATTGCATTACTCATGTAGTATTGTACGCACGGTACGTCTTTAGAACCTCAATTTTTCAAATATGAATCATTAAAAATGACACTTCCTGTGATCCTAAACGATAGCTATTTTTTTTTATTTTGGATAAATTACAGTAATTTTTGCCATCAGCACGCATTTCGACGAGGTGCGGGAATTATACAGGGTGATTCATAAAGACGTATACAGTTTCAACGAACTATAAAACAAGAACAATGTAAGATATTTTATGTTACCGCTAACAGAATTGTAGGGAAATGTTTCAAGTTTTTTTAGAGAAGTCACAGATGTTCTATGTGTGCACCCTTAGTCACACGACACACATCGAGCCGGTAATCCATTTCCACCCAAACGTGAGGTAAGATATCTGAATCAAGTGCAGTGATAGTGGCTGTGATACGCTGTTTCAGTTCGGCTAGATCAACAGGAAGGGGAGGGCGAATAACTTGTCCTTTACGTACCTCCACAGAAAAAAGTCACAAGTTGTTAAGTCAGGACTTCTGGGTGGCCATTGGGCCAGTGGCAGTTGTAGTCCGCGGATCGTCCAATCCATCGGTGAGGAAGATGTTCATCGAGACAATCTCGCACGTCGCCTAACTAGTGCGGTGGTGCACTATCCAATTGGAGAATAAAGTTGTCACTGTCGTCCTGCAATTGTGGCCTCAACCAAAGACTTATCATATCCAGAAAAGAGCCTCCCGTGACAGTTTTCTCGTGAAAAAAGAAGGGGCTGCACACATTCTTTTTTAACACAGCACAGAACACATTTACCTTAGGGAATCTCGCACGTGTTGCACTGTAAATCTGGGATTCTCCGTTCCCCAAAAGCGAACATTGTGCTTGTTTACCTGACCACTCACGTAAAATGCAGCTTCATCGGTGAAAACTATGTGATCGGAAAAATCGTCATTTTCAAAACGGTGCTGCATTTCGGCACAAAATTCAAAGCGCTTTGTCTTGTCAAGGTCAGTGAGATTTTGCAACACCTGCACTTTGTATGGAATCCTTTTCAGCTTTTTTCTCAAAATTCTCCAGACAGTTGGCTGTGAAATCTGCACTTCACGACTCACCCTCCGCTTTGATTTTTCCGGGCTTCGTTGAATTGCGGTGTAAACACTATCGACGACTTCTTCCGATACACGCGGTCGTCCAGGACTTTTAAGTTTGCACAAACAGCCCGTAGTTTCAAATTTTTTATGCCAATCGTAAATAGATTTTCTGGTTGGAAGTTCTTTTCCGAATCGTGATCGAAAAGGCCGTTGCACAACAGTTACAGATTCCAATTTGCTCAATTCAAGAACACAAAACGCCTTCTCCACTGCAGACGCTGCCATTTTGACTGACTAGTCACATGACACGCGCTATCGCCCACGTCACTTCCCTCAGTAGCGGGGCACAAACTTTATGAGTACATCTACCTAATGGTTCGAAGTTGTGGTCCGTATCTTCAACTGTTACTGTTTTACTGCATCTGGAAACTGTATACTTCTTTATGAATCAGGGTGTATTTTGTAGCTTCAATTCAATCAACTTCAATTTGATCTGACAATTAATATAGCGTAATCTTAAAATGTCTCTTTTTATTCTTCAGTGAATAATAATAACAGTTTATTATAACTCATGAATAAATAATATTCCTTAGTACCCAGTGGCGGCTGGAGCTCCTGTGAGTGTACGTGATGCGACTTACCGAATTACACAGGTCTGCGACCCCCACTACCACTAAAGGCCTTAGAAATTGGGCAATGGGATCATCTTGGTCATCGGGGTAAATACCCGAGAGCAGATTTTCGTAATTACATATAAATTAATATGATTATTCATTTTGTTCACCTCTTTGGCATTAATGGTTAAATTTGTAATCATATACTCGACACAGTATTAAGCCTAATATTTTGCGAAATATACGGCTTGATTAATTTGCCCCGATTTCAGTTGCCTAGAAAACATTACTCATTTATTTTTATTTATTTATTTATTTATTTATTCTGAAAATAGGTTTTATTCAATTTCATATTTTTAATACGAAACTTTTTTGCAGTGTGCTTCAATATATAATTCAGTCAATCACTCTTGCACCTTTATTATTTGCGCTTCTTAATGCACTTTCCCACATTTCGCCTTCTGAGCTACTATCAAATCTGCTGTTAGTCGACCTAAGGGCTTTACTTCAATTTTTCCCTCCAAAGTTCTTAAAGAAAATGGTAGTTTCAACAAAGAATCTACTGAATTAATAGCAGTCTCCATTCATGAAATTAAAAGATTACGAAAACCACAGAATAAAGAAAACAAAATTCAAAGCACAGATAGATTTTAACTGACTGATCAAGCAAACGTTTTCAGAGCACAGAAACAAACAAACAATCAGATAAGTTTTCCCTCTATTCTATTGGTCAACTGCCCTGCTCCCAGTTCCGATGAGAGAAAGAGGGGAATGGGGGTCTTTGGTTTCAACGCCGTTTGCTGAAGGCGATCTTATATCGTGCTGAGAGAAATACAGCACGCTGGAAACCCTTGTGGCCGGCTTGACAAGAGGACCCCCAAGTAAGGTGACCAGATATCGGCACACCGATTTGAAGACAAAAGGGCGTGGCGTCCCCAAATCGGCATTTCATTTGGGGACACATACGTACTCACAATAAATATGCAAATATTTTTGTCACAAAACTGCATTGCTTCAATAAGTGTGATATTACACATTAAAATCTGTGTCTTAAAAGAATATATCTTGTAGAATGTTGGTAGTTTGCATTGACAAAGCAGAACTATGATGGCGAGAACATATTAGCAAAAGTGAAATGCTTTACCTTAGGTACATGCGCTGGATTAAATTTAGGCTGCACACCATAGCAATTGCATGGCGAATTTTTCATTTTGCCACAGTTTTTGGAAAAACTCAGAACAAGTACAGTCGAAATTTGACAGCGCCAGTGGTGCATTGACCTAGTGGAGGCTACTGACCATTCGCACGAGTGGGTACGGATTCGAGTCCCGAATGAGGCACGGGTGGTGTGTTTGTCTTGCAACACTTGCTCTCTCCCTTCCCTAGAACGAATGTCTCCAAATTAGAGACAGGTGACTGCTTATAGTCCTTAGAGTTGCTCCTAGTGGTCGTTAAACCCAGAAAGAAGAAAAAAGTCAAAAAATTTGTTTTCACAAGAAGCATGTTGGAAAATTAGTACAACGGAAACTACTTTTAAGAACATTTTTCATTGGAAATCTAAAGTGTTAATGAGGAAGTGTAAATTCGAGGACATTTGGGGTCAAACATTAAAATTTGAGGACAATTTGCGTCCCCAAAGGACGTTTTTGGGGACAGTAAACTAAATTCGAGGACTGTCCTCAAGAATTGGGGACGTCTGGTCAGCTTACCCCCAAGAGGTGTGTGGTGTAGGAGGCACGAATGACACGCTGTTGGGGCCATGCTACTCGATTTACAGCACGAAAGACCAAACGGGTAGGTGGCAACAGAACCACGCTGTTATTCCCGTGTGCTAACCGACACCACAGACCACGGTGTATGATAGTGCCACAGACCGAAAGACGAACAGGAGCCTTGATTACGGCCCGTCTAAAAATCTGATTTGGGGCTGGCAGAAAATCATAAGCATGCACTTTCAGCTACAATAAACAATACGAATATGAATTCCAAATTTTTTAGCGTGCTGCAGGACGGCAGCACATAGTCACCGACCGCCACTGTTAGTACCACCATACTTATTAAGCTTCATGAGAAAATGAAAAAATGTGGTTTCTCTACCTGGCCCCGCCCTTCTATTCAAAAACGTTCCAAAGTCAAAGCGCATTTAGTGTAGAACTCGATGGGAAAGTGTAGAACTCGATGGGAAAAGGGCCCCGCATTTTTGTTTTGCACTGGGGCCCGCAAATTGTGCAGCCGGCCCTGCCTGTTCTGCTGAAAGATCATTTTCAGCAGTCTCAAGAATAAAAAATGAAAAAAGGACTTTATTGGGAGAAAAAAAGTTTAACTCACTCATGATAATGTGTGTAGAAAAGGACATGACTCTAGGTATAGACTGTTGTTCAGTAACTGACAATTTTGCCCCTGCAAGGGCCTGTAAAAAACCGATGATCATGCTATAATTATGGTGCAGTCAGACATTGGGTGGCAAAGTGGAGAATTACGTAAGTGTTAATCAAATTTTCATTTGCATCGTAAGTGTTCATTAAGATTGTTTTAATATTCGCTTCTTTTCCCACATTGTGTCTTTTCTGGTGCATTATATTGTTTTACAATAATAAATGTTATGTATTTATTTTTCACAAAATCCTGAAGGTCAAAAATTTGAAACTTACACTGGTACACTATGAAATAGACCTACTATGTTTTTCACTAATACGTCGTAATAAATATCATTGCAAACACTCCAGACAAACAGAAGCATAAACGCAATGAGCCCGCACTAGGGATTGACTGTATCCCCAACAGTGCTCGAAACGGAAATTCTGAAGTGCAATATGCTCAATTTAGCTGAAAATCATCCGGAAAAATATTTAGCTGAAAATCACCCGGAAAAACATTTTGCTGAAAATCATCCGGAAAATATCTTTCCGAAAAAAACTCCAAAACTGAAAAAGTAAAAAAAAAAATCAGTGGAAGAAAAACTCCTTTGTGTGAAAATGTAATTGACAGTTTCGTGAAATACTGTTGCACCATAAGTGAGAAACGATGGCGGTCGGTCAGTTGGTTGCTTTGTGGATCCAGCAGGCACTACTTATCTACACCGAGGACTGGGGTCACACGTGTTTATAACGAGGAGTCTCCACCACGGGGACAACGGATTAATGAGATTTCCGAACCTCGGCTAATCATAGTTATTCAGCTGGACTTGAACCCAGAACTTTTAGGTCCCGAGCCAAGAAGACAGCCTCCTTCCAATAAGGACTTTCATGAAGTAGAAAGTTGGGCAATTAGAAATTCCGCGATCAGAATGAATATTCAATCTTAAATTAATAGCAAACTGACCACCCTCAAAAGAAAGAAAAAAAAGTCCGAAGTATGGAAAAAGTTTATCCTCATTGCTGCAAAACTAAAATTTCTGTTTCATCTATTACTCCCAATTCTTCATTCTATGAAAAAGCTCTTCAAATTGAATATATTAAGTTAATTATATAATAAAAATTACAAACATCTTTAGTGGAATGATCTGGGGCTTGGCCAAGATGTGATAATGCGCTATGGGTAGCTTCATTTTCACCCTTTGAAGGACTGAATTTATTGCTGAGGAGTACACCACTCTCCTACCTTTTACGGTTCCCACACAGCTATTTCTCGAGAGCACGAGGCGCATAAGGTTTTTATGTTTAAGAATGCGCGCTCCTAACTCATGGATAAAAAAAATCATTTCTGCAGTTCCCACTACTAAAATTAGTGACGGTATAGGGCCAGACATATCAATTCTTAGATAAAACCTTTAGTTTCCCGCCGTATAGCGAGCTAGCGCCTCGCCTTTACTATACGATCTGGCTATCAAGGCGTCTGAAGGCGTCCTTGTGTAGAAGAATAATTACCTCGACAAAACTCAGTCCAGTACACGGAAATAAACACAACAGCAAGACTTTATTATTCCGATAACATTTGTTTCACGGGTTTCCGATGACTTTCCGATCAGGTTCCCGTACTGACCACGTGCTACCTTTCCACAATTCTTTCTGCGATACCCGTTGGACGAAGGAATCCTCCTTCCTGTTCACCACGTTGCACTTCTGCGATAACCACAGCCCTTCTGTCAAAAACCGGTGTCCAAAGCAGGACCCTCTCTCCTTGACGACCGAAGCTCAACTGTCTCACTCAATTCTTCTCGCCCTTTCTGTCCTCTACCACACATGCGCAAAAAAAACTGGTTTCCCCGGTCAGCACGTGAAATACCTGAACTCAGGAATGCCGTCGGATACCCGCGGGCGATTACAACCTTGCACCTATACAAAAGCGGTATGACAACTTGTTTAACAGAAGCACTCGAGCAGCTGACTCTTCAAGGTCAGGTGCCCCAGGTGTTCATGCACCCCTCTCTTAATCCCACACAGGATTAAAATTGTACCACGTGGGTGGTGGAGAATATCAGTTCTTATCTGAAACATCAAAATGGCGGAATGAAACGTCCGTCCGCACGTGTTCATCACAATATTAAAAGTAAATAAATTCATAATTGACAGTTTGATTGCGGGCGACCCTTACAGGCCCCTACCAAATGAACGAGAGATACGGTCTTTTGCCGTATTATCGAGTCAGTCTCTTCACTTGCCTGCAGATCTTAGGTGACACAACATAATACACTTGACCACTTCTCGCTCGTTCTGTCGCACGTTATGTAACATATACACTTGTACCACCCTGAGACCTGTGTATCTCCACCTGTGCCGTGATACATTCTCACCATGGCGCTGCCCTACTCTTTAAAACTGAGTCCTGACAACGCATCGGCGTGAGGGATTAGTTTGCCGGCGACATGAGATTAATTGCGTACCTCCCCACTGACGTCTCTCCCACTTCTCTCGAAAAGAACTTCTTCGAGCTGCTCACCAGCTCCTGTAACTCCCTTAGCTGCTCCCGAGTTATCCTCTCCCTATCTATCTTGATTTCTTCAGATTCTTTTGCTTCCTCCGTTTTCCTCGCCGAACTCCTCGTCGGTCTCAAAAATTACTCCGACTACACTGATCCGGGGCTTAAACTCTCTTAGCTTCCCCATGTGTACATGCCGAAGCTGCCCGTTTCCTAGTTCAACTACATAGCTATTGGACCCCCGTTTCTCAGTTATGTGTACTGGGCCGGTCCACCTAGCATACACCTTGTTCTTGGAGTCCGGGATCAGGGCAATCACTTGGTCTCCCACCTGAAAGGATCTCTGTCACAGTCGACGGTTATAATACGACGTATACCGTCGCTGCTGTTCCACCTCCACCTCCTCCACTTGCTTAGCCGCCTTCTCCATGCGCTCCTTCATTTGCTGCAGGTACTGCTCCGCCGATACTGATATGCCAACGGGCAGCCTACATTCCCCCGCCCAATTTTTCTTCAGAATGGCTAGCGGTCCAATGGGCTCTCACCCGTATAGCAACTGAAACGGGGCCGCGCCCGTTGTAACATTGGGAATCTCTCTATAGGCCCATAATAAATATGGTAAAGCCTTATGCCACTGCCGAGGATCCTCCCTTATCACATGATGCAGCATTCCTTTTAAAACCCTGTTGAATCTCTCGACAAGACCGTCCGAGGCGGGATTTCCCGGGACGGAGAACCTAGTAGTCGAACCTAGACGCCTTAGGATCTCTTGTGTCAACCCCGACACAAAATTTGTGCCCCGGTCCATCGCTACTACCTCCGGAATCCCTGTGCGCTGGAAAATTTCCAGTAGTGCGTCGCACGTACTCCGGGCATTCAATGAAGTCAGACGCACGGTTCCGGCCACCTAGTATGCTGATCTACCATCACTAATATCCACCGGTGACCCTTGCTCTACGGTGGTTCAATCGGTCCGATTAAGTCCACATTAATGACCTGAAATGGTCTGTGGCGTCTCCTAACTGCCTCAATCGGAACCCTGTCTGCCCTCGTGATGGGACGTCTCAACTGACACGCTTCGCATACATCACAATATCTACGCACATTTTTCTTCAAGTTAGGCCAATAGAAAGAATATCTGATCCGCTCGAGGGTCTTCTTGTGGCCTAAATGCGCGCCAAAAACCGAATCGTGTGCCAGCTTTAACACTTGCGCCTTCCGGTCTTCAGGAACTACCAACTGTAACGTAACCTGTCCTAACACTTGCTCCCGATGATACAACATTACATCCGTATAGAGATAACCACCTCTGCCATTTCCCGCTTCATTCCTAGCGGTTGCTAACGTAACACACCTCTTCTGTTGCTCTGTAAACAAGCGCCTGTCTGAACTCTCCTGAGCTTCACTCGTATCCAAATCAGTAACGCTATCTCCCGTTACCTCGCTAGCTCTCTTTGCCTCCCCTGATTGGTCGACCTGCTGTTGCCCTCGCTGATTCTCCTCGCCGCCTCCAGCACTGAGCGCTAATATCCTGGGGCTATTTTGCTCTTCAAGCCACGCTCCACCAACCAAGCGCGCTTGCTCTTCCTCCGCTGAAATATCTGTGCTCGCAGGGCTTTTCATCCCTAGAATATCCTCCTCTTCGACTAGCGCTTCGGCAGTCTCAGATTCTGGATGCACATCCGGCCTATTCCCTAACTCTAACGCCTTTTCACACGAGGTTGCCCACATCGAAGTAGCTTCCCTTAAACTTTTCATGCGCGGGTAATCCTCCGTTGCTATAATTACACTGTTTACCAGATTAGGAACAATTGCACACATCACTTCGCAAAAACTTTCTGGCGCTTCTCCTGTTTCTAATCCCTCTTCATCTAATCGGAGATTCAATTGTTTAATGACAAACTCTCCCTTACTACCATCAAAGCCTCTTAAAATTATTCTACCATTTGGTTCCAACAGCTCTTCGCCAAGTAACCCTCCTCTTACACAACTCACCTCCGCGCCTGAGTTAATAAGGATTTCGGTGCTCTTTCCGCATTCCGACTTAACCCTCTTCGCATCTCCTAACGGAATTTCTATTACCTCGTTCTGACTTCCTTCCTGGCCTAAAACTCTATCTACCTTAACCGTCATTCTTTTATCATCGCTGACCTCTACCGGCTCTATCCTTCTCTCTGAAACATCTTCGGCTCCCTTTTGTCCCACCGCTACTCTGTTTACCATATTTGGGGGTCTTTCCTCCAATTCTGGGAGTAAGAGCTTGGAGTACTCTGGGATGCCTTCTGGTTACAATTTGCTTTACGGTGCCCCACTACTCCACATCCAAAGCATATAATTCCCTTATTCAAACTGGAATTCCCTACGATAGGCCTCGCCGCTGAGTAACCTGGCTTATGTCCGACGCTCTGATCTGTCCCGGAAAACTTTCCTTTCCATTGATTTTCGCCTGTCGGAAAACTTCCCTTCTTCCCTGCTTCTGATTGACCTCCTTTGAAATACGTTCCCGAGGGATGACTGGGTTTGCGTCTTCCTTCTTCTATTCCCATAGCTCCCACGTGACTTTCGTATAACTTCTCTACGGAACCTCTTTGAAGAATGTAGGTCTTCAGCTCTGGGGACAACAAAGTTTTGAATTTGTCGCATACCAACAAATTTACCAACTGATCGAATTCTTTCACCTCACTACTGTTGATGTAGTATGCCAGGGTCCTCTTAATACGTCCCGCTAACTGCAAGTAGCTTTCCCCTTTGTTCTTGCTAATATTCTCAAATTGTTTCAAATAAATATCCGGAGGCAAATGGCATTCCACCAAAATGCCTCCTTAACTTTTTCGTACTTATCGTACTGCTGTATAGTCAAACGACGAAATAAGTGGTTCACACATTCTGAATTGAATAAGGCTATCACCAAACGACCTTTCATTTCTTCCGGTACCGAGTGTAATACAAATGCCCTTTCTAACGAATCAAAGATGTCCAGAATTTCTCCCGGCTTACTGGGACTTCTGGGTAAAGTTCTTTCTAAGATTCTCATGTAGTCGGCCAACTTACCCTCATTTTTACTTTTAATAGACTCCTTCTCTTTCTCATTAATTAATTCTAATTTTCTTAACTCAAATTGCCTTTCTTCTTTCCTATCCGCTAATTGTAATTCTAGCGCGTATTTACAGCAAACCTGCTTTGCATGTTCCAAGGGGCGCTACTAGCGCCACACGTATGCGCTGAGCGCGAAATTTGCCTAGACGTCATCTTACAGATGTACTTTACCGCCTACCAACTGTCGTTTATCTAACACAACCCCTTCTTGGTGTTGGGATTTTTTTGCGTCAGTGTATTATCCTATTTTACTCAGAATACTTATTCCCTCTGTCTCTTTCGCTACACGTGAAAAAATTCACTACGCTATTCTAACTCCAACTTTCTTAAATCGTAAACATGAGAACTCGACTTATCTAAACACACTTATTACTTAACGAAAATATTTTAACACTTCGCATTCTCTAGTAACTGACATAAAATTAACTGTTACAACATTTTACTTTACAATGCTTTACTCTGAGATTATCTAATTATTAGCTTTCCCTTTCCTTTCTAGTACCATGATGAGAACTTCTACTCTTAAACCTAAACTATACCAAATGCACATGCAAAGACACAGAAATAATCTCAGAAAAAAATGTGGTACGTTACCGGAGCACTCGGGCCCCCTTCTCTTCTTACGTTGTCTTGCTTGTAAGTCCTCGTCCGGCTTGGGATTTCCGTACGTTGAGGTGCACACTGTCTTTGTCTCGGTCGACACAATGGATGCCTTATCTCGGCTAGCACGCTGGTGTCTCTTTCTTCCGGTCGATACGTCGTCAGGGTTCTGTCATTCGGTCACTGGAATTTTCACAAAAAGTCCGTTGTTCCTTCTTCACACGTGTCGCCATTCACGTCATTCATGAGCTCGCTTTCAAACTGATCCTGCCGACTGCGCCACTTACCTGGCTGTAGGGCCAGACATATCAATTCTTAGATAAAACCTTTTGTTTCCCGCCGGATAACGAGCTACCGCCTCGCCTTTACTATACGATCTGGCTATCAAGGCGGCTGAAGGCGTCCTTGTGTAGAAGAATAATTACCTCGACAAAACTCAGTCCAGTACACGGAAATAAACACAACAACAAGATATTCCGATAACTTTGCTTCACGGGTTTCCGATGACTTTCCGCTCAGGTTCCCGTGCCGACAACGTGCTACCTTTCCACAATTCTTTCCGCGATACCCGTTGGACGAAGGAATCCTCCTTCCCGTTCACCACGCTACACTTCTGCGATAACCGCAGTCCTTATGTCAAAAACCGGTTTCCAAAGCAGGACCCTCTCTCCTTGACGACCGAAGCGCAACTGTCTTACTCAATTCTTCTCGCCCTTTCTGTCCTCTACCACGCATGAGCAAGAAAAACTGGTTTCCCCGGTCAGCACGTGAAATACCTGAACTCAGGAATGCCGTCGGATACCCGCAGGCGATTACAACCTTGCACGTATACAAAAGCAGTATGACAACTTGTTTAACAGAAGCACTCGAGCAGCTGACTCTTCAAAGTCAGGTGCCCCAGGTGTTCATGCACCCCTCTCTTAATCCCACGCAGGATTAAAATTGTACCACGTGGGTGGTGGAGAATATCAGTTCTTATCTGAAACAACAAAATGGCGGAATGAAACGTCCGTCCGCACGTGTTCATCACAATATTAAAAGTAAATAAATTCATAATTGACAGTTTGATTGCGGGCCACCCTTACAGACGGTATGTTAATTCTGTGTAAAAAAGTGTCGGTATGAAATACTGGGAAAAAAGAAGTGCCGGTATGAAATACTAGGAACAAAAGAAGAGCCGGTATGAAGTACTAGGAAAAAAGAAGAGCCGGTATGAAATACTAGGAAAAAAGAAGTGCTGGTATGCCATACAGGCGTGTATCAGCCCATTTTGAGCACTGATCTCCAAAGGAAATATTCGATGAACAGGTCAGAGTAAAACACTTACTTGAGTTTTTACTCTCACTGTGTGTCACCCCGTCTTTGCCGGGGAAGAGTTCCATGACTCGTGCCAAAGGCCAATGAATGCGCTTCCTGTAATTATCTCCCACAAGATCGACACTCACGGACAATGAAATTTGCGCACCAAGAAAGAAGCATCGGACTGAACTGAAATTTTATGGACGTAATGATACAGATGAATGACACATGATAGCAAAAACAGAGCTGCAGGACAATTACAGATGGATCTGTGGCATTCATCTGTATCATTACGTCCATAAAATTTCAGTTCAGTCCGATGCTTCAATAGCGCGTTGCATCGCCTCGTGCGGCGATACATGCTGCAATACCGCAATACGGTCCGGCATGGAGGCGAACAGACTCCTGATGTTGTCCTGCGGCAGACTGGCCCACACGTGTTGGACCAGGGCCGTCGAGATCACGTCAGTCACTGACGTGATCTCAACGGCCCCGGTTGGATGGTGTGCTCCAAATCCCGGATAGTGCGGCACAGTGGCAGCCGGCATTTCAACTAGTCCCACACATGCTCGATAGGGGACATGTTCGGGTAGCGGGAAGGTCATGGAAGTGTCTGGACATGACGTAGGCATCCTCGGCGGGCATTATCCTGCTGGTATAGCGCACCTGGAATCCCAGCCAGGAATGGACACACATGGAGCCGTAGGATCTCATCCACATAGCGCTGACCCGTCAATGATCCACGTGCCACTACTAGAGCTGATCGGCTATTATACGCAATGGCTTCCCAGATCATGATGCCTGCAGTGGGGGAGGTGAGGCGCTCGATAGAGAGGTTGGGATTATGCCGTTGACTTCTACACCTAGACGCGATGATCATCTGTACCCAAAACGAAGCGGCATTCATCGCTAAACACCACATGGCGCCAGTCTGTGGCGTTCCACGTCGCTCTGGCCTGGCACCACTGCACACGGAGCCGGCGATGTTTCGGGATTAATGGCAGCACACTACGGGGCGCTGGAATCGCAGATTCGCTTCCGCGAGGACTCCATTTTTTTCTTCGATTGGAGGTTTAACGACCACCGTGAGCAACTCAATGGGCTATAAGCAGTCGTACGTCCCTAATTTAGGGTCACTGGTTCCAGGGAAGGGAGAGAGCCAGTGCCGTAAGACAAACACAACATCCATGCCTTACCGGGATTCGAACCCGGAACACTTACGGACGAATGATCAGAGGCCAGCGCCTTAGACCACTGAGCCACCGGGGCGGCCGCCGCGAGGACTCGGGAAACGGTTCGTGGGCACACAGGTTCCGCCACAAATGCCTGTATAGTGGACCGGGTACGCGTGGAATCCGTTCGTACCTGGCGCACGATCCGTCGATCCCCTCTGCCGGTGGTCCTCGTGGTCCATGCGGAGCCGCTACCCCGTGCGGTAGTGCCATCACGCGTCCACTGCTCCCAATACAGTCTGACGCTATTTGAGAACCATCCACGTGGCGGGCTATACGGTGTGCCGACCATCCTGTGGATTTCAGCCCGATGATCAGGTATCTCTCAAAGTCCGTAAGTTGCGTAAATCGCCGTCTCTGGCGTCTATCCGGAATTCTTGTCACCCTGTGCTCTTGCTTGCATCGGCCGGTGCTTTTCGCTTTCATGTGGCATCGACTAAACAGCGGTTTATAAGGCTGCGGTTCGTGCTTGCAGCGCCACCACAGGGTGTGCGGTCTTGAGCAATCACACCAAACGCGGATCATTTGCATACCAGCACGCACGCTAGCTATTTGCACAGTTTCGTGGTTGTAGCATGATTTCTTCTAGGTGCGCAAATTTCATCGTCCGTAAGTTTACATCTCCTGGTTTCAAAGCTAAGAAAGTGGTTCTCGATTTCGCCATTCCATAACTAGTTCAAATATTCCTTTCGAAAGCGCTGTCTCAAATCATGAAGAATTGTAGCACAGTATCCAACTTTTTTCGCAAAATGTTCGGATTCTGTAAGCTCTGTCCATTACATCAGAAGAACAATTATCCATAAGAAACAATGACGGTGTTAGTGGTACAATATCCTGTGGATCCTCAGATAGATAAGTGAGTGGTCATGAATTAACCACAACTTCACAATCGCGCAACACAGTCAGAAGTTCTTTCGTGAAACAGGAATGCGTTTCCCAATGTTCATCTCAAGAGTTCTTGGACTACACGTATCAATCTTTCCCACCAGCCACCCCTCCAGGCAGCAGTGGGTGGATTGAATCTCCACATGATACATTGTTTCTGAGCTTGATGAAGCCCCGTTTGCCCCTTAAAGTCTCTAAGTTCTTGATGAACACTCTTCGAGTTCATCCCATTATTCAGAATATGTTATAGGGGGTCTCCTTCTTACTATAAAACGACGGAGCGCCAAAAGAAAATATTCTATAGATAAGGAAGACACTAGCTTCAAATGCACTGCCCGGTATATAGCGAACCTAAAAAGTACAATCCAATTGTTGTCTAATTACGAAACGCATATAGCGTATGAAATCCGTTTATTTTCGTGGTGTAGTCGGCACAAATATTCGCCAAGCTTTCGCCCTCCACTGGGAGGCTTTTTCAAGGCAATGATAGACACAAAAATGCAGAAAACATTGACTTGGGGGCGCCATCTGAACCCACACGAACGGCGCTCAGAGGAACTAGCAATATACTAGATTTTGCACTCCTGAAGAATAATAAATATTACTTTAAAATTTATACTGAGTCGGCGCTCTCCTCTGACCACAATCCAGTTCACCTCCAGCTTTATACTGACAAAACTGTGAAGGTAGCACCCAAAATGGTCACTAACTTCAAGCAATTTGAACGGAAAATTAAACTAGTGCCACCCCCAGTAATTGGAGACTGTAATAGCAAAGAAGAAACTGACACAGCTATTAAACTCTTTAACCTCGCCATTAAAAAAATTATGGAAGAATGTCAAACTCCTGCTAAAGAGAAAAAAATTCGTACTATTTACCCAAAGAAATTTTGGAACTTATAAAAGAAAAAAATAGGTACCGAAGCAAGTGGCAAAGAACAAGAAATAAAACGTTCTATGACCTTTATTGCTGCATAAATAGACAAATTAAAAGAGAAATCAGAAAATTCGAGAATGGGTCATGATGTCAAGTATTAGAGGAGGCTCATATTGACTACTCTGAAAATTCGGATAAAAAAAACAAAATGACTCTATGGAATCTTACGTCAAGCTTGCAAAATAAAAATGTCAAATTACTCCCACCCCTTCAAAAAGAAGATGGGACGGTAGTTAGAACTGACGAAGGAAAAGCAGAAATTTTTGCAAACTCACTAGAAAAACAGTTTAAAATAAATGACATCCCTGACACTGATGTAGCCATTAAAATGAAAAAGGCCCTGAATACTTATTTTAGACACGCGGAGGATGTAGAAAATTCTAGAGTCATCGCCCAAAGTGCACAACTCTATGAAGAATTTACTAGTAAAAAAAAACCTGTGTTAACATCCCCAATTAAAACCAAACAGAAAGTCTCTTTTAAAAAAAATGGAAGCACAAGGCATAGAAAACAGCAGCCAAAAGTAGGAAATGCTGCGGCCTCTTTTACGTCCGATAGACAAGTTAAAGGTGCACGGCCTCTTTTACGTCCGATAGACAAGTTAAAGGTGCTACGACCTCTCGCGGGTCCGGAACGCCAGAAACTGAAAAGATCAGAAATAAAAAAAGGCCTTTTAAGGGCCAAAAAAATTGTTTGTTCCTCCTGACTTTGAAAAACCACTACCCATCAGTGAAAGGGAAGCTAGGTTTCATATTAATAATCTTAAAAATAAAAAGGCACCAGGCAATGATGGCATAAATAATAAAATTATGAAAACATTACCGGAAGATATGTGCAAACCCTTACTAAAATATACAATTGTGCCATTAAATTAAATTATTTCCCTGATATTTGGAAGACAGCAGAGGTAATACTATTACCCAAGCCAGGCAAAAACCCGGCAATTCCTGAAAATCACAGACCGATTTCGTTGCTCCCAACCATGGGAAAAATCTTTGAAAAAATAATTCTTATTAGAATGCAACAATTCTGTGAGGAATTCCCAGTAATTCCATTTACTCAAGGAGGTTTTAGAGATAAACACTCCACGGTGCACCAACTCTCTAGAATAACTGAAAAATGTGCTGAAGGAATTATAAAAAAAGAACACACAGCAGCTATATTTCTGGATGTGGCAAAAGCATTCGATAAATGCCCACATGAGGCAATTATCTACAAGCTAATAGCACATGATTTCCCACCCTGGATTATACATATAATCAAATCATACCTCACTAACAGAACATTCTGTGTAAAAATCAATGGGAAAAAATCGTTAAAAAAATCGAAGCTGGTGTACCTCAAGGCAGTGTACTCGCACCAACGCTGTATTCTATCTTTACGTCAGACTTTCCCAACTATAATAACAGGAATCTGACTACAGCTCTCTATGCTGATGACACTGCACTCGCTTATACTTCCAAAAATAAAAATCAAGCAACTTTCATGTTGCAACATTATGTTGAAAAACTTGAGAAATATTTCTTAGATTGGAAAATTAAAATCAATACCGAAAAAACTCAAGCAATTCTATTTTCTAGGATTAAATGCAATCACAATCCAGACTTTGAAATAGAAATGTATAAAAAAATACCTTGGGTAAATGATGTTAAATATTTAGGACTTTTTATGGACCACAACCTAAACTGGAACAAGCATATTAAAGAAACTGTGTCCAAATCTCTTAAGATCAGAGGAAGTCTCCAGCCAATAATAAAAAATAAAAGGCTTAGCAGGAAAAACAAAACTTTGATATGGAAAGCCTGTATCAGCCCTGTTATTACTTATGCCTGTCCTATCTGGGGTAACTGCAACAAACAGCAGAAAAATAAGATTACCTCATTTCAAAATAAAACCCTACGATATATGGTTGGACTTGATGGAAGAACTTCAAACCATGCTATCCGAAGCATGCTAAATATTAATTCCATCCATTACACGATGTATGACTTAGCTTATAGATACTATGAAAAAGCTAAGATTCATCCTAATCCTCTAGTCAGAGCGGCCATTAACTATACTGTCAATGAAACTGACAGTTATAAAAGGCCAAAAACTATCTTGAATAAAGTTCCAGAAATGAACCCAATTCACAGCTACCCTAGCAAAAAAAAATTAACAATAATTGGGACTAGTGTTTAGAGGGTATTTCTCAACTAAGAAGAATTTCTGATAAACAAAAAAAAAAAAAAAAAAGGCTCTTTTAAGGGCCGTACTCTGATTTGCAATTATACTTCACACAAGTGAATAAATCTCGTTAAATAAAAAAAAAAAAAAAAAAAAAAGAAGGGGGGCTCCTATAAGAGCCGTACTCTATTTTGAAAACATACTACACCCATGTGAAGAAACCTTGTTAAATAAAAAATGAGAAAAAAAAAAAAAAGGGCTCTTTTAAGGGCCGAGCAAAATGTTGCATACTCTAAATGAGTATCTTAAACCTCGATCGGCGTAATTTTGTGATCACACCACCTCAGCTATGATTACTCTGACATGCCTGTCAAGAATCAACAAAAGTAAACCTGTGAAAAAATTCTGTAAACCAATGGGGAAAAATCTTTTCTCTCATTGGCTGGCGAGAAACACTGAGCAAATAGCCAGTTTTGTCTTACCCGGTGTTCAAAGACGATTTTTCTCTGGGAAAGATGTTCTGTGTGTGATGTTATTTTTTTCCAGGTTCCCCTCTCCCGTGTCCTTTCCTTCCTTTCCCCCTGTACTCTTCTGTGGCACAGGTGTACCAGGCATTTTTCTGCGGAGAGAAATATCACTTGAAATGGCTTGTTATTACAGGTAAGTATGTAGGGCAGCTTACAACTTCACTTCTTAACGGGTAACCGTCTACTCCCTCTCCTCTAATATTTCCATACTTTTCTTTCGTACTATTCTATCAGGGAAATCTGTTCCCAAATATCTAATATTCCTCTTTTTCACCTGACAAAAGGCGCAGAGCGCTGAGGGTTCGGGTCTCTCAACCTCAGATAGGAAATCTCTCTCTCTCTCTCTCAAAAATGCAGAGAATTGGAACATGTAAAGAACGAAGATGATTTTTGAAAATAACGCGGGTGACATCACGAGCATATTAAAATGAATTTTTATGACGTAATTATACAGAGCACCGTGATGTGTTTCCATCTTTTAATAATGCATGCCAAACCATTGGTAGTTCCGTAGAGACTATATCATTGCATGCCACTTTGTTGGATAGGATTTCCACTGTTTCCCTTATGGCAGTCTCTTTGAAATTCGTGTAAGGGGCAATTCTTCTAATATTATTCCATTCCATACAGGAGCGGCCGAGGAATGCATGACTTCTCTGGCGAGGGCTGTATTCTGCATGTCCTGCTTCACATTTCGTACGTGTTCTTTACATCTAGTGTCCAAGGATCGCTTTGTCAATCCTACTATATATATCTTTTCCGTGTTGTCAGGATATCCCAACGGTATAGCGTACACACCCGCCTTTTGTTTCTCACACCGTCTCTCCTTGCAGCTTGATATTATATGTGATAACGGGGTCGGTGACTTCATTGCTATTAATATGCTGTATTTGCGTAATAAATTCTTTAACCAATATGTATAGCCATTTGTTGTCACCCTGTCGCCAGTATAAAGGTCCAGCAAGATCTATCCCGATGACTTCAAACACAGCTACATCTTTCACACGATCTGCAGGTAAAAATACCTGTCCCGGGACAATTCCTTTTGTGTTGTGACGTCGACATTTCATACAGGCATTCACAATACTTCGCATAAGCTTTTGTAATCCAAAACCTATCCAGTAGATTACTTAGTAATTATAGCTGTGACGAAATGATGAATGTCGTATTTCTGTTTCACACGTTTGTTTTAAGTAGTTTAACACCGAGAAACACTTCTACAGAATATACATCTCCGAGGTATAACATCCAACTAAATACAATGAGTAATTTGAAGAAGATATGAATTCTGCAATAGGGTGATTAATGGTCAGTAGTGGAAAGACGTATCGTTATTTACTCATGATAAAATGGATATTACTTTATGATATATACATTGAATAACATATACACATTATAAAATCAATAAGCAGGGTACTGACACAGAATATATTGTACTACACCCATCCAAAATGATATGGGAGAAAGACAAAATCGCTGGTTGAGACGGCAAAATGTCACCACAACAAGACGAACAGGCATTTCGAACTTAAAGTCACCTCATATGTGAAGAAACACTATGACATAACTAAATGCATTGTTAGGCTATTTACTTATTAATATTGTTCGTTAGTCGTCAGTGTTAATATTATCATGACGAGTCATTAGTTATGTCATAGTGCTTGATATCAGGTGATTTTAAGTTCGAACGAACTGCCTCTTCATCTTGTTCTGGTAACATTTTCCCATCTTAACCATCGATTTTGTCTTCCTCCCATATCTTTTCGGATTAGTGTAGTACACTATCTACCAACAAGTAATTGGACACCCCTGCAATCGACGATATCTGCGGTCCTGATACACGTCACGGCCACCGCCGTTAAATATCGTGTGGGAAACAACAACGCAACCAGTCGCATGAAAGATGCCACGCAGTTCGGAGCTCTCTGATTTCGAGAAAGGTGTAATCATCGGGTATCAGAGAAATGGCCGATCCATACGTGACATATCCAGCTAGTTGAATTACCCAAAATCGACAGTGGCCTACGTGATTGGCAAGTGGAAGATGAGAGGTGACTGTCGGAATGCGCCCCGACCCGGCAGACCCACAAAACTGGGAGTTAGAGACTGACGGGTGCTGGACAGAGAAATTCGGAAGAACCGCACCAAATCGATAAGCCACATCCGCGAGGATGTGGCTATCGATTTGGTGGCATCCGGGAGTGTTCTTTCAACAGGCATCCGGGAGTGTTCTTTCGATGAATACCATCCGTAAGGAAGCCTATCTGTTCGGTTATTATGGACGTGCTGCCGTCCACAAGCCTTTGATCACCAAGTCCAATAGCGCTGCTCGGCTAACGTGGTGCAAAGAACGTTGACAGTGGACCGTTGAACAGTGGAAACAGGTTCTCTGGAGCGACGAATCAAGGTTCACCCTCTACCGTTCGGATGGCAGGGTCTCGGTTTGGCGTCGGCCTGGAGAACGCCTCCTGCCGGAATGTATTGTGCCAACTGTGAAGTTCGACGGCGGTGGAATTATGCTATGGGGTGTTTCTCCTGTTATGGCCCGGGACCCTTGGTCGCAATTTCTGGTAGACTCAACGCCGAGACCTACTGCACCATTTTGGATGACTATGCGCTTCCTACGTTGCGGCAGTTTTACGGAGTGGACCCATGTTACTTTCAGGATGACAATGCCACCTGTCATGTTGCGAGGTCCACCATAGCTTGGTATGGTGACAATGGGGTTAATCGAATGGACTTGCCTGAGCAGAGCCCGGACCTTAACCCTATCGAGCACCTCTGGGACGAGTTGGAGCGTCGACTTAAGCGGTGCCCCCACCGTTCGAAATCGGTGAAGGAACTGACCTGTCTTCTCCAAGTCGAGTGGAAGAAAATACAGCTAGCCGTCGTTCAACGCCTGGTTGAGAGTATGTCCCGGAGGGTTGCAGCCGTAATCGCCGCTCGTGGAGGCTCCACCAACTATTGAAGGTGAATAAACTTCGTTTTCCTTTGCTTTCACAGGTGTCCAATTACTCAGGCCCTGATTTACGGAAAGGCACACGTGGCACGTGCCCAGCGCCCCCGATTTTGGGGGCCCCCAAATTTGAATTTAATGTGTACTTAGTTAATGGGAATTTTGTGTGTGTATATTTAAAATTTATTTTTTTTATTTTTGCATGCTCATGAGTCATGTGTTTATAAATGTGGTACTTACATGCAGTGAGTTTGACTTTCGAGTTTCACGTAAACACGTGGCCATTAATGAGTTTCAGTGGTTTAATAACCTTCAGATGGCCATTGAGAAGGAGGATCACTTCCATTGATTCACGTGACCTTTTCTTGCTTCTCCGAACGCACCTTAACTCAACTGATCCTTCAACTTCCTGCACACTGCTTCTCGTTGGCGAAACTGTAACCGCGAACGCGTGGTTGTATCTTTTTTTTTTATTGGAGGTTTAACAACCACCGTGAGCAACTCAATGGGCTATAAGCAGTCACCCGTCTCTAATTTAGGGTCACTGGTTCCAGGGAAGGGAGAGAGACAGAGCCGTAAGTCAAACACAACATCCATGTCTCACCGGGATTCGAACCCGGAACGCTTTCGGACGAACGATCAGAGGCCATCGCTTAGACCACTGCGCCGGTTGTATTTTGCGTTGTGTTTCTTGTAGTCTGAGGGAATGTTGTATATATGTTAATTTTATATATAATCAAATTTAGTTAGTTGTAACAATATATTTAAGTTGAAATATTTAACAGTTAAATTATGTCAAAACGAACATATTTATCCGGCAGTGGTAAACGGAAAGCCAAACAATTGAAACTGAAGGATGATGACCTGCAGCATGGTAGTATTGAACGTTTTGCCATTAAAAAATGGGATATTTCACTTGGTCCCAAAAGTCCTACACATTCCTCTAATTTTACTAATGGTGAGTCTCTTGAGTGTAATTTGTCTTTGAAAGCCAGTAATCTGACTTCAGAATCATCTAACATCACAGATGCTCCTAGTTTGGGAAATCTTTTGAATTCATCTAATGAAGAGAGCACAAGTTTCACAATGAATGCAGTGGATCCTGCCTTATGGGGAGAAATTACAGAAGAAATGCGCGAATGCTTTTTGAGCAATCCACCAGTCCAAGATTTGAAGTTGCTGGCATTCACAGGGAAGGACATCTGTGGTAAAAAGCGTTTCCTAACAGAAGGTAATTTTTCAGAATAAAAAAATAATGAGAAGGTAAAACGCAACTGGCTTCTTTTATCCCCATCAACTTGTTTACTATTCTGCTGGATATGCAATTTGTATGCTAGGAGCACTACAGCATTAGGATCCACAGGTTTTTCTGACTGGAAGCATGCAAGTGAACGTCTTACAGAGCATGAAAATTCACACATACACAGGCAAGCAGTATATGACTATTCATCACGCATGAATGCTTCTGAACGCATTGGCTGTCAGATAGTTATGCAGTATCGGAATGAATCCAAGTGCTGGCAAGATGTTTTGCATAGAGTTGTTGCAACAGTTAAGTACCTCTGAGTTCGTGGGTTGCCAATGTATGGTGATGATGAAACAATTGGATCAGTTCAGAATGGAAATTTCCTGGGCTGCTTAGAATGAATTGCAGAATTTGATCCATTCTTAGCTCAACACTTGGAAAAATGTGGGAATCCAGGAAGTGGTAACAGCAGTTACTTATCTTCAACATGTGTGGATGAATTTGTTAAATTAATGACTGTACGTGTTTTTAATGCCATCACTGATGAAATAAAAATGTCAAAATATTTTTCTGTCATAGTTGACTCTAATCCAAACATTACACACATAGATCAACTGGCTTTTATCATAAAGTATGTCAACAAAGATTGTGAAGCAAAAGAACGGGTTTTGACATTTATTCCATTCCATGGACATACTGCAGAAAACATTACAAATATCATGATATCTTTTCTACACGAGGCTGGCCTGGATATTATGCATGTTAGAAGCCAAAGCTACGACAATGTCAGCAACATGTCTGGGAAGTATTCTGGTGTTCAAACACGCATTAGGTAAATCAATCCACTAGCGGAATACGTGCCATGTTCTGCTCACACTTTAAATTTAGTTGGTGTGAATAGTATAGATATTTGTGGTAAAGTTCTTTCTTTTTCACATTTTTGCAAAAACTCTATACTTTTTTTCTGCATCAACTCACCATTGGAAGATGCTTCAGGAGAAAATCCAGGAAGCACATGGAAATTCATCACTCACACTGAAGAGTCGGTCAGTTACCAGATGGTGGGCAGATGCTGCAGCTACACGATCAGTGGGGGAAAATTATCGTGAAATAGAGAAAGTTTTAGTAATTCTGTCAGAAAATGTAGATGATTCTCCACAGACAAGAGATGAAACAAAATCACTGCTGAAGAAAATGCGAACAATGGAAATATCGATCAGCACAGTAGTTTGGGACACAATACTTCAGAGATTAAACTGTGCAAATCTAACTTGCCAGAATCCAAAAGGAAATATTTCTGAAGTACCTAAAATTTTCCAGTCGTTAATTGAATTCATTCAGTTCGTGAGGGAAAATTTTGAAGTCTATGGAGAGGAAGCTAAAACATTAGTGTCTGAAAATGTACAATACCATGGTCATGATTCCCGAAGAAAGAAAGTGTCCAAGAATAAACACCTAGATGAATGTAACATTGAACATATAGAACTCGGTGCAAGGGATATATTTAGAACTCAGGTTCATTATGTGCTTTGTGATGCTTTAGTCACTCAGCTTTCAAGCAGAAAAAGTGCTTATGAAAATATAATGAGAAAATTTGAATTTTTTACAAAAAAATCAAGATCTGAAATTTTTGAAGGGGCAAAAACATTGCAGGAATACTATAACAATGACCTTGATGACCAGTTTGCCGATGAGTTTTTGCAATTCTCCTCAATGATGAGGGAGCATGCAACCATTCCCCAGATGCAGCAAACTCTGAAGGTAAACAATTTAGAAGCCACATTTCCGAACACTGGAAATGTGGTAATCATTTTCTTTGCTGAAAAGACTTAAAGCCGCCCCGGTGGCGCAGTGGTCTAAGGCTCTAGCCTCTGATCATTCGTCCGTAAGGGGTCCGGGTTCGAATCCCGGTCAGGCATGGATGTTGTGTTTGTCTTACGGCACTGGCTCTCTCCCTTCCCTGGAACCAGTGACCCTAAATTAGGGACGGGCGACTGCTTATAGCCCATTGAGTTGCTCACGGTGGTCGTTAAACCTCCAATCAGAAAAAAGACTTAAAAATCCCTTACGATCAACCATGCGACAAACGAAACTGGCATCATTAGCTCTGCTGTCTTTGGAGAGTGATGTGACACAGTCTTTAAATTATGATTCTCTAATACATGACTTTGCATCTAGGAAATGTAAAAGGATAATATTCAACCCAGCTGTTTCGTCCTGATATAGGAGGTAAATTTTCAATTATTTTTATTCATTCCTAAAAATAAAGAATAGTAAATGAGTTATTACAATAAAAAGATCTGGTGCCCAAACACAGCACTTTGTCATCGTATTGTCAGTTTTGTTTGACACTGGACAATTTATGCATTCGTGCTCATTAGATTTCGGTAAAAATTGTTGGGTAAATGTGTAGTTTAGCGTTTAAATTAGTTGGTCGGAAAAGTTGTAAAATTTCTAAAAAGTGTGACGTACAGATTCTAAAATATGCAATTTAAGGGAAAATGGTGAAAAAATTTCATCGTTAGAATGAATAATAAAGATGTTTACCGAAAAACTTGAACTCCAAGTATGACGAGTCGGCCGACGCTGCGGGAGGCCTTAAACAACGCTGCGGCGCTGACATGAAGCTGTGCTCCGTTGAAAGGAAGGATCGCTGCAGCCAGGATATTCACGCGCGGAATAGTACAACAGGAACCGGGTAGCGTATTTCACAAGTGAATGCACGGAATTGCGCTTAAGGCCATTTCCGCCACGCGATTGGTTCAGAGCCACTTTGGAGATTGCGAGTAGGCGGGGCCTACGAGGAGAGTCATGTGAGAGAGACATGTAAGCTTGGCTGCACCAAGGAGGTTATATTACTGGAGACACCACTGGCTCTGCCGCCATAGGTCACAGATAATCTGTTGTGTGACGTCAGCAGCAGGCAAAAACGAACTAAATGATACCGTTGATAAAACAGTAAGCTTGTGCAAATCTGAACTGGATGAAGATAAGGCTATAACATTAGCGTTGAAGACAATAGACTTTTGGTGATTGACCAGTGGGCGTTAGGGACGATTTCAGCCGTTAGATGGCACTGCGTCCCAAGGTATAAACATCTCAGTTTTCACGTTGTTTGAATTGCTGGATTGTTTATGTTCGTCGTTTTTTCTTGTGTTTCTTTTAAAAAAATCTTACAGTTTTAAAACCAAACTGTTGTTTTCACAGCAAAATCTAACCCATTTTAAAAATGGTTTACTGTTGTGTGTCTGAGAAGAAAAACGTGTAATTTTGATTCCATGAGTTTCCCTCAGATCAGAACCTAAAGCAACTGTTGCTATATCTCGTCAGGATTTTGCTGCAAATGACAAGTTACCTTCAACTATTGTTTGTAATAAGTATTTTCATTCTGATAATTACGTACCTAATTCAATTTTAGAAAAAAAAACTCAGCTATATGAACTCATATTAAGTAAAATAGTAGGTAATTGTGTAGATTTGCGTTTAAAATTATTTCGTCGGAAAAATATTAGTAGTTAGTACCTGGGAAAAGTGCTACGGACAGATTTTAGATTATGAAAATTAATGGCAAATGGGGCAAAATTTTTCTGTTTCAAATGCCTTTTAAAGATTTTTATCGTAACATTTACCTGCACGTTCGATACGTTAGGCCTACGGCAGCGTCTCTTCACAGCATCGAACGTACAGTTAAATGTTACGATAAAAATCTTTAAAAGACATTTAAAATACGAAATTTGTGAACCATTTGCCATTAATTTTCATACTCTAAAATCTGTACGTCGCACTTTTTCCAGGTACTAACATTTTTCCGACGAAATAATTTAAGACGCCAATCTACACATTTACCAAAATCTCAGCCCTAGATCGTTGAAGAATAAAGGAGGAATGAGATTTACACATAAATTACACCAGTTCCTACAGAAAATTCTCTTGCCCAAGTACTACGAATTCAGAATGCAAATATGCATCTGTTCATGTGAAAGTGAATATAAAAAAAATATCAAATGTAAATAATGATACGGAATCAGTTTGTTAATGCGAATTACGTCAATAGATGGCGCTGGGTCCCAACTCATCTTTTCTGTCTTCGCTGTTTTAGCTTAATATTACAGCCTGGTAGGATCCAGTTCAGCCTTGGCTTGTGTATCATTGATAAAGATTATTGAATTACTCATTTTATCTGTTTAAACGCTTAGAAACTTTTGTTCCATTGGTTTCAAAGCAGCTTCTTTTCTGCGGCTGCGTCGTGCTTGCTGATGACGTCATTTGCAACACGGACGGTGACTTATGGCGGCCAATGTTGTGTGGATAGGAGTGGTTTTTCCACTAATATAACCTCCTTGGGCTGCACACGCCATATGCCATTTTAATGTTCGGGTGTTTTCACTGCAACTGTGGTTAACCCCAGTTGTTTTACCCGTACAGTCGGAATGCGACAGGAGGTAAATAGAGAGTGTACTTTATTGGTAGGGGAGCTTTTGAGTATTTATATCAACATGACTTCATGGACTCGAGACTTATCTTTGATTAATCGCAGAAAGCCAGGCTTCAATCTATATTGTTCTCACAGAGCCGATAGATGTCAGCACGTACTGCTGTAGAACAGGATTAGTACTGATGTGTTTTGTATGGAGAACCATGAGCTGTTGAACGTTTTTTTGGGGGGGGGGAGAAGACGGGTTGAAAGGTGGAATTGAAGGCATTTTTGATTAAGTTTGGAGGGACAAAAATATGAGCAATTTCCTAAATATTAGAAATATATATATATGACAGATCACTTACTATTTTATCAGACACAATATATGGCAAACAACATTCTGGAGTATTTATTCCAACGGAAATGTCTTATTTCAACAGAACACTGTCTTGAGTTCGTACTCGATCAGCGTTACATTCAGAGAGTTTTTTTTTTCCGGGGGGTGAATCGCAAATTTTGAGAGGGGCCCAAACTTGTTATTATTTGTTATTTATTTATACATTAATACATATTATATTATTTGTATATACATTAATACATATAAACAAATTTTCTGAAATCTACACATGCAAGTGATTAAAAATGTAAAAAGTTATACCTTTATTTTAATTCAGTAATGCATCACGGATTTCACCTTGCTGCGGTGGTGTAAAATATTAAGGATGCTAATATGATAACGCTGCTGTACTGGAGAAAATTCTCCCCCTCCCTCTAAACATTAGGAGTGGCAAAAATATTTTAGTCTTACAACAAGCGTTTTTCTGATTATTAAGGAATCATTACAGTGTTACCTGAAAACGTATGGTGCAAACCATTCCGCGCACTGCTGTAGAACAGGATTAGTACTGATATGTTTTGTATGGAGAACCATGAGCTGTTTAACGTTTTTTTTTCGGTGAGAAAACGGGTTGAAATGTGGAATTGAAGTCATTTTTGATTAAGTTTGGAGGGACAAAAATATGAGCAATTTCCTAAATATTAGAAATATATATATATATGACAGATCACTTACTATTTTATCAGACACAATATATGGCAAACGACATTCTGGAGTATTTATTCCAACAGAAATGTCTTATTTCAACAGAACACTGTCTTGAGGTCGTACTCAGCGTTACATTCAGAGAGTTTTTTTCCTGGGGGTGAATCGCAAATTTTGGGAGGGGCCCAAACTTGTTATTATTTGTTATTTATTTATACATTAATACATATTATATTATTTGTATATACATTAATAAATATAACACATTTTCTGAAATCTACACATGCAAGTGATTAAAAATGTGAAAAAGTTATACCTTTATTTCAATTCAGTAATGCACCACGGATTTCACCATGCTGCGGTGGTGTAAAATATTAAGGATGCAAATAAGATAACGCTGCTGTACTGGAGAAAATTCTCCCCCTCCCTCTAAACATTAGGAGTGGCAAAAATATTTTAGTCTTACAACAAGCGTTTTTCTGATTATTAAGGAATAATTACAGTGTTACCTGAAAACGTATAGTGCAAACCATTCCGCGCACTGCTGTAAGTATTGAATAATTTGGTATGGTGCAAACCATTCCGCGCACTGGCGGAGAAAGTATTGAGTAATTTTGGTAGGACTTCATAATACTTTTTTAACATGGGCAATTGTTCCATTTATAAACAAATTTACAAAAGCATTCTCATCTAGAGCAATAAAGTTTTCTATAGAGTATATATATTTTCATAACTACTTTGATTTCAGAGCTACATTAAAAAAAAAGTTATTTAAAGTTTTAACACTTTGTGTGAAGTCATTTATGGCTCTAATTAACAACGGAAATTCCGTTTTTTTTTCTCTCGAGGTATTGTATACATTGTTGGCTGCATTGACTCGTCCGATTTAGAAAACGAAATATACATGCCGATGGCAATTTTAGTTTTAGTATATAAAACAAAGCAATTAATTTAATACTTAAAAAATTCTCAATGCTACTAAGATATGAAGTCCATGTGAATGAGTTTTTTTTATTATATATTTCCCCGTTTTCTTAAATTTTTAAAATTAATTTCTCCAAATTTTAATCCATAAACAAAAAATTAGACTAAATATAAAGGGTGATCACTCAAAAACCTACGGGAGGGGGGGGGCTAAGACCCCCGAAAAAATACCTGAATACATCACTGGTAGTACTTCGTGCCATTAGGTAGTTCTTTGCTAATACAAAATCACTCTATTTGATTTTATTTTCTAGCTAGACCTCCTCACATTCATGAGGAAAAAAACTTGAGCATCAGAATATTTCGTTGTGGAGACATACTTTTCATTGTTAAAGGTCCTTTTAAGGGTAATAGAAAGGACATTTAAAAGGATACTTTTAGTATCCTTATACACGCACTTCCACAACAGCACGATTCGTGATGGGTAGTTGACGTGCTGCCATCTATTGGCCAATACGGAGTATGGTATTCAACTACAGTAGTTTGTTATTAAAGTCGTCCTCAATTTTAATATTAAGATAGATTTCGACTTGTATTCATCTGAGAAACTACAGATATCCCTTATCATATCGTGCACAAAATTACTTTACCGTATTATTCAATATGATCATTTGCCACATTTGTTAAGTAACCTCACTGAACTTCTTAGGAAGCAGAACTTCCCACGATAAAACTTTTCATGATATAATTCCATATGATCATTTCTCACATATGTTAAGTAACCTCACAGTGAACTTCTTAGGAAGCAGAACTTCTCACGATATAATTCAGTATGAATTATTTGTCACATATGTTAAATAACCTCACAATGAATTTCTTAGCAAGCAGAACTTCCCCAGATAAAAAGACAGTGTTCCTGTCACACGACTCCCCTCATAGGCCCCGCTCACTCGCAATCTCCACAGTAGCTCTAAACCAATCGCGTGACGGAAATGGCTCTAATCGCAATTTCGTACATTCACTTGTGAAATACGCGTCCCGGTCCACGTTACACCATCTGATGAAGACCTTTTCGAATGCTTGTATACCGTTTTTCGATATATTCTATCGCACAGGCGCAACAGACCAAATCTGTGAGTTCAGCATGGTATCCTGCGGGTATCCTGGCCTTGTGAACTTAGCACCTCTTTTTTGTTTTTGTTGATTGTAGATTTAACGACCACAGTGAGCAACTCAATGGGATAAAAGAAGTCGCCCGTCCCTAATTTAGGGCCACTGGTTCCAGGGAAGGGAGAGATTAAGCACCGTAAGACAAACATAGTATCCATGCCTCACCAGGATTCGAACCCGATTCCCTTCTGACGAATGATCAGAGGCCATCGCTTAGACCACTGCGCCACCGGGGCGGCTAGCATCTCTTTAGCAGCTCTCCAGTGTGAACGGCCGTGGCAGGGCCTGCTTCCAATCACGTTACTTGTCTTACATTGTGAAAGCCAATCAAACGTTAACTTTTATTGTTATTTTTTTTACTTACGCTCTTTGTTTGCTGAACATATATGTTTGCAATTTAAGAAAGTTACATAACAAACGAAACAGATGGAACTCTACCTAGAATAAGGTGACCAGATTTTTGAGAACGAAATTGAGGACAAAACGGCATGCTGTCCTCAATTGCAATGCAAAATTGAGGACAATTTCGTTTCAAAATGAGGACACAATTGAGGACATCATCTGACACATCACGACCGAAGATTAGCAAAGATGTTATCAACTACACCATAATTGTACTGTTTCATGGGAAAACATACAATGACTCTGAAGGATGATTTTCATGTGAAATAACTGTAAAATAGCAATAAAGTACTATCATGCATAATATTCCTTCTGATAAATTTTAAATGTTACACATAGGGGGCAGCATATGAAAACAAAGGTACATTTTGAGTTTGTACTGAAATTTCATTGTGGTTCTGTACAAGAAAAACTATCTGAATCCAGAAAATTACTATACACTGAGCTGACAGAAACCATGGAACAAATATGTGTTATCTCTATAAGAAAGAATATTCCAAGTCTAATAACGTCACTTTAAGAAACAGTTTAATGAAAAAATGTATTGAACAAAAGTTGTGGAACTCTCAATGGTATCTACCAAATGTAACCAAATTGAGCATCAATTACTTATTTAGTTGCAAAAGCGTGGATGCCGAAAAGCATAAGATTTATTCCCCATCCTATAAATATTTTAGTTCAACTCAGTTACAACAGAAACGAAATGACACCACGATAATCGGGATGACTTTGTTCAATGCTTCGGAATGTCTCCCATTAATATTGCATGATTTCTAACTTCATTCAAGGGAAAATTCATCGGCTTCCGAAAATAGTTATCTATACCTTTATGAGTCCATTTTCTTGCAATTAAATTAGTAATTGATGCTAAATTTGATTGCCTTTAGTTGATTCAGTTGAGTTCTACAACTTTCGTACAGCACGTTCTTTTTCCTATTCCAATGTTTTTAGGAAATTTCAAAAATTGAGGTTAAAAAATAAGAAATTGAAGACATTTGACGTCCTCAGTCAGTTTTTACGAAATTGAGGATGAAGCATTGAAATTGAAGACTGTCCCCAGAAAATGAGGACGTCTGGTCACCTTAACCTAGAAACACGTCTGTGGAAATGTGAAAGCGAAATTTTCCACTCATTAAATGTGATTAATTTTTTTTCCACATACAAGAGCAACTCTAAGAGCCACAAGCAGTCGCCCAACACTATTTGGAACCGTTGGTTCCATAGAAGGGAGAGAACCACAGTGCCATCAAACAAACACACAACTGACTCTTGCCTCATCGAAGACAAGCACGTGGTCATATCTAGGACGAATGATCAGACGCTCGTGCCTCAGACCACTCAGCAACAAAGGAGGTTAGAGTAATATTTCTGAAGATGCCCTGATTCTCTTAAGGCTCTACGAGACCCGCCATCTTGTATTGCTGCCTTCTCTTGTTAACCAACGGGCAAGCGTATTTCACAAATTGCTCGGGCAATTTTGCCCATTTTGGAACACCGTTTGTGGCTAACGCAAGATGTATGATAAATAAAGAGTTCCCTGGTTTCAGAATTTTTATTGACCTCTCCCTTCATTTTTTATCTGCAGCGAAAGTCGTACCAAGGCGTCTTCCATAGTTTTATTAATTAATAAAAAATACTTTAAATGTCCAAAATGAAAATCTGAAACCAGGGAACTCTTTATTTATTATACATCTTGCGTTAGCCACAAACGGTGTTCCAAAATGTGCAAAATTCCCCGAGCAATTTGTGAAATACGCTTGCCCGTTGGTTAACAAGAGAAGGAAGCAATACAAGATGGCGGGTCTCGTAGAGCCTTAACAGTGAAGCTGCAATGTGTGGGAATTTGACTTTGTTTACATGATACGCAGTGGCGGCTCCATGTACGGGCATACCTGGCAACTGCCCATAAGGCCCCGCGCCTAGAGGGGCCCTGCACCACCGCCAATTAATTAGTAGTTTTTTCCGGGCATCACCTAAAATATTGTGGCTGTAGTTCACGATTATATACAAATAAATGACCAATTATAGTATTTGTTTACTGCTTTTAATTAGTGACATCCAAAAATTACTCTGTTAGAATTTTTTTATTTTTTGGTCAGAGACATTTTTTCAGCGGGAAAGTTGTGGAGTAATATCGAAATTTAACTTTTTTGAAGATATTTTTCATGAGTTTTGCCGCAGTTTCGGGTACAAGTAGTGAGCTGCAATGTATTTGTTCTCTGTACAGAGAAAATGGCGTGGCATCTACTCTGGACTATAGTGATTGGATTGGAGACTTCAGATACAAGAAATGTCGCAGAATTCTTCTTTAAATAATAGATTTATTTTATAACTATACAGCTATCATCGTTTATTTAGTAACAGGTCATTTTGGAAAGGTAATATTTTGGATTCCTAATTATACTGATAAACAATGTATTGTATTACATCGTGTTTGTTTCATAAAATTAATTACCATAATTCCCGATAAAAAAAAATGCTTTGGGATCACATTTACCCCAAGTGAGGGTTTGTGTGAAGAAAAAAAAGGAAAAAATCGAGTGACTGGTTTACGGTCAGAGTAAGCAACATGTAATTTTTTACGTATATAAGGGGTTCTTGCGATGGTTTTGGGTTATTTCGATTTCCCCGTAAAGAGCCATCGCCCGGGGCCCTGCAAGGACTAGGGCCGCCACTGATGATACCTACATAATTTCAACTGTGTGTATTTTGGAATTGCATGAATTTTAGTTTCAGAAATCGTGTTAATAAGAAACCGGAATAAATATTTCTTACATGAATAGAGTTTTCAATTTTAACGTTATGTTTTATTTAAAATTCACACTAACGTTCGCGTATTTCAGTTTTAAATAAAAATGGGCAGGAGCCTAAAAATAATTAAGAATTTTATAAATTCAACATTTTCTCACACATGGGCAGCAAGTTACGATGCAAAATCAGAAACATTTACGACGAAAGAAGGCGATTCAGCCAACACAAAAAGCATTGCAATAGCCTTGAAAACTGTTAGGCCACACCGGTGGCGCAGTGGTCTAAGCGATGGCTTCTGACCATTCGTCCGAGATAGGTCCGGGCTCGAATCCCGGTGAGGCATGGATGTTGTGTTTGTTTTACGGCACTGGCTTTCTTCTTTCCCTGGAGTCAGTGGCCCTAAATTAGCAACGGGCGACTGCTTATAGCCCACTGAGTTGCCACAGTTGTCGTTCAAACCATCGAGCTCGATGGTTAAAACCTCAAATAATCTCTCTATTCTAAAAAAGTAACTGCCGCTGTTTCAGAAATTTCGCAACACTCTTGCTTTCCTAGCTCGCAGCGCAAAACGTATTTGTCACAAAAATATAAAATTTACATCGTTTGTAGAAAATTGTTTGGAGAACACGCTGAAATAAACCGTTTCTCGATTCTAGAGATACTTCAAGAGCTATTGTTTTTCAAAGTTAAGGTAAGCAAAAAGTGCTATCCGGTCGCGTTCCGGACACACTATCAGCAACAGAACCACGGAACTTTGTAGGCATGCAGTGCCATGACCCAATTTTTTTTATTGAAGGTTTAACGACCACCGTGAGCAAGTCAATGGGCTATAAGCAGTCGCCCGTCCCTAATTTAGGGTCACTGGTTCCAGGGAAGGGAGAGAGCCAGTGCGGTAAGACAAACACAACATCCATGCCTCACCGGGATTCGAACCCGCACCTCTTTCGGACGAATGATCAGAGGCCATCGCTTAGACTACTGCTCTACCGGGGCGGCCCCAATTTTTGCACTTCGTCGCCCTTTTTTTGAATTTCGATTTATTTATGAGAAATTATATTTCTAAATTTCACAAAATTCTCTATTTCGCGATGGGATTCATTTAAAAGAACGGATATATGGCAAACTATAAATCATAACGCATTGGAATTTTTACAGCATAAACTTTTTTTACAAAAAAAAAAAATTAAGAAAAAATAATTTTCTGATTTTTAAACATTTTTTAAAGGCGCAAAGAAAAGAAACGAACGGCTTGTCTGTCATCACGATAACCACAGAGAAACATTCTGGCCAGTGATCTGCTGCCCATGCCATGGTGGCGCAGAGAATTTGTTATGCATATGTTTTGTTGGTAAAGCTATCTCAGATGTTTAAGGTGGACGTCAAGTAATTTTGCTTCCTATACTTCCAATGGAAAAACTTCTGTACACATTTTCTTCACAATTAATGCGTTCTCAAGGATGAAAATTTGAACATCAAATAAAGTAGATTCATTTTATAACTTGGAATCCAAGATGGCGGCTTGTTTATAGTTTTTGGTTCGCTCCTAATGAACTACCTGTTAGATTTTTGCAGAACATTTTTCAATTTCTTTCTATTTTTATTGAAGGACTTTGCTCCGCCACCATTCCGAAGTTTCCGAGTTTTTTACTGTCGTTATTTTTTGGAAGGACGGACTTTTGTCGTTTGAACTTATACGTCAGAATTTTCGACAAATGTGTTCGACTGTCTCTTTCCGGTGATGCCATCTGACGAAATGAAAATGTTCTCCCAATTGTTCAACACTTTTTGCGCTGTATCGATTCCAAGATGGCGGCTTGTTTACAGTTTTTGTTTCGCTCCCGGTGAACTACCTGTTAGATTTTTGCAGAACATTTTTCAATTTCCTTTTATTTTTATTGAAGGACTTTGCTCCGCCGCCGTTCCGAAGTTTCTGAGTTTTTTTACTGTCGTTATTTTTTGGAAGGGCGGACTTTTGTCGTTTAAACTTATATATAGCACTTACTAAATTTAGCACCAAGGAAAACAAAAGCGGTCCAAAAAGCATTTCGGACTATGAGACCTACCAGCATGCCAATTTTTAGATCTCTAGGTTATTTAGAAGTGGTCTAACAATTCGCGAAAAGTTCAAGTAAACAATGTTTCAAAGCCACCATTTTGATTTTTTTGTTTTCGTACTTTTCTAGGTATACGGACCTTAAAACCTATCAGCATGCCAATTTTCAGATCTCTAAGTCATTTAGAACTGGTCGAACAATTCACGGAAGAACACACTCTCATTTTCCCTCCTTACTTTTCATATACGTGGCAGAAGCCGATATTTACATAGGTATTCATGTATGCAGGTAGGAAAACGCCGAGCTTTAATAAAGGCATCCCTACGTCATTAAGCATTGCGTCATTACCAGTTTGATATTATTGCCTGTTCTTTCACCCAATGAGAAGAGAGTGCTAAAAATAGCTTCGTCGCCATGGCAGCAGGTCACGGAACCAGAACGTTCCTCTGTGGTTATTGTGATGACAGACAAGCCGGTCGTATATTTCCTTTGCGTCTTAAAAAAATTCTTAAAAGTCAGAAAATGACATTTTCTTAATTTTTTTTTGTAAAAAATTGATGATAGTTGTAAGTTCATGCTGTAAAAATTGCAGTGCGTTATGATTTATAGTTTGGCATATATCCGTCTTTTTAAATGAATCCCATCGCGAAATAGAGAATTTGTGAAATTTAAAAATTTAGTTTCTAAATCGAAATTAAAGAAAAAGGTGACGAGGTGCAAGAAGTGGGTCATGGCACTACATGCCTACAAAGTTTCGTGGTTCTGTTGTTGTTAGTGTGACCGGAACGCGACCTGATAGCACTTTTTGCTTACCTTAACTTTGAAATACAATAGCTCTTGAAGTATCGCCAGAATCGAAAAACGGTTTATTTTAGCATGTTCTCCAAACAATTCTCTACAAACGATGTAAATTTCGTATTTTTGTGTTCAATACGTTTTGCGCTGCGAGCTGGGAAAGCAAGAGTGTCGCGAAATTTCTAAAACAGCGGCAGCAGCAGCAGTTACTTTTTTTAGAAAAGAGAGATAACCATAGTTATGCAATCCAACATTTGTTTGTCTACATGACGTCATCAAAGTACAAGCCGCGCCATCTTTTTTCTGGTTTCAACACCACCAAAGGAAAAGCTATTGATTTTTAATGTAATCATGGTTATGTTTTAGAAAATATTAAGTATTCCAAGTTATAATATGACGTTATTTTAATGGATGTTCAAATTTTCATCCTTGGGAACACACTAATTGTGAAGGAAATGTGTTCAAAAGTTTTTCCATTGGAAGTATAGGAAGCAAAATTACTTGACGTCCACCTTAACGGGTTAGCATACATGGAGCTTGTACTAGGTGGAGACACCACTGGCTATGCCACCATAAGTCACAGCTAATCTGTGGCGTGACGTCACAACCAGGCAAAACCAAACTCTGGTTGAAAAGATACATGTGAGTGTGCTACATTCGTGTTGTGCTTTAGGTGCTACATTCGTGTTGTGCAATCGCAATATAAAATAAAAGTATTACACTGAATATCATAGGTATGTATTTAAAAGACACGAAACTGCTGTCATTGAAATAAAAATCTGATATTGTGTAATATACACTGCTGGCCACCCAAAATGCAACACCAAGAAGGACACGAGAGAGCAAAGCCAGATTTACTGGACACATAACAACAGATACAAAGATGAAACGATTGAGCTTACAGGCCCGTACGACTTGCGGAACACGCAGACATCAATAGTTCGTGTGGCCCCCATGGCTGGAAATAACGGCCGCTACACGCCGCGGCATCGAACGAAAGACGCTTTGGATGTGGGCTTGGGGTATGTCGATCCAGGCTGCTTCCACACGTTGCCATAGTTCATCAGGCGTAGCCGCGGGTGGTGCTTGCCGGGCCACTCGGTTGCCGATCAGCAACCAGAAGTGTTCGATGGGCGACATATCGGGAGAACAGGCGGGCCACGGTAGCAGTGACACCTGGTGGGCCGTGAATAATTGTTACACGATGCGTAACACGTGCGGGCGCGCATTGTCCTGTTGAAACGTGGCCGCTGGCAGGTCCTGCAGGTAAGGGTGGACTAAATGGTCCAAAACGTCGGAGATGTAGCGGTGGCTGTTGAGTGTACCGGCGATGCGTACCAGATGGGTGCGGGTGACATATCCAATGGCGCCCCAAACCATAACGCCAGGCGACGGACCGGTGTGGCGATGCATAATGCCGGCGTCATACAATCTATCGCAGCGATGCCGCCACACGTGGATCCGACCATCGTGGTGTTGCAGGCAGAAGCGGGATTCGTCGGAGAAGACAATGTCGTGCCATTCCCTAGTCCAGGTGCGGCGTTCAACGGCCCACTGCCGCCGCACTCGCTGGTGGTGTAACGTCAATGGTAATCGGAGCAATGGGCGCCGTGCGACAAGTTTCCGCTCCTGCAAACGACATCGAATGGTACGTACTGATACAGGTTGTTGCGCAACAAACCCTAATTCCTGCGCTAACGTTCGTGATGTGGCGGTGCGAGACGACAATTCCCGCCGCAGAACATTCCGGTCTTCTCGTTCGGTGAAGACCGGTCTTCTTGTTCTCACGTCGGTCTGTCCGTCCCTCTTGCACCCACCGAATCCATACTCGCCTCACTGTGGCTGGATGTCGCACCACACGGGCGCCGATGTCTCGGTACGATAAACCGCTGTCGCGATAAGCCACTATTTGTCCTCTGTCGAACTCCGAAACGTGCTGGAATGACTGCCGTATTCTGCGACGAGGCATCAGGAAGCTTCCCACGCACAGGTCCGGCAGCAAAACACACTTCCACTACTTACACCCGCTTTCTGTGCACCGTACTTATAGTGCTTCTCGGTGGTGTGCCGGGCGCACATGATTTGCATATGCCCTGCAATGCTAATCGTTTGCATGTCCTCTCGCGGGCGACGGATGCTGCGAATTTCAGGCCAATCGGATGCTTCCTTCTTGGTGTTGCATTTTGGGTGGCCAGCACTGTATATATAAATTTTAGCAGGATAATCACTCATCGCAACTTCTCTTCAAAAGCACTTCAACATATGAATGGGTGATTTTAAAGTCTTTGAAATCGTACACTTTCAGAACTTGTGTAAACTGGTAATACTTTCGTTTCTTAATTTAGTTGTCTGAAACCAAACCAGACGTTAAAAAACACATTAAATTGAAATCAAATGTATACACCAGTTGTATATTGAAAGTTACAATACATAATTTATTTTAGTTCTATGCTGTGCTACCAGCAGGGAAAACATTTAAAATTGCACTTGGTTTTACATGTTTTTGAGCAATACTCACTACACTCTTAACCGAATTGTTCACGTTACCTAACATGCTAGTCATTTCTGAAACTTACTCTTTCAATTTTTAGTTACAGCCATGGATCAGTTTATTTTTAAAGCACTAGATGACACTGGTTGCATGACATGGGTGTTGGCATTTAATCCCTAAACTGCATATTTTTTGCTGTACTTGGGGCTATATACATGTAAATAAAGTCACTGTAGTCCACACTGGTATCAAATTTGCTAGGGTACCCATAATCACTGCCATTGCTTTAGTGAAGTAAATAGATGAGACATTTATTCAGTAACTAGGATGGGGAGACAAGACGAACACACTGCTACACCTCTGCATATCTTATGAGCATCTTATATAGTGAGTTGTCTCGCCAACCCGTTCTCCAGCTGGTAATGAAACTGTGAGGTGGGTGGGGGAGAACCTTTTTCCCATTTCTGATACCACAAAAACTATAAGTTTTAAAGTGGGGAAGTGCGAGAGGTTTATTAATGTCACAACATTAAAAAAGTTTTAAATCACGTCACGACATTAAAAAAAATAATTATAAGAGAATGTGCAACTATTAGGTTGCACCATGCAGCTAAACAAGTTACACAGAAAATGATATGAATGAATGTACGCTCAACCCTAACAAAACTTATATTGCACAAAAATCAGTAAATGTAGGGAAAAGGGCATGTTGATTTATATGAGATTTTTTGGTTTGAAAATGCTTCTTTCCCTATACGAGTATGTATATCATCATCAACCATTACAAATCCACTGCTGGATGAAGCTCTCCCCAAGAGTCTACCGCAATTTTCAGTTGTAAGCTAGTCTCCTCCATGTACTTAAGCAAGTTTACAAATTTCATCCACCCAACTCCCACACGGTCTTCTTCTTGGTCGTTTTCTCTCCTTTGGTATCCAGTCTAACGTTTCAGTTGTCCAATGGTGGTCAGTTCTAGAAATGTGTCCCATCCATTGTCACTTTATATACTTTACTTTAATCTTCATGTTTTGGATTCATAAGTTGCTGGTTATGCCAAGCATTCAGCTCTCCATGCCTCTTTGAGTTGTTCACAGCATCTGCATGCCCTTTTTAGTTAAGGTCCATGTCACTGGTCCACAAGTAAGAACTGGAAGGATGCATTTATTAAAAATTCTTTTAAGACATAATGGAAAATTGCTGTACACTGTACTTAATCTTTTTTTTTTTTTTTTTAATGTGAAAAACAACTTCAGGGAAAAGTCAGTTTGACAAATTTGGGATTTATTTTTTTACTAATTTTCAGGAGCCTATTCATGGAATAACATATATAGTACTGGTACACATTGATTCAGTGCATATTGATATGGAACAGATAAATACAAATTCTGTATTTATAATATTGTATGGTATGAAAGTGAAAATTTGTAGTAAATTAATACATTCATACTTACCTTCTTTAATAATTGATACATAGGTGTCAACCCCGCCTTCTCGTGGTGCATCCTGTTCCCACTAAAGGGGCTCTGACGACCGCAAATAGCGGTATAACTATACCATCGGGATCAGAGGAAATGCTATCCCACACTCACCAACCCGCTTGGCCAGCGTGGTGAGTTATGGCCAAACACCTCCAAAATGACTCTACAACTTAAATCTTGGCCCTCAGTCTCCGGCAGCTGGAATGTACCTGGCCAAGGCAGCGGCCAGTGCGACATGAAGGCAGAGGGTGCTAAGAATCCCCGGAGGACCGGACTAGGCTGCCATTTGATGCTGACCTTGGCTACCTACAACGGACGCTCCCTATCTTCTGATTCAAGGCTTCTTGAATTGGAAGAGGAACTACAAAGGATCAAGTGGGACATCGTCGGGCTAAGTGAGGTAAGGAGAAAAGGAGAAGATCTCATTGAACTGAAAAGTGGACATCTCTTCTATTATCATGGGACAGATACTGGCAGAACTAGTGGTGTTGGATTTATAATAAACAAGAAACTGAAGGATAAAGTGGTAGAAGTTGAAAGTTCCTCTGACAGAGCTGCACGACTCGTTATCCAACTATCGAAAAGATACCAGGCTCAGATTATTCAAACTTATGCACCCACCACAAGTCATCCTGAAGAAGAAATTGAAGAATTTTATGAGGAAATTCGTCATCTAAATAATAAAGGTAAGCAGCACTTGAAGATAATTATGGGAGATTTCAATGCAAAAATAGGGCACCGGCAACAGAATGAAACTTCAGTAGGTAAATTCGGTCACGGCAACAGAAACCAGCGTGGAAATACTCTTGTTGAGTTTGCAGAGGCAGAAGGATTTTTCATCTTGAATTCCTTTTTCAAGAAAAAGCCACACAGGAAATGGACATGGAGACATCCAATTGGGACGACAAGTGAAATTGATTTTATTATGTGTAACAAAAAATTCGTCATCGAAGACTGCAGTGTGCTGAACAAGTTCAACACAGGTAGTGACCATAGATTGGTGAGATGTAAGATGCACCTCAACACTAAACTGGAACGTGGCAAGCTCATAAGACAAACAAAATGTATTGACATAACCAACCTTAAAAAACACCATAATACTTTCAAGTTGGAACTGAAGAACAGATTCTCTGCTTTAGAAGGCCTAACATCGGAAGAAGTGGATATTTCGGAAGTTAACAGAAAAGTAACCAAAGCTCTTATGGAAACAGCAACAAAATTAGCTGGGTCTAAGAACAAGTTGCATGTAAACAAATTATCAGGAAAAACCAAAATGTTGATGCAAAAAAGAAGAGAGATGAGGACAACTAAAGAAGATGTGACTTCCAAAGTGGAATATATAGAGCTATGCAAGACAGCACGAAAAAGTATCACTGAAGACGTAAGGAAATTCAACTGTGAGCTAGTGAGGAAAGCAATTGAAAACAACCAAAGCCTAAAGATAGCAAAGGGACATCTCAGTAAGGGAAGAAAACAGATTATGGCTCTGAGAAAAGAAGATGGTTCTATAACAAGAAATAGAGGCGAAATTTTGACAAGAGTGAAAGATTTCTACTCCAAATTATATGAAAGGGATGATACATGTACTCCAGACATCATGAAAGGTACCAGAGTTCTTCCAGTCCTCCCAGCAGAAGTTGCTCATGCAATCAAGAACATGAAGCGGGGGAAAGCTCCAGGAGAAGATGGAATTACTATAGACATCATACAAGAAGCAAGTGGAGAAATTGAAACAGTACTCGCCCAAATTTTCACTGATGCCTTAATGAAGGGAAGATTCCTGAGGATTGGAACAATGCTACAATGATCCTGCTACATAAAAAAGGTGACATTGAGGATCTCAGGAACTACAGACCTATCAGCCTCCTATCAGTGGTTTATAAAATCTTCACTAAAGTTCTTTCACACCGCTTGAAGGTAACACTGGACATGGCTCAACCGAGAGAACAAGCTGGATTCAGGAGTGGCTACAGCACAATAGATCATATCCACGTACTGAGAGAACTAATTGAAAGAGCGAGGGAATATGAACTTCCATTGTGCATGGCTTTTATCGATTATGAAAAAGCCTTTGATTCGGTGAAACCATCAGCAGTTACCACGGCTCTGAAATCCTGCGGTATTGAAGATGCATACATTAATATTATTAATAACATCTATGAAAATGCAAGTGCAAAGATTAGGCTGTTTGAAAATACAACACACATAAAAATTGGAAAGGGAGTGAGACAAGGTGACACCATATCTCCGAAGCTCTTTAATGCCACATTGGAAAATGTCTTTCAATCACTGAACTGGGAAAACAAAGGGATAAAGATTAATGGAGATTATCTAACCCACCTTCGTTTTGCTGATGACGTAGTCATTTTTGCAACTACCCCATCAGAGCTGCAGAGTATGATCCAGGAACTTGCTGACAAGAGTAAAGAAGTGGGATTAAAAATGAACTTTCAGAAGACAAAAGTGATGTTCAATGCTTTTACAAGAAATGAAGATTTATCGATTGATGGAGAAAAACTGGAGATAACAGATACGTATGTTTATCTTGGACAGCAGATATCAAGTGAGGGTCACATTGATGAAGAAATTAATCGGCGTACAAAACTTGCCTGGAGAGCTTTTGGAAGAAACAGCATAATTTTCAAGAGCAATATGCCATTATGTCTTAAAAGAAAAGTGTTTGATCAATGCATCCTTCCAGTGCTTACGTATGGTGCAGAGACGTGGACCTTAACTAAAAGAGACATACAAAGGCTGCAGACAACTCAAAGAAGCATGGAGAGGTGCATGCTTGGTATAACCAGGAGAGATAAGAAGAGGAACTCATGGATCCGAAAAATGACGAGAGTGGAAGACATCATGATCAGAGTTAAATCCCTGAAATGGCAATGGGCTGGACATACTGCCAGAAGGACAGACCATAGATGGACAGCTGAAATTTTAGATTGGATTCCAAGGGACAGGAAAAGACCCAGAAAAAGACCACATGGGAGATGGGTGGATGAAATTCGTAAATATGCGGGAGTGACATGGAGGAGACTGGCACAAGACAGACCGTTGTGGAGGAAACTTGGGGAGACCTTCGTCCAGCAGTGGATTGATAATGGTTGACAATGATGATGATGATGACATAGGTTAGTTTTGTATGGAGTGCAGATACTGTTGAAAATCATAGTTTATTATGATTTTCAGGATACATTACCTGTTGTATATTTATATTTAATAGTGTTTCAGTTATAGTTTTAGACAAACTTGACAAAACAACAATATTTCATTAGATCTTAGGGTCAGTTCTTTTTTCCCCACACAAGGTTCACCTGCTTTAAATTAACGTGGAACACATTTAAACCATGTATCGTGTGTATTATTACTATTATTTGTTTGTGTGATAACATTTTGTTTGTTGGCACTGGTAAATGCAGATGAGGTTCAAATTGGTATAATATATATATTTTTAATGCAATACGATGGGGGAAAGTACAGAATAAATTACACTCCAAACACATGAGCTGCACCATTATTAATGGTAAAACCAATGTAAAATTATTAAAAAAAACTGTTCATTGTTTTAAGGATTGTATATTATCTCTGCATTCTGGTATAATTTTGTCCATAATAATGAAAATTAATCTCAAAATAGTATAACTATACTAAATACCCGAAATTTCTTGGCGTAGAATGCAAATAAAGTTTTCCAAGCTTTCGCACATCAAACGGATGACTTTTTCTCTTGTATCCCTTTTATACTCGCTGATTCTAATTCCAAACGAAAGTTTGGTCATTCCGATGTAGTATCGCTTGGAGCCGTCCGGATATTGTAGTGGGATGGCGTAAACACCTGCCTCATTGAGAAGAGGGGGCTAGTCAATATTTCTCTTAAGCATCGTATACAAAGATGCCGGAGACCTTATGCCGACCCCGAAGTTTATCCTCCTGAGCGCGTTTTTTAGTTGATAGGAAACATTTGGTACGTAGGGAATAGAGCCCATGTAGCGAAGTTGCGGCACAAAAATATTAGCACGGCTGGTTCTGGCTTTCTCGATAAAGTTATGCATCTGGTTTGACGTATATCCTGCTTGAGTGGCCAATTCGACGATGTTTTTCAGTTCGGACTGTCTAGAACGGACATCGGATGAGACAGCGAAGCCTCTTCTAATTCGAGAACGGAAGAAGGCCGTCTTGTAATCATTAGGGCAGAATGAACTGCGGATCATCAGGTTGGGAACGGAGGTGGGTTTATAATAGACTTCCGTATGAAGGCGGTCGTCATGCGATTTGCTCACTGAGACGTCCAGATAAGGTAAAGCACCATTGTGTTCAAGCTCCATGGTGAAATTGATCGTAGGGTGTACACAATTTATTTTATGGAGGAAAACTGGAGAGCCTCCTTTCCGTGTGGCCATATGAAAAATACGTCGTCGGCATATCGTAGCCAGGTGGTAGGCCTTGGGGTGATGTCGGTGAATATACACAGTGCGTCAAAGAATTTTTAAAACTGGCGCTAGATTTCAGCCTACGGTGGCGCCACCAGTGTAATCACGAATGCGTTATAAACCTTGACCATCTGCTTGCTTTCTGCCAAAAGTACTGCGCAGTTGTTAAAGTAACTCAAATGAAACGGCCGTTCATTAGAGAAGTAAAATTTTTTTCATGTTGAATTATTAAGATGGAACAAAGGGCTGTTATTAAATTTAACGCAAAACTTGGTAAAAGTGCCTCGGAAACGTGCCAAATGATGAAACAAGTTTACGGTGAGTTTTGTTTCAGTAGATAAAATGTTTTCCTGTGGCACAAACGTTTTTTGGACGGAAGGGATACGCTAGAAGATGATAAGCATACCGGAAGACCAAGTTCATCTACGACACCAGAGATTATTGAAAAAGTGTGCGATTTGGTGGCAAACAATCAATGTGCGTCACTAAGAGTGATGGAAGAGTCTTTAAACATCAACAAAGAAACGATTCGAACCATCCTGCATGAAGATTTGGGCAAAAGAAAAGTCTGTGCTAAATTTGTTCCACACACGTTAACCAATGAACAAAAATCAAGGAGAAGTGCACATTGCAGAGACATCATTTCAGCCGCTGAAAATGATCCAAACTTCTTAAAATCGATTGTTACAGGTGATGAAACATGGTGTTTTCAATATGATCCTAAAACAAAGCGACAAAGTGCGAAATGGAAGTAAAAAAACTCACCACAAGCCAAAAAAACAAGAAAAGTTCCATCGAAAATCAAAACAATGCTCATTTCATTCTTCGATAGTAAGGACATTTATCCACAAAGAATGTGTTCCAAGTGAACAAACAATTACTGGCGAGTTTTATTTAAATGTTTTGAGGCGTTTGATAGGCAGAATTCGTCGCATTCGTCCAGAATATTGGGATGAAAGCAGTTGGTGTTTCTTGCACGATAATGCACCCAGTCACACCTCACTTCTTGTTTGTAGATTTTTGGCGAAAAATAACATATGTGTGTTGAATCATCTACCGTATTCGCCTGATTTAGCACCCTGCGACTTTTCCTTATTCCCAAAACTTAAAATGACGTTAAAAGGGTGTTATTTTGATGATATTTCGACCATACAAACAGCTTCGACGCATGCTCTGGAGGCAATTCCGCAAAGTGAAGTGGAACAGTCATTCGAATCATTATTAAATCGCTGTAACAAGTGTATTGAAGCCGGAGGGACTTATTTTGAATAACAAACCAAAACAAATTATAATTTCTTGTTCCTATTTCTTTTTACAGACCCAGTCTTAAAAATTCTTTGCCAAGCTGTGTATGTTGCTCAATGGGGCGAAGTATTGCTTCTGCGAGAACGGCTGAAAGCGAAGATCCCATCGGAGCGCCATTTACTTGTTTATAAATTTGCCCTCGGAAACTGAAGTAGCTGGAATTTGATACCAAGTCCATTAATTTGAAGATGCTGAAGCAAGACTTCTTAGAATAAACTGATGAATTAGATATAGCCTTTTTCAATGTACTGATGGCTTCCTGCACGGGGATCAATGGATAAAGGGAAACTACGTCGAAACTGCCGATAATGTCGCGTTGCTGAATAGTGAGCTGCTTGGTTTTCGTGATAAAATCTAGAGGAGAAGTTATTATAAAGTCCCTCCGGTAGATGATTAGTTAGGAATTCGGATAATGCTTTCTCTAGATGGAAGGTCGGTGCGGATCTTCTGGACACGATCGGTCTCAATGGATTGCCAGGCTTGTGGTGTTTAAGTCTTCCGAAGAGATTTGGGATCCGAGGGTCAGGCGGTAATTCGGCGGATTTCTTGAGATCATCCGGAATTGCGGTTAGCCTTGCAGCTCTTTTTACCTGTGCTATCCAAAAATTTAGTGGATTCCTCCGTAAGAAAATTAACGATAGCAAACAAAAAAAAAAAAAAAAAAAAAAAAACTTGCTGTTTTTAATTAATATGTTGTGTGTTTTTTTAGAAACCCATAAATCTAGGGACTCTGCATTAATGTGATAAATCTTTGACCACAGAGTCTTTGACTAATAAAGAAGTAAAATTTCAAAAATATGTTCTTTAAGAAATGCATCATTGTAATCTAGGGCCTTTACATTGTCACTAAAAACTGCAACTTCCTAGTGGGGCTAGTGAGTTCTTTTGAATGCGATTTTTTAAAAATTGGAACAACGTTTCCCTACACACTATGCTAAAACCAATGGGTCTTTCCGTGGATTCTAAGCTTTTGTCTAAGCTGCCACATTTGTGGGAAGACCATGGCAACATGACCTGAGAATATTAGTTGTTTGTATACTCGGGGGGGGGGGGGGGGGGTTAACAATGAGCAATAGTCTTCGTAGAAATCGACTTATCCACAGGTGGCGGAAGAAATTCCGTAACAAAATAGTTACAAGTAATGCTCACTTACTGCAATGACTTCTTTGCTAATGCTATAAATACCATAATAGCAAGCTGTATTAAATTTTAGAAAATCACTGTTGGTCATCCAAAATAGGGACGTGCCAAGCGGGGGTTCAACGAGTGCTAAGCAACCGGGCGCTAGATTCCGAGGCGGAAGGAACCACAATCAATTTTTTCGGTTGATAAATTAATATCAGTGACGTGGGAGAAATTAAAAAAACGTTATACTGTGAGAAATCGTAATGCTAAGTGGAACGTTTACTTTTTTAGTAAAAATAACTCGTTTATAATTCAACAGAAAACGTTTTGAAATCAGAGAATAATTTTTACTAATTTGTTCAGTAACAGATACCGCTGGCAAAGGATTGAAAATTCTTTTTCTAATTTTTTTTTAATCTTGAAGATTTCAGCATTTATGAATGCGTTACCAGCGCTATGACAAATGGGGCCAATATGTAAAAATAACACAATGGACTTCAAAAGCATAATTTGTCGACTAACCCATGTTATGTACTTTGAGCGGCTCATAAATTAAATCTGGTCGTAAATGACGACGAAAAAATTTCCCTACAGATTGTGAACATTTTCAGCATTGTTCAAGAAATATGTGCTTACTCTTCTGAATTATTTTATTGTTGGCAAATTTTCAAGAAAGAGCTTCCAGCGTTGACCGTAAAATAGGATGGGAAAATATTATAGGATCGATGCAATACGGTTAAGCAGCATTGGGGTACAATTTCGATGTATTCCACGATATTAGATATTTTGGTAGGAATGTTAGAGAGACGCCCATCATGTTTAATATTACATGTATATACATCATCATCCTTCTCAACCATTATCAATTTTCTGCTGGATGAAGGTCTCCCCAAGTTTCTTTCACAACGGTCTGTCTTGGACCAGTCTCCTCCATCTCACTCCAGCATGCTTTCGAATTTCATCCACCCATCTCCCACGTGGTCTTCTTTTGGGTCTTTTCCTGTCCCTTGGAATCCAGTCTAAAATTTCGGTTGTCCATCGATGGTCAGTTCTCTTGGCAATATGTCCAGCCTATTACCATTTCATGGATTTTATTCTGATCATAATGTCTTCCACTCTTATCATTTTCCTTACCTACGGGTTCCTCATCTTATCTTGAGTTATATATACTGAATACTGTATGTGTGTGTGTGTGTATACATCGAGAAGCTGTAATATGTTTATCATCGTACATGACGAAACTTTTTCTTACCGGTAATGCAGACTTCTGTGTAAATTGACAGAAAGAGAGACAGAGGGGAAGCTGACTTCTTGAATTATTCGAGCGTCATCTGAACTAGAGTTTTACAGATTTTTTCTTCAGTTTTATATGAGACAGCAGTGTTTTATGGAAAATCACAATTTACCGGAAATAGAAAATAATGCTGCTGAAGATATTTATCTCATGTAAAAATGAATAAAAATTGGAAAATATTCTCGTACAAGGGGGCGGCAAATGCCCTTGGTGCGCCCCTGATCAAAAACATCTTAATGTAAAATGATTTATCATTAATTTATTGTTGTACATTTCATTGATTATCTTATTTAATGGTTGTGAAATATGCAGGAGGATATATAGCTGTTCATATGAAAATAATATGGTTGGCAAGGTCTTATGGTTTAACAGTATTAATCGTCTGTCATTGTATTTTAATTTTTGAATTAATAGAAAGTGCTGTTACAACTGTATGTAATTATAATAGGAGTTAGTTGGACAAATAATGTCCTTAATGCTATCTTGAATGAGATTTGTAAAGATTTACCTTGGGGACAATTACACTGCTGGCCACCCAAAATGCAACACCAAGAAGGAAGCATCCGATTGGCCTGAAATTCGCAGCATGCGTCGCCCGCGAGAGGATATGCAAACGATTAGCATTGCAGGGCAATCATGTGCAATCATGTGCACGCTACCGAAAAGCACTATAAGAAGAGTGCACAGAAAGCGGGGTGTAAGTAGTGGAAGGGTGTTGTGCTACCGGAGCTTCCTAATGCCTCGTCGAGGAATACGGCAGTCATTCCAGCACGTTTCGGAGTTCGACAGAGGACGAATAGTGGCTTATCGCGACAGCGGTTTATCGTACCGAGACATCAGCGCCCGTGTGGGACAACATCCAGCCACAGTGAGGCGAGTATGTATTCCGTGGGTGCAGGAGGGACGGACGGACCGACGTGAGCAACTGCCGCAGCCGTGGCATACCACCGAACGAGAGGACCGGCATGTTGTACCGCGGGCATTAACTGCTCGCACCGCCACATCACGAACGTTATCTCAGGAATTAAGGTGTGTTGCGCAACAACCTGTGTTAGCACTTACCGTTCGACGTCGCATGCAGAAGCGGGGACTTGTCGCACGGCGCCCATTGCTCCGATTACCATTGACGTTACACCACCGGCGAGTGCGGCGGCAGTGGGCCGTTGAACGCCGCACCTGGACTACGGAATGACACGACATTGTCTTCTTCGACGAATCCCACTTCTGCCTGCAACACCACGATGGTCGGATCCGCGTGTGGCGGCACCGCGACGAGAGCAGTGTATAATAACTATATCCTGTATGGTTACATATGCTCATTACGCATTGTGGGTCCACTCTGGAGTGATATGTATAATTCCTTTTTTATTAGGAGCTGTGTTTTGGATGTTTTTTTTATTTTTTTGTGAAAACGTGGAGTTTATATTTATGTCACATATGTATACACAAAAGTGTTGAATCGCTTTTTTTAAAGCTGTTTTCCTTATTTATATTTATTGTAAGTATAGCAGTGGACATAAACAGATTTGATTCTATGTTCGTAGATACTGAATGAAATTTTAAACGTAATGAAAAATAAGTAACCTGCTATGACACCTATGCATATTTTGTGTTATACGGTAACATCTTTGAAAGCTGATGTGATGTGCACATAAGAATGACCTTTGTATGGGAAATGTATGTGCACGCATGCAGGGCCCGATTTACTACATGCGAGGCCCAGGGCACAAAACATTTCCGGGGCCCCCTCCTTATTCTCTATCGACCAAATGATAGTCACTGTGTGCAGAGTAGCAGAATGTAGACGTACATGCGTACGCTGATAGTTTCCAAATCATTAGCAGGTTTGCAGATAGTTTTTGCATTTAGATTAAAAAAATAAAAATGTTAGGCCAATATACAGCAATTAAAACACTTACTCAACGCTTTACTCAGATTAATATATACTTAATTCTATTTTAACTGAAGAACTTAATTATTTTTCACATCTTCTGAGTTCTTTTGTTTTTACAGACATTTCTGGCCTCTAGATTTTATCAAGGCCTGTTCTCAATGTATACGAACTGTATTAAAAGTTTTGTTTACACAGAATTTAAATTTTATTGCCAGGTTCCTCTTTCAGTTGCCAATTAAATACAAATATTTCCTTATGCATTTTGTAAGTCCAGTATTTTTGAATTAACTTGTTGAAAATCATATTTATAATTTTTGAAGGTTCATTGATAGAACTGTTTTTCTGGATATAAAAACTTTCTTTAATTAATCTCTTGTTTTTATGAGGTTCGTAGTCCAATATTTTAATATTTTGCAATAAAAGTCCATTTTACACACATTGCTGCACATTCAATTAGAATGTACTATTTTGTCCTCATTGGAATCTGTAATGTTCTAATAATTATTTGTTTTATTAATTTTCCTTTAAATTATCTTATTCTATTGTTATCATGGTTTGCGGGTTGGCAGCGAGTTTTCTGTTTCAATAGCTGTGTACGCAGATACATTTTATTTTTATACAACTCTGGCTGTGCGGGGACAACTAGTTGATCAGTAGTTTGTGGTGTTAATGACCCCCATAGACTAACTATAACAATATATCTATGACAAAATGGATGGACATCTTAATTTTAGTGAGTATTGTGGTCTTACAATGTACTAATTCTTCCGTCTAGAACATGAGAACAATACATCCAACAAAAAATGTGAACTAAAACGAGAAAAAAAAATCCATGGTGACCTCCACTGCACTTCCTCATAAATAGAGATGTGAAGCTGCATAAAAAATTGAAAAAGTGCTATGGGAACTCCTACTTCAAGCTTCCCGGTTTCTACCAAGATCAAATCAGCGCATCATGATCAATATATCAGAAAACTGCAAAACATAAAATTTTGTGTTGATGAGGAAGAGTCTGAGTTACACACAAAAAAAAATAATAATAATAACAAAACAAAAAACATAATAATGATAATAATCTGAAAAGCTGAGGGGAACACCTAGTCCGGTTCAATTTTTGGTAAATGTGTTGTACTTCGGCGTCCTAAATTATTTGGTCAGAAAAGTTGTAAAATAAAAAAAAAAAAAGCATATTAAAGATGTTTACCGAAAAAACTTACCTCCAAGTAGTCCAAGTAGGATGAGTAAACACGCTGCGGCGACGACCTGAAGCGTTGCTCCGTTGAAAGGAAGGTTTGCTGCGGCTGGGAATTCATGGGCAGAAGAGTACAACAGGAATCAGGTACGCTCTTGTCAGGAAAAAGTAACAGAATATACTGCTACGCTAAAGAATGTAGTTTGTAATTTCTGTCTCACTTTTTAAAGAAACATGCAGAGACTGTCTTCGTTCTTTGGCATGTAATTCCGTGATACGAAATAGTAAGTATGCACATGCCTTTCTTGTTTCTAGAAAAGCGTTAGAGTAGGTGTCGCATTCTCTCTAACGGAAGTTAGATGGCAAGTCTCAAAATGAAAGTTTGATTACTAAATTAAAAACAAAAAAAAAAAAAAAAATTCCACGGAGGAATGAGTTCATACATTCAGCATCAAAGAATCCCATGTGAAGAAAACAAGAAACTGTCCGATTGCGATAACAAGAACTGACACCGAAATTAACTATTTTCTGTAGCGTAGCACAACACTCTTTCCTGACAACAGCGTACCCGGTTCCTGTTGTACTATTCCGCCCGTGAATGTCCTGGCTGCAGCGATCCTTCCTTTCAACGATGCACAGCTTCAAGTCAACACCTCAGCGTAGTTTAAGGCCTCCCGCAGTGTCTGCTGACTCGTCATACTTGGAGTTCAAGTTTTTCGGTAAACATCTTTATTATTCATTCTAACGATGAAATTTTTTCACCATTTCCCCTTAAATTGCATATTTTAGAATCTGTACGTCACACTTTTTAGAAATTTTACAACTTTTCCGACCAAATAATTTACCACGCTAAACTACACATTTACCCAATTTTTACCAAAATCTAATGAGCACATAATGATATGAATGTATAAATTGTCCAATGTCAAACAAATCTGACAATACGATGACAAAGTGCTGTGTTTGGGCACCATATCTTTTTATTTGTAATAACTCGGTTACAATTCTTTATTTTTAGGAATGAATAAAAACAATTGAAAATTTACCTCCTATATCAGGACGAAACAGTTGGGTTGAATATTTTTCTTCTACATTTTCCTAGATGCAAAGTCATGTATTAGAGAATCATAATTTAAAGACTGTGTCACATCACTCTCCAAAGACAGCAGAGCTAATGATGCCAGTTTAGTTTGTCGCATGGTTGATCGTAAGGGATTTTTAAGTCTTTTCAGCAAAGAAAATGATCTCTCACTTGTATAATTTGAAATCGGTAATGTCATGAACATTCTAAGTGCAGTCTCAGTGTTCGGAAATGTGGCTTCTAAATTGTTTACCTTCAAATTTTGCTGCATCTGGGGAATGGTTGCATGCTCCCTCATCATTGAGGAGAATTGCAAAAACTCATCGGCAAACTGGTCATCAAGGTAATTGTTATAGTATTCCTGCAATGTTTTTGCCCCTTCAAAAATTTCAGATCTTGATTTTTTTGTAAAAAATTCAAATTTTCTCATTATATTTTCATAAGCACTTTTTCTGCTTGAAAGCTGAGTGACTAAAGCATCACAAGGCACATAATAAACTTGAGTTCTAAATATATCCCTTGCACTGAGTTCTATATGTTCAATGTTACATTCATCTAGGTGTTTATTCTTGGGCACTTTCTTTCTTCGGGAATCATGACCATGGTATTGCACATTTTCAGACACTAATGTTTTAGCTTCCTCTTCATAGACTTCAAAATTTTCCCTCACGAACTGAATGAATTCAATTAACGACTGGAAAATTTTAGGTACTTCAGAAATATTTCCTTTTGGATTCTGGCAAGTTTGATTTGCACAGTTTAATCTCTGAAGTATTGTGTCCCAAACTACTGTGCTGATCGATATTTCCATTGTTCGCATTTTCTTCAGCAGTGATTTTGTTTCATCTCTTGTCTGTGGAGAATCATCTACATTTTCTGACAGAATTACTAAAACTTTCTCTATTTCACGATAATTTTCCCCCACTGATCGTGTAGCTGCAGCATCTGCCCACCATCTGGTAACTGACCGACTCTTCAGTGTGAGTGATGAATTTCCATGTGCTTCCTGGACTTTCTCCTGAAGCATCTTCCAACGGTGAGTTGATGCAGAAAAAAAAGTATAGAGTTTTTGCAAAAATGTGAAAAAAGAAAGAACTTTACCACAACTATCTATGCTATTCACACCAACTAAATTTAAAGTGTGAGCAGAATATGGCACATATTCCGTTAGTGGATTGATTTCCCTAATGCGTGTATGAACACCAGAATACTTCCCAGACATGTTGCTGGCATTGTCATAGCTTTGGCCTCTGACATTCATAATATCCAAGCCAGCCTCCTGTAGAAAATATATCATGGTTTTTGTAATGTTTTCTGCAGTATGTCCATGGAATGGAATAAATGTCAAAACCCGTTCTTTTGCTTCACAATCTTTGTTGACATACTTTATGATAAAAGCCAGTTGATCTATGTTTGTAATGTCTGGAGTAGAGTCAACTATGACAGAAAAATATTTTGACATTTTTATTTCATCAGTGATGGCATTAAAAACACGTACAGCCATTAATTCAACAAATTCATCCACACATGTTGAAGATAAGTAACTGGTGTTACCACTTCCTGGATTCCCACATTTTTCCAAGTGTTGAGCTAAGAATGGATCAAATTCTGCAATTATTTCTAAGCAGCCCAGGAAATTTCCATTCTGAACTGATCCAATTGTTTCATCATCACCATACATTGGCAACCCACGAACTGAGAGATACTTAACTGTTGCAACAACTCTATGCAAAACATCTTGCCAGTACTTGGATTCATTCCGATACTGCATAACTATCTGACAGTCAATGCGTGCAGAAGCATTCATGCGTGATGAATAGTCACATACTGCTTGCCTGTGTATGTGTGAATTTTCATGCCCTGTAAGACGTTCACTTGCATGCTTCCAGTCAGAAAAACCTGTGGATCATAATGCTGTAGTGCTCCTAGCATACAATTTGCATATCCAGCAGAATAATAAAAAAGTTGATGGGGATAAAAGAAGCCAGTCGCGTTTTGCCCTCGCATTATTTTTTTATTCTGAAAAAATTACCTTCTGTTGGAAAACGTTTTTTGCCACATATATACTTCCCTGTGAATGCCAGCAACTTCAAATCTTGGACTGGTGGATTTTTTTTTTTTTTTTTTTTTTGAGATTTAACGACCACCGTGAGCATTTCAACATTTTATTGACAAAAGGCATGATACAGCTCGTCAAACTGGACGAGGAAAGAATACAGAGAAAAATATGAATGATACATGAAAATGATATATACATGAATAAGGGGCATAGCCACCCAAAAGGATAAATACAAAATGCTAAAAACCCACAATGGGGACAGACATGTGACACTGAACACACGCAAAAGACTTTAGGTCAATGACCTGTGATACAATATATAGAGCTTGAAAATACATTAAAAATACAGGATGCACAATAAATAAACAGTGAAGATAAAGTTTCGAACTCAGCACTACATAGGAGCACAGTGCATATAACATGAGTGGTGCACATTGACATATCAGAAGATCACAAAACAGTTCAGAAACCACTTAATATACAATGCTAAGAAAAACAAGAAAAGTGAAGAGCAAGTAACATGCTATACATAGTTACATGCAGAAGCACAGCCTGCTGGAGCAGAACAAAAATAAGTAAAATAACTCAGTAAGCAAGGTACTAGCAAGGTGAAGAGAACAGCCAAACACCAAAACAAAGACAATCCAAAAGAGGACACAATCTAGTCACCAGTAGGATGACAGAACCATGAATAGAAAACCACCCGGTGCGCTGGGCCCAGGTGTTCTGAAAGGTGTCGATTGTGTGTGCGGAAGTTGCAGCTGTGAGTTCCAACCGGAGGCGCGCCAGAAGCCGGCCCCGAAAGCTAGCCCGCAGCCGCCCACCGGCCGACAGAAGGGATGGAAGTTCAGGAGAATTCCTGAGAGATTGATGAAATGAGTGAATCACTTGCTTGGTAAGTACGAAAAGAAAGCAGCAGGCATCCGGAAGGCGGGTGGGCGGATGTTTTGTGAGCAACAGCCACGGATATGCTTGAAACGGCAAGTCCTTGGAGCAAATTATGTCAGCTAACCGGAAAACAGTATGAAGAAGTGGCAGCAAGATAGGGCAGTGGCAGTACATATGAGCGACGTCTCCGTCAACGCCACAGAAAGGACAGAGAGGAGAAGAGATAAGAGACATGCGATAGAGAAGATGGGGGACAGGGAGCCGGCGATGAAGGAACCGCCAGTGGGTGTTACGTTCTAGCGGAGAAGAAAGGGGGGAAGAAGAAGCAGACCAAACGGCCAGGGAGGAGGAAGGAGAAACCCCGGAAATGGGATGGGGGGACTCAGAGGGAGCTCGAAGGAGACGGTACAGTTCAGCGGTAGTAAAAGAAAGGACAGGGGCGACAGAGTCACGAAAAGGAAGAAAGAAAGGGAGAAGGAGGCTGGGGCCGGGGACGACGAAGAGGCCGTTGTCAGAAACAAGAGAAGGATAGAGAAGCTGAAGAGAGAAACGGAGAAGGGTATAGTCGTCCTCAAGGGAAGGAGTTGGGGTGGAAAAGAGTAAGTCGAGGGGTTTCCAGGAAAAATCGGGATTAATGAGGCCCTGCACGGTTAGGATGCCGGCACGGAACCATGAGAAAAAAAAGAAAGAAAGGTTGATCGGGGGGTGGGGTGGAACCAGGGTAGAGAAAAGGAGTGGTTCTGCAAGGAGATCCAGGGTGGTGGTAGGAGGAGAGCGAGAGAGAGGGAGGGAACGGAAAAGCGCTAGAGCCTCAGATAAAATAGTAGGAAAGTTTGAAGAGGGAATAGTAAAGTAGTCCATCCTGAGGAAAAGAAGAAAAGTGAAGGATGGATCGCGAAGAGAAAGAATAACGTCAAGAGAAAGTGTAAGAGAAGGAGAAGGCGAAGTGACGAGACGAAGGAAGGAGGCGATGCGGTATGCACGATAGTAACAGTGAACATCTATAAGATTAATGCCCCCATGCTTGACAGGGAGATATAGCGTCGGAGCGGCTGACCAGTGCTTGGAGGCCCAGATTACTGAAGTAAAGATGCTGTTGAGTTCCGTCAGGCGGGTTGACAAGAAGACGGTGGAGGTCCAGGAATAGGTGCAGAGGGAAAGTAAGTATCGTCGAACAATGTGAGCTCGCTGACAGTAAGAAGTAATGGGAATCGCAAATCTCCAAAACGCTGCTTGATGACGTAACCTAGACTGCAAACTGGTCCATGTCAAAAGGCCCGCAGTATAGGGGTGACCGATATGGGCTCCAAGGATCTTCTGAGTCGAGGAGGACCAGACCGCACCTCAGGGGGTATCGGTCCGGCCCATCCACGACCCACACCACAAACCAGTACTTTTGGTGACATTAAGCGAAACGCCAGAAACAGTAGCGTAAAGATGGTAGGTGGAGAGAAGATTGTCGAACTGGACGTCCTGGCGAAGACAGAAGGTTGCGTCATCTGCAAATGCTGTAAGTACGCACACATGGTGCCTAGTGCTGGCAACTGACGGAGGAAGAGTAGACAGGAGTGATCTTCGAGCAGCCAGGAGAAATGGTTCAAAGACAATGGCGAAGAGTTGCCCTGAGAGGGGGCAGCCCTGCCGGATTCCTCGAAGAAAAGGTACGGGCGCCGTTAAAAAGGAGGCCGTCCGGACGTGGAAGAAAGCGCCCCGATAGAGGTTGAGAAGGAGAGAAACGAAGGAGGAAGGAAGGCCAAAGCCGTGAAGAGTGGCAGAAAGAAAGTCGTGGGAGTTGTTGTCGAATGCTGAACTCTGGTCAAGGTTAAACAGGGAGAGGGGTTCGGAGAGGGTGCGGGCGAGAAAAACTATGTTTTGGAGGAAGGAGATGTTGTTAGAAATGGACCGACCAGGCACAGTGTAGGACTGGTCGGGGAGATAAGAAAGGGAAGCACAGAGTTCAAGCGGCGAGAGAGAAGTTTTGTGAAAAGCTTATAGTCTAGATTGAGAATGGAAATGGGGCGCCAGTTTCGCAAGTCCAAAAGGTCTCCCTTTTTGGGCAGCAAGATGATATGCGCTACAGTAAACTCCGGCGGCAGTGCGAAAGAGGTTTGGGCGCAATAAAAGCAAGCGAGAAGAAAAGGCATCAAAGACGGGAGGAAGGCGCGGTAAAAGGAGAAGGGAAGGCCGTCAGGTCCCGGGGATGCGCGTGAATTAAGGGAGGCAAACGCCTCCCGAAATTCAGCAGGAGAGAAAGCGGAAAGAAGAGGATCACAGAGTCGGGGTGGGACCTAAGGCAGAGCTGAAAAAAGAGGGGAGGAAGAGATAGCATCAGTAGGCACCACCGCACGAAATTTCTCCTGGAAAAAGCGCCGAACTTCCGTGCAGAGACGTGAAGGGTCAGATGAGATAGTACCATCAGGTAGGCGAAGGTGCCGTAGCGTCTGCGACGTACGGTGTGTTCTTTCGGTACGTGAGAGCTCCTCGTAGGAAATCTCCGGTGAAGAAAGATGAAGCATCTTCAGCCTGCGAGTAGCCTCCACGGCGAGCGGATGGAGTTTCGCTCGTAAAGCATCCTGAACAACAAGGTAAGCGGGATCTTGTGAGGGGATTGCAGCCAAGGAGCAACGGAGATTACAAATATCCTTCGCACGTTCGTTACGAATAGCGAACGAAAGACGGCGTACAAGCAGACGAAGATCGTGTTTGATGTCTAACCATAGACGAAGGGTACTGAAAGCGGTACTGATGAGATGTTGTCTATCAGCAAGAAAACGGCGGACGTCGGCGCAAAACGCCACATCCAAGAGTAAAGAATCATCGAAGGTCCAGGAGCGTTGTCTGGAAGGCCGGAAAGAGGAAACGCAGATGGTAAGCGCCACAGCAGAATGGCCGGAAGAGGTAGATGGATGATGTCTCGCCGCAGTGATCGCTGGAAGCAGCGGTGGGATGACATATATGCGATCGAGACGTGCTGCCGCCGAACCTTGTGCTGGAGAATTCCGCCAAGTATAAGAAATGGTGTCCGGGTGAAGATGCCGGTACGAATCAACAAAATGGAAATCGGTAATAAGTTGAGTAAGCAGATCGACAAGAAGGGAGCGGTGCTCCCCTCCTGTAGACGTGCGGTCAAGCAACGGGTGTAGAGTGCAGTTGAAGTCATCCCCGAGGATGCAAAAGTCCCCGGGGGGGGGCCGCCTCAAGCGCAGCCCGAAAGCAATGAAAAAGCGGAAGGAGTTGAGAGTCGTCAGTAGGAATATACACATTAAAGATATGATATGGTACACAATTGATGCAAAATGTAAAACATTGTAATTGATCGGTAAATAAGTTGGTAACAGCAACAGAAGTGATAGATGGGCGAAAACGGTGATGTATTCCGACAGCAATTCCGCCTGAACGCAGTACACGATGGGCATGATGTAAGGTGTACTGCCATCGGTGCCACTGATGGAAAGGTGTTGTAGGCGAGCACCACGTTTCCTGGAGCAGGAGGACATCGGCACAAATTGCCGAGAGGTCCTCATGCACGGCGGAATTCACCTCGGGGGATCCAAACCCCCGACAGTTGAAGGAAACTACCGTGAAAGTGCCAGGTCACCCGGCGACGTGGTGAGCCTGGTGATAGAAATCTTGAGTCCGTGGATCTGTTTACGAATGAACTTGGCCGTTTTAGCGGAAGGACCAGATAAGTAAGAAGAATTGTCCACAAGCTTATCCAGATCGGAAAGCTGTTGCAGGATTGCAGGAAGTCCAGCTTCATGGGTCTTCGCATACTGGAGGAAGCCGTGCGCTTTTTGCGTGTAACAGGTGAGAGCATGTAGCTCCTCATACGTAAGAGGCAAAGACGGGAACGATGTGTCGCGAAGATTCTGATCAAAGTCTTCATATGAAACCATTGGAGAGGAAGGGTCAGAAGTGGTATCAAAGTCTTGAAGATAAGATGGTTTCTGGCGGGTCCGGGACGAGGAGCGAGTGGAGCTCCCAGCAGCTCTCCCTCGCTTGGTGGTGTTGCGAGGAGATTTGGGCGCTGTCCTCTTATCTTATGGAGCTCTGTGATCAGGCTCGGAGGTGTCACTCATGGTCTGTTCCGTACTGGTGGAAGCGCCGTCAGTATCTGCAATTGATACTTCAGTAGTTGACAAGACACGGTCGTCCGCGGAGTCAGCAGGTAGATCAGGGGCGCGGAATGTGGAGGACTCCGGCAGCACTGGAAAGTCAGTCGCGGAGAGAGATGGCTGCACACCAGTCGATGACGGAGCCCTTTCTCGTCTCAGAGGTGCTTCAGACGATAGTCGTGGAGGCAAGGGCGAGTCAGAGGATTGAAGAGAAGTCACCTGCGGTGAATCTTGTGGGGCAGCATCAGCATTGCGACACTGCTTGTAAAAGTGCCCAAACTTCTTGCATTTGCTGCAGTGATGTTCAGTGAGCACATCAATATAGCGGATCTGGTTACCGCACTTGACTTTGAATTGAGTCGGGATGGTCTGGATGTCCTCAGGGGAAGAAAAAACAACTCTACCCACGTGCCGAGCGCCGAGCAGGGTGTTGTCGTCGGGGTCTTTAGGGGCAGCAGAATATGTCTGAATCGTTCCAACCACGCGGCCGAATGACGCAAGAACCACAAATAAAACTGTATCGGTCACCTCCGGGGGTACCGGGTAGAAGGACACATTCAATGGGCGCTCGGCAACTGGGCTGGGAAGAAGATGTTGATCACCAATGGTGAGACCGGCATTCGTCACAGCACGAGCAGAGTCGGCCTTGGAAAAGTAAACCACAATCGTTCGGCCTCGCCGAAACATGTGAGAAATGGCATGTTTTGGAAATTGCCGCTTTAAAGCGGTGGAATAATCTTTGAAGAAGGTGTTTGGCAAGGATTCAAAGACAACACCTCTGTCTAAGATCGTAGTGAAAGCAGTACCTGCTGGCGAGTCTTGGGGAATTTCTAAAGAAATGGTATTTCCGTCACGTTGTAGTTGTGATTGGAGAGCTTCGGCGCCGGCGTACATGCCTTGCGGGGGCCGTTGCACAGTGGAAGAGGCCATGGCATTGGCATACGTAAACGATGACGTCAGAGGTTTTGATGACATGGGGAAGGCACCGTTGCACGAGACATCCATTGCGTCATCGTCAGCAACGAAGGTGGTGGCAGCTTGAGATGAGTGAGAAGGCAACGGAACAGCCTGAGAAAAGGGGTTTGCACGTCACGAGTTGAGGGCAGTGCAACGCCGCCACGTGGAGAGGCCAGCGAAGCAGCACCCATGGAAGAAGAAGAGGTTGTCATCAACAGCGAAGGAACACCGGAAGTGAGATCCTGATCCGGGGCCTCACCGCCGGAAGACGCCATTTGCAATGGCGCCGACTATCGTAGCTTCGACCAGCTCGGCCGAGAGATAAACAAGTTGTAATAGCAAAAGAAAAAAGCAACTCACCAATCTGGGAGTAATCACAAACGATAGCGGAACCGTCCAAAGGGAAATGCTGTGAAACTTGGGATACACAACTCTCTAGAAACACACAAAATACGCACGAATTGACGGAGCTCAGAAGTCGCAACACCTACCACCGTGAGCAACTCAATGGGCTATAAGCAGTCGCCCGTCCCTAATTTAGAGTCACTGGTTCCAGGGAAGGGAGGGACTGGTGGATTGCTCAAAAAGCATTCGCGCATTTCTTCTGTAATTTCTCCCCATAAGGCAGGATCCACTGCATTCATTGTGGAACTTGTGCTCTCTTCATTAGGTGAATTCAAAAGATTTCCTGCCGCCCCGGTGGCGCAGTGGTCTAAGGCGCTGGCCTCTGATCATTCGTCCGTAAGGGGTCCGGGTTCGAATCCCGGTAGGGCATGGATGTTGTGTCTGTCTTATGGCACTGGCTCTAAAAAAAGATGTCCCAAATTAGGAGCATCTGTGATGTTAGATGATTCTGAAGTCAGATTACTGACTTCCAAAGACAAATTAAGCTCAAGAGACTCACCAATAGTAAAATTAGATGAATTTGTAGAACTTTTGGGACCAAGTGAAATATCCCATTTTTTAATGGCAAAACGTTCAATGCTACCATGCTGCAGGTCATAATCCTTCAGTTTCAATAGTTTGGCATTCCGTTTAGCACTGCCGGATAAATATGTACGTTTTGACATAATTTAACTGTTAAATAATTCAACTTAAATATATTGTTACAACTAACAACATTTGATTATATATAAAATTAACAAATATTCAACATTCCATCAGACTACAAGAAACGCAACGTAAAATACAACCAAGCCTTCGTTTTTAGAGTTACGACAACGACAAGCCATGTGCAGGAAGTTGAAGGATCAGTTGAGTTTAGGTGTGTTCGGAAAAGCAAGAAAAGGCACGTGAATCAATGGAAGCGATCCTCCTTCTCAATGGCCACCTGAAGGTTATTAAACCACTGAAACTCATTAATGGCCATGTGTTTACGTGAAATTCAAAACTCAAACTCACTGTAAGTACCACATCTATAAACACACGACTCATGAGCTTGCAAAAGTAAAAATAATAAATTTTGAATATACACACACAAAATTCCCATTAACTAAGTACACATTTAAAATTCAAATTTGGGCCCCCCCAAAATCGGGGGCCCTGGGCACGTGCCCGTGTGCCCTCCCGTAAATCAGGGCCTACACGCATGTTTATTATTTGTTTTGTATTTCTTTATTTTCCCCTTATTCTGGTTGAATAAAGTTTGAATGATTTAATACAGCAGCGAGATTTTAAAAATATGACCTCTTAATAGCGACCCTTCACTTACTGTAAAATTTGAAGTAAGGAAATATATTCGACTTCAAAAACTTAATTTAGTGAGATTACTGAAAATATTAAATCATCTGCACATATCAGGCAAGTAATTTTATTTTTTCAGCACCTAACTTTCTGTGAAAAAAATTGCATTCCGATTTTTGTTTCGTAACGCCTCCAAGTTTAGATTCCCGAAATGCTGTTTTTTTCTTTCTTTTTTTTTTCTCTTTTTAGAAATCTTGTGAAATTAAGAAAAAAAAACATTCTTATTTACACAGTTGATTAGACAGTAAGGTTGTATAATTGATAATTATTAAATCCCTCATTTTATTTGTCTAAACTAAGCTGACCAAAAGTCTCCAATTCTTGAGGACAGTCCTCGAATTTTGTTTACTGTCCACAAAAACGTCTGAAGCCTTTGGGGACGCAAATTGTCCTCAAATTTTAATGTTTGTCCCTAAATGTCCTCGAATTTACACTTTCTCATTAACCCTTTAGTTTTTCAATGAAAAATGTTCTTAAAAGTAGTTTCCGTTGTACTAATTTTCCAACATGCTTCTTGTGAAAACAAATTTTGACTTTTTTTTTCTTCTTTCTGGGTTTAACGACCATTACAAGCAACTCTAAGGACTATAAACAGTCACCCGTCTCTAATTTTGAGACATTAGTTCTAGGCACGGTGTATGATAGTCCGTGGTTCTAGGAAAGAGAGAGAGCAAGTGCTGCAAAACAAACACACCACCCGTGCCTCATTCAGCACTCGAATCAGTTCCAACTTGTGCGAATGGTCAGTAGGCAGCATTAGGTCAATGCGTCACTGGCGCGGTCAAATTTGAACTGTACTTGTTCTGAATTTCTCCAAAAACTTTGGCAAAATGAAAAATTTGCCATGCAATTACTATGGTGTGCAGCCTAATTTTAATTCAGCGCATGTCCCTAAAGGTAAAGCATTTCACTTTTGCTAATATGTTCTCGTCATCATAGTTCTGCTTTGTCAATACAAATTACCAACATTCTACAAGATATATCCTTTTAAGACACAGATTTTAATGTGCAATATCACATTTATTGAAGCAATGCAGTTTTGTGACAAAAAGATTTGCATATTTATTTTGAATACGTATGTGTCCCCAAATGAACTGCCGATTTGGGCACGCCACGCCCTTTGTCCTCCATTCGGTACCCCGATATCTAGTCACCTTAGTCCAAACGTCTCGTTGCTTCAGTGGTTTCCGTAGTGTCAAACAAGGAGGTTATATTACTGGAGAATACCACTCCTATTCACGCAGCATTGGCCGCCATAAGTCACCGTCTGTGCTGCAAATGACGTCATGAGCAGGCACGACGCAGCCGCGGAAGAAAAGCTTCGTGGAAACCAATGGAAGAAAAGCTTCTAAGCGTATAAACAGATAAAATGAGTAATTCAATAATATTTATCAGTGATACACAAGCTTACTGTTTCATCAACGGTATAATTTAGTTAATGTTTGCCTGCTTGTGATGTCACACCACAGATTAGCTGTGACCTATGGCAGCAGAGCGGGGCCGTCGAGATCACTAACGTGCTCTCGACGGCCCCGAGCAGAGCCAGCTGTTTCTCCAGTACCATAGGCAAAAGCTGCTTTAAACCTCTTTGGGCCGCCTCGGTGGCGCAGTGGTCTAAGGCGATGGCCTCTGATCATTCTTCCGAACGGGGTCCGAGTTCAATTCCCGGTGAGGCATGGATGTTGTGTTTGTCTTACGGCATTGGCTCTTTCTCTTCCCTGGAGCCAGTGACCCTAAATTAGGGACGGGCGACTGCTTATAGCCCATTGAGTTGCTCACGGTGGTCGTTAAACCTCCAACCCCCCCCCCCCCAAAAAAAACAAAAAAAAACCTCTTTGGTTTCAAAGCACCTTTCTGCCTGTTTGTGACGTCAAACATAGCGCGGGTGGTGATCTTTCGCGGCCAATGCTGCGTGGATATGAATGGTGTCTCCATCTAATATAAGATCGATGTTAGGTTATATTTGGTTTACGGAAATGCTTTTTGGACCGCTTTTGCTTTTTTTAGTGGTAAATTTAGTAAGTGCTATAAGTTCATACGACAAAAGTCCGCCCTTCCAAAAAACAACGACAGTAAAAAAAAACTCTGAAATTGCGGAATAACAAGCTTTCTTTGCTTAGACATGCAATAAAAATTGAAATTTATATGAATTTTCCAGTTTTTATTTCATGCGATATACTTGGAGATCGCGCTGCAGGGCGCTACTCTGGAAACGAACGTTGCGAGCCTACAGGCTCAGCCCCTAGTAAAAAAGAAAATTGTAACAGTAAAAGGAAGTTGCATCATGAATTATTCCGGATGTTTACGTCTGTTTAGGTGATGATGGAGGAAGTCTCGTTAAGTGAATCATGTGTGCTGTGGTGTTAAATAGTAGATATTAGTTGTTCAGGATTAACATCCTGATAAGTTGTAAGCGATTTTATGATTTTGTTCTGCAAGTTAATAATGTAACTTAAAAGGTGTTGAGGGTTTTTATATTTCTGCTTTGGCAAATGGCAAAATTTACTGTGCAAAGCGTTACCGATACTTGAATAGGAAGTTACAGAATTTTACAGAATTCTCATGTGCGTTTATGATTGTAGAACATTTTGTTGCTACTTTTATAATCAGTAAAACTTATATTTCGTAACGTGTGTGATATAGTCACTAATATGAGTAGGAATCGGCGGGGATCGGGCTGACTGGCGAAGAATTATTTGAACATAAAAAACTGCTACAAATTAATCGTTATGAGGGGGAAGGGGGGGGGGGCGCATGAATCCCTGCAATTGAAACAACATGAAATATACCGCGCATTGTACCGTGATGTGTATGAGTTTGCAGAAAATATACATTTAAAAAGGCGGTATCGTCGGGTTTTCGTGCATCAAAATTGTTATATATATTAATCACACATCAGTGGCGTAGCCAGAGGAAGGTTCGGGGCTTGAACCCCTTCCTTAAGGGTGGACTGAGCACGAATTTAAAGCGATATATACGTGTATACGAGGCTTTTACCAATGAACCAAACCCATGGTCCCTCTCCCCCCTTATGAAATTTCTGGCTACGCCACTGTTACACATAATATAATTTTTGGACTTCGAGATCTCTAGCGGCCAGCGTTCGAGATCTGTAGTGGCGCAACCACGCCGAAACCATAAGGAATGAAAAATGACAAAATGCAAAAAATAAAAAGGGTGGGAAAAAATGTTCGGAATTGTATCTGGATGGTACCTCTAAATTCATAAATTCCTTAGTTAATTATTTCTCAAAAGCAAATTAAAGAATGTGTATGAAAAAAGGCAGAAATCAGATAACAGTTTTTTAATACTTTTATAAAAATGATGAGAACATGCAACGAGTTTCCTGCTATGCATAGAACTAAATTTTCAAGTATCTTAGATGTTTGTTATGGTGTCTTTATGCTGAGGCAACTAGTAGCAACCTAGTTGCATACAGCAAGCAAATGTTGGTTGCCACTGTGGTTTGCATGCTGCACATTGCTGACCCATTTGCACCTAGTGTAACTGATTGCTTCAATTTTCATGTCAGTTTTGGCTTACCCTTATCCTTTGAACAGGAAAAGGAAACTTAATTGGAGAAAGATGTACAGAAAGCTTTTTGTAAATAGCGATGTGCCTCGCAATACCTTGCCCTGATTCTTCAGAGCTGATTTAGACATTTTTTTTTCAGATTTTTTTATTTTGTTTTTCACTTCCTTTGCCAAACAATCATATTTCAAAGCCAGTTCTTCCCAAACCTTGAGCTTTTCCAATTGTCCCTGTAGTACTTCGGGTCCCACAAAATACTTTTTTCGCAGTATTCTTCTATGAGTAATTATGTTTTCCTCGTGTCCAAACTCATTGTGCCACATGTGACTACACAACTGAACCCATCGGTGGTGGAAATGCCATAGCCTAGAGCAACCACTAGTTTGCCGCCGCAAGCAGCATGTGACCTTGCTGCTGCCCTCTGAAAGTGAGCAATCTGGCAATCACAATGCATGTGGTGAAATTGCCTGTTAGTTACATCAGTGTAAAGCCACCTTAAGTTAGGTGTATGGACAGAGAATTGTGATGGCCGAAAGGGGAAGAGAAATACTTTAGAACTGAAGTATTGAAAACAATATTAGTGAATTTGAATTCGAACTGAAGTATTGAAAGCAATATTTGGTGAATTTGAATTCAAACAAAGTAGCTGAGAATTAATTTGTTGTTATATAAAAAAAAAAGGGGAAAATTTATATCACTATACATGAGTGTCATACTAACTGATGAAGTTATAAAATCTAATTTTAAGAGGAAATACAGTATGTTGGTTCACTGTTAATTTAAACAATAATTTTTAATGATAATTTTAAAGATATTTCTAGAAGGTTAAATTTTTTTTATAAGTAACTGATTTTGAAGGATATATTCATATAATTCAGTACAAACAAATCTTTAAATAGATAAATTTATTATTTTCTTCTTTCATTTTGCCCAGTACTGTTTCTCTAAATTGTCCATGATTTCCTAATTTCAGACATAACTTTTATGTTATCTGATCTGGCTTCAGAAAATAGATATACAGCCCTAATGGCTTCAAGAGCCATACTGAATATAGGAATTGCCAGTTCAATTTCTTAATCATAATCTTCCTTCTCATCTTCTTCCAGGTTGTTTGTTTCTTCTCTTTTTTCTTCCATTGCAGTATCCTCTGCTTGTGTTTTAGTCATAACAATATCCTTTCCTGAATTCCCGGTTTACATCAGTTTTCTCCGGACCACTCTCAAATTACTCTATCACATTAACTTTATCTTCCACGCTTAACACTTTTATTTTCTTTGCACTTTCATCCATTCTGTCAAATTTAGACTAAAGCTCTTTTCATACAGTTTTCTTGGGTAGAAATTAGAATACTCAAGGTTACTCAGTATTATTGTGTAAAAATGTTTGTTAATGCAGAGGATAAGAGAAAGTCATAGTGGGAGGCCCCTCTTCTTTTGCGGATCTTCTATTTTCTGGTCTGCAGCAAGCAGCCAATTTCAAATAACCCATCCTTGGAGTCAGAGCTCATTTAAAAAGACAGGGCCTGGGGCTGGATAGTATTTTGGGGCCCCAGTATTAGTGGCACATCTAGGATTTCACTATGGGTTGATGAATAAAACTACCCAGGAGAAAATATTACCAAAATATGGTGAGGAAGCCATAAACATATCTTCGCCATATTGAAGTGTATCCCATGATTCTTGGATGAATCAGTGTTAACAAGAAAATGTAAAAATGAATGGTTGAAAAATGGATACCAGTTCACTTCTGCTTTAATCTGCCACGGAGGGTTGGGTTCACTTTGTTGAAATTATATCAAAGTAGTGGACAAAAATAATATGATGCAAATACCATGATTCAGACTAATTCTTAATCTATGAAAATTTCCTCCAATTACAGGTGTGTACAAAAAACTTGTGTAATGCTTTCAAAAGATTTGAGGATGGACTGGGGGCAGCTATATTTTCTGCAGACTAAAAAATCAGAAAAAAATAGAGAAACTTTTTCGCAAGGCAGTTTCTTATAGTTTTTGTTGAGCTGTCTGCTAAAAACAACAACAACAACAACAACAACTGTAGAACCCTGTCAATTCTTCAAGCATCCTGCATAATTCTGGGGCCCCTTGAAAATGTGGGGCCAGGAGCTGTAGACCCCTAGCTCCCTCTTAAATGGGCTCTGCCTGGAATTCATTCTTTCCTCTGTGTTGCCCTTAGTGCATCATGGAAAAATTATGTATTCTAAGAGGCACCTGACTAAGGCAGTAAGCATGCATTTCAGAAACCCTTGTGAAGAGAGGAACCCTTCCATTTTCAGGGATCGCATTCCTCCTAAAATTCCTAAAATTATACCTAAAATTTACTATTCTTCCTAAAATTTTCGTAAGCTTATTTATTAAAAATACAACCGTTATTAACGCCAATAAGTTTACCATTATGGTAAGGTAAAAAGACCTGTTATTGTAGAAACACAACCTATATGCTGCGTTGCTGAAAGGAGGGAAAATGACGCCATCGAGATGCACATGCTTCGGGGCGGGGGCGCTCCACCTTTGTGCCTTCGGACAGTTTTAGAGAGTAACAGAGATCTAATGGAAAAGGGGAGGGGTCATTTTCACCCCTGGTTTGCGCTTTGCAGACGAACTCTGTGGCACGCAGAAGATCGTACTTTATTTTTGGACATGCCTCGTGGACCCTCCTCTTTCTGCTAATGTTTTGTTATTGTAAACCGCAGGTGGATGGAAGCAAAGAGGAAACATGGTCTCCTTCCGTAACCTCCGGTAATGACAATGGGATAGTAGCTGAGTGTTATCGTGGCAGGCAGTAGAGCACGTGATCATTGACCTTCGATCGTGCGTCAGCGAGAGCGACCTTCGATGCATTATATATCTCGGCTCCGACTCGCTTTGACTGAACTTGCATGAGATGCGTATGATAGTTTCTGGTTTTGCCTCTTTTATGGTGTTCTCTGTGCTGTGTGCAGGTTCAGTTCTCTAGTGGTGACTTGCTTTTCTTTTTTCTATCTTCTGATATCCTCGCAGCCAAACTTCAGGAAGTTCTCTGGTTTTGCAATATTGGAACGTGTTTTTGTACTTCCCTTTCATTTTCTGGTTAGTAATACAAGTGTTTAAGATGCCTAAATCCAAAACGAAATTTCAAGATGCGTGGCTCGCCAAAGAATTGGATGGAGTGTATTGAAAGAATGGTGTTCTGCAACTGAAACAATATTTTCTGCTGAGTGTATATTGTGTTCAGCAATTTTCAATATTTCTAATAGTGGCTTTTCACAAGTAAAAGCGCATCATAAAGGAAAAAAAAAAAAAACATTTGAAGAAATTCCAAAGTAAATTTCAAAATAAGTCCATCCTGAAAGCCTTTGGAGGATGGGATCTTCAGCCCGAAACAAATATTAGTGAAGTACTGAGTCATGATTTACAGCTGGCTAAAGTCGAAGCATTATGGGCCATGAAAGTTGCTAAGGACAATATGTCTTTTGTTTCATGCACTGAAACAGTTGAACTTTTCAAAGAAATGTTTCCTGATTCTGCTATTGCAGCCAAAATTCAACTTAAAGAAAAAAAAGTTGCTTATGTGATATCACATGGATTGTCAAAATATTTTGAAGAGGATTTGAAAAAAAGACATTGCATCTAATAGCCCAGGAAAGGTTACTATAGCATTTGATGAAACTACAAATACACAAGTGAAACGGCAGTTGGATGTGTATCTCAGGTACTGGTCTTCAGAAATAAATTCAGTTTCTTGCCGATACCTAACAAGCATTTTTCTGGGTCATGCAACAGCAGATATTTTGCTAAAAGAAATTCTTGATGTGTTTTCATCCTTCAATATTTCGTTGAACAGAATTATTTGTGTATCCATGGACAGCCCAAATGTAAATAAGTGCTTTTTACGCAAATTCAATGAAGTTGTAAAACAAGAAACAGGCGGGTAATCTTTGGAACTAGGTTTTTGCAACCTGCATGTTGTTAGTAATGCATTTAAAATTTTTTTGACAAGCTTAAATATAGATTTTGACGAATTTGCTACTGATATGCATTACTTTTTAAAGAGTAGTGCTGCAAGACGAGAGGAATATAAATCTGTCGAGGATATAACATTAGTCACAGCTAAATTTCTTTTGCGGCATGTCAGCAACAGATGGTTAACCGTTGGTTCTGTAGTCCAGAGGCTCTTGGATCAATGGCTAAATATTACAGAATATTTTTTAAACTTCTTACCATCTCAAAAAATATTTGAAAAACAACTACGCAATTCGGCAAGGTATAGAAGGATTCACTGTTTCCTGAAAAATGAGCTAACTCCTTGCTATTTAGCATTAATTTCATTTTCACACCAAAATTTTGAAAAGTTTTCATTATGTTATCAGAGTGAAGAACCAAAAATACACCAGTTATATTCTGATTTAAATACTTTAATGAGGAATGTTATGGCTCAGTTTATCCAAGATGATGTTATTGCAGGGAAATTTGGAGAAGACCTAAAGAATGTAGATTTTGAAAACAAAAATTCATGGAAAAAACTAGGGGAGTTAGAAGTTGGTATGAAGACAAAAAATCTCCTCAGGAATGTTCAGGAGACCAGGCAGAAATTATTTCTCTTAGATGCAAGATCATCACTAATTGCAACCACAAAATATTTAAAGTCAAATTTGCCATTCTGCAATCAAAAGCTAAGAGACATAGAAGTTTTAAAGGTAAAAGAACCAAAGAAAGAGTCAACTCAACTTTCAGTCACTGAAGGACTTTCGGAAATAACCAGAATTTCAAGTGTTTTGCATCTTTCTGAGGAACAAATTGATAGAGTAAGAGAAGAGTGGAAACTTTTAAATTGAGATAAGCCAACTCTAGATGAACTCGTAAAATTTTCAGAGGTAGGGCATATTCCAGTGCGGATTGATCATTACTGGTGTAATATATTTAGTATTAAAGACTCTAGCGGAAAAGAAAAATACTCAAATCTTGCTAAACTCATCAAGTCAATTTTAGTTTTACCTCATGGTAATGCTGATGCAGAAAGGGGATTTTCGGTTAACACTGCTCTGTTAAGGAAGGACAAGGCTAACTTAAAAGACTCAACTATAACAACATTAAGAATAGTTAAAGGGGCCATTAACCCTATGGATGTGTAAGTAAAGTTCCCATGACAAGAAATTTGTTAAATAGTGTTCGTGATTCACATAAATTTTATAAAGAGTATGTTGATAAGCTGAAGGAAGAAGAATCAAAAAAGGTAAAAGAAAGGAAACAGAAAGAGAGGGAAAATAAGGAAAAGCAGCTAGAGAGAAAAAAAAAAAGCTGAGTTTGATGACAAAATAAAAGAAAATGATGCAGAAATAAATAGACTTAAAAAAGATAAAGATGCCTCCCTAGCAGTAATTCAAGAGGGAACAGAAAGAATGAGAAAAGCTGTAGAAAAACAAAATACTGTTGAAATAGCAGTTGCCTCTAACTTGATCATACAAGGTTCAGCTGAAATAAAGAAAACTGAAAGTAAATTAGTTGTGGTGGAAGCAGAAAAAGATAGGCTTATCAGGAAAAAGTTAAAACAATATTATGAAAAAAGTAATTCAGTGAACAATTGTACATAGTTCTTGGTTTTCAATTACCTTTTTAGGATATTATAATTTAATGTGAAATCTGAAAACTTTACTGTGAAAATCGTGAATTGCTTCTGGTTCAACAGCATATTAATGTTCAAAGTAAAACTTGAATGTGGTAAATATACTTGAATATGATAATAACACATGAAAAGATAAGAACTGAACATTAGAAGTATATCATACTTAAACTTTAGACGTTATGCAAAAAATTTGGGTGTGAACTTCCACCATATATACTAATGGACTGCGCATTGGCAATAGCTGCATCAAAGCCGCCATGGCTCCAACATTGGGCACATCATCATCAGACTCCAAATTTCGTGTAAAAATGCTGTTATGATTACTAATTTACGCTGCAGAACTTCAGTGTTTCCGGTGTATTATATGAATGCGCCTCATATATAATGAAAACTCTTCAGGTAAGTTTACTTATGAGCTATATACATGCATGATCAGGTTGTTTACATTTCGTGATTTATAATGTGATGAACATTTGCGAAGAATTTGGAACATGCATTCCATTTTTTTTTTCTTAAGTTACTATATTTTTATATCAATAGCTGCAAGTTTCTGGTTAAGTAATTGAACTTTATTGACTTAGGTATTTAATTCGTTTCTTACCCATGAAAAATCATAGTACTTCCTTTACTATATCGCTCAGAGCAACCATAAGCACAGCAGGTGTAACCCATCTTTTTGACTGATGTCATGTGATTTTATGTTGGAGCCAGAAATTTTGATGTCATGCGCAGTCTATCAGTATATATAGTTGAGAGGTGTGAAGCAAACTCTTTACAATGTATACAAAGTTGTTTTACTAGATGTATACAAATATACATGTAGTTTTTATTGAAATACACTCCTAAAATTTTCCTAAAATTTTTCTAAAAATTCCTAAAATTCCTACCTAAAACTTTCCAGAAGTATGCTATGATCCCTGCATTTTACATCTCAATTTAAAATAAAAAAATATTTTCCAGAAGTACACTCGTGGAAAGAAGTGGGGGAAACTGTGGTGCCAGATGTCATCATGAACGATTTGGTTATTCCATATATTTATTTATAAGTTGGGCAGAAGCAGTGGCACACCCAGGAATTCCTGTTCGATGTGGGGGGGGAGGGGGCTATATACATATACACTGAAGTGCCAGAAAAACTGGTACAGACGAGCTTATGCAAAATACATAGCAACGTCACCTATGCGCATACTCGGTTGCATCCGCCAGTGCGTATATAAAGTGGTAGACATCCTTGCCAGCTCTCAGAGCTGTTTTCGGCATGAGAATGACAAGTAATAACGATTTAAGCGATTTTCAATGCGGTGTCATAGTTGGCGCTCTTGAGATGGGCCATACTATTTCGGAGGTTGAAATGAAGTTCGAATTTTCACGGACGACCATTGCAAGGGTTTGCTGTGACTACAAGAATTCCGGCAAAACCTCCAACCTACGATACCACTGTGGCCGTAAAAAGACATTGGGTGAACGTGACCATCGTCAGCTGTCAAGAATCGTTTCACGCGATAGGCGTGCAACACTCTCGGAAGTATAATCGGAATTCAATGCTGGAGCTTCAACAAGCATCAGCGTCCGGACTGTGCAACATACCCTGCACGATATGGGCTTTGGGAGCCGACGCCCAACTCGATTCCCCTTGATGGGTGCACGACACAGAGCTATGCGCCTCACTTGGGCACGTCAACACCACCACTGGACACTTGATGACTGGAAACAAGTAGCCTGGTCTGATGAGTTGCGTTTCCAAATGTATCGGGCAGATGGAAGGATTCATGTGTGGAGCAAACCCCATAGAGCCCGCCTGTCAACAGCAGTGGCAGCTCGTGGTAGGAAAAATAGGTGAAGAGCTACAAGAGCAATATGAAAAGATATCTACTGTCTTCAATGAAAATCAGTTAATGAGAACTTACCTATTTTTTTATATATTAGATCAATTCTTCTTCCCTTTAAAGCTGGAAATTTGTCGATTATGTCGTCAGAAAATGGGTGTTTCTTCGTGACATCAAGAAAATGTCTTTCTGAATAGAAATATTTGCCAAAGAAGCAAGTTTATCTGGAGAAATAGTGTTTCTAGAGTAAGTTTCTATTCTTTTAAGGCAAGAAAAACTTCTTGCAGATGCAATTGTTAAAATCAGGGAAACCAATTTATAAGCTTCTGTAAAAATGCCTTTATCTCGATGATGCACTCGAAGAAGTTCATGAGTCGATATATTCCTTAATTTTTCATCAGCATATACAAGACTCAGTTCATCTTAAAGGCGCTGGTGTTTAGTAAAAAAATTTCCATAAAAATGTTGTAGATTTTCAAAAGCGTGAGAGGGAAAGCATGAATTAAATTGGTCAAATTTGGTTGTGTCAGCAAGCCAGGCAAATTGAAGTTTAAGTTTCTCACAGTCTTCAAATCTTATATCCATTTCCATAAGAATATGGTACAAAATTTCAAAATACAATTGTTTATAATTTTGAAAAATTGTTTCTGGTGTAAGAGCAGCATATTCCCATTTAGATCTGCTTATTTCTGTGATTTTGCTAGCTTTTCCAAACAGTGTTCCAAATACCTCATCGTTCCTTTTTTGGCTCAAAATTTCATAAGTTGTTTTTAATTTGAGTAACACAGTAGTAGTTTATGTCTCTTGATTTTTTCTGCAAAATTTCAAATAATAGATCGGTGAAGTCAAATATTTAATTAAATACTATTCCCAAAAAATGTAAATTCAAAAGTGTTCATATCATTTAAAAACCCTTGGGCAAGTTTAATTGATTTTTTTCTGATTGGTCACTATTTGTGAGAAATTCGAATACTTCCTTCAATTTACCCCAATCTTCAACTATTACACTTACTAACTTCGAAGTGGAGGACCATCGAGTTTCCGTTATGGTTGGCATGCATCTCGTGGTTGTTGATGTGAGTATATTGTTTTTTTACCACTCAGCGAAGTGATCGCTTTGCTGAGTGGTGAAAAAACAAAGGAATTACACTGAGGCTTGCAAAAAATATTCGGCACTTAGAAATTTTAGAAAAACTCTGCTGTAATACAAGGTTAAAGCGATGTACTAAGCAACAACAAAAACAGCTTGAGAAGCTTTATGCTTCATTTTTTTCTAGAGTCTAGTCAAGTGCCCAGACATTATGTTTGCCCCATCGTAACATTATCCTCTTCCTTTATGATTGTCCTATTGACTTGTGTTGCTAATCACACTGTTCCAAAACTTTGTCTAGCATTTTGTATAAAGCTTCTGACGTTCTATCTTCACTCACACCATGGAAACCCAAAAATCGCTCAACCAATACACCTTCCGAATCAACAGATCTTATTATTAAAGAGCACTCGGAAGTCTGGTTATGTCTTCCCATCTACTTGAATAGAAAAGTATTGAACTTCATTTATTTCATTTTTGACGTGATCGTTTATATATTCAGAAATACATTCAATTAATTTGTTTTGAATAGTTTTTGAGTCACCTGTGAAGACATTTTTTTATCGTTTCATATTGATTTTGAATTTTTAAAGGAGTTCTTGATATCAACAGTGAAACCAATTCCTTGAATTTCTACGATTTATTGAGTCAATGCTTTCGTCATGGTTATCACGGAATGCTAGTTCTTGTTTACTCAAATACAGTACCAGTGGCGGCTCGTGAGTACATCTACAGGGGTTCACAATTAATAATTTGCAGTTTTTGAGATACACTGTGTCACACACTTGTGTGTTGCTTGCAATATTCATATAATTTAGGCGCTGCTATACCTTGATGTAATGTATTAATTTTGAAACGAAATGTTATTATAGGTATTACTGTACTTTAACTGTTTCACAACTTAATAATAAAGAATTACTTTATTGATCATACTTGTTATAATATGCTAATTGTTCTTTTTTACTGAAACAATTATTTTCATTTAATTTTAAAGTAGTAAAATAAACGCAAAACAGAAAGCTTGTTTTAAGTGTTAAATATTTAGATAGTTAGTCATGAGGCCTCATGCTCTCAATTATTAGATTAGATTATTAAACACGCAGAAAAAGGAAAATAATCAAAGCTGCTGCATATGATGGTAAGGTCTAGTATTTACTTACACAAATTTACTTGGATGGTAGCTTACACAAATATTTTCTTTAAGTACAGTTTTTGTGAACAAAGTCCATCCTTCTATCTTTTCTTGACACAAAAACATCAATAACTCTTTTATTGAAATTATGGATGTTAGAAATCATTTCCTTCTCGATTGCAAGCATGGCTAAAGCTGTAAGCCTCTCTTGACACATCGTAGACCGCAAAAACGTCTTTATCCGTTTTAGGGTTGAAAAACACCTTTCAGCTTCAGTAGTTGTCATTGGTATTGTTTCAATAATTAATAACAGTTTATAACTTTCAGAAAATGATGATAATAAGTTGTTTTCAGTAAAAAACTGTAAAAGACTAACAGCACCACGCATGTTTTTGAAATCAGTTCTTTTGTAAATGATTTCAAGCTCTATCTTGAGGCAATTTTTTTATAAGAAATGAATACACATTTACTGCATCTTCAAGCAATTGCTCGGGAATTTCTGTTCAAACTCTTCAAACTTTTGTGATTCAAAAGGAGATACAGCTGAGCAAGATGTTGTAAATGAAAATCTTGTTTTTATTTGCGTTGTAATAATGTCACAGGTTTCCTTGGCAGCCACTGTTCTACTTAAGTAAAAATCTTCTTCACGCCTCGATCGTTTAGGTGCATTTTCTGGGTACTGATTAACCAGCTCTGTCACTTTGTCCATGTTTCCTTATCAATGGCTTTGACGAAGTGGTCAACATTGGCTTTAGTTCTCACAGCATCAGTGTAAGTTAGCTGTAATTGGTTGTACAAAATATCCACATGTGGCATTAATCTGTGAAAAACAGGAAGCCAAAATATGAACTTATTATCTCTAAGGAGACGAGCTAGAACACCAGCTTTAATAATGGTGGTTGGCTGCTTAGAGGTTGATTGGATTTCCTCCATACATTCAATTAATTTCTGTCTGTACTCAAAAACAGTATTAACAGTTCTGCTCTTAAAATTCCACCTTGTAGCTGATGTCCGAAGTATTCGTTTGCCAACAATCTTGTCCAAAACAGACACACTCTGAGGGGAATTCGAAAAAAAAAATTGTTATATCACTTAAGTCCGAAAAAAAATTCTGACATCTTGGTTTTGACTTGTTGCTTGAGATACAATCAAGTTCAACTGATGAGCGTAACAGTGAACGAAAAAAGCATGTTTATAGGTTTGTTGCACTATGGTCTGCATGCCAGCATGGTGCCCACTCATTACATTCGCACCGTCATAGCTTTGAGATACGAGTTTTTCTGGATTTTGCACAACATAATCTAAACTGGTACAAATACATTTTGTTATAGATTCTGCGTCGTGCCCTTCAGGGTTATCAAATTTCCAAAATCTTTCAACTGGTTGGTCATTAGCTAAAACATAGTGGAAAACTATAACTAACTGAAATACAGACGAGACATCTGATGTTTCGTCCGCAATCAAAGAAACATACTGTGCAGTTTTTATTTCTTCTATTATGTTTTCTTGACATACAAAAAGCATACAATCTAACAATTCATTTTGAATTTCTTTCGAGGTACCTTTAAAGACAGTAGGGGTACTCAAGTGTTCTTTCAAAGATGAGTCAAGTTCTGCAGAAAAGTTTACAAGCCCTTTAAATATGCCAGGATTTAAGGAATCGTCATCCTCACAATGATCTCAAAGGGCCAACTCAAATGCACCGCAAAATTTAATACAGTCTATAAGCTTAGAAAGAACATACCTATTTTTAGTCACTTGTTCATTATGCTTTTTAATATTTTGTCGATAAGCACTGTCAAGCTGCTGACGAACGTCAACCTTTCCCAGTAAATTGAAATCCAATGTAGCACTTATGTGTCCATGAGAACTTGCGTGTTTTTTAATTTTTTGTGTCAAATGAGCTAAGTCACAAATGCCGTTTTTCACGCAAGTAGGATTGCCCTTTTCACGGAAAAATAACAAACGAGGAAAACAAAATATTTTGTTTGTTTGTTCACAACCACAAAGCCAAGGAATTTTTTCATATAGCTCTTCTTTAAATTCTCTTTTAAAAGTTCTAGATTTTGATGTCGATGTTTGACTTATATTAAGTTGGGGCGTTGGCCGGCCACTCTCTTTTATTGCTATTTTAACTTCTATGGGTAAATTGCCAAACGCTACTTCCTTTAAATTACTAACTGAGTACTTACAGGTACTTTCCCCGCACGGGGATAACTGGTTTTCCAGTTATTTGGGGAGCGGCGCCCCCACGGCCCGAGCTGACCTTGTGACTGGTCAACATCTGATATCATGCCACCGCTTGTTTTTTATTTCGGTGCTGTTGGAGTTTGCAGGGACGGCTGTTGATCCAGCTGTTGGGGAGTCGCGGCCCCACGATCCCGAGCTGGTCTTGTGTCTCGCTTTTTTGTTTTTATTTATTTTCTCCACTGGCTAGTTGCCCGTGTTGTATCCTTCTACCTAATCGCTACGACGTTATGTACTAACACCCCGGTCTTGTGGTTTTGTTACCCGCCACCACTAACTGTTTTATATTAACCACTCAGTTCGTAGGTTGCTGAGATTCCGTTTAGGTTCCCTTCCACTGTTTGTCTTCCTTGGATTACTTTTTTCCTTTTAGCTAGTTTGGGTGCTAGACCTACCTGCATGTTTGCCGCGTGCGGTGACCCGTGAGGCGGAAATGGGATGTCTGGCGGCTGAGGTCGCAGGAACCAACATTCCTCTTCGCGTGTACCAACATTCCTCTTCGACCCCGGCTTCGCTGTAAACGGGAGGCTAGAGACTAACCCACCTCTAGTCAGAAGTCATGTACCAAGTTGTGTACAGGGCTTTAGCGGCTTTTGTCGTATAGCACGGCAGGGTAAGCCCGGGGGCTGTGGGATCATGCCAAAGGCGTTGGCATGACGGTACCAGGAGGCCGAAGTGTCCGCCGAGTGCGTGTGATCACAGCCAACGGACTATATCTGCAATGTATAAGCTCCAGAACTGTGTCCAGCATCATTTTCTTGGCTTGCAGACCTCCAGTTCTCCCTTGTAGGGCTCGGTGGTGGGTGGAGTAGTTTGCAGACGAATCTTCCTCCTTTTTTCCATGGGTAAAAACAAACACAAAAACTCCAAATTTAAGTCACCTGAGAAAATGATAGTTGACAATGACTCTCCTTCGTCTTCTCAACCTACCAAGTCTCATAACCTTAAACGATCTTTAGACCTTGACCTGGACCAAGAATGTGGAACCTCTTCTTCGGCAGCTGTACCAGTCGCTCCGAAGCGTCGTCTCCCCTCGTTTGCTGTGACTACGCATGCTACATACTTAGTTGTGGAATCCATCATCGTCTCCCCTCGTTTGCTGTGACTACGCATGCTACACACTTAGTTGTGGAATCCATCGATCCGAATGAGAGACTGTCCACCAGATCTCCCTTTTTCATTTCTAAAGCTTTGGACGCTGCGGTTGGCCCCTTGAAGTCTGTGAGGAAGCTTCGCTCTGGGGACCTGCTTGTCCAAACTTGCAGTGTTTCTCAGAGTAACACTTTTCTGCACCTCACTAGTCTTCAAGGCATTCCTGTCAAAGTGACACCTCACCCGTTTCTTAACACCTCTCGGGGTGTTATTTCGGAGTTTGATCTCTTGCCATGCAGTGAAGACGAATTGGTGACTGAACTTGCAGATCAAGGTGTTATTGCTGCACGTCGTATGATGTTCCGGCGCGATGGTTCTTTGATTAAGTCTAAAAATGTAATCTTTACTTTTAACTCCCCGAAAGTTCCGACCGAAATCAAGGCTGGCTACTTGGTCTGTGGAGTTCGCCCGTACATTCCCAGTCCTCTGCGCTGTTTCAGGTGCCAGAGGTACGGGCATTCACAACGTTTCTGTAAGAGTTCCGCTCGTTGCGCAAATTGTGGCTCCAGTGAACATGACGGGGAAGATTGCACTTCTGCGGCCTACTGTGTTAACTGTGGTGAAGCCCATGCAGCTTACTCCCGCAATTGTATGAAATGGAAGGACGAGATGGCGATCCAGCGCCTCCAGACCCTGGCAGGCCTCTCGTACCCTGCTGCCAAGGCCAAGTTGGGTATTCCCACCAACCGACAGCGTACTTTTGCCGCAGTAGTTCAGTCTCTGCCACAACCCGTGCAGCCCTTTGTTCCGCGCCCTGTAGCTCTCGCCGCACTTGCCAAGCGATCTACAGCTGAACAAGCGACACAGGTGGATTTCCCCGAGCTCCAGCTTTTTCGAATAGCTGAGTCTGCGCCTTCTCTTTTGAAGACGACCGACTCTTCCAGTTCCCAGCAGAAAGCCTGCACGTGCGGAAGACCCGGCCCTCAATCCGCAAAGGTGTGCAGTGTCCATCCAACTGTCGCGGTCCACCTGACCAACATTGCAACTGTCTCGGACTCAGCGAGGTCCCCACCCTCAACCAACATTATAGAGGAACATAGGGGGGAGGAGAGTGACAGTTCGTCCCCAGCCTCAACCAACATTGCAGAGGAACATGGGGGGGAGGAGAGTGACAGTTCGTCCCCGCCCTCGGCCAGCATTGCAGAGGAGCGTGGGGGGAGGAGAGTGACAGTTCGTCCCCGTCCTGGTGACTCATCCTTTGTGTAGTTGTGTTCGATTTCGTGATGTGTTTTGTCTTTCTCATTCCTCAGTTTTACTTAGTCGGCTTGTTTCTCACCATTGTGCCATGTTTTTCATACTATTTGTTTCATTGTCTTTTTTGGCCCTTCCTTCGTACTCATGGTTCGGTTTTACTTGGTCAGCCAGATTTGGGGTTTTATGCCCCGTTTTTTAATTCTGTCTGTTTGTCTTGTGTCTGGCGCTCTTTGGCCAACCATGGCCCTTGCGCCAATAAAATCTACTAACCAACCAACCAACCAGGTACTTTCCATTATTGTACAGTAAAAAAAAACAACAGTTCACTAGCTACACTACAATAGATAAACTGTAATAAGTGTAATTTCAACTAAAACTTTATCACCAAAAAAATAATCGAAACTGGAAACTCCAAAACACAAATGTAACATGCGCGCAAAGGTTAGGAGCATCCCCCGTCAACTACAGCCGTGCAGCACTGAGCTGAGCTACATCACAAGCAGCTCATCGGTATTCTCCTTTAAGCCGCTTATAGATATGTTTCCCCCTACCGCGAGCAAATGGACTCGCCCGTCTGTCGCATATCCTGTGTGTCCAGTATCGAGAGCGGCACATTCAGTCCGCTCCTAGCCACCGGCGCGTCATTACACTTAACCTCACTTTGCGCGTTCAACGCTGTTTTTCATTGTCCGCTCTTTTAAACTTACTGAAGATAAGCCATTTAGTACTGCATCAATAAAGATGTATTATTTATATCGTATAATTATTTTTCTATTTTTTATAGGGGGTTCACGTGCTCTTGTGCTCTTATGGACGAGCCGCTACTGTACAGTACTGCATCAATCATTGTCTGCAGGAAAAGTCTATTTAAACGAACGCTTTCGATGAAATGCATTTTCAAAAGCCTAGCATTTTCCCTCGTGGCATCGGCAATGGTATTCTGATTCTTTTCAAAATTATTCAGCATTAATTCGCATTTCAGGTGTCTGCTAGAATCCCCACGTTTGTGAAGTGACCGTTTTATATTTAAGAAATCTGAAAATTGTCTTTATTCCACGCCAAATTTTATTACTAAAAAATAAGCAGGGCCAACAAAATAGTTTTTGTAACACAGAAGGGGCTACAAAGCCATTTATATTCAGTAAACCAGCAATTTAAAAAATTAATATTGTAAGATTTGCCGCTCTTCTTGATTTCTTTCTTGGCGACAATTGTCAGTGAATCCGTCGGTCGTCGTTGAAGTAAAATGTCTCTTTTATTTTCATCTTTCCACCGATTGAACAGAGTTTGCAATGAATTACAGACAATGTCGTTCACAGGATACATACTGAAAACTAAAACTATCACTGTCAGTTAAACTGTACATGAAACTAAAGTAACTAATGAAGTTTTTAACAAATAATCACAAAACACGAAAAAACAAATCTCTTTCGGAAAGCATGTACCGAAACACCGCAAAGCCCTAGCTAGTGGATTGCCAAGGATTCCCGCTCCACTGCGATCTCTTCGGAAGGTCACGACTTCAGGTGCAGAGGCTTGGCGTCTTAAGCTAAAACACTTCACTTGCCCGGCAGATAGGGAAGGGTGACGTCACAGTTACCATGGCAACTCGAACGAAAAGTGCAGACTTCCAAGCATTCTCATTTCAGCTCTTCACTTGAACTGTTTTACGTATAAGGCCTTGTTTTCCGTATTGGATGCGCATTGTGAATTGATATCTAATCAAAATTTTGTGTATTTTAGCACGCAATAAAGGCAAAAAAAGAATATGTTATACGAAATTATTAAATGAAACCTTATTTCAAATAAAATAGGTGAAGAGGCACTTCCCCTACTTCACCTGAAAAGCCGCCACTGGTCAACATGGAACTGTACCGGCTGGTGCGGGGTCTGTAATGGTATGGGAAGCTGGGACACCTGGTACGTCTGTGACTGGCCAATGCTATGTGCACATCCTTTCTGACGAGGTACACCTGTTCATGTCTTTCATTCATGCTGATGGGCTCGGCCTGTTCCAACAGGACAATGCACCTCCACAGAAGTGTCGGGACACCACATTATGGTTAGAGGAGCATTCATCTGAGTTTGGGTTGTTGCCATTTCTGCCGAAGTCCCCAGATCTGAATGTGATAGAACACATTTGAGATGCCATGCAACGCGCTACCGAACACAGGAATCCGCGACCTCAGAATACTCCCAAATTGTGGAATGCTTTGCAGGAAGCATAGTGTGCATTGCCTACAGCATATTTCCAGAAGCTAGTGGGGTCCATGCCCCGTCGTATATCTGTAGTCCTGCGCTCCCGTGGGGGACATACCAAGTATTAGACTGGTGTACCAGTTTTTCTGGCACTTCAGTGTATATAGTACACGTACATACTGTGTGTATATATGTATAATATATATTGAAGAACAAAACTGAAAACTAAGGAAAAACTTTAGAATTTAAAACGAAAGTTGCAAAATAACCTATGTTGTACTTGGTATGAGTCAAAAATATATATATATATTTTTGCTTAGGTCTCTTCTGTATAATACTCGTGGATCCGAAAAATGACAAGAGTGGAAGACATCATGATCAGAGTTAAATCCCTGAAATGGCAATGGGCTGGACATACTGCCAGAAGGACAGATCATCGATGGACAGCCGAAATTTTAGATTGGATTCCAAGGGACAGGAAAAGACCCAGAAGAAGACCACATGGGAGATGGGTGGATGAAATTCGAAAGTATGCAGGGGTGACATGGAGGAGACTGGCACAAGACAGACCGTTGTGGAGGAAACTTGGGGAGACCTTCGTCCAGCAGTGGATTGATAATGGTTGACAATGATGATATATATATGCCGCTCCAGTGGCGCAGTGGTCTAAGCGATGGCTTCTGCTCATTCATCCGTAAGAGGTCCGGGTTCGAATCCCGGTGAGGCATGGATGTTGTGTTTGTCTTACGGCACTGGCTCTCTCCCTTCCCTGGAACCAGTGACCCTAAATTAGGGACGGGCGACTGCTTATAGCCCATTGAGTTGCTCACGGTGGTCGTTAAACCTCCAATCAAAAAAAAAAAAAAAAATATGGTGTCACCTTGTCTCACTCCCTTTCCAATTCTTATTTGTGCTGTATCCTCAAATATCGGAACCTCTGCACTTGCATTTTCATAGATGTTATTAATAATGCTTATGCATGCATCTTCAATACTGCAGGATTTCAAAGCCATTGTTACTGCTGATGGTTTCACGGAATCAAAGGCCTTTTCATAGTCAATAAAAGCCATGCATAATGGGAGTTCATATTCTCTTGTTCTTTCAATTAGTTCTCTCAGTACATGGATATGATCTATAGTGCTGTAGCCACTCCTGAATCCAGCTTCTTCTCTTGGTTAGGCCATGTCTAGTGTTACCTTCAAGCAATGTGAAAGAACCTTAGTGAAGATTTTATAAACCACTGAAAGGAGGCTGATGGGCCTGTGTTCCTGAGATCCTCAACGTCACCTTTTTTATGTAGCAGGATCATCGTACCATTGTTCCAATCCTCAGGAATCTTCCCTTCATTAAGACATCTGGTAAAAACTTGGGCGAGTGTAGTTTAAATTTCTCCACTTGCTTCTTGTATAATGTCCACAGTAATTCCATCTTCTCTTGGAGCTCTTCCCTGTTTCATGTTCTTAATTGCATATGTAACTTCTGCAGGGAGGATTGAAGGGACTTTGGCACTGGTACCTGCCGTAATGTCTGGAATAGGTGTATCATCCCTTTCATATAGTTTTGAATAGAAATCTTTCACCCTTGTCAAAATTTCGCTACTATTTCTCGTTACAACATCATCTTCTTTTCTCAGAGCCATAATTTGTTTCCTTCCTTTACGGAGATGTCCTTTTGCTCTCCTTCAGGCTATGGTTGTTTTCAATTGGTTTCCTCACTAGTTAACAATTGAATTTCCTTATGTCTTCAGTGATACACTGTCTTGCATAGCTCTATATATTCCATGTTGGAAGTTATGTCTTTGTTTGTCCTCATCTACATCAACACTTTTGTTTTTCCTGAAATTTTCTTCATATGTAACTTGTTCTTAGTACCACCTATTTTTGTTGCTGTTTCCATAAGAGCCTTGGTGAGTTCTCTGTTAACTTCAGAAATATCCACTTCTTCCGATGTTAGGCCTTCTAAAGCAGAGAATCTGTTCCTCAGTTCCAACTTGAAGGTATTATGGTGTTTTTTAAAGAAAGTTGGTTATGTCAATACATTTTGTTTGTCTTATGAGCTTGCCAAGTTCGAGTTTAGTGTTGAGGTGCATCTTACATCTCATCAATCTATGGTCACTACCTGTGTTGAACTTGTTGAGCACACTGCAGTCTTCAATGACGGTCTTTTTTGCTACACATAATAAAATCAATTTCACTTGTCCTCCCATTCGTATGTCTCCATGTCCATTTCCTGTGTGGCTTTTTCTTGAAAAAGGAGTTCAAGATGAAAAACCTTTCTGCTTCTGCAAATTCTACGAGAATATTTCAACGTTGATTTCTGTTCCTGTAACCGAATTTACCAACTGAAGTTTCATTCTGTTGCTGTTGCCCTACTTTTGCATTGAAATCACCCATAATGATCTTCAAGTGCTGTTTGCCTTTGTTATTTAGATTCCAAATTTCCTCGTAAAATTCTTCAATTTCTTCTTCAGGGTGACTTGTGATGGGTGCATAAGCTTGAATAATCTGGGCCTGGTATCTTCTCCTCGAGAGTTGGATAACAAGCCGTGCAATTCTGTCAGAAGAACTTTCAACTTCTACAACTTTATCCTTCAGTTTCTTGTTTATTATAAATCCAACACCACTAGTTCTGCCAGTATCTGTCCCATGATAGTAAAAGAGATGTCCACTTTTAAGTTCAATGAGATCTTCTCTTTTTCTCCTTATTTCTTAGCCTGACGATGTCCCAATTGATCCTTTGTAGTTCCTCTTCAAATTCAAGAAGCCTTAAATCAGAAGATAGGGAGCGTCCGTTGTAAGTAGCCAAGGTCAGCATCAGATGGCAGCCTAGTCCGGTCCTCCGGGGATTCTTAGCACCCTTTGCTTTCATGTCGTGCTGGCTGCTGCCTTGGCCAGGTACATTCCAGCTGCCGGAGACTGAGGACCAAGATTTAAGTTGTTAAGTCATTTTGGAGGGGTTTGGCCATAACTCACCACACTGGCCAAGCGGGTTGGTGAGTGTGGGATAGCATTTCCTCTGATCCCGATGTTATAGTTATACTGCTACTGGCGGTCGTCAGAGCCCCTTTAGTGGGAACAGGATGCACTACGAGAAGGTGGGGTTGACATTTGTCAAGGAGAGGTGATATGTTGCGCATCACCTGACCTTGCATCCCATTGCTCATATATATATATATATATATATATATATATATCATCATCATCATCATTGTCAACCATTATCAATCCACTGCTGGACGAAGGTCTCCCCAAGTTTCCTCCACAACGGTCTGTCTTGTGCCAGTCTCCTCCATGTCACCCCTGCATACTTTCGAATTTCATCCACCCATCTCCCATGTGGTCTTCTTCTGGGTCTTTTCCTGTCCCTTGGAATCCAATCTAAAATTTCGGCTGTCCATCGATGATCTGTCCTTCTGGCAGTATGTCCAGCCCATTGCCATTTCAGGGATTTAACTCTGATCATGATGTCTTCCACTCTTGTCATTTTTCGGATCCACGAGTTCCTCTTCTTATCTCTCCTGGTTACACCAAGTATGCACCTCTCCATGCTGCTTTGAGTTGTCTGCAGCCTTTGTATGTCTCTTTTAGTTAAGGTCCACGTCTCTGCACCATACGTAAGCACTGGAAGGATGCATTGATCAAACACTTTTCTTTTAAGACATAATGGCATATTGCTCTTGAAAATTATGCTGTTTCTTCCAAAAGCTCTCCAGGCAAGTTTTGTACGCCGATTAATTTCTTCATCAATGTGACCCTCACTTGATATCTGCTGTCCAAGATAAACGTACGTGTCTGTTATCTCCAGCTTTCCTCCATCAATCGATAAATCTTCATTTCTTTAAAAGCATTGAACATCACTTTTGTCTTCTGAAAGTTCATTTTTAATCCCACTTCTTTACTCTTGTCAGCAAGTTCCTGGATCATACTCTGCAGCGCCGCCCCGGTGGCGCAGTGGTCTAAGCGATGGCCTCTGATCATTCGTCCGAACGGGGTCCGGGTTCAAATCCCGATGAGGCATGGATGTTGTGTTTGTCTTACGGCACTGGTTCTCTCCCTTCCCTGGAATCAGTGACCCTAAATTAGGGAAGGGCGACTGCTTATAGCCCATTGAGTTGCTCACGGTGGTCGTTAAACCTCCAATAAAAAAAAAAAAAAAAAAAATACTCTGCAGCTCTGATGGGCTAGTTGCAAAAATGACTACGTCATCAGCAAAACGAAGGTGGGTTAGATAATCTCCATTAATCTTTATCCCCTTGTTTTCCCAGCTTAGCGACTGAAAAACACCCTCCAATGTGGCATTAAAGAGCTTCGGAGATATGGTGTCACCTTGTCTCACTCCCTTTCCAATTTTTATGTGTGTTGTATTTTCAAACAGCCTAATCTTTGCACTTGCATTTTCATAGATGTTATTAATAATATTAATGTATGGATCTTCAATACCGCAGGTTTTCAGAGCCATTGTAACTGCTGATGGTTTCACCGAATCAAAGGCTTTTTCATAATCGATAAAAGCCATGCACAATGGAAGTTCATATTCCTTTGCTCTTTCAATTAGTTCTCTCAGCACATGGATATGATCTATTGTGCTGTAGCCACTCCTGAATCCAGCTTGTTCTCTCGGTTGAGCCATGTCCAGTGTTACCTTCAAGCGGTGTGAAAGAACTTTAGTGAAGATTTTATAAACTACTGATAGGAGGCTGATAGGTCTGTAGTTTCCGAGATCCTCAATGTCACCTTTCTTATGTAGCAGGATCATTGTAGCGGTGTTCCAATCCTCAGGAATCTTTCCTTCATTAAGGCATTGAGTGAAAATTTGGGCGAGTACTGTTTCGATTTCTCCACTTTCTTCTTGTATGATGTCTACAGTAATTCCATCTTCTCCTGGAGCTTTTCCCCGCTTCATGTTCTTGATTGCATGTGCAACTTCTGCTAGAAGGACTGGAGGAACTCTGGTACTGGTATCTTTCATGATGTCTGGAGTGCATGTATCATCCCTTTCATATAATTTGGAGTAGAAATCTTTCACTCTTGTCAAAATTTCGCCTCTATTTCTTGTTACAGAACCATCTTCTTTTCTCAGTGCCATAATCTGTTTTCTTCCCTTACTGAGATGTCCCTTTGCTATCTTTTGGCTTTGGTTGTTTTCAATTGTTTTCCTCACTAGTTCACAGTTGAATTTTCTTACGTCTTCAGTGATACTTTTTTGTACTGTCTTGCATAGCTCTATATATTCCACTTTGGAAGTCACATCTTCTTTAGTTGTCCTCATCTCTCTTCTTTTTTGCATCAACATTTTGGTTTTTCCTGATAATTTATTTACATTCAACTTGTTCTTAGACCCAGCTAATTTTGTTGCTGTTTCCATAAGAGCTTTGGTTACTTTTCTGTTAACTTCAGAGATGTCCACTTCTTCCGATGTTAGGCCTTCTAAAGCAGAGAACCTGTTCTTCAGTTCCAACTTGAAAGTATTATGGTGTTTTTTAACGTTGGTTATGTCAATAGATTTTGTTTGTCTTATGAGCTTGCCACGTTCAAGTTTAGTGTTGAGGTGCATCTTACATCTCACCAATCTATGGTCACTACCTGTGTTGAACTTGTTTAGTACACTGCAGCCTTCTATGACGAATTTTTTGTTACACATAATAAAATCAATTTCACTTGTCGTCCCATTTGGATGTCTCCATGTCCATTTCCTTTGTGGCTTTTTCTTGAAGAAGGAGTTCAAGATGAAAAACCCTTCTGCCTCTGCAAACTCAACGAGAGTATTTCTACGCTGGTTTCTGTTGCCGTGACCGAATTTACCTACTGAAGTTTCATTCTGTTGCCGTTGCCCTATTTTTGCATTGAAATCTCCCATAATTATCTTCAAGTGCTGCTTACCTTTATTATTTAGATGACAAATTTCCTCATAAAATTCTTCAATTTCTTCTTCAGGATGACTTGTGGTGGGTGCATAAGTTTGAATAATCTGAGCCTGGTATCTTTTCCAGAGTTGGATAACAAGCCGTGCAGCTCTGTCAGAGGAACTTTCAACTTCTACAACTTTATCCTTCAGTTTCTTGTTTATTATAAATCCAACACCACTAGTTCTGCCAGTATCTGTCCCACGATAGTAGAAGAGATGTCCACTTTTCAGTTCGATGAGATCTTCTCCTTTTCTCCTTACCTCACTTAGCCCCACGATGTCCCACTTGATCCTTTGTAGTTCTTCTTCCAATTCAAGAAGCCTTGAATCAGAAGATAGGGAGCGTCCATTGTACGTTGCCAAGGTCAGCATCAGATGGCAGCCTAGTCCGGTTCTCCGGGGATTCTTAGCAGCCTCTGCCTTCATGTCGCACTGGCCGCTGCCTTGGCCAGGTACATTCCAGCTGCCGGAGACTGAGGGCCAAGATTTAAGTTGTGGAGTCATTTTGGAGGGGTTTGGCCATAACTCACCATGCTGGCCAAGCGGGTTGGTGAGTGTGGGATAGAATTTCCTCTAATCCTGATGGTATAGTTATACCGCTATTGGCGGTCATCAGAGCCCCTTTAGTCGGAACAGGATGCACCACGAGAAGGCGGGGTTGACATTTGTCAAGGAGAGGCTGTGATGTTCCGCATCACCTGACCTTACATCCCATATATATATATACATAATGTGTGTATATAGTATATGCACATAGTGTATACATTATATCTATATATATATATATAAAGAGTGGAGACTAAAACAAAAGATATTACCTAAGAAGTTAAAACAAAATTTGCAAAAAATAACCTGAAGATCAAGATGCGCAACGCAGCAGTCACGAAAATTCAGAATTCACATGCTATTAAGAAGAGACATAAGCAAGAACAATTTTTTTATCCTTTTTTTTTTACTCATACCTGTCAGAATATGAGTTTTACTATGTTGTTTTTGGAATCTCGGTTAGAAAATTGTTCTTGCTAATGTCTCTTCTTAATAGTATATATATAAATATATTTAGCATGTAAAATCTTTTTGAATGTTCAATTTGTGATGCATGTCACTCTCAATCTCCTGTGAGGGGCTTAATTTCCCCCCCCCTTCCCGTGGGTGAGCCAATGTGCAGAAGAGCATGTGTTTCACTGAGATGTATTAAATGCCACTCAACATTTGATTCTATAGTTGAGGTCATAGGTGCCGACTTTTCACGATGCCATGGGGGCGAACCAAAAAATCACGAGAAAGTAGCATTTACTTTTAAAATTGATCGTCGTTTAACCACACACATAATAGTGTATTTCAATTTCATGTTCGATGGAGTTTTAAATTCTCAGATTAATTATACTTTTGAGGAGGGACTGAAAATATCGTTTTTGAGTTCTATGTATACATAGTACATACATAAGTAAAATTTATTTATAATGAACCTAAAACGAAATATATACATACACTCATTTTCCAATTTATTCAGAGCACCGCCATGTTATATCCCTGTGAGAAGAAACGTTCAATGACCAGTAACTTTTTAAATACCATGTTCATGAAAAAATGATACACAACAAATATTGTTCATCCACTACTTTCGCTCTTCCTTTTCAAATTTTTCATGTTGAATATGCAACTCACCTCAGTTTTGTTGTTGTTGAGATTCTAAATGATCTAAACTTTCATTCTTTAATATATTTCATTTCTATCTTTGCACAAGGTCGAACAATGAAAAAAAAGTATGTCAACTAGTCAAGATTTAACAATTAACTCCAACAGGACAGTACAACATTATGTTTAAAAATTTCCAAGATGCATTTAGTTTCAGTGAAATTATTGGCTAGCGTTTTACTCCTGTCTTAAAACGACCAATGGACATCGGTCATCGTATAGTTCATGCCAAGCACGTATCCAAGGAGCGGGTCCAGACCCCTCCCAAAGGTTACCCAACAACAACAGCAAAAATAAAAAATGTGGATTTTTTTAATTTTTTAATTAATTTTTTAATAATTGTCCCCATAAGCTTAAACAAATCGGTAACTGGAAAGGGGCACTGGGGCACCTGCGCCCTCCACACGCGCCCCTACCATGAACCCATGCTTGGGCCTACGGCTACCTACACAGCAAAAGAAAAAGGCAGTAAAGGACTTCTTAAGCTTCTTCATGTGGTCTATTAAAATTAATGAATGGATATAGGACAGTTTGTTTATGAATGATCTTCACGGCAAGTTTCAAGTTTCAGTGCAATTTAAATTGGCAGTTTAATACATGTCACATTTCTATAAATTTCGCATTTGGTCTTTTCATTTATTCCTTGTAGCAACCCGAATTTTTTATTTTAATTCTATTATATCAGTTCGAAAATTAGTCTCTGTAATCTCAGGGTTTCTACTCCCTCCCCCAAGAGACGTGGCATAGTAAAATGTACATTATGCATGCAGCAGGTTATTATAGCATATGGTCCATACAACTTGCTACCTATATTTGCTATATATAAATTATTATTACTTTATGCTCGGACTCAGACCCCCCAAAACAAAATTCCTGTATACGTGCCTGGTTCATAGAGCTAGTCCTTATCGCTTCACCCCCTGAGACACGCAGCCGACAATGATGACATAGCTGCGCTGGCCCTTCTGAAGCCAAGAGCCATGGGGAGGTGTGCTTAAATGGAGCACCATAGGAAAGGCACTTTCAGTCAGTGTTATTACTGTATTTAACAGATTAGCGTGTCATCTACTGCAATGTGCACTCAGATATTAGAAATTGTCTTTTTCGAAAACAAAAGTTAAGGATTTTGGGTCCTAAAATCAGAAAACATTGATGAAATAGTATAACTGCGATAATTTTAAATGAACAATTTCTGTCGTGCATGGTTTATCTTTAAAAAGTATTTTGCTTAATATACTGACTATATTTTTCTGATGTAAAAAACTCAGTGTATCTTTCCCCCCTTTTTTTTAATTTTGTTTAATTCCCTGGAAAAAGTTAGTGGTTTAAAACCTTTTTCTCTGTCACAAACATTAGTTGTTTAAAACTTTTAAGACACGAAAAGTTACTGACTTCTTCAAACTCCACAAAAGCAGTTCAAACACTTTGTTAATGTATAAAATAAAAATTATTTACTTACATGTTATATCCATCATGATTTCTGAAGTTCACTGAGTTTAAAAAGTGAACAAAATTTACTTCATGAAATGAAGATATGTTGCTTATTGCACAAACTGGAAAATGTTTTCTTAATGGCACAAAATGTGAAATTCCTTTCTTCATTGCCCAAAATGTGGAATTGTTTTCTTCATTGCTCAAATAGGAAAAAAAAAAAAAAACTTATGCTTTTCTCACTGCGTTTGAGTCAATCCATTTTTTTTCATTTTCTGCAGAGTTTTCCTGCGTGGCCCTAATAGTGAATTTCTGTTCAGAAAACGAATTCGAATAAATGTTCGGATTCTACAAAACAGACGAATAGCGTCTTTGTCGACAGATGGAAAATGTTTTTCTAGCTCACTTATGAGTTCCTGAATAACAAATGTCCTGCCGTGAACTCAGCAAAAAATCTGTTAAAAAATCTGTTCATGTTCTTGGGATAATTTGTATTACGATATTATCCCAAGAATATGATGGTACTGTCAAACAGCCATCAGATATTATTAGTCTTAGTTTCAGGGCAGTTTTTACAAATAGTTCTTAAAGAAGGATCTATATCGAAATGCAATAAAGATTCTTCTTATAAACACGAAAGGACGTCGAAAACAGTGTCCCGACTTTTCATGTTCATATGCATATTTCGGCACGTTGCATCGGCACATGACATTTCGTTTAAAAAATGGAAATAAAAATCAACACTCAGTGTACAACTTAAATGAAACACAAAGTGAAACAAATACTACAAAGTATAAACCAAGAAAAGGCGCAGGCGTGCAAAACCATGACAGAGGAAAATCGGGTCTTGTAGGGAAGTTGACAAACGAAGCACAAGGAGCAGGCCAGCACGATGACGTAAAAATGAGTGGCCAACCTGTTTTCCACCCACCCTTTCAGACACAGGTCGGCATTCAGTTCCTCAAAGGGATAGACTAGCCCTTTCCTCTGTAAAGCCCTGTTGACCACTGCGATGCAGTGCTTTACGATACCTCTGTTACAGTTTATTGCCTCTGTGGGTATTGATGAGGAACTGGCTATTATATAGGTAGACGTGAACCCAACTGCATGTCGCCTGCCCAGAGCCTAGAGGCGGCAAGCAGATGACTTGAAAATATCATTGTTTTGGCGTGCCTTCTCATGGTAGAGCCAGAACAACAGTGATTCTTCCTAAGACATTGGATGAGGGCTGGGAGGAGGGGGAGGAACAGGGAAGCGCTAACGACATCAAAGGATCGATCCCCCCATTCTCTCCTGTTTACAATTTCGCAGCCGAAAATAGCTTGCGGTGGTCGCTCGAGAACCCCAGTCCCAATATCTCCCCTTTTCTCTTTGTAGAAAGAGCACAGTTAAACTAAAAAAACCCCTCAGCATTGTTAGATAAAAGTAAAATGTTGATACAAAATCAACATGCACATGTGTATTTAAAAATTTAAAAAGCATGCATTTCCAGAGGAAACCGAGGGGGCCAAAACATACTTTTGCCCCGCTGTCTAATCACTGAGGGGACGATTGCCCCTGTTACCCCCGCGTAGTCGGCGCCTATGGTTGAGGTATTGCTATTGCTATAACCAAGGTCACTATAACCAGGTTCAACTGTACTTGCAGTAGAGGAGAGTTGCAGAATACATGTATATTGAACATCAATTTAGAACTGAGTTCTTATTATTCAGAAGTGGTTTTAGAAAAAAAATTAGATTTCAATTATAAGGGGAGTGTTAGTACAAGTACATACACATCCATTCTCTTAATGTAGCCTTTACTTAGTATTTTGTTTTATCTATCCTGGTGAACACATTAATACAGTCATTTTAAAAATTGAATATGAAAAAACAAACGAGCAAACAAAAAAACTATTTAGGAAGAACAGTTTTGAAAGAGACTTACAATTTCAATGTCAGAGAATAAAATATGGTGATAAAAATTTGTTTCTGAAAAAAAAGTTAACATATGCAGAACTGAAATGTAGATAATTCAAAATAAAAATATGTCATATCAGAAAGTAACAGACCAGTTTGGAGGTTTTAATATGAATTCCAACTGAGTAGTTTACATTATTTTGGGAGTAACAAATTGCTCCTACAAATTTTGCTAAGACATTTTTTGAAGTTTAAAATCCTAACTACTGCAATTGTTCTTTATGATTTGAGTATCCCATTGTCCCTTGCCCAAGCTAATGATGGCACACATACAAGGGAAATTTTCATTTTAAAAGGAGCAGATCCGTAGAATTAGACTTTGTGAATAGTTGATCTCTAGTAGCCTCCATGTGTGCTTTAAATTACTTAATTATTTGCAATGCTAGTGATTGCAATGAATATCTTTTGTATTAAAACATGATGTAGTGAACATTTAATCATATCAGTATTTTTACGGACAAAACAACAGCAAAAAATAGTAATTTAAATTGAGGGTAAAACATAAAAAAATTGGCTATAAGTTTTAGATTATACCCCATTTTGTGTCACCAGCTATTCACATTGAGTGTCTTATAAGGCCGCAGCTCTCAATAGTTTTCTGCCTTTCTGTCAATTATATCATCAGATGTGGATAATAATGGACACATATGGTTAGCAATGTGTTAATTTTTGTTACAGGAGAAGTTGTGCTGTGCTTTGTGTAATGAGCATGATGTGATACTGCAGAGGAAAATCACTTCAGTAGAAGCACTGTTGTCATCCTCCCAAGACATCATAGAGAAATGTCGACCACTATTCCATCAGCCAATGGTGTATGTTCACTGGAGGAGGAAACAGTGATGTCACATCTTTGTGTAGCCAATGGCCTTCATCATTGGCTAGGCACAACAAGAGAAGTTGTCCTGTGCTTTGTGTAATGAGCATGGTGTGATACTGCAGAGGAGAAGCACTGCTGTCATCCTCCCAAGACATCGTAGAGAAACGTCGTTCACTCATTCCATCAGTCAATGGTGTATGTTTACTGGAGGAGGAGACTGTGATGTCACATCTTTTTGTAGCCTATGGCATTCATCATTGGCTAGGGCCGTCATTCTTACCACATGGCTGATGGATCACCATCATTGGCATTCTGGGTCATACAAACAATTCCAGCTACTGGGGTGTAATCTAAAACTTTACCAAAAAATCTGCATGGCTAAGTAACAGATTATTCATGTGTACTTACATACATATCCCTCTGCTGTTCTCTGATTTTTGGAGGTTAGCTCCTAAAAGGAAGATCATCTGCAGAATCAAAGTTACTAATGGCCTTAGCTTTTACTTACAGTTGATGTGCCAATTGTCAATATTTATAGCATTTTAGCACGTGACTTGAGTTTCATTGATAACTATCACATATCTTATGCAAGATCTTTTGTACTTCGTACTCATTATCATTTTATCATGCAGGCATTCCTAAATCTAGATCTTCCATTATTACCTTGGCCTTCCCCTACCTTTTACTCTTCTGCCACTTGGGCTGAATAAATTCTCTTAGTGAGCATCTCACCATTAATTTTTTCAATATGGCCAAACCTCAGAACCACAACCACCTCTGTCTCCAACTTATTAACAACATTGTGATTCACATTTCACACTTGAACACATCACCTGATCAAGTCTTGCCACAAACACCTGTAAGTAGTGCATCTCTCCAACATATGAACAACTTGCGTGCCTCTTCTGAAGTATCCATGTTTCACTGCCATATGTCAGAGTAGGTAAAATGCAGTTTAATTCACACCCACTCAAGACCTATTGGATAGCCCATCATTCTCTGAAATCTCCAAAAGCAGCTATGACTTTTAATGCTGAATTCATTCTTCTATTGATTTCACCATCTAAAACATGTTTCACATTTTCAGATACACAAACTCATTCATCTACACTATAAATATCACTTAATTATGGGTTTTACACAGGTTAATAAAGGAAATTACTTTACAGTCAAATTTTCGGGTAGCACCCCTACCCTTCCTCAGGGTAGGGGTGCTACCCAAAAATTTACACTGTAGTAGGTGCTGTCATTCATTAGCTAAATTCCAACCTTTCACATTTAATGTTGTACCTCTTCTCTCAATTTCCAGTCCTTCTGACAAATTTCTCTTGAAAAAGTGCTGTTGATGTGTCAGAACTTCTATAGAGTCCCAAAGCACTTTATGTCCTGTATTTTAAGCATGCATGTCCAAACCTGTTTTTTTTTGGCAAATTTCTAATTGCAGGTTTATGTTCTGCTAATCTGATCTTAAGCTGTCTGCCTGTTTCTCCCACATAGCTGAGACCACACTCACACTTTATGTTGTAGACCACTCCTTCCTGTAACAGGATGTTTTCTTCTTTTTGCTCTAATTTTGGAAGGTAGTTACTAATTTTATTTTGTAATCATGGAGCCAGTCTGATTAGAAATTTCTTACTAATCCTCTGAAGTTTTTCAAACAGTCCTTTATGGTAAGTAACTTTTCTAGTTAACTGAAACAATTTAGTTTTTGACTTCTGCTTCTTTTCTTTTTTATTAATAATTTTGTTGACTACTAGTGAAGGGTAATTATTATCTTCCAAAACTTTTTTCAGTTCCTCCTTTGAGCATGTTTTAACAATTCTGAAGAATTTAGAAAATTAATCTTTTCCAAAAAATTGAGTGGCCAAGTTTGTTTTTACGTAATTAGGGTGATTTGACTAATAGTCTAATATTTTATTATTGTTGGTAGGTTTCTTGTATAACCTTCTTTCAATTTTTCTTTCTTTTATGACTAATGATAAGTCCAGCAAATTGAGTTGATTATCTTTTCGCAGTTCATTGGTGAATTCCAATTTGTCATCCAGGGAGTCTAACCAGTCCAGCATGTCATGTGGAAGTGAGACATTTTTGTTGTCTATAATGAAAATAACATCATCCATATACCTAGCATAAATACTGAAGATTGAAGGAGTAATCAGAACCTTTTTTTCTAGTTTTCCTACATAGTAATTTGCAAGAAATGGTGCAACTGGTGAGCCCATAGCCAATCCAGAAGTTTGCTTGTAGAAATTGCTGCCAAATTGAAAATAGTTGTTTTTTAAAACAAACAGAATTTCATAAAGACCTGTCAGTTCTTCCTTGCTGTGGTTATGAAAGACTATTTTGTTAGCCAAATCTTCTGTGAGGAATTCTAAGACGATCCATATCTATGTTAGTGTACATAGATTTAAATTGAACTGAACTGAAATTTCCTAACATAGGTAAAGAGTCCTAATCCTTCAGTGCGCGGCACCGTTTGGTAGGAGAAAAGTAAATTATATTTAGAGTCAGGAACAGAGTGCCCTGTTTGGAAAGTTAAAAAAAGAAAAGTACAGAAAAAATAAGTTTTATGAGTATGCGGTTTCCCATTAAGTAATGAAGTTATAAGTTTTCCTACATACTTACTTGCAGCACTATCACATTCCAAGCACCGTGTCCAGCAACCAACATCCCACTGCAGCAAATCAGAAAGGGCAAGGGCAAGGGAAGGGGGAACCTGAGAGAGAGAGAGAGAGAGAGAGAGAGAGAGAGACAACCAAGAGCACACACAAGAGCACAAGAAAAGAAGTAAAGAGAAACGTCAAGTTCACTCACACAGTTTGCTTTTGTCTTTGCTAAATTCAGGTGAAATTGCAAGGCACCTGGACAAATACTTAGCTATCAGCACAGTAATTGTACTAACATAATGGACATACAGTACAATTATTTTTATATACGTTTAAATTATATTTTTATATTTATCTTTCAGCAAATGTCGTTTGCTATGTTCTCTTTCGGAGTCTGCGTATTCCCTCGACACTTGAGCTCCAATCAGAAAAAGATTTTTCCCTATTGGCTGACAGTTTTACTCCACTTAGCTGCGAATTATCATTGGCTGATAACGTTGGCTTACAATCCATATACACTGAAGTGCCAAAAAACTGGTACAGACGAGCTTATGTAAAATACATAGCAACGTCACCTATGCACATACTCGGTTGCGTCCGCCAGTGCGTATATGAAGCAATAGACATCCTTACTAGCTGTCAGAGCTGTTTTCAGCATGAGAATGACAAGTAATAACGATTTAAGCGATTTTCAATGCAGTGTCATAGTTGGAGCTCGTGAGATGCCATAGTATTTCGGAGGTTGAAATGAAGTTCGGATTTTCATGGACGATCATTGCAAGGGTGTACCGTGACTACAAGAATTCCGGCAAAACCTCCAACCTATGATACCAATGTGGCCGTAAAAAAACATTGGGTGAATGTGACCATCGTCGGCTGTCAAGAATCGTTTCACGCGATAGGCGTGCAACACTCTCTCAGGTATCATCAGAATTCAATGCTGTAGCCTCAACAAGCATCAGCGTCCAGACTGTGCAACGTACTCCTGCACGATATGGGCTTTGGGAGCTGATGCCCAGCTTTAGTCCCCTTGATGAGTGCACAACACAGAGCTATGCACCTCGCTTGGGCACAGCAACACCACCACTGGACATTTGATGACTAGAAACAAGTAGCCTGGTCTGATCATTCGTGTTTTCAACTGTATTGGGCAGGTGGAAAGATTCGTGTGTGGCGCAAACCCCATGAAGCCATGGATCCCGCCTGTCAACAGGGAACTGTACCGGCTGGTGCAGGGTCCGCAATGGTATGGGGTGTGTTTAGCTGGACTTCACTGGGACCCCTGGTACGTCCACAAACGTCTGTGACCTGCCAACGCTATGTGCGCTTCCTTTCTGATGAGGTACACCCGTTCATGTCCTGCATTCATGCTGATGGGTTCGGCCTGTTCCAACAGGACAATGCACCTCCACACAAGTGTCAGGACACCACATTATGGTTAGTGGAACATTCATCTGAGTTTGGGGTGTTGCCATTCCCAACCAAGTCCCCAGATCTGAATGTGATAGAACACATTTGGGATGCCATGCAACGCTCTATCGAACACAGGAATTCGAGACCACGGAATACACCCGAATTGTGGAACGCTTTGCAGGAAGTATGGTGTGCATTCCCTACAGCATATTTTCAGAAGCTAGTGGAGTCCATCCCCGGTCATATTTCTGCAGTCCTGCACTCCTGTGGGGGACCTTCCAAGTATTAGACTAATGTACCAGTTTTCATGGCACTTCAGTGTATGATCACTATATTGCTGCATACAAACATATTGTCACTACTACTCCTACCTCTAAGGATATTTTGAAGTACTTGACTTGTCTTCAGCCTGACAATATTAAGTTAAGTGGCAGTAGCATGTGCATCACTAATTTGGAAAATCTCTTACTAATTAATGTTAATCCTGAGATACTGCTTGATAAATGAAAATTGTTTCAGGTAGAAGAAAATATCTCAACACTGAAAAAATCAATGCATCGACCACTACAGGAGACAATTTTTCTCAAAGCATCAAAGCATTGGTAAAGGAGTGAAGGCATGTTTGTCTCTAAGTCATTGCAGCATAGATGTTGAGTGAATGTTTTCTTTATCTGATCATTTGCTGACAGAAGATCATGCTTTAAAGAGTTCAAGAACGTTAGATGCCAAGTTTACCATCTTGTCATGTATGAATAAATTTGGGAACAAACCAGAGCTGGTACCCATAATCATCAAGCTCCTCAAACAAACAAGATGTGCTTTTCATAATTATAAGGCATCCTTGAAAAAGACAGAAAAGGCTGAAAAAGAGGAAAGGAAAATACTGGAAGAGGAACAGAAATTAGCCAAAGAACAAGTGAAGAACAAACTTTGAAGTAAAAAATAACTGGGATTCAGGAAATGGAAAAGGATCTTCAAAAGAAAAACAGAGATGAGGCTGTGAAAAGGAAAGCTGAAAAAAACCTTTTGTCAGAAGCAGCTAAACATATTAAAACTGCCATATAACTATGTCCAAAGTACACTTAGCGCAAAGGATGAGAGAGGTGCGGAAAGACTTGAAAAAAGAGAAGAAAGAGACAAAAAAGCTTCAAACTAAAATTGACTAAAGGAAAACAAGTTTGATCACCTAGTTCCTTGTGACAAAGGTCAAACTAAAGAAACAAGCTAAAGAAAAACGTGTGATACAGTAAGAGCATGATATAACTATTGCATTACTTAGTACAAACTTGATCAGTTTGTGAAACATTAAAAAATTTAAATCTAAGGACATTTTTAGCACATCTTTTGTAAAAAAAGATCGTGCTTATGTTATCGGGTTGTCCGTCCGTACCCTTGACATCTCTGCAACTATTAGTCTGATTTGAAAAATTCTTTTTGCATTGGGAAGCTTGAAATATGCGAATGATGATCCTTTATTTCGTTTATTTTTACAATGTACAATTTCGCCGCTAGAGGGCGTAAATGCAGATAATACGTTTTATTCCACATATTTGCTTCTAAACATCCGATTGAAAAAATTGTTTTATCTTTAGATTCCATTTATGTCGAAGAGTATTATAAGATATAGTTACTTTTTCAAATTACGCATAGATTTTCCGCTAGGGGCGTAAAAGTAAGTTACATTTCCCCAATAACTCTTCTTCTAAAACTCCGATTTGAAAAAAAATTTTCTTCAGCGGATATATCTCCTGATGGAAAATCTTTTGCATATAATTTCGAATTTTTGGTAAGGAATACTTTGGCCACCATGGGGTGTAAGTGTTAATTTTTGCTTCTGATGTATTTGCCATAAAATCCGATCTTCTAAAATATCGATTGAAAAAATTCTTTTGTGGACTGATGCCACTGCCATCGATAAACATTTTCGGAATATTTTCTTCCTAAAATATTTCACAGTTTCTCCACTAGGGGGCGTAGATATATACCTTATTTTTGTCAATATCTACTTCTAGGAGTCCGATTTGAAAAATTCCTTCTTTGTTGGATAGTGTTTTCAGTGTGACATGTTTTTCATATAATTTCAAAATTTTCCACTAATTCAGAGACTTTCCGCTAGGGGGCGTAAAGGTAAATTGTGTTTCCCCCTATATCTCTGCTTCTAAATCTCCGATTTGAAAAATTCTTTCTACACTGGATACAGCTCCTGATGGGAAATCGTTTGCATATAATTTCTGATTTTTGTAAAAAAAAAAAAAAAATGGTTTGGCCACCAAGGGGCGTAAACCTTAATTTCCGCTTCTGATGTATTTGCAGTAAAATATGAGCTTCTAAATTTTCAATTGAAAAAAACGTCGTTTGTAGACCAATACTACTCCTGTTGACAAACCTTTTAGAAACCTTTTAGTCTTAAAATAGTGCATGGTTTCTACGCCAGGGAACGTAGATGTATATCTTATTTTTGTCAATATCTCTACGTCTAGAAGTCTGATTTGAAAATTTTTTCTTTGTTGGAAAGTGTTTCCAGTGTGACATGTGTTTCATATAATTTCAAAATTTTCAAGTAGTTCATAGACTTTCCGCTAGGGGGCGTAAAGGTATATTGCGTTTCCCTATATCTCTGCTTCTAAATCTCTAATTTGAAAAATTCTTTCTACACTGGATACATCTCCTGATCAGAAATTGTTTGCACTTAATTTTTATTTTTTTGTAAAAAAAAAAATGGTTTGGCCACCAGGGGGCGTAAATCTTAATTTCTGCTTCTGATGTATTTGCAGCAGAATATGAGCTTCTAAATTCTCGATTGAAAAAAATGTCGTTTGTAGGCCAATACTCGCATGTCGACAAACCTTTTAGAAACATTTTCTTCTTAAAATAGTGCGTGGTTTCTACGCCAGGGGGTGTAGATGTATATCATAGTTTTGTCAATATCTTTACTTCTAGGAGTCCAATTTGAAAAATTCCTTCTTTGTTGGATGGTGTCTCCAGTGTGACATGTGGTTCATATAATTTCAAAAATTTCAAGTAATTCATAGACTTTTCGCTAGGGGGCGTAAAGGTAAATTATGTTTCCCCCTATATTTCTGCGTTTGAATCTCCGATTTGAAAAATTCTTTCTGCACCGGATACAGCTCCTGATGGAAACACCTTTGCACATAATTTCTAATTTTTGTAAAAAGCGATTTGGCCACCAGGTGGCGTAAGTCTTAATTTCCGCTTCTGATGTATTTGCAGCAAAATATGAACTTCTAAAATCTCGATTGAAAAAAGTCGTTTGTTGACCGATACCAGGAGCGGTTCGTCATTGGGGCTAGGCCCCACCTAAAAATTTCTATTTTTAGAAATAAATTTTTTTTTTGCCCTGATTTTTATTCTCTCTCTTAACTACATGGTGATAAACCTTTCCCTTCAAAAACCATTATCTAAGGGAAAAGTTTCCTTCAAAAACGAAAAACTATTCCCTGAGGAAAGAGATCACGTTCAGAGTGTGAGGTTATTGGGGCCAGCTCCAACAGGCCCCAGTAACATCACTATGCAAGCGAAGAGGAGACGATTTCCTCCCAGTCTCATTCAGTATGATGACCTTCATACAACACTGCCTTAATGCGTGTGCAAAAAAGCTGTGGGGCCAGATCTATCTGGCCCCGTGCTAATTTGATTGGCCAGGAGAGTATCCATTTCCTTAACGTCGTGGGTTGACAGAGAAGCTTACCCCGACCAAGCTCAAAGTTCAGTTAGTTGTTTTTTCTGTGTGTGTCTCTCTCGGTGATGTGTTGTTCCTTTGTGTCGTGACTTTTTTGCTTGTCGATTACAATGAATGGAGTGGATATTTTGTTAAAATCTCCGTTCTTTGCTTTAAATCTGGAAGAAAAGCTTCCCTTAAAAAAACTCAGTGCTTATCACCCCAAGAATTTTTAGTTTGAGCTTCACTTAAAAACACAGTGCTCATCAGCCCAAGAATTTGAGTCTAAAAGCTTCACTTAAAAAAACTCGGTGCTTATCAGCCCAAGAATTTGAGTTTCCAAGAGTATGAAGTTTACAAAGCGCTTTGCAGAACTAATTTCAGTTTTAACTGAGAGGATTTTCTATGTTAAAAATAAATAAATAAATGAGAAAACCTGTAAGTATAATTTGCACATGAGTACATATATGTTTTTAGGTTTCAAAAGTTCTTTAAAAAAAAGGCTAAACCTTTCAAATAATGCAAATGGTAGTATTGTACTCATTCTATATGGGACGGAATTTACGAAACATTCCCTCCCTGCATATATTTGGAGTTATTACTTTTTCATTACATTTTTTTATCCTGTGATTATTCCTCAGTTGAGAAATCTGAAGAAACCCAAAGAACAACTAACATAAATTAATGCTCATATGCTTTAAGGTAAAAATTTTATTTAAGGAGTTTTAACATTTTTCTGTTAATAATTATGCATTCTATTCTGAAGAGGGTTTTTTCGTGTGCAATACAATAGTTGACACATTCCTGCCTGATTTGGGCATTATTGTGAGTCAAGGGGATAAACATAGGCAGAGTAAAGGAATCTTGGGGGTAGGGTGGGGGTCTGAATAGTTGGCCTAATAATGGCAGTTTTTTTTATTTCATTGTTTGACTTTGTCTACTGGCCCCACCCGTTTCAGTTGCCACGAGCCGCCACTGACCGATACTACTCATGTCGACAAACCTTTTAGGAACATTTTCTTCTTGAAATAATGCATAGTTTCTATGCCAGGGGGCGTAGATATATATCTTATTTTTGTCATTATCTCTACTTCTAGGAGTCCGATTTGAAAAAAATTCTTCTTTGTTGGATAGTGTTTCCGATGCGAAATGTTTTTCCTATAAATTCAAAATTTTCAAGTATATCATAGACTTTCCGCTAGGGGGCACAAAGGTAAATCGTGTTTTCTTCGTTATTTCTACTTCTAAAACTCCGATTTGAAAAATTCTTCCTGTATCGCATACAAGACCTGATAGAAAATATTTTTCACATAATTTCTAATGTTTGGTAAAGAATAGTTTGGCTACCAGGGATCATAAGTGTTAATTTCTGCGTCTGATCTACACTGACGGAAAAAAAAATCTCAACACCAAGAAGGGGTTGTGTTAGATAAACGACAGTTGGTAGGCGGTGAGAGTACATCTTTAAGATGACGTCTATGCAAATTTCGTGTTCGGCGCATACGTGTGGCGCTAGTAGCGCCTCAGAACATGCAAAGCAGGCTTGCTGTAAATACGTGCTGTAACGTTCGTGAGCGTTAGTTATCGTTGAGATTCGACGTAGTGTGTTGATGTTAGTCAAAAATGCCTTTAAGAAGACGAAGAAGCCATTATCAACAGCTCACGAAGTTTGAATGAGGTCGTGTAATAGGGCTACGAGAAGGTGGATTTTTTTTTCCCGCAATATTGCAGAACGACTTGGCAGGAATGTAGCCGCTGTGCATGATTGTTGGCAGCGGTGGTCAAGGGAAGGTACTGCCTCAAGAAGACCGGGTTCCGGCCGGCCACGTGGCACTACTGAGATTGAAGACCGCCGTGTACGGCGTATGGCCGTGGCGCATCGTACTGCGTCTGCGGCAGCAATTAGAGCTGCAGTTGCCACCACAGTGACACAACGAACTGTTACAAATTGGTTTCTTGAAGGACAGTTCCAAGCCAGACGCCCTGTAGCGAGCATTCCACTTACTCCAAACCACTGCCGTTTGCGACGTCAGTGGTGTCAAGCTAGAGCTCATTGGAGGACGGAATGGAGATTTGTTGTGTTTCCTGATGAAAGCCGGTTCTGCCTGGGTGCCAGTGATGGCCGTGTGTTGGTTAGAAGGAGGCCAGGTGAGCGCCTGCAACCAACCTGTCTGCGGCCGAGACACACTGGACCTACACCTGGAGTTATGGTCTGGGGAGCAATTTCCTATGACAGCAGGAGCACTCTCGTGGTTATCCCACGCACCCTGACGGCACAGTTGTACGTCGGTCTGGTGATTCAACCTGTTGTGCTGCTATTCATGAACAGCATTCCAGGGGTGCTTTCCAACAGGATAACGCTCGCCAGCATATCGCTGTTGTAACCCAACATGCTCTACAGAGTGTCGACATGTTGCCGTGGCCTGTTAGATCACCAGATCTTTCTCCAATCGAGCACGTATGGGACATCATTGGACGACAACTCCAGCGTCACCCTCAACTAGCATTAACCGTCCCTGTATTGACCGACCAAGTGCAACAGGCATGGAACTCCATCCCACAAACTGACATCCAGCACCTGTACGACACAATGCATGAACGTTTGCGTGCTTGCATTGAACATTCTGGCGGTTACACCGGTTATTAATGTACCAGCATTTCACATTTAAAATGGCTCTTCTCGCGCTTACATTAAGCTGTGATCTTGATACCTTAATCGATTAAATATGTTACCTATACAAATGTATTGCCGCCATTTCATTCCTCTACAACTATTTTTTCGTGGTGTTGGGATTTTTTTTTCAGTCAGTGTATTTACAGCAAAATCTAGGCTCCTGAAAACTCGACTAAATTTTTTTTTTCTTGGACCGATACCGCTCATATGGATAAACCTTTTGAGAATACTTTCTTCCTAAAATAATGCATGGTTTTCCCACCAGGGGACGTAAAGTCACATCTTATTTTTGTCGATATCTCTGTTTCTAAGAGTTTGTAAGCTCAGGATTCCATTTACAGCAATATCTGAGGGATTAAAAACCCGATTGAAAATCTTCTTTCTTTCATCAGATCTGTTGTTTTCCATACCGGTACCATTGACTTTGAATAGCTTTGATAAATTTAATTTGCGTCAGAACGGATTCAAAAGGCGTGCTTATTACACCCGAAAATTCGGTGTCATCTTTCTTGTTTTTCTTTTTGTCGAAAGCCTTTGAATGAATAATTTTTGTATTAGTAATTAATAATAATCTTTTGTTTCATCTGTTAACATACTAAAAAAAAAAAAAAAAAAAAAGTTCCAGACCCCATCTAGCTTAAGCATAGAAGTGAGATAGATCTTTCAAGTGTTATTAGCCAGCCACCTAGGCTATGACAACATCGGTTAGCCCAAAAGTCTATACAGGGTTTAAGTGTTTGTTCATGTTCTGTTTTTTTTAAGTGTTTACGGTAGAGGATGAAGAGATTAAATTGATATTTTCCCATTATAAGAATGCCATTTTGACCATGAGTTATAGTCAGTTATAGTTAATGCTTCAGCATTGATTCAGCCGGCCATGATTTGGTTGGGGAAAACTGCAAAAAAATGTACATTGTTACAAATAATTTTTGTACTAAGAAAAAACTGTAGATTACTCATAAATTACACGTTTTTAAACAACCTTTGTGTGTGTGTGATCTTTACGCATGTGTGTGAATATACAGGGTGCATAGGAAAGTCCCTTTAGCCTAAAATAACTTGCGAACAGAGAGAGGTACAGTAATGCAAGTGAGATAATGGTATAGTAAAGCGACTATGCCCGATCGAATGCAACCAATAGCAGCGCCCCTAGTGTCGAAATGCGGAAGTTAGCCATTGCAAATTGAAAACGAAAAGAAATGGAGCAAAATTTCCAATTACAAAGTTCTAGAGCATCAATTAATTAGTACAAGACTACATTTATTTCACACGAATAAGATAAATTGTCTGTCGCCTGAATACCCTACAATGTCCGAAATCGATGCACGACGATTCGAATCTGCATATTCACATTTCGCAAATGTAGCCGTAAGCAAATGCAGATTGTGGCGTTGTACCGTACCTATGATATAAAAACCAGTAGCAGGATGTACCCTGATCAGAAGTTTAGGTCTACGCATGCTGTGTGAGAATGGCGAGCGAGCTTCACTCACTTCCAATATTGCGAGATGGTGCTTATTTACGGCGAATGCCAACGACGCGCGGTGCTAGTTGCACGGGAATATGCCATTCGTTTTCCAGCTGGGCCACATCCAAGTGCGGTTACCATCGCAAGTGTAGTGAGACGGCTCAGGGAGACAGGAAGCACTAAAAGTCATTCTCGTTCTGGCAGACCAGTGGGTGCTGGTATGCGTATAATGGCAGAGGATATTTTGGCATATGCACTAGCCCATCCACAAAGCAGTACAAGAGATGTCAGCAGGGCGAGTGGCTTAACACAGGGCCGTGTATGGCAAATACTGCAAGCTCAAGGTGCGCATCCCTATCGTATCACTCCGCAGCAAGAACCGTTACCCTGGACAATGAGCGTCCATTTGATTGGTGCAACTGGGCGTTGATTAATGTTCAAGGTGACTCAGACTTTTTATCCAACATTCTTTGGTCGGATGAGGCAATGTTTCACCGTTACTTTCACGAATACAAATGTGTATCGTGGGCAATGGCGAACTCTTTGTACATACTCGACATTAACTTTTTATCACTGTGCGCCAGTTTGCCTTTTTGTTTTGTTTTGTCTGCATCAAACTGTATTGACATAAGTACGCATTTATGCAATAAATTGTGTGTATTTGCTCATACCTATGCCTGTTCCCTTCAAACGTTTACACAAAAGGTCGCACATCGATTTCAGACATTTTAGGGTATTCAGGCAACAATTTATCTTATCCGTGTGAAACAAATGTCATTTTGTACTAATTAATTGATGCTCTACAACTTTGTAATTGGAAATTTTGCTCTATCTCTTTTCATTTTCGATTTGCAGCTATCGGTTGCATTCGATTGGGCGTAGTCGCTTTACCATACCGTTATCTCACTTGCATAACTGTACTTCTCTCCGTTTGCAAGTTATTTCAGGCTAAAGGGACTTTCCTATGCACCCTGTATATATCACAGGTCAACTGCATAAAAGAAGCAAATTCGTACATAAACATAATGAATTTGTGGAAATCCAGAGGGAAAAGTCAATATTGGTCATCTTTTTTGAGTTTTTGGTAACTATTTCAACTATTTTTAAGGTTTTGTTTAACTATTTTATGGTAAAGTAACAATGGCCTTATCCAGAGAGGTCCAGCTGAAGTCCACTACTCCTATGTGGGAAAGAAATTAGCTTCCTACTCCACCACAAAATCTACTGCCATTCACGAAACTTTAGAGATCATCACCAACATCAAATCGTGCAATGACAGCATCTTGCTGGAGTTGCCACAAGTTTGGAACCAGTTTTTCAAATAGTGAATGCCTTTTGTTTCCTTTTATGATTCCGCGTGCTAAAAAAAAAATGATACCTCGAGGCTTTGAATGAATAATTAGCATCTGTTCGTTTATTGTCAAGTCAATAAGCTTGCAACAAATATTGCACCTTGTGAAGATGAAGAAACTCGATGCTCCAGTTTTTCACTAGTTAGTTTAGAGGTGCCACTGTATAAAGCTCAAAAAATATTTCAAGAAGCTTCGGGATTTTATTTTCTCTTGAAATAATATCGCGAGCATTAAGAAAGTGATCAAATTTCAGACACACTGAATGTTTAAAAATCTGTCTTTACGAATATAAAGCCACTTCTTCAATTTCTGCCTCAATTTGAGATGCATAATCATTGGCTATTGCTTCAGCTTCAATTGATGAAATACGGTTTGAATATAGTATTATTTCCTGTTTGTTCCTCGATTTTGTTGGTTTTAAGGCAGGACCAAAGTGACTCATCAGTTTGTCGACTAACTTTTGAGTTGAATACATAGGATCCTCAATTCCTTCTTCATAAAGGTAAACACAATGTCGGGAATGAACCGAAGTCAGTTTTTGGACCTTATTTGATATAATTATGCATCCATTGACATAGTCTACTATTTTACTAAATGCTCTGTCGTGTTTTACTTGATAAATTTTTCTAGTTGTTTCAGTCGTTGTTTCTCCTTTATTCTCTCTCTTGAGACGATGAAGTCTTAAGGTAGTGTTTGTGGCATGAGTGGTGGTACCATGCCTCCTTTGCTAAAAAGTTTCATCACCAAGTTTTAACAATAAATTCTGATCTTGAAGAAATTTTGCTGCATTTATGGTACCCTTCCTTGGCTAACATTTGCCCAGCGCTTCTTTCCCTTGAACTTTTTTTCCTTTTAATTCCACAAAATATACAAATTTTTTCAACAACACCTGTGTTTGTTGCTATTTTCTCAGAAACGTCAGCTGAATCGTTTGATCGCAAAGGGTATCTTGAAGTTTTTGCTTGCAGAGTTTCAATATCTCCTGTATTCTGGACTGTGGTGAAATTTTTGTAGCAAGCTCGGCTACAGCCATGTTTGCTTACATCAAACCCTTTTGGGAGGAATTTACAAATATTATTAATGTACTTGGAGTCTTTATAAGTTTTCAATCTTTCAAAAGATGCATCTAATATTTTCTTCCATGTCAGATCAGTTAATCCGAAGATGGGTCCTTCAATATTTCCTGTGTGGATGATACAAGACTTTTCCTCCACAGTCATTTTGAATTTCAACTACAAATATGCTAACTTGAAACAAAACAGAAAAAAAAAAAATGTGTAATTACAGAAAGCATGTCATTCAATCTGAAATATTTCGTTAAAAATATCATCTCTGTAGCATAAATGGGTGAGAAGATTTGCATATTTAAATGGGGCAAGTACACAACAGTGCGGGAGCTGTATTGAGGAGCAGGTGGACTTATAACGAGTTATCACTCATAATTCTCTAAGCATTGGGGTAAACCTCATGTTTTTATACATTTTCAGAATCCTCATTAAAAAATGCAACTTTTTTTGTTCCGGAGCATTTTTTCGAAAGTCGTATTGTTTTTGAGTAAATCATGGTTAAATGTCACAATGTGAACACTGTTTTTACACGTTCAAATGCAATTATCTCAAAAACTAATGTGGTTAACAAAAATGTGTAATTACAAAAAAGACTTGTCATTAAATTTGAAACATTTAAAAAAAAACTTCATCCCTGCGACATAAACAGGTGAGAAGTTATGCATATTTACATGTGGCAACTTCGTAATAGCCAGCAGCTATGTTGATGACATCATCGCGCAGCAACCCACTACTGGAATTTTGCAAGACTCACTTTTCTGAGACACTTATGTCATATATAAATAAAAAATATTCACAAAGCTTTTGCACTTGCTGGGGTAAATAAATCCTTCTTGGCTCACAAACTAAGTTCTCTCCGAAAATTTGCAGAAATTTTAAGATTTTACCTAGATAAATCCCATAAAAAAGTTAACTAGTTTGAATATAATAATCTAGGAAGCCACATAACAAAGATGAGTTTGATTTACAATGGTTCATTCAAGATTTAAACTCCTTTGTTATTTTTTGAATGTTTTTGCGCTCTTTAAAAAACCAACACCAGAAATGTCTGAGGAGTAATGAAAAAAGTTTCAATCCATCAAATTAAGTAATATTTTTATTTCATTTTACTTGTTCTACTGGGGTTGATGGCTACAGCATGTCACATGCCTGTAGAAGTGTGTGATAAATCAGCTACAGCAAGCTCTCTCTCTCTCTCCACAAACAGGTAGACAGACAGAGCTTGGATAATGTATTACCCCTAATTTTATGAAGGCTAGCCATAATCAGATGTGAGTTCGGTTTCCTCTGCAGGATCATATAATTATGCAAAGAGTTCACATGAATGGCATTTTGGTGCCAAAAATATAGTAATGATGTTTCAAATTGTGTGAGGATAGACTAATTGGTGAATTTATAAGTGCAATGTGGTTTTAAATTAATAGTTCTGTAAGTTGTGAATGCCTCACAGAAATGTTATTCCATAAGCAGTTCTGTTTTTACATGTGGAGTGGATGATTTGTGATTTTTAGATGTAGGAAAGATAAGTGGAACTAATTTTAGAATAAAAGGGGGTGGAGGTAATCCCATAAGCAGGGCAATAAAATGCTTCAGAGGTCCCAAGAAATAAGTATTTGTACCCTATAAAATCTGTACAGAATGTTAAATCTGTTTCAGTAGATATATCACAGAGTTGGTTTTGATCATATAAAAAATGCTATTATTTTACAAATCTCTAAGATTATACACGAAAGTGAAAATTGTAAATAAAATAAAACAGCAACAGTTATTGGCAATTAAAAATATTTTATTTAACATCTACTATAGTTTCACAGAGTGTTTGGCTTGGCTTCATCAGGACAAATTAAGTGTAAATGATCAGATCATTGTGACATCATCTGAGTTTTTGCGGTCACGGAATTTGGTGAGTTGTTTCCACGTGCTTAAAATAAATGGAGTAGATATCATGTCTTTAACAAGCAGTGAAGAATTGCAGTATATGAGGAAAGCTTCTAATATGTTAAGCTTGTAGTCGAATCAGGTTTATCAATAAGCATAGCGTTTTCAAACAAAAATTTGTGATTATTTTGTGACAATGTTGGGCTGTAGATGTGACATCATCAGAGTTCCGACAGTCACGAAAATAATCATAAATTTGTGATTGAAAATGGTACTTTTAATTGATAAACCTGATTCGACTATTGAGCTTTAATATATTAGAAGCTTTCAACATATACCACAATTCTTGACTGCTTGTCGATGACATGATATCTACTCCATTTCTTTCAAGCATGTGGAAACAACTCACCAAAATCCATGGCCGTCAGAACTATGATGATGTCACAATGATTTGAATGTTAATGCTTTGTTTGTCCTGATGAAGCCAAGCCAAACTCTCTGTGAAACTATCATCATCATCATCATTGTCAACCATTATCAATCCACTGCTGGACGAAGGTCTCCCCAAGTTTCCTCCACAACGGTCTGTCTTGTGCCAGTCTCCTCCATGTCACTCCCGCATATTTACGAATTTCATCCACCCATCTCCCATGTGGTCTTTTTCTGGGTCTTTTCCTGTCCCTTGGAATCCAATCTAAAATTTCGGCTGTCCATCTATGGTCTGTACTTCTGGCAGTATGTCCAGCCCATTGCCATTTCAGGGATTTAACTCTGATCATGATGTCTTCCACTCTCGTCATTTTTCGGATCCACGAGTTTCTCTTCTTATATCTCCTGGTTATACCAAGCATGCACCTCTCCATGCTTCTTTGAGTTGTTTGCAGCCTTTGTATGTCTCTTTTAGTTAAGGTCCACGTCTCTGCACCATACGTAAGCACTGGAAGGATGCATTGATTAAACACTTTTCTTTTAAGACATAATGGCATATTGCTCTTGAAAATTATGTTAAATAAAATATTTAATTGTAAATAAATGTTGCAATTTTATTTTATCTCAACATTACAAGTTTTGTAGTCATAAAATACATATATTAGTGAGAATTTGGCATTTTGCAATGCTTATTCCACAGTCAACACGTTATACTTCAACTTTCTACATGTTATATTTGGAGTACCTGGGATAAGTGGCACGTTTAAAAAACCATTGCAAATCCAGAACAGAAAAATTAAAAAAATATATAATTACCACGGAGATAAAAAAATTGCTAGGTCTCACCCATTCTTGTTAACAGTTCTTAAAAATAGTGAAAAATGCTTAAAGTTTAATAATTGATAGAACACAACACAAAGACATTTTACTGCAGATGTAGAGGTTCTGCTACATGAAAGAAACATTGGATTCATGAAACATCCAAGGATTTTATTCAAGCGGATGAAGTCGTGTAGAAAATAGAGTCTGCACCAGTATTAGGGTTATCACAGAGACAGAAAGTATCACTTTAGAAATATTCAAAGAAGAAAGCAAAATGAAGCAAAACATAAAAACCTAAAAACTGTTGAAGTCTACTGCCAAGTATTTGATGAAAAAAAGCAGTTAGCAGAAATTCTCCCTCAGCGATAAATTTTGGAACCAACTAGGTTCGTCCTCAGGCTGTTTGATCTTAGTGTTTGAGCACTCAACCTTACTTGTGAATTTCACATCAGCAACTGGGCAGGCTACATCTGGAGTGTATCAGCAATGTCATATAGTTTTGTCATTGGCGTTGGGAACATATGCACACGTGTCATATATTGTAGTTGAGGCAATGCCATGGTTCTCATTTGGCTGCTGGCTAGTAACTTGTAATTGTTTTTTCTTTTTTGAAACTCTGTATTGCCCTCCCACCTCTCATTTTTCTTGTTCTTCTTGAATGAGCATTTTCCAGGGATTTGGAATGTCGATGGTACTATATTTGTTGCAATTATGATCTCTCATTTGTTCAATAACTAATGCTTCTGCCATCCTTTAGTTCGCCTCTTTTCTTTCCATACAAACTATTTCGATTTACGAAATATGCAACTTATTCTTTTCTTTCCATACAAACTATTTCGATTTACGAAATATGCAACTTCTTTCCATACAACTATTTCGATTTACGAAATATGCAATTTACAAGAACCCACCACACTAGACACAGCCTGGAAATCACTTCTAAAAAACGAAAAAATCCATAAAAAAGACAAAAAAAGAAAAAGAACATTACAAAAAATTACACCATTAAATAGAGGACTAAAAATAATACACTTGTTTCTACAAACAAATAATAATAGCCCAAAAATATCTACACAAAAATGAAAAATGAATTATACTTACGACTGATATCTACCAACTCATCCAATAGATGGCGACACATGAGAAACAAATCACCTAACACATATAGGCTGCAAACCTCTTCGATTCCCGACAGGCAACTCCAGCGACTAAACACACGCGAGGAACCCTCGTGTGGAAGTAGAGGCCCGATGATGGTATTATGACAATACCGAAAGCGCTCGCCATAACAACGCGACGACGAACCTCGTGTGAGACGTCTCTTGATCTGATGGGTATAACTCTTTGTACTACAATCTTTTAATTAATAGTAAATTTAAAATGTTTGATTGTACGAATTAATGAATGTTGAACTGAAAATATATAACCTAATTGTTTTATTTCTAAAAAAAATTTTAACTAACCAAAAACCTGTAACATAAAAGACTTCTCAGGCCAGGAGCACGTGCCTCACACAGAAACAACATGCAAAATACTTTGACAATATCAGGTAAACAATACCTTAGATATTATGCATATTTAACTATTTCGATATTTTTGAATTTCGGGAATGTGTTATTTTCTACACAAAAATTCACCGAGGTGGTTTTTCCCCAATTTTTTTCTGCACCAATTAATCAGATGTTGTTCTAATCTATATTTAATTTATTTTTTGTACTTCAGACATACATAGTTTGTTTAGTATTGGGATTTAACGGTACTCCAAGTATAACGTGTAGAAAGTTGAAGTACAGCACTATGTAAATGAGTGTTGTAAAATGATTAATTATACATTTGACATGGTAATTTAGGCTTGAGTCATAGGATATTGCATAACCCTAACCTTACATTAGTGAATTGTATACCAAATGGGGGAAGAATGAATGATAGAATCCTGACTTAAAAAAGCTATTTTATTCTAACATTACTATGTGGAAATTTGAATTCAGGAGTAAATGAAAGAGAATGTGATGACTATGAAGTGCAGGGGATTTAAGGGTGCAGGGCCACTGCTACTGGGTAGGGGGGTAGTCATACTAGGAGTGTAAATTCATGCTCTGTGGTGCATAAGAAATAGAAATGCACAACATGTGAATACATTTACTGAAAATTGTAGGTCAAAGAGAAAGTTATGTACTCCAATATTTTCTTTTTTTTTTATAGACTAGTTCACCATATGCAGCATTCTGCACAGCTAACCAAGATACAGAGTAATGTACTTTGTGAGGTGTAGACCCTTCATATTCATAAAAAGAATTGTCAGGACATAAAGAATAGCAGAGGGACATAGAGAATAGAACAATAGGTAAATATGCCTAACCTCTGTGACATTTTAGAATACACAGTAGGAATGGAGAGCTAATTAGCCATCTGTGCTGTGTCGCTGAAAGCCCATCTGACCATTTAACCATGAAAGGACTATTTTTCTTAGCCCTACCCCGAAAACATCTTCCTTTTGTTACATGTTCATTATCTGATACTCATTTGTTTTATGCTAGCTCATTTTATGTTCTCCATTTTTGTGAAGTGCTGTGTTGTCTGCATTCATGTAACTTTTACCTTTTGCTTGGTATTCACTATTGGTGGCTCTTGGGTATTTACTTAAAATTATATCAACAACCAGAAGTGTGATTTTTGAAGGATCATAATTTCCTATAAAGGGAGGTATGCAAAAGTAAAAACTGCTAACTCTTTGAAAGGAAGTGGGGGGACTTTTGGGCTCGAAGGGACATAATTTCAAATCTCACCCTTTCAGATAAGAAAAACTTACCCCAGCCCTGTATGGGGGTATATGTGTGTGCAAGGCCAGATGGAGCTTTTGCAGGGTGCATTGCGGGGCCCCGAAGCAAAATAATGTCTTGCATTTCAATAAAGTCGTTACATGAAAAATGTCATCCGAAAATAATATACACAAAAACTATCCTAAAGATAAAATGATTATCTTAAATAAGTATTTGCTTTAAGCTTAAGAAAAAGGTCATAATATGGATTGAATTCGTGGGGGGGGGTAAAAGTGTTGAAATCTGACGTTTTCTTTCTGGGGAGAGGGGAAGGAGGATGGGTATTTTGTGTGTGATTCTTATATAGAAACTTCCTCACAAAATGATAAAAAAAACGTACCTGCAAGTGAATCTTTTATGTAGGAAATAATTTGGATCCCTCTCAAATAAATTCCTATAAATAGTCACATGTTTTAGTGATTTAGTGATTGATTTTTAATGCACAGTGAAGTAACTGACAAATTAGTGACCTAAACTTTTATATGAGCTTATACATGAAAATTGCTTTTTTTTTAATTTTTAGTAATGTTTTTAATTTACCTCCATATGTAGCCCTAAAGCCCTAAACCAACTTTGATTTTGTTCTTTTTATTTCTTAAAATTTTTAGTGTCTAGTTTGAATGCATACTGCTGAATGTATCAAAGTACGGGCCACAAAATGATGAAATTTAATTTGCTATTTCATGAATGCGGAAAATATTAAGGTGATTACAATACAGTAGATCTCAGTATCTGTACGGCCAAGGGCGATGACCTAGTTGGATATGGGGGTGGGGGTGAAAAAAAAAAAAAACTTAAAAAGATTTCTTTTTAAGGGCCTTGTGTCCCAAAACTTACAAAAAAAAAAAAAAAAAAAAAAGATAATTATAAAAATATTTTGCAGAAAATGATTTTGTTTTTTCCTAATCTGTGGGGCTCCTCAAAGACGTGGGGCCCTGGGTGACCGCTTTGGTTGCCCCTATGGTCCAACTAGCCCTGTGTGTGTGTGTGTGTGTGCGTGAGAGAGAGAGAGAGAGAGAGAGAGAGAGAGAGAGAGACCAAGGAAATCTCTGCTAATGTGTACAGGAGTATTCCTTACTTATAGTACTCAACCAGATAATATCATGGAAGGCCATCCCTATATATGTATGTCTTACTGAATTTTGTTATTTCATGCCATATAAGCCATTTTTATGTAGATGTTGCCAGTACTTGTAATCACTGTATGATCAATTCATTTGCAGGTTTAACATGGCTTCAGTGAATAATGGTAAAGAAAATGGTCTTGAAAGCCTAGAAATAATCCGATCCAACCATGATGAAGCATTCTTGTATTTATCTCAAGGTCTTTCATATGAAGAACAGAATCAGCTTGATTTAGCACTTGATATGTATCAGAAGGGTTTAGAAAAGATAGATAAAGCCTTGAATGTGAGATGTGATAGGCCTCACTGTATTGGTCCATCATGGGATAATGCCAGGAAAATGCAGCATAAGATGAGAAAAACTGTGCAAATGATTCAGAGCCAGATTCAGCAGATATCATTGAAGAAAAGCAGTAGTTCAGGTATGCCACAGGAACCTTTTGAACCTCCACCATCATACAGTGAAGCTTGCAGACATGAAATTGTATCCATGCCAAGACGATCATCATGCCCAGATTATGTTTCTGAACATGAAAAAAGTCCTGTATCTAACTTTGCTAATGGTGGCATTTCTCCTTTGTCAGAATTTATTATGGTGGCAGAAGTAAAGGAGAATTTTTCCATACCCAGTGGAGTACAGCTCTTTTTTATCTCATCTGATGGTTCTGTTAATACTTCTGGCTCTGCTACTTCACTATATATTTATCAGTTTGTTGATGATAGTTCCTCTTCTGAGGCTGCTAGTAGACCTCCTGCGTGGCTTCAGGTTGGCAATTGGACATATCCATTAATTCCAGGACAGTCACCGTCATTTGAAAGTGAATATGGAGCTTTCATATTTCCAGATGTTAGTTCTGAGCAGATTGGTAAGTTTTTGTATTTTATTCTTAGAATCTAACTTTAAAAATAATGCTCACTTTTTTTGGTATGTTACAGAAAACATAATTCAGACCCACATTACATAAACTTTTCTAAATTGAGTCAAATGAGATTGAATTTCATACCAAAAGAACCAGTATTGAAAAGTAGTTAATGCATAAGGTTGAATTTCATGCAGGAAGAATCAGTACTGAAAAGTAGTTTAAACAACAGTTATGACTTTCAAGAGTTCTACTACAGATAATTTCTTTTTTTAAATTGCATACAGCTGCATTTAAAAATAGCTCTTGAAGATTTATATGTATAGGTATGTGTATAAACACTAGCAAAAATATCTTATGTAACAAAAATGGAGCACATGTTTGATTCATATGCAGTTTCAAATGCTAGCAGATTGAAATTTATAAAGCAGAAGCATTGGAATGCCATGCATTTTATTTTTTTAAATAACTAAATAAAGATTTTCCCTCTTCATATGAATAATTATGTAATAAACATCTGTTGGAGTTGTGAACAAGTAGAAGAAATTTTTAGAATTCTTAATGCCTGTTGATAATTTTTCTGTGTAGTATCAATACAGTAAATAATTTCCTAAGTATTTTATTCCAGTTGAAATCAATTTGGAATCTTAAACATTTCACATTTTCAGCATGTTTCTTTTCTGCCACAAGTCTGGCAACATCTGAATTAACAAGTGTTATCTCCTCATATTGTTCTCATACATTCTTCAGCTGAAGAATATAGCAGTCACTACTGAAATGTTCTATATAACAATTTTTGTTGCATAACTTAAAACATAAGATTTAATTTCAAATGCCATGTTAGGGATTCTTCTCCATGAACCTTATCAGTGTCATCTTTTTTACATGGATTGCTGCCATTTCTTTTCATTACGTCCACTTTGTTGAAAAATGTTCTCCACTAAAACGAACACCATTGCCGGGATTTGATACCTTTGGAAAAGGGCGTGGTCATCAGATACAAAGCAGAGGGTGGCAGTATTCAGGAAACAGCAAACTTTGTTGGCTAATTATGCAGTAGTCTCATAAGAATATGAGCATAACTCACCTAGTCGATCCATTCTGTAACCACATTTATCACATGTTATTTCTTCTGATTGTCCTTTGCTTGTTTTTATGTCATCGGGGGAGGGACAGGCTTTCAAACATTTAGTGATACACAAAAAGACTTGAACACATAAAAGACAAAAGAAAAGAAGAATTACTAAATGTTTGAAAGCTTGTCCTTCCCCTGATGACATAAAAACAAAGGACAGGTGGAGGAAATAACGTGTAATTTATGTGGTTAAAGAAGAGATCAACAAGAAGGTGAATTATGCTAATATTCTTATGAGACTATTTGTGAAATTAATTTTGATTTGGCATGTTTTTAGAATAAAAAATATTAAGAGTGTTTTTTAACATACTTGTTGGTATTTGTGACTTTGTTGACTATTCGTGGGCTGCTGTAGTGTGCTGAGAGTGGGGTGGTATAACTGAGCACAGCGGGTGTGTTAGACAGCAATGCCTGCTTAATGCTCAGGAAGTGAGGCATCTGAGCCCTATTGTCTGGAACAATAGGCATGCTATTTTGGCACAGCTCACCATGGTCTGCAACTAAGGAGCACAGAGGAGTGTATCTACAGCTACAATGCAATGATCACATCACCATATGGGCCTATGGTGGAAGTATGTGACCGCAGCACCTGTCACCACAGCACTTCTTCAGTGGCAGTGACTGTAGTTTGCCAGAAAATGTTGGGAGTGGATCATGGAAGTTGTAAAAAGATGTCTTCTCTGATGAGTTATGCTTCCTACTGCATTGAGTGACTAATAAAGTGAACAGCTGGATAGTGACTAATAAAGTGAACAGCTGTGGAGAAGATGGCACAAGATGCCATGTCCTCACAGGTACAGGCAGGTGGCAGGGGTGTATTGCTCTGGAAGATATTTTTCTGGGACATTCTGGGTCCCCTGATATTGGTGGTTGGCCCTCTGAATGCCACCGCATGTCATCTATCGATGCAGACCAGGTTCGTCTGTTTATGGTGACAGTGTTTCCAGACTGAGAGGGGATGTCCCAGCAGGATACGCTTCATGTCATAAGACCCATGTTATCCAGAACTGGTTCGAGGAATGCAAAGATGTTTTCCATGTTCTCCCAAGGCAGACTGTGTCACATGACATGAACCCAGTTGAACATACAATATGTGGGTCTATACAGATCCGAAGCTGTGGCTTCTGGGCACTTCCACCAGAGACACTGAACAAGCTATGAGTAGCACTTATATGGATATGTTACTGCATACCAGTGGACACCTTCCAGGGACTTGTGGAGTTAATCTCTTGTTTAATGGCTGTAGTGATGGCGTCTCATGGAGGGCTATGCAATACTGTAGAAAGGTACAGTGTAGAGGTTTGAGATTGTGTGTCAATAATGTCACTAAAGATTTGTTTTTAAACTAGACATACAATGAGTTAGACAGCATGTAAATCATTTAGCTGTTGGGGTGTGCCCCAGCTAATCAAGCATCTCTCTCCTCTCCCGAGTTTTCATCAAGTGTAGGCGTGCATGTCTTCTGCTCCGTGCTGATAAAAACTGTATCCGTGGTATTGAAGAGCAAAGACACAGTGCTTGGTAACTTGGAAAAAAATAGGCTTACTTGGCATTGATATTCTTGGGTGAAAAAATTGTGGGATGCAATTTCACCAAGTAATGCAACGGATGTTACTGAAGTTATTTCAAAACTCTGAGAGTGAATCGTACTTTGAAATTTTCACAGAAGATAATCTCAAAAATTTGCATAATTCATTTAGGTCATTCCATGTCAAATCAACCAATGAAACAAATGGCCATTTTCAACCTGACCCCTTTTGATTTTCTTGAAATTTGGTAGTATTGTTAGGCATGTGTAGGCTTATTTATAAATCTCAAATGTTGGTAGCTCTATCTACCTACAGGGTTTCAAATGACATGTCTTTGAAAATTAGAAAATTTTGACCTCCAGATAACCTTCTTGTTACCTAATTGTGCTAGAAGGTTGAAATGTCTTTTATTAGCATTTATATATGAGCTTTTAAATCACGTGCTTAAAGATAAAACTTATTTTGACCATTTCAATGTCTCGGGAATAGCCTTTAACCTTGAATAATTAAAAAAAAGTAATTAAAAATTTTTGATAAAAATTAAATGGCATCGTTACAGTTTTGTTTACTAGCATGCAAACTTTCAAATTGGGACCACTATGGGATCATTATTTATAAAATATTTCACTGAGGTGAATATCAACCAGAAATTTGCCAAAAGTGACAAAATGACATTTATCAAGTATTTAACAATTAAATAGCAAGTTTAGCGTGATATATTAATAAAACACAAAGTTCGTCCACCATATGATGCAATGAATGCATCTTTATATACATCCAATAAATGCATCTTTCCATTGCAGGTATTGTATGTGCGAGGGAAAGGGGAAAAGACTGCTGGAAGTAAAAACAAAATGCTAAGACTAAAACATGAAAATGTGAAAATGAGTTTTTGTGGGAAAAAAAATGCTTTTTTTTTTTTTGTTCCTTATAGCATAGGACTTACAAGGTCCCTGATTTCCTGATTTTTGCAGATTTTTAGTAAAGACATTCATTTCCACCCAGAGGTTTCACCAGTTTTTTTTTGTTTTTTTTTTCATCAAGTTTTTTCCTTGATATTTCACTGCTTTCACAGGGTGGCAAACAACACTGCTATCCCTGCTAAAACAGAAACACCTTGGGGTATGACCAACAGCAAGTTTAGTTTTTGGTTTGCTTTTGACTTTCATTACCTAATCATAGCTTGGTTTACTTTCATTAGTCAAATATACAACAGTCATTTGCAGCCATCTCACACTTCTGGTTTCATTCTGTTACTTGCTACAGGAAGTCTTTCATATGTTAAGCTTCTTTTTAGCACGCATTTTGTAAAAAAATCGTGCTTATGTTACCGGTTTGCCCGTCCGTCCGTCTGTACCCATAACTCTACAACTATTAGTCCAATTTGAAAAAATCTTTTTGCATTGGGAAGCTTGAAATATGCGAATGATGATCCTTCATTTCGTTTTTTTTTACGATGTACAATTTTGCCGCTAGAGGGCATAAATGCAGATGATGTCGAATTCAAAAATACGTTTTATTCCACATATTTGCTTCTAAACATCCGATTGAACAAATTATTTTATCTTTCGATTCCATTTATGTCGAAGAGTAGTTTAGATATAGTTACTTTTAGTTGTAAATGAATTTATGGCCCCTCTATTCATATTGTATTGTGGAATAACTTTTTTACGGGTCTTATAGAGGTTATTTTTCATGAAAGTTGGTTGTCAAATTTTCGAACTAAAGCCTAGTTCGTCATCAGGACTATGTCAATAGCTCTATCTACCTACAGGGTTTCAAATGACATGTCCTTGAAAATTAGAAAATTTTGACCTCCGGATAACCTTCTTGTTACCTAATTGTGCTAGAAGGTTGAAATTTTTTTTATTAGCATTTATATATGAGTCCTGATGATGAACTAGGCTTTAGTTCAAAAATTTGACAACCAACTTTCATGAAAAATAACCTCTATGAGACCCGTAAAAAAGTTATTCCACAATACAATATGAATAGAGGTGCCATAAATTCATTTACAACTAGGATTAAAACCACATACGGGCTGGATATATGGCGAAACAAGTGACATAGTCCTGATGACGAACTAGGCTTTAGTTCGAAAATTTGACAACCAACTTTCATGAAAAATAACCTCTATGAGACCCGTAAAAAAGTTATTCCACAATACAATATGAATAGAGGTGCCATAAATTCATTTACAACTAGGATTAAAACCACATACGGGCTGGATATATGGCGAAACAAGTGACATAGTCCTGATGACGAACTAGGCTTTAGTTCGAAAATTTGACAACCAACTTTCATGAAAAATAACCTCTATAAGACCCGTAAAAAAGTTATTCCACAATATAGTTACTTTTTCAAATTATGCATAGATTTTCCACTAGGGGGCGTAAAAGTAAATGACATTTTCCCCGATAACTGTTCTCCTAAAACTCCGATTTGAAAACTTTTTCTTCAGCGCATACAGCTTCTGAAGGAAAATATTTTGCATATAATTTCAAATTTTTGGTAAAGAATACTTTGGCTACCAGGGGGTGTAAGTGTTAATTTTTGCTTCTGATGTATTTGCCATGAAATCTGAGCTTCTAAAATATCGATTGAAAAAATTCTTTCGTGGACTGATGCCACTTACATCGATAAACCTTTTCGGAATATTTTCTTCTTAAAATATTCCACAGTTTCTCTGCCATGGGGCGTAGATTGTCAATATCTCTACTATCCTATTTTTGTCAATATCTCTACTTCTAGGAGTCTGATTTGAAACATTTCTTCTTTGTTAGTGTTTCCAGTGTGACATGTTTTTCATATAATTTCAAAATTTTCAAGTAATTCGTAGACTTTCTGCTAGGGGCGTAAAGGTAAATTGCTTTTCCCCCTATATCTATGCTTCTAAATCTCCGATTTCAAAAATTCTTTCTGCACCGGATACAGCTCCTGATGGGGAAATCCTTTGCACGTAATTTCTAATTTTTGTAAAAATGGTTTGGCCACCAGGTGGCGTAAGTCTTAATTTCTGCTTCTGATGTATTTGCAGCAAAATATGAGTTTCTAAAATCTCGATTGGAAAAAAGTTGTTTGTTGACCGATATACTACTCATGTCGACAAACCTTTTAGGAACATTTTTCTTCAAACAATGCATGGTTTCTATGCCAGGGCGTAGATGTATATCTTATTTTTGTCAATATCTCTACTTCTAGGAGTCCGATTTGAAAAAATTCCTTCTTTGTTGGATAGTGTTTCCGATGTGAAATGTTTTTCCCATAAATTCAAAATTTGCAAGTAAATCATAGACTTTCCGCTGGAGGGCACAAAGGTAAATTGCGTTTTCTGCGTTATTTCTACTTCAATACTCCAATTTGAAAAATTCTTCCTGTATCGCATACAAGACCTGATGCAAAATATTTTCACATAATTTCTAATGTTTGGTAAAGAATGGTTTGGCCACCAGGGGGCATAAGTGTTAATTTCTGCTTCTGATGTATTTGTAGCAAAATCTGGGTTCCTGAAAACTCGACTAAATTTTTTTTTTCTTGGACCGATACCACTCATATGGAAAAACCTTTTGAGAATACTTTCTTCCTAAAATAATGCATGGTTTTCCCACCAGGGGAGGTAAAGTCACATCTTATTTTTGTCGATATCTCTGTTTCTAAGAGTCCAATTTGAAAAATTCTTTCGGAGTTGGAGAGCGTTTCCGGTGCGAAATGTTTCTCATATAAATTCATGTTTTTCTTAACACACAAGCCTGCAATCAGACGGCATAAGCTCACGATTCCGTTTACAGCAATATCTGAGGGATTAAAAACCCGATTGAAAAACTTCTTTCTTCCGTCAGATACTATTGTTTTTCATACTGGTTCCATTGACTTTGAATAGCTTTGATAAATTTAATTTGCGTCAGAACAGATTCAAAAGACGTGCTTATTACACCAGAAAATTCGATTCAGTGTCATCTTTCTTGTTTCTTTTTGTTTATTCTTATGATCTCATAAGGTATTACACCGATATACTGCATCTAAGAACACAAATAAGGAAGATAGCTGTCTAAGCACGAACACTTTAGATCAAACCAATTGTAACACTCAGATGAAGATAAGGCGTATCACCGGTATCAAAAGTATACACATTTAAAAATTATGACGACACGAATTACTAATTCCATTGAGGTTTAAAAGTTTTTAACATTAAAACCTTTTAAACCTCAATGGAATGAGTAATTCGTGTCGTCATAATTTTTAAATGTGTATACTTTTGATACCGGTGATACGTCTTATCTTCATCTGAGTGTTACCATTGGTTTGATCTAAAGTGTTCATGCTTAGACAGCTATCTTCCTTATTTGTGTATCAATTAGCATGATAGTGTCTTCATCATATCTGCATCTAAATAAGTAGTTTCTTAAAAAATAAAATAAATAGAGCTGGTATTTTTCTGGGAAAACTTGCTGAATCCCCCCCCCTTTAAGTGTTTTCATAGATTTAAGACCGTTGTTATAAATTTTTTCAACAAAAGAGACACTATAATGTAAAAAAGAATATACACCCTGTTCCTTAGAGTGGAGGGTTAAACTTCCTATTCATAAAAAAACCCCTGATAAGTTACAAAAAAAATCTTTTAAAGGCTAAAAACGGCTGTAAACTTTGAACTGGTGACAGACAGTCATGCTCCCATGCTGATGAAGCTGATACTTAACTCATCATAAGCCAGAGTAGCAGTGGATATGAAATAAGCATAGATGCCAAGTAGTACAGATTTTCCGTAATTTTACGGATTTTTGGTTGCTGTTACGGAAGTATGGAAACACCGCTGAAATTACAGAAAATTGCCATTTGATTTAATTTTCTGAGATAGAAAGCAAATTTTTATCAACTTAAAAATTTTTGTTGGTTCTTCAAGTTTTTCTGGGGGGGGGGGAATTAAATGCTACATTCTGTGTATTATAGATTTCTGCATCTTAATTGGCAATTTATCTACCATAGACTGAGCAGCAACCAGACTATGCTGGCTCAGTGTTTCATTCCATGACACCGCTCCCATTGGTTCTCTCCCTGCCAGACACAACTACGCAGTTTAGCTCTGTGCGGACGCTGCTTAGGCATTCGTTCCAAACTCCCATGATGCACTTCGTGTCTCCTGCGTGCAACCAGGGCATTTGTTTTCTTTCCTCGTAGGCAGCGCTTCTGCTTTATTGTCCTTCATGCTTTTTGGTTCTCTCTGCTGCACGTACTACCGTACTGTTACATCACGGAAGGGTGAGGCAATTGTGAAGTTTTTTTTTGCTGTTTTCTTTCATTTATTTAGAATGAAGCGTTCTTTGGACAAACCTTCGTCGTTGAAGAAGAAACAGTGTTTTCTAGGAACTTACAATAGAGATTGGCCCTGTTTTGAGAAATCAAAAGTTTCTGTGAACCACGTGTTTTGCAGAATTTGTAGATGCGATTTTAGTATTGCGCACGGTGGGCGGGATGATTGCCGAAGACACGTAGAACCGAAAAAGCATAAATCTTTCGGTGAGTTGAAAGTTCAGTCAGTGAGTGATTTGTTTGCATCAAAGGAGAACAGTGTAATAAATGCAGAACTTATGTTCACTTCATTTATTGTGGAACACAATTTACCCATAGCAGCTGCTGACCATGCTAAACCGTTATTTCAAGCCATGTTTCCCGATTCAGCGATCGCAAAAAATATTCGTGTGGAAGAACCAAGGCTACTGCACTAATTCAGCACATGGCCAGTGTTTCTACAAGTAACATCGTATCTGAAGTTAAAAAAAATCCTTTTTCTCTATCTACGGACGGAAGTAACGATGCTCACGCAAATAAACTGTATCCCATTACAATAACATATTTTGACGAAAAAATAGGGAAAAATTTAACTGTTTTGTTATCATTGGTTGAATCAAGTAATAATACAGGTGAAGGAATATTCAACATTTTGAACAATGAGTTTGTTAAAAAAAATATATCATGGAGCAACTGTGTGTCATTTTCTTGTGACAATGCTAACACTATGATCGGTCAAGTAAAAGGTGTTTCTCACATAAAGAAGGTTCAGCCTGCAATCATAGTGCCGCGATGTTCATGCCATTTAGTAAATTTAGCTGCACAGAAATCTGCTACTCAACTGAAAGGATTTAATGTTGAGCAGTTTCTGATACAGTTGTTCTTTTTTATGGAGGAAAGTTCAAAGAGCAAACACAATCTAAAACTGAGTCAAGCTGTTTGTGGTACTAAACCACACAAAATTCTAAAGCATGTCAATACTCGCTGGTTATCACTTTTGGAATCCATTGACAGAATTTTAGAACAGTGGGAGGCTCTAGAACATTATTTCAGTGACAATGAAGAAGCTAATTCACAGTATAAGAACCTTGCAAGTATGATTGGAAATCCTTCATCTAAACTTTGTCTTTTTTTATCTGCAACTCTTCCATTATTTACATCTGTTAATGTGTTCTTGCAGCAGGAAGCTCCACTTGTGCATGCATTAAAAAGAAAACTTCATAGTCTGTTATCTGAATTGCTTGTATGATTTATCAAGCCATCAGCATTTGATGTGACAGCAACATCTCTTGCAGATGGAAATTTTGAAAGAAGGAGAAATCAAACAGAAAACTGTGATCTCGTAATTGGGTCAAAAGCGAGATCTTATATAGGCACAACTGCAGATTTGAGTGAAGACACAGTGGCTACTTTTTATTCTGAGGTAAGGGAATTTTACAAGGCAGGCTGCAATTACATTTTAAGAAAATTTCCACTTAATGATGAATTTCTGAGTCATGCTGAAATTGCAGATGTAACATTAAGGCAAAATGTTTCTTTTGCATCAGTCCAATATATGTGTTCCCTGTTTCCAGTTTTGAAACCAGAAGAATCTGACAAGGTGGAATCTGAATTTGCTCACTACCAGTTTGAAAATTTTAACTGTGCTGTTACTTCTGGGAGAATAGATGAAGTGTGGCACAGAATTTCTTTAATGAAAAATGAAAGTGGCCAGTTGAAGTATGAATCATTAAGCAAAATTATGAAAATGATTTTAATAGTCCCTCATAGCAATGCAAGTACAGAAATAATTTTCAGTATTGTGAAAAAAAAACATGAATGAATTCAGACCTAATTTAAGTACTCATGTGCTGTCTTCTTTATTAGTAGAAAAAAGAAATAGCATTGCACACAGTGAACTATGCTATCAGAAGAAGTTTTCACAAATTGAATTAAGGAAGGCCAAAATGGCAACTACAGCCAGTTTATCATAATAATTTGGCCAACATTCCAAGGAATAATTTTTCTTCATGTCTGGAGGTAATTTATTATATTTTTCTGGTAGACAGTATTTTAAATTTTCCCACTAGCAAATTATTTTTATTGTATTATAATAATAATAATAATAATAATAATAATTATTATTTTGTTAATAGTTCTGACAGATTAAAATTTGTTACAGTGTTAAATACCCAAATTTGCTGCTGTAGACTGGATTACTGAAAATTACTGAAAAAAAAAATTGTTACTGAAAATTACTGAAAAATGAACATGTTGGTTACTGAAAACTACTTTTAGAGGTTGGCATCTCTGAATAAGTAAGGAAACTTCTGAAAGTGCAATTCAAAATTTTGAATGTATCATACATACATATCACTAAGCTGTTCTCTGAGATTCAGAGGTCAGCTCCAAAAAGAAATACAAACTTCCAGATATTTGTACTTACTGTTGTCATATCAAACTTCTCCATTTATAGTGATCTTGACATACAACTCGGGCTTCACTGATATCTATTACATGCAGTACACAAGATCATTTGTACTTCATACTCATAATCTTTTTCTCATACAGACACTCCTGAATCTGATCCACCCATGTCTTCCTTGGCCTTCCTCTGCCTTTCCTTCCTGCCACTTGGGCTAAAAAGATTTTCTTAGTAAGCATCTCATCACTCATTCTTTCAACATAACCAAACTACCAAAGCATATTAGTCTCCACCTTGCTAACAATATTTTGCTTCACATCACACAACTGCAACACATCTTCATTCCTCACACAATCAGACTGTGTCTTGCCACAAACTCCCCGTAAGTAACACATTTTTCCAGTATACAAACGACTTCTATGTTTCTTCTGTAGTACCCAGGTTTCACTACCATACATCAGAGTAGGAACAATTAAACTTTCATACACAACCATGCAGAACTCTCTAGAGAACCCATCATTCCTGTGAAAACCTTCCTCAGCAGCTATGACTTTCAATGAAGAATTCCCTCGCCTACTAATTTCACCATCCAATTTGTTTTCTCTGTCAAACATGCTTCTTAAATACACAAACTCACTCACCTGGTCAATCACAGTGCCATTTATACTTACATTACATTCAGTGCTACCAGTTCCTCTCTCAAAGACCATAACTTTGGTTTTTCCCTTATTTATACTCAGTTTGAATTTCATGCAAACTTCATACATCCGGGATGTATCTTTACAGTTAATTGGCTAAACTCCTGTAAAAAAGAAAAAAACTATGTGAACAAAAATATCCTTATGCAAATTTGAAAAAAAATACATGGTTTTTACAGAAGAAAGTTATGTTAATCTTTTCCTGATGCTGTGAATTCCCAGTATCTAACCTGAAAAGAGAAATTGCTGAGCTTAAAGAAATGTTAAATGATACAAAGTGAAAAGCTTAAAACCTGCAAATTCTTATTGTACTACTATAAAGCTGGAGTTTTCAAAACCTGCAGGATGAATTCAGTAAAATTCAAATTACATAGCAAGAAAGGTAAAACCATTTGCAAAGAGCAAGAATTGAGAGGAAATGGGAATTTTATCAACTCCAAACCTAAAGCCAGGAAAGATATTAAAAACAGGAGACCTCTAGTGCAAGATTTCAGGTGCTTGGGAAAAAAGTTGTTTCAGTAATTCAGTAAGAGTACTAACTAAAAAAAAAAAAAGATTTACAAAAAAAGGGGGTCTTCTTAAATCACCTGAAAGACATTTATAAACAGATTAAAACTGCATACCTAGGTGTAAAAATTGGCTTCTCAAAGTTTGCAGAACTGCATTAAAAAAAGTGTGTCATTGTTGGAGCAAGTAGTACATGTAATATGCATACATTTGTGCATTACAATTTATCAAAACTTTAAAGTCATGTTTTTAGGGTGTCAAATGGAAAAATTAACTAAAAATAAACTCTCCACTAACAGCTGTTAAGACTGCATTGCAAAAGTTATATGCAATTCTTTACTTCCTGCATGTTACTTCACTAAATGACAAATTGCCCCAGGATCAGATTTACTGAAAAGTTTTATTATTGATCTCGTGGAAAAGAATGACATTACTTCTGTGACATTTAAACACTGTGCATATATTAACCAAACATCCCTTGAAATTGTGATACAATCAGCAGAAGAGTTTGTTGATTTTTTTTTCTTTTAAGACTAAAGGCACTGCTTTATTATTTCTTTTCTTATACCATTTTAGTTAAAAAAAATTATAGTTATTCAAGTTTTTACTAAGCATATGATGGAGATACCTTCTGACTGATGAATTCTCCCAATTTAAATTGGCTATTTAACTTTAAAACACTTAAACCTGTCATTACGTCATTTTGAGGCCATTTTGGTGAGTGTGTATTTCCTTTTCATAATTTACAAATAAGGATCCCATTGTGGTCCCAACTTGAAAGTTGGCACACTAGTAAACAAAACTCTCAGGATGCCATGTAATTTTAAATTGTTTAGTATATATGCTCACCTTAGTTTGATATGATGGCTGTATAGTGGCTGTATTTAACTTGGTTTAATTCAGGGTATTCATTTAGCGTAAGGCTTAATACAGTATTCATCACGGATGTGTGTAACACATAAAAATACTCTGGAGTGTTACTTCTTTATATTGGACAAATGTGTGAAACAGAAATGCAATGAATTTCTATTCATCATAACTAACGTTTATTTCCACATAATACAGCATTAAGAACAGCTTGTTCTTGAGTTAAATACATACTCTTTCTGCTGTTTTTTTTCACAGTTTCAAGAGATGTTTGGTTAGATAGATACCCACTGCTTGGATGTCACAAAATCAATGTAATTGCTTTTCACAAGATCAATAATGAAACTTTTCAGCAAATCTGTTTGTGGGGCAAATTGGCATTTACTGTAGTAGTATGCAGGAAATAAAGGATTGCATATAACTTTTGCAATGCAGTCTGTAAAGCTGTTAATGGGAAGTTTATCTTCAGCAGTTGATTTTGCCATCTGACACCCTAAAAACATTACTTTAAAGTTTTGATGAATTGTGATGCACATATACTACATGTACCACTTGCTCCAACAAGGGTACAATATTTTGGATGCAGTTCTGCAGACTTTGAGAAGCCAATTTTTACCTCTGGGTATGAAGTCTTAAACTGTTTGTAAATATCTTTCAGATTGTTTGACAGGACCCCCCCTTCCCCACCCAATCTTTTTTTTTTCTTTGGCTAGTGCTGTTACTGCAACAATCTTTATTCCCTGGCACCTCACCTGCTTGCCAACATAATCATGGCAATAAAAATCTTGCACCAGATCAGCTGTTTCCTGTTTTAATATCTTTCCTGGCCTTAGGTTTGGAGTTGATAAAATTCCCATTTCTTCTCAACTTACTCAATTTTACAAATGGTTTTGCTTTTCTTGCCATATAATTTGAAGTACTGAATTCATCCTGCAAGTTTTGAAAACTCCAACTTTTTGGTAGTACAGTAAGAATTTGCTGCTTGTAAGCTATTAACTTTGTATCATTTAATATTTCGTCAAGCTGAGCAATAATTTCTGTTTTCAGGTCAGATGTTGGGTGTTCAGCATCAGGACAAGGTTAACATAACTTCCTTTTGTAAAAAGCATGCATTTTTTTCAAAGTTGCATAAGGATATTTTTGTTCATGCAGTCTGTTCTTTTTTACAGGAGTTTAACCAACTAACTGTAAAGATACATTCAAAATTTTCTTACTTAGTTCACCTTCACTACTACTTCTGCTTCATCAACATGTGAGCATGACTGGATGTCGTCAGTTTCAAAGTTCACTGGTGTACCTAATCTTTAAAATCTTTTTCATAACTTGTCACAGATTTTTTTATGAATAGGAAGTTTAACCATCTGCTCTGAGGAACAGGACGTACAGGGTGATTCAAAAGTAAAATGTGATTAAAAAAGATGTATGGGTTGGAGAGACATGCAGTTTGCAGATTAATATTCACCGAGATACGGAATTTTGTATGGCATCAAGAAAAAAAAAAAAAAAAAAAAGCTCGAAATCATGACAATAGAGGCGCTGCTGCAGAGAAAACAAGAGGTGAGAATTGTGAAATGAAATCTACTTTAAATTAGTGAAACTCAATTTATTTCAGCATGATTTACAGATGCAAGTGCTCAATGTGTACACCACCACATTCCAGTACTGCGTGCAATCGTGGTATTATGCCTGATTCAGCATTGAACAACATGTCAATGGGAATGGCTGATACCTCCTGCTGTATGGCGTCTTTCAGTGATAGTAAGGTCTGGGGATTACCTCTGTAAACACAGGATTTTAAGTAGCCCCACAACCAGAAATCAGTGGGTGTGAGACCTGGAGATCTAGGAAGCCATTTGTGAGTACTATGCCTGCTCAACAGATGATCGGCACCAAACATGCATGCCTGATTTCATGTTATATGCAAATTGTTAGCTTAAATAATAAAACCATGGGGATTTGCAATCAGAATGATAGCATGAACTGTTATTATTTTCGCACATTGAAAATGTGACTGCATTTCTCAGTAATGGTGTTTGTGTCTCATCCTAACGTTGCTTTGTACGAGTAATGTGCAAACATCACTTATGTCGCATTTCCTGCAGCAGCACCCTCTGTTGTCAAAATTTAGAACTTTTTTTCTTGATGCCATACAAAATCCTGTACCTCGGTGTATATTAATCCGCAAACCTCATGTATCGCTGACACATAGATATTTTTTAATCACGTTTAATTTTGCACCAAACTTTTGAATGACTCTGTATGTTCTTTTTCACATTATAGTGTCTCTTTTGGTGAAAAGAGTTATAACAAAGGGCTTAAATATGAGATATTTTAACACTTCAAGAGGGGGAAATTCAGCAACAACTTCTCCAGAGAAATACTAGCACATTTTTTTTTCTAAAGAAACTACTTGTTTTCATGCAATGTATCTTTGGTGTAATACCTTTCAAGACCAGAAGAGAGGGGAAAAGAAAAGAAGAGTAACAGCTTAAAGCGTAACATATTAAAGACTTCCTGTAAGAAGTAACAGAATGAAACCGTAAGTGTGAGATGGCTGCAGCTGATTGTTGTATTGGACTAATGAAAGTAAACAATGCTGAGATTAGGTAATGAAAGCCAAAAGCAAACTGAAAATTTTTAATCGCATTTTACTTTTGCACCGAACTTTTGAATCACCTGTATGCTGTTGGTCGAACCAAGGTGTTTCTGGTTTAGAAGGGATAGCAGGGTTTGTGTGGGGTTCAACCAACCTGCTGCTGGTCGAACCCCAAGGTGTTTTTGGTTTAGAAGGGATGGCAGAGTTTGTATGCCACCCCATGAAAGCAGCAAAATATAAGGGGAAAACTTGGTGCGAATAAAATCAGCAAAACCTCAGGATAGAAACGAATGTTTTTGCTATAAACCTTGAAAAATCAGGGAACTTATAATCCCGTGCCATTAAGAAAAAAAAAAAAAAAAAAGAAAAAAACGACTTGCCACAAAAACTCATTTTTACATTTTAACGTTGTAGACTAGCACAGCTCTTTCCTTGTTATTCCCAGCAGTCTTCTGCCACCTCAAACACAACACTTGCAATGGAAAGATGCATTTGTTGTACCATATGGTGGATAAACTATGCATTTTGTAAATGTGTCAGGGTAAACTTGTTATTTAATTGTCGAACACTTACAAAATGTCATTTAGTCTGGGGAATCTTTGGTTTTGATTCATTTCAGTTAAATGCTTTATAAATAATGATCCAATTGTAATCCCAACTTGAAAGTTGGCATACTAAGTAAACAAAACTGTAATAATGGCATATAATTTTTTTTCAAAACTTAAAAATTAGTTTTTTAAAATGTTCAAAGTCAAAGGTTATTTCTGTGACCTTGAAAATGTCAACATAACTTTTTTTCAGCATGTGATTTAAAAGCTCATATAAAATACTTTAAAAAGACACAAATTTCAACTTTCTAGCCCAATTAGGTAACGACATACAACTACTCGAAGATTATCCTGTCATGATTTTCTAATTTTCAAGGCCATGTAATTTGAAACCCTGTGGGTGGACAGAGCTAAAATTCAGGATTTATGCATAAGTCTACATGCTTAATAATCACACCAGATTTCAAGGCTAATCAAAAGGGGTCAGGTTGAAAATAGCCATTTCATTGGTGATTTGACATGGAATGACCCTGTTGCAATGAACAAAAATTATGTAAAACTATATGATCCTGCTGAGATCTCAACTTGAAATTGTGTAAGAACAATCTTAAAACATCAAGGAACAAACATGAATATTTTGAAAATTTTATGCCGTATGATTTTTTGAAAATCGGGTTTTAAAATTTTGATTCCATGACTGTGAAAGTTTAATTTAATCAAATTTAGTCATGTGATATATCAAATTAAAGGCTGTAAAATTCAGAAAAAAATGTTTTTTTATTAAAATATTTCAATCCTAGCCTGTGAAAATTTGTTTTTTTGTATACTCAGAAATGCCAAAAATTGTGGATTTTTGCAATTTTGAAACCCTTATAAATCATAAGCATCAAAAATTACATTTTTCTAATTTTTGTAAAAATGTAATTTTTGAATCTCTAATCATAAGAGATTCAAAAATTACATTTTTGAATTTGAGACCCTCTCTTATAGTATTAAATATGTGCAAAGAATCAAAGAAAAAGAAATGGCAAGGTAAATTGGTGTTGAAACACTTGAAATGAAATGACGCATGCAAAAAAAAAAAAAAAAAAAAGTGTTCATTTTGTGGTGATTAAATGCAGTTCTTGCTCCAAAAACGGAGAAAAGCAACGTGGGGTTATATTTCAACAGAAAAAGTGAATGAAATTCTTTATTTTTGAACTTTTCTATCTTCATATCTGTATGAAATATTTTTGTCTAAGTGATCACTTGTTTTAATTTTATGTATTTATGTATTTATTATCTAGTTTTGAGTTAGGATACAATCAAATTTTTGGGTTACATATTTTCACAGTTTATCTTAAAGGATACAATCCAGTTTTATGGTTAGATATTTTCACAGTCGCACAATAATCATTAACATTGACATAATTTACATAAAAGTTTAATAACCATTAACATTGACATAATTTACATAAAAGTTTAGGTGGCATTTTGGTATATTTCATTTTAAATTTTCATTTTCAAACTGCATCTTAACTGATGCAGTACTGGTTGCATAAAACTATTTATTTAGCAGCACATTCAGCATAAATGGGAACTATGTTCCACTAGTGTATTCCCATTTTATATAAATCTGGTCATTCTGTCTACTTCTTAAAAGATATTGTACAAGATTTTTAAAAAAATTGATATTTGTGGGTGTTGTGTTATGTATAAACTATTACCTTTCTTGTCATAGGATCTGCTGTTGGAATTATTTTGCCTGCTACTCTCAGTCCTGTCAGGAGAACAGCTTTTGAAAATTTGTTGGTAGAACTTACAGCATTTGAAGAAGAAAAGGAAATAGTAGCTCTGTCACCCACTGCAGCTAACACACTTTCAAAATCAGGGTCTTTCAGTGAGTCTCTCTCAAGAGGTATAGTAATAGGTAATGTTGCACATTGGTTTTGCTGTGTTCCTTTGGCACTCATTATTAATGCTAATATTCCATAATTTCTAAGGAATTATGTAATTTATACGCTAGTAGCCTAGTACCTTATTTTCCAATTATAACTTGGCAGTATTAAACCCAATTTTACAAATGTGCAGCTCTTAAACACACCATTTTACTAGGTATAAGCTTATAACCATTTGCAGTAACATTACAAGTTTCAGCCATTGAAACAATCTGTTTTAACACCGTTTTCATGATGTTAAAACAGATTGTTTTGTGAATCTTTTGTGGCAGACATGGAGCTATGAAAAATTCAGAATGTCAACTCTTCATTGTTTATTAGTGTGGGATCCTAGCAGTCATGCAAATGAAGTAGAGAAACCTGCATTATTGTGTGTGAATAGGTGATTTGTAAAACAGCAAGGATTCAATCTGGCCTTTTGTTTTGCGTGAAACAGGTTTATGATTTACTGTTTGAAACTTTTTATTTAGGATAAATAAATTATGCATGAGCACCTATTTTTTCCATTTAGGCAGTTTTATCTTTTCTTATCTCGCACTAGGTAGGGTAAAAAGTGGGTTTCTTTTCAGCCTTGTGTGTAGTACAGTTGGTAAGCACACAAAAGGGGAAAACCACAAAATTGGTGTGCTTCCACTGTCACACACTTTCTCACATGTGAAGTTAGAGTGGTGTCTCCCTCTTTCTGAATACATCAAACAGAGGCTGCTGTTGTGTGAGGTTGATAACAAACACCCTGCTGTGAAATACTTTTACTGTCTTTCACATCAATTGCCTCTCCCACCTTCCCATAAACGATGGTCTTTAACCCATATTACTAGGAGAAAGAGTTATACAAGTATAGCAATGAAGCAGTGGTGACTGAGAACTGCTATTTTGTGCATAACTCGCGCTTTTACCATTGATGCTATTTTTGCTACAGTGCTTTCACCTTCGATGTTATTTGAAGTGAGTTGTGTAGGCAATTATTGGAAGTGTTTGAAACATAAATAAGCAGTTTTCGTATCACATCCCTTCAGTGCATAATTTATTTTCTATGACAGCTACACAATGTACTCTTGGGGAAAGGGGCTTCAGAATATGGTCATCAAATAAAATTTCATTGTGTTAAATTTGCTTGCAATTTTTAACTGGGTGGGACATTATTCCCAGTAACAAACCAATGAGGTAAATGGAACTATGGCATTATTCTTGGAAAATGTGGTAATGTATGAATTTTTTGTTTTTCACGTGATACAAAGATTGAGACATGTTGACATAATCCTCATTATCATCATATCAAACATGCATACCAACAATATGCATTAATAATGTTTTTGAAGTCTATACTTGTTAGCATAGAGTACAACAGCGATATTAATATAATAGAAATGAATTAAGATTAAATCTTTCAATCACGTGGCAGAGGAACAAGCTAGTTATTTTTTTAGCATTACTCTTCATCCATGTGACCAATTATTCAGAAAATTTTAAAATTTTATCATCCTCAAAAGAGAACTGAACCTACACTTCCCAATTTCCTGGATCAAGAACCGAACCCTCAGCTCTGTGCCTGAGCAGAAACTGAATATGCGTCACCTGTTATGGAGTGGGAATTAAACCCACATCTCCTGTGCGGTGTAACACTCAAACAATTTCAAACCAGGAGATGCAGGTTTGGTTCCTCCGCCAGCATGATACAATTAAAAATCTTTATGAGAAGTTCGCTATGTGGATGGACACATTTATGACATTTCTATGGCAGAAAAAATATTAGCTTCATTTATTAATCATGATTTTTCATGAATTTTTCATTCTGTGGGTCACATCATCTCCCATTTTTACATGATGTCACTAACCCAGCTCTGATTTTTATGAAAATTGGTATACTATGTTATTTGTACAAAATGTTAATTCTTTGAAAATTTCACGCTGATTTCATAGTTATAACTTGAGTAATGTCCCACTATAAATTTGAAGCACAACTCTAACTGAAAATTCATGATTTCTGAGCTACAGTGTCAATTCAAAAAAATTGTGACTTTTACACCTAATTTGTTGAGTGACATGATTTTTTCTTTAAAATGATCTGCTTTTACAAAGAAGTATTTTCTAGCATTTTCTGGTGTCAGAACATTTACATTTTTTTTAACTTTATAACAAAACAGACTAAGAAAGATATGGCCATGTATGTATTAAAGCATATTTTTTTCAGTACATTCCTCTTCTCATATTAGTGAAAATGTTTTTACGTATGCACATGAACCACTATCTACAAGGGAAAAAATTGTGTTTAGATTTCTTGAATATATTTGACAAAAGAAAGTGTTTCTTATATTAGATTACTATTTGCATATGTAGTTTTTGCTGCACAATTGTTAACACATAAATACTTCCAACAAATTTAAAGGTGTCTCCTTCTTAAATATGTTGGAAGTATTTTTGTTTATGTATCATGGCACAGACTACCTCTTATAGAAACACAGACTTGAAGATTTTTGGAAAAGAAAATAGTCTTGGTTTTTGTATATAAGCTTCTTTTGTGCAATGTTGAATAAATATATATTTTTAATTTCTGAAAGGTGCCAAAATTTCACGTTTGTTTTATTTTTATATCATCATCATCATTGTCAACCATTATCAATCCACTGCTGGACGAAGGTCTCCCCAAGTTTCCTCCACAACGGTCTGTCTTGTGCCAGTCTCCTCCATGTCACTCCCGCATACTTTCGAATTTCATCCACCCATCTCCCATGTGGTCTTCTTCTGGGTCTTTTCCTGTCACTTGGAATCCAATCTAAAATTTCGGCTGTCCATCTATGGTCTGTCCTTCTGGCAGTATGTCCAGCCTATTGCCATTTCAGGGATTTTATATATACACATGTAATTCGTCCATCACTATTCTGAAAGTTGATTTTGAAATTTTTATAGTTCTGAATCCCCCTATCTCTTTTACATAGAAATTTTTAATGCAGATTTTTAGTCTGAAGTATTAGCCTTAAATAACTTTTTACATTAAATGTGTGAACTCTAAGAAAAATACATGCATTTAATTTTTACTATATGCATGTCATGTAAAAGTGAAAAATCACTTGCTGAAAGTATATTTACAAATGTACCTAATGTTCAGAATTAGGGCTCATGCCTCTTCAAAATATTTTCTGCATACTAGAATTCATGAGAGTCTAGCCAGTATTTCCTAACTTTGTCTGTACATCATGTTGTATGAGATATACAGGGTGTTCTGCTTAGATGTATAATAAATGGAAGTATCATATATTATGAACTTACCACAATTTATTAGTGACACACATTGTTTCAGATACACTAACTGAGAAGTTTTTTCTTACATGCTTAATAAACTTCAACATGAGCTACACTGGTGGTGTGGCAAATGTCCAGCCAGTATTCTACCTCAGCCCTTGTGCTTAGAAGCATTTGTGGTGTCACATTGTTGATTACAGCATAAATTCTGTTATGCAAATCTTACAGATTGTGCACTGGTATAGTGTACACTTGGTCCTTAACAAATGCCCACTGGTAAAAGTCAGGTGAAATTAGTCCTGGTGATCTTGGGGGCCATGAAATGAACGTTGATCCACTTCCAATCCATTCTATAGAGAAATTGTCATCCAAGAATGTGCTAACATCATTGACAAAGTGTTGGGGAGCCCATCTTGTTGGAAAATTGTTCCTTCAAGCAGCTGAGGCACAGCATATTCCTGTAACATGTGCAGGTATAATATTCATAGCAAACAGATTATGAATTCTGAATTTTCTTAAAAGCTCTTACTGGTCATCCATGTAACATCTCTCAGAAAACTAGAAAATTTCATCATCCTGGAGTAGGAATAGAACTCGCATCTCCTGATTTTCGTTCAAGTATGCTGTTCAATACACCATCCAGGACAGTGAAGTTCAAGCAACTCAGACTGAGCAACTGTAGTTTAGGAATCTGAACTCTGAACTAAGAATTTCTGCTCCAGGGAGATGAAATTTTCAAGTTTTTTGAAAGATGTTACAGAATGACCAGTAAGAGCTTATAAGCAAATTCAGAGTTTGTAATCTGTTTGCTATGAATATTGTATTGAATCCCATGTATTATGAAGAATATTTCTTCCTTTATTGATTTATCTTTGGTACTGGTGATTTCAGACCTATATATGTTTCCAGATTGCAGATTGCAAATGGGTCAAAATAACGCTATAAGGAAGCATATGGTGCTTCAGTTAGTGCAAATCTGAAGCATGTTCAGATTTCTAAGCTGTGGTTGCTTAATCTCAGTTGCTTGAACTTCACTGCCCTGGGTGGTGTAATGGATGGCATACTTGAACAGAAATCGGGAGATGGGGTTTGATTCCCCCTTCAGGGCGATGAAATTTTAAAGTTTTCTGAGAGATATTGCATGGATGACCAGTAAGAACTTATAAACAAATTCAGAATTTATAATCTGTTTCCTATGAATATTCTATCAAATCCCATATATTATGAAGAATATTTCTTCCTTCATTGATTTATGTCCAGGTATGTTAATCCAGTTACCGTGGCCTCTGCAAAAATAAAAAGATCAATTGTCTTTCATGATCCCACACCAAAAATTGCATTTTGGAGAATCCCATTCATGTTCATGAACAACATACACATTTTTGGACCCCCAGATGTGGCAGTTGTGTCTACTTTTCCAGACACATGGAATTTTGACTTGTCTGAAAATCACACCAAGTCCAGGAATGTATCGTTGACATCAATTTTGGCCGACATTGTCTGTGCAAACTTTTTCCGTGCCATCCTGTCATGCAGCTTAACTTGTTGATGCAGTTGAATCTTGTTTGCACATAAGTGCAACCTTTTAGGGAGTACCTGATGCAGTGTTGTTGGTGAGATGTCTACTGCACGCTAGCCTCTCGGATGGATTTCCTCGGATTTCTCTGAAATTACTTTTGAATACATCCAACATTTTCCTAAGATTCTGTGTGCTTAGTATGTTTACCAGTCATCAGCAATAAACTTCCTGTTTCTCTGAGTTGTTTGCCTCATTTTATAATGGACACATAAGTTTGGACATCTGCCATCACTTCAGGGTTGTACTCATGGCGAAAACGGCACTGTACAGGCATCATAGACTCAGAGATGCCAACTTTTATGGATTTTCCGTAGTTTGTACTGATTTTCACTCCATCGTACGGTTTTACGGAAGTCACCCAAAAAACTACGGAAAAGCCCACGCACGCAATTTTTTATTTTTTGCTGTCTTTTGGTTGATAAAATGCACATTACAGGTAGTCCCTATATGCCTTTGATGTTCTGACTTCACCCGCCAACCGAGGCGGAGCTTCTCGTACGCTGTTTGTCATGTGATTCCCGTACAGCCATTTGAGAGTGCCATGCACAAAAGCCAAAAGGGAGCTCAGCCCAACCAAAACCCCTGAAGTTAAGAAAGTCTCCGTACTGGTCTGTGATGTCAGAGCTAGCGGGTCGACTTGAGCCTCGAGTTCGCCGCTCCTGAAAACGCCGATGAAGTACTGCAGTGTTTACTCAGAGAAATAGTTTCTTGAGTGTGATACTCGACAAGTTGAGCACACAGCAATAAATCGACCATGTTTTTTCTCTGTGTTTTTTATCCTAAGATAGCATCAAAAGATTAGATCCTTAGCTTTCATTTTTTCTCAGTTTCTGCAATGATATCTGTATATCAAGGAATTCCAAAATTTTGCTCTTGTGCTGGGAAATGATTTCATGTACGGGGTCTTAAAAATAAATATTTCAGGAAATATTTCCTTTTAGTCTTCAATTTGGCTAAAGGAACACAATAGTTTTTTCACGTGTAACATCAAAAGCCCAACATTTCACGTTAAGAGCATTTTTGCAACAATGATTTTTTTAATACTTGTTAAAAATTCGTACGTATGGAACATGATAAATTAATGGCGTGCTGTCTCCATACGATGTCATCAAACCACCATCCCTAATTGCACAATAAAAACTTTATTTACAATAAAAGATATGATTTAAAAATATTTAAAAGAGCAAGATCTTTCGGGGCTACAATAGCACCCATCCTCAGGCCACCCAAACAGTGCCACAGAGCACTCGGAAGCGCCGTAATATATAACCAGTCCCCCAAGGAGACCCACAATGCATTTGTTCAAAACACAGGTGATGCCAATTGAGGAAAACAGTAAAACAGAAAGTAATACAAATAATACAGTTGATTAATTAAGTAAGGTCCTCTTCTTCAGTAGGTTGAAGGGAAGAAGTAATTATTTTCCTCCATTGTCTAGGAACAAAAACAGGTAAGTCCAAGTTACAACAGGTAAGTACCATAAGAAATAATATACAGACTCTCTGTAAACAAGACAGTTTGTTTGTTAACAGTAGAGGAAAGTACTATTGTATTAGGCCAATCAGGAGAATAACCTCCCTGGCGAACAGCTGTAGTAAATGATGTAGAAATGGAGTCAGTTCGAAGTGAATATTTGTGTTCTGACAATCTAATGTTCAGACTTCTAAGGGTAGAACCTATGTAGTATTTAATATCATCGTTAGAGGCTGTGGAAGTAATGGGATACGATATATTCCTGCTTTATTCAAAGTTGCGACAGGATCTCGGTCGTTACGTATGGTTGAAAAAATGTTTTTGGTGCAAATTCCAAATTTAATATTGTATTTATGACATACTTTTTGCAATATGGAAACCACGGGAGGGATGAAGTCAACTTTACCAACGCATATAGGAGCTACGACCTCCGTTGACAACGTCGTAAATCTTAGTCTTTGAAATTTCTGTAGAAGTTCCCGAAAGAAGCAAGCAGAATATCCAAATGATATGGCCAAGTTCTGTATGAAAGCTAGTTCGTCCTGACGAATCTGACGGGTTGAGGAATGAGTAAACGCACGTTTAATTAAAAGACGTAAGGCTGAAGCTTTATGTTTCAGGGGGTGGGAAGATACAAAAGGTATAAGACAAGGTATGAAGGTCGGTTTTCTGTAGACAGATAATTTGATAAGATTAGATGTCAAGTTACGAGTCAATAAGATGTCCAGGAAGGGTAATATACCATTTTGTTCAAGTTCCATAGTGAAGGTGATAGTAGGATATTGGTTTGAAAGACAGGTGGTAAATTCATTCAGAAGTAACATGGAATGAGGCCAGAAGACCAACATATCATCCACGTATCTTAAGAGGAGTGCCGGTTGGTACGTGAATTGGCTCAGTACTTTTTCCTCCAATGACTGCAGTAAAATTTCCGCCAGAACAGGGGAGAGAGGAGACCCCATTGGTGCTCCCTCCATTTGTTGGAAGAATTTGCCATTAAATTTGAAATAAGATCGTTTTGCAACCAATTTCAAAGCAGGAATATATCGTATTCCATTACTTCCCACGGCCTCTAACGATGATATTAAGTACTACATAGGTTCTACCCTTAGAAGTCTGAACATTAGATTGTCAGAACACAAATATTCACTTCGAACTGACTCCATTTCTACATCATTTACTACAGCTGTTCGCCAGGGAGGTTATTCTCCCGATTGGCCTAATACAATAGTACTTTCCTCTACTGTTAACAAACAAACCGTCTTTTTTACAGAGAGTCTGTATATTATTTCTTATGGTACTACCTGTTGTAACTTGGACTTACCTGTTTTTGTTCCTAGACAATGGAGGAAAATAATTACTTCTTCCCTTCAACCTACTGAAGAAGAGGACCTTACTTAATTAATCAACTGTATTATTTGTATTACTTTCTGTTTTACTGTTTTCCTCAATTGGCATCACCTGTGTTTTGAACAAATGCATTGTGGGTCTCCTTGGGGGACTGGTTATATATTACGGCGCTTCTGAGTGCTCTATGGCACTGTTTGGGTGGCCTGAGGACGGGTGCTATTGTAGCCCCGAAAGATCTTGCCCTTTTAAATATTTTTAAATCATATCTTTTATTGTAAATAAAGTTTTTATTGTGCAATTAGGGATGGTGGTTTGATGACATCGTACGGAGACAGCACGCCATTAATTTATCATGTTAATTTATCATAATGATTTTTTTAGTGCATAAATGGAAGATTGGTAGGACTGTACGAACATAATCATTTCACTTAAAATCTCTAATTACTTAACGATTGCGAAAACAAAACTTCTGATTTAGTGAGTGCATTTCCTGAAAATACGGTAAGATGTGTGCTGAAATCTTACAGCTACTTCTAGAAGGTAAAAAAAAGAAATATATATATATATATATATATATATATATATCATCATCATCATCATTGTCAACCATTATCAATCCACTGCTGGACGAAGGTCTCCCCAAGTTTCCTCCACAACGGTCTGTCTTGTGCCAGTCTCCTCCATGTCACCCCTGCATACTTTCGAATTTCATCCACCCATCTCCCATGTGGTCTTCTTCTGGGTCTTTTCCTGTCCCTTGGAATCCAATCTAAAATTTCGGCTGTCCGTCGATGATCTGTCCTTCTGGCAGTATGTCCAGCCCATTGCCATTTCAGGGATTTAACTCTGATCATGATGTCTTCCACTCTTGTCATTTTTCGGATCCACGAGTTCCTCTTCTTATCTCTCCTGGTTACACCAAGCATGCACCTCTCCATGCTGCTTTGAGTTGTCTGCAGCCTTTGTATGTCTCTTTTAGTTAAGGTCCACGTCTCTGCACCATACGTAAGCACTGGAAGGATGCATTGATCAAACACTTTTCTTTTAAGACATAATGGCATATTGCTTTTGAAAATTATGCTGTTTCTTCCAAAAGCTCTCCAGGCAAGTTTTGTACGCCGATTAATTTCTTCATCAATGTGACCCTCACTTGATATCTGCTGTCCAAGATAAACGTACGTGTCTGTTATCTCCAGCTTTTCTCCATCAATCGATAAATCTTCATTTCTTGTAAAAGCATTGAACATCACTTTTGTCTTCTGAAAGTTCATTTTTAATCCCACTTCTTTACTCTTGTCAGCAAGTTCCTGGATCATACTCTGCAGCTCTGATGGGGTAGTTGCAAAAATGACTACGTCATCAGCAAAACGAAGGTGGGTTAGATAATCTCCATTAATCTTTATCCCCTTGTTTTCCCAGCTCAGTGACTGAAAAACACCCTCCAATGTGGCATTAAAGAGCTTCGGAGATATGGTGTCACCTTGTCTCACTCCCTTTCCAATGTTTACGTGTGTTGTATTTTCAAACAGCCTAATCTTTGCACTTGCATTTTCATAGATGTTATTAATAATATTAATGTATGCATCTTCAATACCGCAGGTTTTCAGAGCCATTGTAACTGCTGATGGTTTCACCGAATCAAAGGCTTTTTCATAATCGATAAAAGCCATGCACAATGGAAGTTCATATTCCCTCGCTCTTTCAATTAGTTCTCTCAGCACGTGGATATGATCTATTGTGCTGTAGCCACTCCTGAATCCAGCTTGTTCTCTCGGTTGAGCCATGTCCAGTGTTACCTTCAAGCAGTGTGAAAGAACTTTAGTGAAGATTTTATAAACTACTGATAGGAGGCTGATAGGTCTGTAGTTTCCGAGATCCTCAATGTCACCTTTCTTATGTAGCAGGATCATTGTAGCGGTGTTCCAATCCTCAGGAATCTTTCCTTCATTAAGGCATCGAGTGAAAATTTGGGCGAGTACTGTTTCGATTTCTCCACTTGCTTCTTGTATGATGTCTACAGTAATTCCATCTTCTCCTGGAGCTTTTCCCCGCTTCATGTTCTTGATTGCATGTGCAACTTCTGCTGGAAGGACTGGAGGAACTCTGGTACTGGTATCTTTCACGATGTCTGGAGTGCATATATCATCCCTTTCATATAATTTGGAGTAGAAATCTTTCACTCTTGTCAAAATTTCGCCTCTATTTCTTGTTACAGAACCATCTTCTTTTCTCAGTGCCATAATCTGTTTTCTTCCCTTACTGAGATGTCCCTTTGCTATCTTTAGGCTTTGGTTGTTTTCAATTGTTTTCCTCACTAGTTCACAGTTGAATTTCCTTACGTCTTCAGTGATACTTTTTCTTACTGTCTTGCATAGCTCTATATATTCCACTTTGGAAGTCACATCTTCTTTAGTTGTCCTCATCTCTCTTCTTTTTTGCATCAACATTTTGGTTTTTCCTGATAATTTGTTCACATGCAACTTGTTCTTAGACCCAGCTAATTTTGTTGCTGTTTCCATAAGAGCTTTGGTTACTTTTCTGTTAACTTCAGTTAGATGTCCACTTCTTCCGATGTTAGGCCTTCTAAAGCAGAGAACCTGTTCTTCAGTTCTAACTTGAAGGTATTATTTTTTTTTTTAAGGTTGGTTATGTCAATAGATTTTGTTTGTCTTATGAGCTTGCCACGTTCAAGTTTAGTGTTGAGGTGCATCTTACATCTCACCAATCTATGGTCACTACCTGTGTTGAACTTGTTTAGCACACTGCAGTCTTCTATGACGAATTTTTTGTTACACATAATAAAATCAATTTCACTTGTCGTCCCATTTGGATGTCTCCATGTCCATTTCCTGTGTGGCTTTTTCTTGAAGAAGGAGTTCAAGATGAAAAACCCTTCTGCCTCTGCAAACTCAACGAGAGTATTTCCACGCTGGTTTCTGTTGCCATGACCGAATTTACCTACTGAAGTTTCATTCTGTTGCCTTTGCCCTATTTTTGCATTGAAATCTCCCATAATTATTTTCAAGTGCTGCTTACCTTTATTATTTAGATGACAAATTTCCTCATAAAATTCTTCAATTTCTTCTTCAGGATGACTTGTGGTGGGTGCATAAGTTTGAATAATCTGAGCCTGGTATCTTTTCGAGAGTTGGATAACAAGTCGTGCAGCTCTGTCAGAGGAACTTTCAACTTCTACAACTTTATCCTTCAGTTTCTTGTTTATTATAAATCCAACACCACTAGTTCTGCCAGTATCTGTCCCATGATAGTAGAAGAGATGTCCACTTTTCAGTTCGATGAGATCTTCTCCTTTTCTCCTTACCTCACTTAGCCCCACGATGTCCCACTTGATCCTTTGTAGTTCCTCTTCCAATTCAAGAAGCCTTGATTCAGAAGATAGGGAGCGTCCATTGTAAGTAGCCAAGGTCAGCATCAGATGGCAGCCTAGTCCGGTCCGCCGGGGATTCTTAGCACCCTCTGCCTTCATGTCGCACTGGCCGCTGCCTTGGCCAGGTGCATTCCAGCTGCCGGAGACTGAGGGCCAAGATTTAAGTTGTGGAATCATTTTGGAGGGGTTTGGCCATAACTCACCACGCTGGCCAAGCGGGTTGGTGAGTGTGGGATAGCATTATATATATATATATATATATATATATATATATATATATATATATATATAGATGTACTTTTTCTTACTGTCTTGCATAGCTCTATATATTCTACTTTGGAAGTCACATCTTCTTTAGTTGTCCTCATCTCTCTTCTTTTTTGCATCAACATTTTGGTTTTCCTGATAATTTGTTCACATGCAACTTGTTCTTAGACCCAGCTAATTTTGTTGCTGTTTCCATAAGAGCTTTGGTTACTTTTCTGTTAACTTCAGAGATGTCCACTTCTTCCGATGTTAGGCCTTCTAAAGCAGAGAACCTGTTCTTCAGTTCTAACTTGAAGGTATTATGGTGTTTTTAAGGTTGGTTATGTCAATAGATTTTGTTTGTCTTATGAACGTGGCAAGCTCATAAGACAAACAAAATCTATTGACATAACCAACCTTAAAAAACACCATAATACCTTCAAGTTAGAACTGAAGAACAGGTTCTCTGCTTTAGAAGGCCTAACATCGGAAGAAGTGGACATCTCTGAAGTTAACAGAAAAGTAACCAAAGCTCTTATGGAAACAGCAACAAAATTAGCTGGGTCTAAGAACAAGTTGCATGTGAACAAATTATCAGGAAAAACCAAAATGTTGATGCAAAAAAGAAGAGAGATGAGGACAACTAAAGAAGATGTGACTTCCAAAGTAGAATATATAGAGCTATGCAAGACAGTAAGAAAAAGTATCACTGAAGACGTAAGGAAATTCAACTGTGAACTAGTGAGGAAAGCAATTGAAAACAACCAAAGCCTAAAGATAGCAAAGGGACATCTCAGTAAGGGAAGAAAACAGATTATGGCACTGAGAAAAGAAGATGGTTCTGTAACAAGAAATAGAGGCGAAATTTTGACAAGAGTGAAAGATTTCTACTCCAAATTATATGAAAGGGATGATATATGCACTCCAGACATCATGAAAGATACCAGTACCAGAGTTCCTCCAGTCCTTCCAGCAGAAGTTGCACATGCAATCAAGAACATGAAGCGAGGAAAAGCTCCAGGAGAAGATGGAATTATTGTAGACATCATACAAGAAGCAAGTGGAGAAATCGAAACAGTACTCGCCCAAATTTTCACTCGATGCCTTAATGAAGGAAAGATTCCTGAGGATTGGAACACCGCTACAATGATCCTGCTACATAAGAAAGGTGACATTGAGGATCTCGGAAACTACAGACCTATCATCCTCCTATCAGTAGTTTATAAAATCTTCACTAAAGTTCTTTCACACCGCTTGAAGGTAACACTGGACATGGCTCAACCGAGAGAACAAGCTGGATTCAGGAGTGGCTACAGCACAATAGATCATATCCACGTGCTGAGAGAACTAATTGAAAGAGCGAGGGAATATGAACTTCCATTGTGCATGGCTTTTATCGATTATGAAAAAGCCTTTGATTCGGTAAAACCATCAGCAGTTACAATGGCTCTGAAAACCTGCGGTATTGAAGATGCATACATTAATATTATTAATAACATCTATGAAAATGCAAGTGCAAAGATTCGGCTGTTTGAAAATACAACACGCGTAAAAATTGGAAAGGGAGTGAGACAAGGTGACACCATATCTCCGAAGCTCTTTAATGCCACATTGGAGGGTGTTTTTCAGTCGCTGAGCTGGGAAAACAAGGGGATAAAGATTAATGGAGATTATCTAACCCACCTTCGTTTTGCTGATGACGTAGTCATTTTTGCAACTACCCCATCAGAGCTGCAGAGTATGATCCAGGAACTTGCTGACAAGAGTAAAGAAGTGGGATTAAAAATGAACTTTCAGAAGACAAAAGTGATGTTCAATGCTTTTACAAGAAATGAAGATTTATCGATTGATGGAGAAAAGCTGGAGATAACAGACACGTACGTTTATCTTGGACAGCAGATATCAAGTGAGGGTCACATTGATGAAGAAATTAATCGGCGTACAAAACTTGCCTGGAGAGCTTTTGGAAGAAACAGCATAATTTTCAAGAGCAATATGCCATTATGTCTTAAAAGAAAAGTGTTTGATCAATGCATCCTTCCAGTGCTTACGTATGGTGCAGAGACGTGGACCTTAACTAAAAGAGACATACAAAGGCTGCAGACAACTCAAAGAAGCATGGAGAGGTGCATGCTTGGTGTAACCAGGAGAGATAAGAAGAGGAACTCGTGGATCCGAAAAATGACAAGAGTGGAAGACATCATGATCAGAGTTAAATCCCTGAAATGGCAATGGGCTGGACATACTGCCAGAAGGACAGATCATCGATGGACAGCCGAAATTTTAGATTGGATTCCAAGGGACAGGAAAAGACCCAGAAGAAGACCACATGGGAGATGGGTGGATGAAATTCGAAAGTATGCAGGGGTGACATGGAGGAGACTAGCACAAGACAGACCGTTGTGGAGGAAACTTGGGGAGACCTTCGTCCAGCAGTGGATTGATAATGGTTGACAATGATGATGATGATGATATAGATGTAAGGTCAGGTGATGCGTAACATCACAGCCTCTCCTTGACAAATAACAACCCCGCCTTCTCGTGGTGCATCCTGTTCCTACTAAAGGGGCTCTGACGACCGCCAATAGCGGTATAACTATACCATCGGGATTAGAGGAAATTCTATCCCACACTCACCAACCCGCTTGGCCAGCGTGGTGAGTTATGGCCAAACCCCTCCAAAATGATTCCACAACTTAAATCTTGGCCCTCAGTCTCCGTCAGCTGGAATGTACCTGGCCAAGGCAGCGGCCAGTGCGACATGAAGGCAGAGGGTGCTAAGAATCCCCGGAGGACCGGACTAGGCTGCCATCTGATGCTGACCTTGGCAACGTACAATGGACGCTCCCTATCTTCTGATTCAAGGCTTCTTGAATTGGAAGAGGAACTACAAAGGATCAAGTGGGACATCGTGGGGCTAAGTGAGGTAAGGAGAAAAGGAGAAGATCTCATCGAACTGAAAAGTGGACATCTCTTCTACTATCGTGGGACAGATACTGGCAGAACTAGTGGTGTTGGATTTATAATAAACAAGAAACTGAAGGATAAAGTTGTAGAAGTTGAAAGTTCCTCTGACAGAGCTGCACGGCTTGTTATCCAACTCTCGAAAAGATACCAGGCTCAGATTATTCAAACTTATGCACCCACCACAAGTCATCCTGAAGAAGAAATTGAAGAATTTTATGAGGAAATTTGTCATCTAAATAATAAAGGTAAGCAGCACTTGAAAATAATTATGGGAGATTTCAATGCAAAAATAGGGCAACGGCAACAGAATGAAACTTCAGTAGGTAAATTCGGTCATGGCAACAGAAACCAGCGTGGAAATACTCTCGTTGAGTTTGCAGAGGCAGAAGGGTTTTTCATCTTGAACTCCTTCTTCAAGAAAAAGCCACACAGGAAATGGACATGGAGACATCCAAATGGGACGACAAGTGAAATTGATTTTATTATGTGTAACAAAAAATTCGTCATAGAAGACTGCAGTGTGCTAAACAAGTTCAACACAGGTAGTGACCATAGATTGGTGAGATGTAAGATGCACCTCAACACTAAACTTGAACGTGGCAAGCTCATAAGACAAACAAAATCTATTGACATAACCAACCTTAAAAAACACCATAATACCTTCAAGTTGGAACTGAAGAACAGGTTCTCTGCTTTAGAAGGCCTAACATCGGAAGAAGTGGACATCTCTGAAGTTAACAGAAAAGTAACCAAAGCTCTTATGGAAACAGCAACAAAATTAGCTGGGTCTAAGAACAAGTTGCATGTAAATAAATTATCAGGAAAAACGAAAATGTTGATGCAAAAAAGAAGAGAGATGAGGACAACTAAAGAAGATGTGACTTCCAAAGTGGAATATATAGAGCTATGCAAGACAGTACGAAAAAGTATCACTGAAGACGTAAGAAAATTCAACTGTGAACTAGTGAGGAAAGCAATTGAAAACAACCAAAGCCTAAAGATAGCAAAGGGACATCTCAGTAAGGGAAGAAAACAGATTATGGCACTGAGAAAAGAAGATGGTTCTGTAACAAGAAATAGAGGCGAAATTTTGACAAGAGTGAAAGATTTCTACTCCAAATTATATGAAAGGGATGATACATGCACTCCAGACATCATGAAAGATACCAGTACCAGAGTTCCTCCAGTCCTTCCAGCAGAAGTTACACATGCAATCAAGAACATGAAGCGGGGAAAAGCTCCAGGAGGAGATGGAATTACTGTAGACATCATACAAGAAGCAAGTGGAGAAATCGAAACAGTACTCGCCCAAATTTTCACTCGATGCCTTAATGAAGGAAAGATTCCTGAGGATTGGAACACCGCTACAATGATCCTGCTACATAAGAAAGGTGACATTGAGGATCTCGGAAACTACAGACCTATCAGCCTCCTATCAGTAGTTTATAAAATCTTCACTAAAGTTCTTTCACACCGCTTGAAGGTAACACTGGACATGGCTCAACAGAGAGAACAAGCTGGATTCAGGAGTGGCTACAGCACAATAGATCATATCCATGTGCTGAGAGAACTAATTGAAAGAGCGAGGGAATATGAACTTCCATTGTGCATGGCTTTTATCGATTATGAAAAAGCCTTTGATTCGGTGAAACCATCAGCAGTTACAATGGCTCTGAAAACCTGCGGTATTGAAGATGCATACATTAATATTATTAATAACATCTATGAAAATGCAAGTGCAAAGATTAGGCTGTTTGAAAATACAACACACATAAAAATTGGAAAGGGAGTGAGACAAGGTGACACCATATCTCCGAAGCTCTTTAATGCCACATTGGAGGGTGTTTTTCAGTCACTGAGCTGGGAAAACAAGGGGATAAAGATTAATGGAGATTATCTAACCCACCTTCGTTTTGCTGATGACGTAGTCATTTTTGCAACTAGCCCACCAGAGCTGCAGAGTATGATCCAGGAACTTGCTGACAAGAGTAAAGAAGTGGGATTAAAAATGAACTTTCAGAAGACAAAAGTGATGTTCAATGCTTTTACAAGAAATGAAGATTTATCGATTGATGGAGAAAAGCTGGAGATAACAGACACGTACGTTTATCTTGGACAGCAGATATCAAGTGAGGGTCACATTGATGAAGAAATTAATCGGCGTACAAAACTTGCCTGGAGAGCTTTTGAAGAAACAGCATAATTTTCAAGAGCAATATGCCATTATGTCTTAAAAGAAAAGTGTTTGATCAATGCATCCTTCCAGTGCTTACGTATGGTGCAGAGACGTGGACCTTAACTAAAAGAGACATACAAAGGCTGCAGACAACTCAAAGAAGCATGGAGAGGTGCATACTTGGTGTAACCAGGAGAGATAAGAAGAGGAACTCGTGGATCCGAAAAATGACCAGAGTGGAAGACATCATGATCAGAGTTAAATCCCTGAAATGGCAATGGGCTGGACATACTGCCAGAAGGACAGATCATCGATGGACAGCCGAAATTTTAGATTGGATTCCAAGGGACAGGAAAAGACCCAGAAGAAGACCACATGGGAGATGGGTGGATGAAATTCGAAAGTATGCAGGGGTGACATGGAGGAGACTGGCACAAGACAGACCGTTGTGGAGGAAACTTGGGGAGACCTTCGTCCAGTAGTGGATTGATAATGGTTGACAATGATGATGATGATGATATATATATTAAAGTCACTCAGGAAAAACTTTGTCAGATGAACATGAAAGGTACTAATTTGGATATCTTCAACTTTAAGCACATAACATTGCAAATTTTACGCTGGGAAATCAGAATGTCACATCTTGTTGGTTTTATTTCAACTTTGTGAAAACATAGTTTACACAAATGGCATTAATTTTCTCCAGAAGTATATTTATTGTAAAGCAAACTTTTGTTTTTCATTTTTCAACTGAAACAGATATTGAAAATATCAATCAAGACATTAACAGACTCCCCCAAAAATGGGTGACACAAAGATCAACAAATGCGTTCATTCATTATGCATAAGTACTTTCTTTTTTGCACGATGTGCTTCTTGCATAGAGAAACATTTCACTGCCAATATTCCTGAAGCTATCCTTATACATGTGACTATAAATGCAACTAGGAATTAAAGTGCTACTTTGTAGAAGAGTTCACTGTAGACCATGGGTGCCTGCAGGAAATTTTTCAAGGGGGGTCAAGTGTAATTAATTAAGGTTTGGCTAATATGTAGAAAACAGTAATTCATGAAAACAAAAGATTAATACTATTATAATTACTACTACTTACTTACTACACTAGAACACTACTACTACTACTACTATTATTATTATTATTATTATTATTATTATTATTATTATTATTATTATTAATTGATGCTGCTCTTGAAGAAAGTGTATGCTAGTAATAGTCATGTATTATCATGTACATTGGTAACTGTTTTCAAAATAATGAACAGTGTCAAGCAGGGCCATGCCAAGCCTTTTAAGTTCAACACACACCGCCATGAGCGGAACTTGTTTGGGCCTACTACCTTACAGTTAGCTAGGTTTTCCGCTTTCATGTTATCGTTTTCCAATTCCAAATTTCAAATAAAATTGGGATATTAAATTAAATGCCTCAAACTCCATCTTTCCTTGTGGTCCAGTTCTGTCAGTGTAAAAAAAAGTAATAAATAAAATAAAATAATTCTGCAGGGGTCAAGTGAACCCTGTGACTCCCCTGTCGACGCCCATGCTGTAGACTATTCAAGTTCATAGTTCTCTAATCCGAACCTCAGTCTCTACCACAGCTGTTAGAATAGCCCTGGTCTCTACCACAACTTACTTTAAATTAAATTGCATGCAGAACATGCTATCCTTCGAATTCATGGTGGGTTCAAAATCTTTTATTGGTACAGAAGAAATCCTTCGTCGAAGGCTTTCATTTTAGGAAAGCTGAAAACAGTGGCTTTTGGGGTGCTTTGTAATTAGATCTACATAAAGGCACCCAATATTTTCCAGGCATGTTGTATAAAAACGCTAATTCATGTGCACGACAACCAAAAGCACTAATGCCGCGTGAACACAAAGCTAATATTGGCACTTCCCATACGTTTGTCCTTTAACCCCACTGGAGAGAGGGATTGCGATGACCCTCTGACTGTGACATCACACCCCTTCACAGTTCGCGTGCTGGTGATTACTCTCCAGGGGTTTTTGGCCCAGCGCCTTTTGCGAATTCTTAACATTGATTACATGTGGCTTTGTGCTTGTGAAAATTCCAGTGCAAACGTTTTAACCCTTTCCGCTCAACTGTCGGGTGATACCCGACATTACGAAATCGCCAAATAGGTCGGGTGTCATCTGCTACGTCTATGACGCCTCTATAGCTCATATATCAGGGCTCGCTTGAAGACATTTCTTTTTCACTGAATAGATAAAGAGAAATGTCATCGGCACGTCATTCCCCACTCCTATGATGCCTCTATAGCTCGCACGCCGACGCTCACAAGGAATTTCTTTTTTGCCGCGTAGCTTGGGTGTCATCTGCCACACCTATGATGCCTGTATAGCTCTCATGTCAGCGCTCGCGAGACATTTCTTTTTGCCGTATAGGTCGGGTATCACACGCCACGGTGCCGCCTGTATAAGCTTGTATGTTGAAGCTCACGTGACCTTTTTTCTCACCGAATAGATAAAAAGAAATGTCATTGGCATGTCATCCGCCACGCCTATGACGCCTCTGAAGCTCGCACGTTGGCGCTCGCAACGAATTTCTTTTTCGTCACATAGCTTGCATGTCGGGTATCATCCGCCACACCGATGACTCCTCTATAGCTTGCATGTCGGCGCTTGCGAGACATTTCTTTTTTGCCAAATAGGTTGGTTATCACTCGCCACGTCGACGACACTTCTATAGCTCATATGTTGGCGCTCGCGAGGAATTTTTTCTCACACAATGTATAAAAAGAAATGTTATCGCTGTGTTGGGTGTCACCCACCATGCTCTATAGTTCGCATTTGGCAACCGCGAGGAATTTTTTTTCGCCAAATAGCTTGCGTATCGGGTGTTATCCGTCACGCCGATGACGCCTCTATAGCTCATATGTTGGAGCTCGCGAGACATTTCTTTTTCACCAAATAGATAAAAAGAAATGTGGTCAGGCGGGACCCACTATGTCAATGACGCCTCTGTAGCACACATGACGGCACTCGCGAAGAATTTCTTTTTTGCTGAATAACTCGGGTGTCAGGTGTCATCCGCCATGCCTCTATAGCCTGTGTGTCAGGTGTCATGCCTATGACACCTCTATAGCTTATATGTCGGAGCTTGTGAGACCTTTCTTTTTCGCTGAATATCTTGAATGTCGGGTGTCATCCTCCATGTCGATGATGTCTCTATAACTCGTATGTCGGGGCTTGTGAGCCAAAACTAAACTTTCACTGCTTAGTTATGGCCTCTACTGCAGAAATATGTATATACAAACACACACTTTTAAAATAAAACTACATTCTGAGATTTTAAAATAAATATTTTTGATGTACTGAAAATCTTATTGAAGGTTGAAGCAGTTTTACTGAAAACTACTGAAAACTTTGGATTTTTTTACTGATGACCCCTTTCTCAGGTTGGCATCTCTGTAGACTTCAGTCTCACAGGCAAAAGCAGTTTTACTGAAAACTACTGAAAACTTTGGATTTTTTTACTGATGACCCCTTTCTCAGGTTGGCATCTCTGTAGACTTCAGTCTCACAGGCAACAGTACACAAAGCACTTTCTGTTGTGGAGTCCGCATGGTGACTGATACAGAAGTTATGTGGCAGAAGTAGATAGCTTCTGAGCATGCTGAAATGTTCTTTACCCAATAAACATGTAATAAAGAGTTTCCAATGTAACTGCATTATTTGTTAACAGTACACAAAGCACTTTCTGTTGTGGAGTCCGCATGGTGACTGATACAGAAGTTATGTGGCAGAAGTAGATAGCTTCTGAGCATGCTGAAATATTTTTTACCCAATAAACATGTAATAAAGAGTTTCCAATGTAACTGCATTATTTGTTCTGTCCACCTGACTGCAATATAGCGTGTAGTTATTGTGGCCTTCCTTTCTGGATTATTGTTAAACAGACAGAACCTCAGAGGAAAGGAGGTCAATTGTCAGAGCACTGCAGAGAAGTAGGAACTTCTCTCCACAGGATGGCATGTTTTTGGGAAAAACAATAGGAAAGAAATAATGTGGAATAAATGGTGCCTTTCCTTTACTTCTGAGGGAATGTTTTTCATGTCACTTCTGTGGTCTCTACCCGGAGGCCTGTGAGCCACATTCAGCCGCCAATGCAATTTAGTTTGGCCTGTGTTTGTTTTGAACTTTAGAAACACCACCCAGTTATGTTTGAATATTTTGAAATATTTTCATGTATGGGTAGTAATATATGCGACTCACATACATTGTGTTTTTCCATCAAATGTTTTGTTAAAGTGATGTGCAGTGAGTATTCAGATTTGGCCGTCGAATTTGTAACATCTGATACGTGCTCCCTCACTCAATAGGAACTATTTGGTGCCTATTCTAGCACAAGATAAAGTATTCAGAGTGCATGCATCAAGAACTGTATCAGTTTCTGAGGAGGGTGGGAAAATAACCACTTGCACTTGCATGTAACTAACTGTTCTCTCACACTCTTCCTCTGGTTACAATTGTGCAGTTGCAGTGGTAAATTGTATTATGTGCTCCACAGAAAAGATTACTATGACAGAATTTCTGTTGTTGATACTCATATACCTATCAATAATGTAAATAGCTGAAAATATTATCATGAGTTTTCTTACTTATTTTGCCTTGAAACGTGTCTGTTTCAAAAATCAAGAGAAAAGTACACAACAAAGATTGAATGTTTCAAAACAAGTGGTAGTATATACTTTTTGTGGTCTGCATGGGCATATTTTGCATCTTATTTGAAATAAAGACATATCAAGTGCAAAATATTGTAACTGCTGTGTCACCACAAAACATATCATAAACAAAATTTTCAGAACCTGTGGGGAAATTGGGGAGGGGAGGGGGTGTTATATATTCTAAAATCTGGCATACAATGGCAAAATTTGTTTACTGTTGTTAATAAACCTAATGAAGCAACATTTCATACAAACTTCACTCTTGCACAGATTGTTGCAAACTGATCAAAACCATTTACAGATTAAAAGTTTGTCAAAGAATGTTTGTTTAAGTCTGCTGAATTACTTTGCCCTGAAAGAGAAGCTTTTAATTATAAGTTTATCAGCAAACCCCTGTTGTAAAGCATGTTAATGAAGAGGCCAGTGATTTTCAATATCAACTTAAAGAAATCTGTTTTTTGAAACATATTCTGTTGCAAATGATGAGTGCACCAACATTAAAGATATTGCACGACTCACTGTCTTCATTAGAGGCATCACTAGTGAATTTAAAGTCTTTGAGAACCTATTGAAGTAATATTCGTATGAAATGAAAAACTAATTCTAAGGAATCTTTTTTTATTCTGAAGTAGGTACAATAATGGACAAATATTATTTACAGTATAATAGACGGTCAGACTTTCAGGAATGTAGCTGCTGTTATGGTTGGCAAAAGAAAGGACATTGCAGAAAAAATTCAAATTCAAGAAACAAACCCACTAGACTTCCTTTGTACTGCACATTGTATCATTCATCAAGAAACACATTATGCCAAAAATTTACAGATGGATCATGTAATGGATATAGTAATTAAGATGTAAACTTTATTCATAAATGGGGATTTAATCATTGAGAGTTTGTTAAATAACTGGAAGAAACTGAAAACAAGAAAGATGATACTGAATATTCATTTGTAATGAGTACATCTTTTGAATCCTTTCTGACACGAAATAAATATTTAAAATCAGATTTTTATAAAACCTAAAAATTCAGCTAAAAAGAATATGCTTACAACCAGGGCTGGCTTTAACATTTGTGGCACCCCATGCAACAATATTTGTTGGTGCTCCCCTCCCCCTCTCAGTTTATTTTTTTCTTTTATGTTGCATGGTTTTTCAGCTGCGCACAAAAGATATACAGTATAAAGAATATTTTCAAATACCACATAAATAAAATGTGGAATTTTTATGGGAAATGGATATTAAAACACTGTCAGTCAAATATTGCTGTGGTTACTTTATAGCCTAAAATAATATATGTATTTTTTCTAGATATAGTAGAACTCTGATAACTTGACCCAATGTGTTCCGAACAGATGTCGAGTTACAAATTAGTATATTATATGCATTTAATACATACAGAGTGAAAGAAAACTTATAATTTAACAAAAAATGCAGTAATTGTGCTACAAAAGAAACATACATACAAATATTTTTACCTCCAGATGAAGAAACTAGTCACTTTTGTATAAAAATCTGGTGATGCTAGATTGTCTCTCACACTCATTTCTTCTTCTTGCTGCTTCATCACGTAAGCGATGGAGGAGTAAAATATCCATTGCAGAACCACCTTGCTCCTCGAAATAATGCACAGTATCTTCAACTGCCTTCAATACTTCACTGTGCATCATCTTTTTAACTTTTCCTTCATTTTCCATTTCCTCACTTTCCGATTCTCTTTCTTTTTCTTTTATCAGTGCAACAATTTCTTCATCGCCTAGAAGCTGATCATTTTCATCCTGCCTCATCCACTCGTCAGCATCACCATCAGTAGTTTCCTCGCAGCCTGGAATCCTCTTTATTAAGTTCACTATCTCGGAAATTTCGGTCTCCTCTGGATTATCTTGGAATTCATTTTCTGAATCATCAAACAACTTTCTTCAGGAACGAACAAAGCTTATTGGCTGGATCACATTCCAAGATTCAACAATCCACCCCATTGCATCCAACAAGTAAATTTTCTTTAACTTTTAGATCATATTAAGGCCTTCGTGGATAGCTAACACTAGTGATGAGAAAAGTTTATGCCTGTGTGTTTTCTTCAAAGTTTTGAGAATTCCCTGATCCATTGGCTGGCATAAAGAAATAACATTTGCAGGGAGAAAAATGGCTTTAATGTCTTCGTCTTGCAATTGTTCGACATCAGGGTGTGATGGGGCATTGTCTAGGGTGCGAAACGCTTTCTGTTGCAGATTTTTGGATTTCAGAAACTTTTCCACCGAAAGAACAAACTGTTGATAAAACCAGTTTCTAAACGTTTCTCTGTCCATCCATGCACTCTTTTGGCTTCTGTACCAAACAAGCAGACCAATGAAAGTGCCATTCTTATTTGTGTACCTTTTTATATTTTTAAATGCGCGGGGATTTTTTCGCCTTACCTATGAGTGTCAATTTCAATTTGTGTTCTCCTGTTGCATTGCTGCATGCCAAAATAGCAACTCTCTCTTTACTTTTTTTATATCCTGGAGCAGATTTCTCATCCCTAGATGCAAGTGTTTTCGAAGGCAACATCCGAAATTGAAACCGGTTTCATCGCAATTGTAAATTTGATCTCTAGAGAGACCCTCTTTTTCAACCAATATGGGGAAATAGTCCTTGAATGTACAAACATTTTCCATGTCAGCGGAAAGTTTCTCTCCACAAATGCTCAGCTGTCTCACTCCACAGCATTTTTTCCACCTGTCGAGGCAGCCAGTGCTAGCAGAAAATCCAGCCTCTCCTTCTCGAAACGTTTTGTAAAATCCAAGCACTTTCCCCTGCAAAACGGGCCCAGTTATGGGCATCCCTTGTCCTCTTTGCTGTTGAAATCATAAATACAATGCCTCACTCACTTTTTCACATTCAACACCTTTCATACTTTTCCTTTCTTTTATATTTCACTACATACTCTTTTAACACACCACGACTCTATTTCTGCTCTCTTCCTTTTCCAGTCAAGAATTGTAGTATGACGATTATGGGCAAAACACGTAACAATATTAACAAATAAAGGTAACTTGATCACGCTAGTTACGTTAACTGAAAACTTTTACAAAAAGTTCGTAAGTTGGAAGATTTCGACCTTATCTTAGGTCTTCATCACGCCAATGGAGGACTAAGATTGTTGCCAGATTCTACATTTGAATTTTTCCTATTTTTGTTGCCAAAACTTAGAATTGATCTCCAGATCAACGGAATGTAGAGAGGAGATTCGGAGTTGCAGGTCATTGAGTTGAAAATAATTTCTATGCTTTCACGGTAACGGAGGGCAAAACGATTGTCAAAAGAAGCAATTCGTTTTGCTTCGTTCCAGTGGGGAACTGCAGATGTGTCTTCCATTGTCAAAATAGACAAGGCAGTATTAGGATTGGTTTTCGAAACATCTTTTCTATGTTCTAAAATTCTATGGCTAATGCTCCTGTATGTGCTTCCAATGTATAAGTTATCCCCAGTAGAAGAAGAGATAGGAATGCAGTAAACTCCTGGGAGGTTCAGGCTTTCAACTTTGTCCCTATCCCTTTGTAGAAGTTTCAAGTAAGAAAGAAGACCTGAAATTCTGTGGTTCTGTTCCTTACCATCCTTCCTATGCTTATAAGTTACAGATTCTTTTTAGAAGTTTTGGTTACCATCTTGCCATTAAATCTACCCCAAACCTTGAAACTTCTACAAAGGGATAGGGACAAAGTTGAAAGCCTGAACCTCCCAGGAGTTTACTGCATTCCTATCTCTTCTTCTACTGGGGATAACTTATACATTGGAAGCACATACAGGAGCATTAGCCATAGAATTTTAGAACATAGAAAAGATGTTTCGAAAGCCAATCCCAATACTGCCTTGTGTATTTTGACAATGGAAGACACATCTGCAGTTCCCCACTGGAACGAAGCAAAACGAATTGCTTCTTTTGACAATCGTTTTGCTTTCCGTTACCGTGAAAGCATAGAAATTATTTTCAACTCAATGACTTGCAACTCCGAATCTCCTCTCTACATTCCGTTGATCTGGAGATCAATTCTAAGTTTTGGCAACAAAAATAGGAAAAATTCAAATGTAGAATCTGGCAACAATCTTAGTCCTCCATTGGCGTGATGAAGACCTAAGATAAGGTCGAAAGCTTCCAACTTACGAACTTTTTGTAAAAGTTTTCAGTTAACGTAACTAGCGTGATCAAGTTACCTTTATTTGTTAAGAATTGTAGTCTGACCAATATCTAAATCCATCACAATTTTATTTATACTTTCTGCTTTATCTAATATTTTTAATGCATCTAATTTCATCTCTATCAAAACATTATTCTGTTCCCTTCTTTTTTCCTAAGACATTTTTACGATGCACAGATAGTCACACACTACGTAAAACAGCCTGTCTTCAGACAACAAAAATTGGCAGACAGCTTATACCATTCCAAAAGTAGGAAGGAATGTGAACATCTGATTGGCCATCAAAAATCTCAAGCTACCCAGGGGTGAGTCAGGGAGTAGGACCAGTTCTTCAAGGTCCATGGTTCATACGCATCCTGGAAACCCTGGAAAAATCCTGGAATTCCGTTTTGACCTGGAAAAGTCTTGGAAATGTCCTAAAATTCTGTTACATGTCTTGGAAAAGTCCTGGAAATGTCCTAAAATTCTGCCCCGCACGGGGATAACTGGTTTTCCAGTTATTTGGGGACCGGCGCCCCCACGGCCCGAGCTCACCTTGTGACGGAGTACTTTTCGTTTACTCATGAACGATAACATCACCGAAGGGACAGCTGTTCATCTAGCTGATGGGGGGTGGCGTCCCCACGACCCGAGCCGATTTTCTCTTCTCATTTTGCTTTTTGGTCTTTCGTTAATTTATTGACATGTACCCGCCTCAGTTGTAGGCTGCTGAGGTTGTGATGAGGCGCCAGTTCCGGGTTTTGTTCCTCGTTCCCTTCCCTGTCTTTTCTCTTTTATGTTACATTTTCTGTTTTTCCGGAGCTGGTTAGCTTAGACCTACCTGCATGTTTGCCGTGTGCGGTGACCCGTACAGGTGGAAATGAGGATGCTGGAGGCTGAGGTATTTGGGGACCGGGTTGTAGTGTCTCCAGATGCCAACACTCCTCTTTGCCCTCTGCTTCACCCTAAACGGGAGGCTGGGAGCTAACCCACTCCTGGTCAGGAAGTCTGTGGCCGAGTTGCGTCCAGACTTCTAGCGGCTTGTCGTTCTGTTCAGCTGGGTGAGTTGGGGGGCTAAGGTGGGCATGCCAAAGGGGTGTTCTCCGGGCACGGGAAAGTCTGGGTGCACGCTGAGCGTGTGTCTGCCCTACCAACTTGCTATATCCGCTGACTATCCTTAGAGCCGTTTCCTGCGTCCTCTTGGGCTTGCGGACCTCCGGCTCTCCCTCATTGGACTCGGTAGTGGGTGGGGAGGTCGGCAGACGAATTTTTCTCTTCTTCATGGCAACACACAGTGTTTCCCATGCTACCACGTTAAAACGCCCTGTGGAGGAAGGTCCACCTTCCTCAACAAAGAAACTTGTCTCAACTCAATGCAATGCTCTGTTTCTTTTAATAAAATCTGGTGACTCTTCACAGTCACTCAGTTCGAAGAGTCCCTTCTGGATCAACAAGGCTCTGCAAGCCATTGCTGGCTCTCCAAAGAGTGTGAAGAAGCTCCCTTCAGGGGATCTTCTTGTGGAAACCTCTAATCCACGCCACAGTGCCACCTTGCTGGAGACGACCGTTTTGCTTGGCATTCCTGTCCAGGTTTCTCCACATGGTTACCTCAATTCCTCTCGCGGTGTTGTCAACTCCCGTGACCTGCTTGAGTGCAGCGATGAGGAATTGCTGGAGGAACTTGGTGAACAGCATGTCATTGGGGTTCGAGGGATTCTTTTCAGGCGGGATGGGAAATCTATTCCCTCCCGTAACATCATCCTGACTTTTGACTCCCCAACCCTGCCTACTTCCATCAAGGCAGGTTATTTATGGCTTGATGTTCGGCCGTATATCCCGAACCCCTTGCGATGCTTCAGGTGCCAGCATTACGGTCACTCCCAGCAGTCTTGCCGTAATGTTGCTGAGTGTGGTCGCTGTGGTTCCACAGAACACTCTTTGGCAGATTGCTCAGCAGAGTCTGATCATTGTGTCAACTGCGAAGGGACTCATCCTGCATCTTCTAAGCAGTGTCCAAAGTGGATAGAGGAACAGGCAATCCAACGCCTGAAGACAACTGAGCATCTATCGTATCCCGAAGCTAGACGGCGGATCGCCCCTTTACAACCAGGCCGGCAGTCATATGCTTCAGTTGTGGTGCAGAAGGCCTCTGTGGCGGTCCAGACTGAGGTGACCATCCCAGTGCGGTGTCCTTATGATTTTGAGGACATCGTTGCTGCTGGATTGGAGACACTGAAGTCTCGCCGCATTGCCTCCAAGGCGACATCAACATCGTCGCCGAAACCTTCCTCTATGCCGAAAACATCTGTCAGCACAGGGACCCAGGGCACTGCTAAGAAGAAGCCAGAGAAGATGAAACCAGGTTCATCCTCCCCGAAACAGAGCAGGCAAAAACCACCTCCTAACCTGGGGGGCAAACACAGCCCTGTGTTGCCTCCAGACACTGCGGATGGCTTGGAGGTGATGGACGACACTGAGACCTTCCAGTCGTCTGTCTTCATTCTGTCATTTCATTTCATTTTTCTTTATGGCCACGCTCATTCAGTGGAATTGCCGAGGTCTGAGATCACGCATTGATGATTTGAAAGGCTTACTGTCTTCGCACGACGGACACTCCTTCGCTGCGGAGACATTCCCTTTTCCGCAAGGATCACCAGGACGGTGTTATCGCCTGCGGAGGAGTGGCTGTCGTTGTTCCTCATGGTGTTCTTGTCACTGCAGTTGCCCTTCGGACGACCTTGCAGGCAGTGGCAGTGAGACTCTCTGTGAACACATTGTTCACGGTGTGTTCCCTCTACTTACCACCAGATGAAGCAGTAGGCCTTTCGTATCTGGAAGATTTAGTTGACCAGCTGTCGCCTCCTTTCTTCATCTTAGGAGATTTTAATGCACACAATCCGTTGTGGGGTTCTGCCACTCGAGACTGCAGGGGCCGTGTTGTTGAGTCCCTTCTCTCCAACACGTCCCTCTGTCTCCACAACACCGGGGCAGTCACTTATTTTCATGAACCCACCCGCTCGTACTCAGCCATTGATCTGTCTCTGAGTTCACCATCCTTATATCCTGACTGATCCTGGAGCGTGCCGCCCCGGTGGCGCAGTGGTCTAAGCGATGGCCTCTGATCATTCGTCCGAAAGGGGTCCGGGTTCGAATCCCGGTGAGGCATGGATGTTGTGTTTGTCTTACGGCACTGGCTCTCTCCCTTCCCTGGAACCAGTGACCCTAAATTAGGGACGGGCGACTGCTTATAGCCCATTGAGTTGCTCACGGTGGTCGTTAAACCTCCAATCAAAAAAAAAAAAAAAAAGATCCTGGAGCGTGTCTGGTGATCCCCTTGGCAGCGATCACTTTCCCATCTTTCTCCGTCTAGCGGGTGGCGGGTACTGTTACCCTTCTCGCCCTGCTAGATGGAATATTGATCGTGCCTAGTGGGACACATTCACGGCTTCAGCGATTATTACTCCAGCTATGGTGACCTCAGGAACGGTCAATGACGCTGTTGCAGCGGTAACGGATTGTATTGTGCAAGCGGCAGAACTTACCATCCCCAGGACGTCAGACTAACCTTCCACGTTGCCCGAGACCTTGGTGGAATTCCACTTGCATGGCTGCTCGTCGGGCCCAACATCGGGCTTGGGGTAGGTTTCGTCGGTACCCCACCGACGCGAACCTACTTGCTTTTAAGAAAGCCATGTCCTACGCGCGATTGGTTCGTAGGCGTAGTCAACGGGAGTCCTGGATACAATATGTATCCGGGATTAACACCAATACTAGCCCTAAGATCGTTTGGGACAGGATCCGTAAGATTCGGGGACAGTACCCTTCTGGGGAAGTCTCCATTCTCAAGAGTGATGGAGGAATGGTTGCTGACGCTCAGGGTATTGCTGACTATCTGGGCGCCGCGTTTTCTTCGGTGTCCAGCAGCAGCAATTACCCTGCTTCGTTCCGGCAGTTACAGCCGCGGCTTGAACGGTCCAAAATTTCTTTTGGACTGTTTTCTTCCGCAGATTATAACAGCCCGCTGACTACCGTGGAGCTTAAGACCGCTCTGAATCGGTCCGGCCGGACAGACATCTGTCGGACCAGATAACATCGATTATGAAATACTGAAGCACCTTTCTCCGTCCTCTCTTGAATGTCTGCTAATCCTGTTTAACAGGATTTGGCACGAGCTTGTCTTTCCCGAATCTTGGCACACTGCCATTGTCGTTCCTGTTCCCAAACCTGGTAAAGATCCCACCAACCCGTTCAACTACCCGCCAATTGCTATGACGAGCTGCCTTTGCAAAGTACTCGAGCGTATCATTAATTTTCGTCTCATTTTTTATCTGGAGTTTCATCACATTTTTTCTCCTCATCAGAGTGGATTTCGCAAATCTCGATCCACCACCGATCATCATCTTCGCCTTGAGACATCTGTCAGGGAGGCGTTTGTCCGACGTCAGCACATGGTCTCCGTATTCTTCGACATGGAGAAGGCCTAGGACCGTACCTGGAGATACGGCATTCTCCGTGATCTGCACGAGTGCGGATTGCGGGGAAACTTACCATCTTTCATCGCCGGATTTCTCCAGGACCGGAGTTTCCGTGTGCGCGTCGAGTCGACCCTCTCTGTGATGTACCCGCAAGAACAGGGTGTACCTCAAGGCTCCATTTTATCAGTCACTCTGTTCATCCTTCGTGTGAATCACATATTCAAACTGCTTCCTCCGACGGTTCGTGGAACCATGTACGTGGATGATCTACAGATCTCTTGCGCCTCTGTTAACATGCGCACCATCGAGAGACAGCTCCAGTCTGCCATTACCAAGATCTCTCACTGGACTTCCCAAAATGGATTTGGCTTCTCGACGCAGAAGACCATTTGCGTGCATTTTTGCCGCAAACGGGGTCTTCACCCAGACCCCAGCCTCCGCCTGGGGTGTTCTACCATCCCCGTGGTGTCAGAAGCCAAGTTCCTTGGGCTAACTTTTGACCGAGCGCTCACTTTCCGACCTCACATTCAGTCTTTGAAGGTGAAGTGCATGAGGTCATTGAGTATCCTGAAGGTCCTCTCCCGAACATCTTGGGGGGCTGACAGGTGCTCAATGCTTCGCATTTACCACTCTCTCATTCGGTCAAAGTTAGACTTTGGATGCATTACGTACGGTTCGGCGCGTCCATCGATTTTAAAACCTTTGGACCCCGTCCATCACCAGGCATTGCGGCTATGTACTGGTGCTTTCCGCACCTCTCCCGTGCATAGCCTGTATGCGGAGGCTCATGAGCCGCCGTTATGCATCCGTCGTAAGCAGCTGTCTCTTCAGTTTTATACAAAACTGAAATCTTTTCCTGATCATCCACTGTATGGTTCCATCTTCCAACCGGACTGTGTCCGCTTGTTTTCCAACCGCCCCTCCTGTGTTCTGACGTTCGGGATTCGGATGTCTGCCATAGTGCGCGATGCTGGTCTAGACTTGTCAAGGATTGGTTTGACCCGGTTCTACAATGAACCGCCTTGGCAGCCGGTTCAAGCAACGGCTGACCTTTCCCTTTGTGTGTGGCCAAAGCCTTCCACTCCTGCTCTGGTGTACCAGCAGCTCTTTGCCGAGAAACAGTCTCTCTTCCCGGATTTCGTGCCTGTATTTACTGACGAGTCGAAATCCGGTGAGGTTGTTGGAGCCGCTTTCGTGTGTGGCGATGCCTCCCATGCTGAGAGGCTTCCGCCTGAATCTACCGTCTTTTCGGCAGAGATGCGTGTGGTACACCTCGCTTTGTGCCACATACAGTCTCGGTCACATCGTCTTGCTCTGGTTTGCTCTGATTCCCAGTCCGTCATCCATGTTTTATCTTCTCCAGAGGACATGGACTCACCTGTCATCCGTGATGTCCGTCGTCTTCTTGGAACTTTGGAGGGTGATGGCTTCCTGGTCCGATTCTGTTGGGTTCCTGGCCATGTTGGGATCCGGGGTAACGAGCTGGCAGATCTCTCTGCCAGGTCTGTTTCCTCCATGTCGCCAGCTCGGCTGCCACTGTCTTTCCGAGATTATCGGCCATTGATCCGGAAATTTGTTATGGATGAGTGGCAGTCCCTGTGGTCTCAGCAGGGCAGCAATAAACTCTATGCCATCAAACCACAGATCGAACTATGGAAGTCTAGTTTGCGGAAGAACCATCGTGAGGAAGTTGTTCTTGCACGTCTCCGCATTGGGCACTGTCGTTTTACTCACCGCTTTTTGCTGTGTGGCGACAGTGCCCCGACGTGTGAGGCGTGCCAATGTCGTCTCACCGTCCTTCATGTTTTGTGTACTTGTGTTCGTTTTTGTGATCATCGTTTTCGTCATTTTCACTCTCATCTGTTGGACGAAGGAGCAGCTATGCTGCAAACTATTATTGGCGAAGCCTGCGACATGACAGCAGTGTTTTTGTTTTTACAAGATATTGACTTTTTACAACTTATCTAGCTTTTAACTTGTTCACTATCATATTTCATTTTTACCACATCAGCCTGTTTTTAACCTTGTGTACGTTTTTTATTAATTTTGTTTTGTTTTGATGTCTTTTGTTTGGTGCTCTTTGGCCAACCATGGCCCTTGCGCCATTAAAATCAATTAACCAACCAACCAACCAACCTAAAATTCTGTTACATTAATACAGACATTTGATCTGATTAGGAATATCAAACAGAGGTAATCGCTCTTTCCACATTTATAAGTGAGTCACAGAAAAAATTCTCATTGGCCGCCACCAGGAATCAAACCCAGGGTCTTCCAGTTATGCGCTGAATTTGCTTCCAATGCACCACAGCAGCCTCGAATTCCTCCAGACTCACACACACTAACTTCCAAGCTAATTTGGCAGGTTGCTTCTTGGAGCCGTGCACAATGCTGGGGGATTCACCAAAGATGGTAAGCAGCAACTTGAACAAATAATTAGAAGGCGAATGAATAATTAATACAGACATTTGACATGGACTAAAAACATCAAACTGAGGTCATCGCTCTTTCCGCGTTTATAAGTGAGTCAACAGAATCACTTTCCACATTTAAAAGTGAGTCCGTGACTCACTCACAAATGTGGAAAGAGCGATGACCTCTGTTTGATATTCTGTTACATGTTCTGGAATTTTATCCATTCCTGCCTTTTTGTCCCTGCGCAATGTTTTGTAGTTGAGGATTTTTCTACTGACATAACTTATGTCTGACAAATTTTCCTCCCTACCCCCTGCAAAATATGAGGGGGTGGGGCTGTTGGTTTTCTTGTTTGTTAGGAGAACTGAAGCTGCGTTATTAGCATCTCTTGCATCGTGCTTATGTTATCACTTTGTCTGTCCAGCTAAGGAGACCACATCTCTGCAATTATTAGTTCAATTTGTAAAATTCTTTTTGCATTCGGAAGCTTAAAATGTGAGAATGATGACCCATTCATTCCATTTTTGTTTCAATGCACAACTTCACCGCTAGAGGACACAAATGGAGATCGTATCGAATTTAAAATACATATTTTGAAGATGAAAATCCGATTTTTGACGTAAATGTGACAAGGATGGTAAGTCAGATAATATCCGAAAACTTGAAAAATTTTTTTCATCATCCTGGAGCGGGACTCGAACCCGCGTCTCCCAGAAAACGCCTGAGTATGCTAACCACTACACCACCCAGAACGACCAAGTTCCAAGTTTCCGATCAATTTGAATTTAACCATCACAGGATTCGCTAGTCGAAGCAACCGGCATTCATGTTTAGCGAATCTGGAGGTTAAGAATCTTATCCCGTGTTTGCCCGGAGAAGCAGATAAATCATGAAAGAAATACGGGATTACGCCATATAATACAAATTTTGAAGATAAAAATCCGATTTTTGACATAAATGTGACAAGGATGGTAAGTCAGATAATATCCGAAAACTTGAAAATTTTCATCGTCCTGGAGCGGGACTCGAACCCGCGTCTCCCAGAAAACGCCTGAGTATGCTAACCACTACACCACCCAGAACGACCAAGTTCCAAGTTTCCGATCAATTTGAATTTAACCATCACAGGATTCGCTAGTCGAAGCAACCGGCATTCATGTTTAGCGAATCTGGAGGTTAAGAATCTTATCCCGTGTTTGCCCGGAGAAGCAGATAAATCATGAAAGAAATACGGGATTACGCCATATAATACAAATTTTGAAGATGAAAATCCGATTTTTGACGTAAATGTGACAAGGATGGTTAAAGTCAGATAAAATCCGAAAACTTGAAAATTTTCATCGTCCTGGAGCGGGACTCGAACCCGCGTCTCCCAGAAAACGCCTGAGTATGCTAACCACTACACCACCCAGAACGACCAAGTTCCAAGTTTCCGATCATTTGAATTTAACCATCACAGGATTCGCTACGTCGAAGCAACCGGCATTCATGTTTAGCGAATCTGGAGGTTAAGAATCTTATCCCGTATTTCTTTCATGATTAAGCAGATAAATCATGAAAGAAATACGGGATTACGCCATATAATACAAATTTTGAAGATGAAAATCCGATTTTTGACGTAAATGTGACAAGGATGGTTAAGAGTCAGATAATGATCCGAAAACTTGGAACTTGGTCGTTCTGGGTGGTGTAGTGGTTAGCATACTCAGGCGTTTTCTGGGAGACGCGGGTATGCTAACCGCTACAGGACGATGACCAAATTTTCAAGTTTTCGGATATTATCTGACTTACCATCCTTGTCAGGATTCGCTACGTCGAAGCAACCGGCATTCATGTTTAGCGAATCTGGAGGTTAAGAATCTTATCCCGTATTTCTTTCATGATTTATCAGATAAATCATGAAAGAAATACGGGATTACGCCATATAATACAAATTTTGAAGATGAATGCCGGTTGCTTTGACTAGCGAATCCTGACAAGGATGGTTAAAGTCAGATAACATCCGAAAACTTGAAAATCTTCAAGTTTAATATAATATCCGAAAACTTGAAAATCTTCAAGTTTTCGGATATTATCTGACTTACCATCCTTGTCACATTTACGTCAAAAATCGGATTTTCATCTTCAAAATTTGTATTATATGGCGTAATCCCGTATTTCTTTCATGATTTATCTGCTTCTCCGGGCAAACACGGGATAAGATTCTTAACCTCCAGATTCGCTAAACATGAATGCCGGTTGCTTCGACTAGCGAATCCTGTGATGGTTAAATTCAAATTGATCGGAAACTTGGAACTTGGTCGTTCTGGGTGGTGTAGTGGTTAGCATACTCAGGCGTTTTCTGGGAGACGCGGGTTCGAGTCCCGCTCCAGGACGATGAAAATTTTCAAGTTTTCGGATATTATCTGACTTACCATCCTTGTCACATTTACGTCAAAAATCGGATTTTCATCTTCAAAATTTGTATTATATGGCGTAATCCCGTATTTCTTTCATGATTTATCTGCTTCTCCGGGCAAACACGGGATAAGATTCTTAACCTCCAGATTCGCTAAACATGAATGGCGGTTGCTTCGACTAGCGAATCCTGTGATGGTTAAATTCAAATTGATCGGAAACTTGGAACTTGGTCGTTCTGGGTGGTGTAGTGGTTAGCATACTCAGGCGTTTTCTGGGAGACGCGGGTTCGAGTCCCGCTCCAGGACGATGAAAAATTTTCAAGTTTTCGGATATTATCTGACTTACCATCCTTGTCACATTTACGTCAAAAATCGGATTTTCATCTTCAAAATTTGTATTATATGGCGTAATCCCGTATTTCTTTCATGATTAAAATAAATTTTATTTCATATCATCATCATTGTCAACCATTATCAATCCACTGCTGGACGAAGGTCTCCCCAAGTTTCCTCCACAACGGTCTGTCTTGTACCAGTCTCCTCCATGTCACTCCCGCATACTATCAAATTTCATCCACCCATCTCCCATGTGGTCTTCTTCTGGGTCTTTTTCTATCCCTTGGAATCCAATCTAAAATTTCGGCTGTCCATCTATGGTCTGTCCTTCTAGCAGTACGTCCAGCCCATTGCCATTTCAGGGATTTAACTCTGATCACAATGTCTTCCACTCTTGTCATTTTTTGGATCCACGAGTTCTTCTTCTTATCTCTCATGGTTACACCAAGCATGCACCTCTCCATGCTTGTTTGAGTTGTCTGCAGCCTTTGTATGTCTCTTTTAGTTAAGGCCCACGTCTCTGCACCATATGTAAGCACTGGAAGGATGCATTGATCAAACACTTTTCTTTTAAGACATAATGGCATATTGCTCTTGAAAATTATGCTGTTTCTTCCAAAAGCTCTTCAGGCAAGTTTTGTACGCCGATTAATTTCTTCATCAATGTGACCCTCACTTGATATCTGCTGTCCAAGATAAACGTATGTGTCTGTTATCTCCAGCTTTTCTCCATCGATCGATAAATCTTCATTTCTTGTAAAAGCATTGAACATCACTTTTGTCTTCTGAAAGTTCATTTTTAATCCCACTTCTTTACTCTTGTCAGCAAGTTCCTGGACCATACTCTGCAGCTCTGATGGGGTAGTTGCAAAAATGACTACGTCATTAGCAAAACGAAGGTGGGTTAGATAATCTCCATTAATCTTTATCCCTTTGTTTTCCCAGTTCATTGATTGAAAGACATTTTCCAATGTGGCATTAAAGAGCTTTGGAGATATGGTGTCACCTTGTCTCACTCCCTTTCCAATTTTTATGTGTGTTGTATTTTCAAACAGCCGAATCTTTGCACTTGCATTTTCATAGATGTTATTAATAATATTAATGTATGCATCTTCAATACTGCAGAATTTCAGAGCCATTGTAACTGCTGATGGTTTCACCGAATCAAAGACTTTTCATAATCGATAAAAGCCATGCATAATGGGAGTTCATATTCTCTTGTTCTTTCAATTAGTTCTCTCAGTACGTGGATATGATCTATTGTGCTGTAGCCACTCCTGAATCCAGCTTGTTCTCTCGGTTGAGCCATGTCCAGTGTTACCTTCAAGCGGTGTGAAAGAACTTTAGTGAAGATTTTTTAAACCACTAATAGGAGGCTGATAGGTCTGTAGTTCCTGAGATCCTCAATGTCATCTTTTTTATGTAGCAGGATCATTTTAGCGTTGTTCCAATCCTCAGGAATCCTCTCTTCATTAAGGTATCGAGTGAAAATTTGGGTGAGTACTGTTTCGATTTCTCCACTTGCTTCTTGTATGATGTCTACAGTAATTCCATCTTCTCCTGGATCTTTTCCTCGCTTCATGTTCTTGATTGCATGTGCAACTTCTGCTGGGAGGACTGGAAGAACTCTGGTAATGGTACCTTTCATGATGTCTGGAGTACATGTATCATCCCTTTCATATAATTTGAAGTAGAAATCTTTCACTCTTGTCAAAATTTCGCCTCTATTTCTTGTTACAGAACCATCTTCTTTTCTCAGTGCCATAATCTGTTTTCTTAGCTTACTGAGATGTCCCTGTGCTATCTTTAGGCTTTGGTTGTTTTCAATTGCTTTCCTCACTAGTTCACAGTTGAAATTCCTTACGTCTTCAGTGATACTTTTTCGTACTGTCTTGCATAGCTCTATATATTCCACTTTGGAAGTCACATCTTCTTTAGTTGTCCTCATCTCTCTTCTTTTTTGCATCAACATTTTGGTTTTTCCTGATAATTTGTTCACATGCAACTTGTTCTTAGACCCAGCTAATTTTGTTGCTGTTTCCATAAGAGCTTTGGTTACTTTTCTGTTAACTTCAGAAGTATCCACTTCTTCTGATGTTAGGCCTTCTAAAGCAGAGAATCTGTTCTTCAGTTCCAACTTGAAGGTATTATGGTGTTTTTTAAGGTTGGTTATGCCAATACATTTTGTTTGTCTTATGAGCTTGCCACGTTCTAGTTTAGTGTTGAGGTGCATCTTACATCTCACCAATCTATGGTCACTACCTGTGTTGAACTTGTTTAGCACACTGCAGTCTTCTATGACGAAATTTTTATTACACATAATAAAATCAATTTCACTTGTCGTCCCATTTGGATGTCTCCATGTCCATTTCTTGTGTGGTTTTTCTTGAAAAAGGAGTTCAAGATGAAAAACCTTTCTGCCTCTGCAAACTCAATGAGAGTATTTCCACGCTGGTTTCTGTTGCCGTGACCGAATTTACCTACTGGAGTTTCATTCTGTTGTTGTTGCCCTATTTTTGCATTGAAATCTCCCATAATTATCTTCAAGTGCTGCTTACCTTTATTATTTAGATGACAAATTTCCTCATAAAATTCTTCAATTTCTTCTTCAGGATGACTTGTGGTGGGTGCATAAGTTTGAATAATCTGAGCCTTGTATCTTCACGAGAGTTGGATAACGAGTCGTGCAGCTCTGTCAGAGGAACTTTCAACTTCTACAACTTTATCCTTCAGTGTCTTGTTCATTATAAATCCAACACCACTAATTCTGCCAGTATCTGCCCCACGATAATAGAAGAGATGTCCACTTTTCAGTTCAATGAGATCTCCTTTTCTCCTTACCTCACTTAGCCCGACGATGTCCCATTTGATCCTTTGTAATTCCTCTTCCAATTCAAGAAGCCTTGAATCAGAAGATAGGGAGCGTCCGTTATACGTAGCCAAGGTCAGCATCAGATGGCAGCCTAGTCCGGTCCGCCGGGGATTCTTAGCACCCTCTGCCTTCATGTTGCACTGGCCGCTGCCTTGGCCATGTACATTCCAGCTGCCGGAGACTGAGGGCCAAGATTTAAGTTGTGGAGTCATTTTGGAGGGGTTTGGCCATAACTCACCAAGCGGGTTGGTGAGTGTGGGATAGCATTTCCTCTAATTCTGATGGTATAGTTATACCACTATTGGCGGTCGTCAGAGCCCCTTTAGTGGGAACAGGATGCACCAGGAGAAGGCGGGGTTGACATTTGTCAAGGAGAGGCTGTGATGTTACGCATTACCTGACATTTCATATATTTGCTTCTAAATATCCAATTGAAAAAATTCTTTTTCCTTTTGATGACATTTATATCAAAGACTAGTTACAATCCCTTTTTCAAATAATGCATGAATTTTCCGCTAGGAGGCGTAAATGCAAATTGCAATTTTTCCAATATCTCCGCTCCTAAAAGTCCGATTTGAAAAATTCTTCCTGCGTCAAATACAACTCTTGAGATGAAATGTTTTGCATATAAATTCTCATTTTTGGTAAAGAATGATTTGGCCACTAGGTGGCATAAGTGTTTATTTTTGCTTCTGATGTATTTGCAACAAAATCTAAACTGGAAACCCGATTGAAAAAATTCTTCCGTGAACGGGTACTGCTGAGCTCGGAAAACTTTTTGGGAATACCTTCTGCTTAAAATAGTGCATAATATTTCCACCAGGGAGCATACACGTATATCTTATTTTTGTCCATATCTCTGTTTCTAGGAGTCCAATTTGAAAAATTCTTTCTTTGCTGGAGAACATTTTTGGTGCAAAATGTTTCTCATATAATTTCAAATATTTCTTAATGCATATGTGTGCCATTAGAGGGCGCAAGATCACGTTTCCCTTAACAGCAATATCTGCGGGACTAAAAACCCGATTGAAAAATATTTTCTTTCGATCAGATACTACTAACTATGAAAACTCCTTATGTGTATTTTCTTCCCAAAATAATGCACAATTTTGCCGTTAGAAGGCGCAAATATTTAATCTATTTTTCTCAATATCTGTACTTCTAAATGTCTGATTTAAAAATTCTTTTAACACCAGATACCATTTACCTTGGAACACTTTAGGTTTGTATTTGAGGAGGTTTGTGGTTCACAATTCTGCCACTAGGTGGTGTTTGTGTGCTTCCGTTTGCAGCCTATCTCTGCCTCTAAAAACCCTACTGAGAATTTTTTTTATTGTATGTCATTTCCTACAATAAAGATGGAGAGTGAATAAGATTTTTGCTACAATAAGAAGATCCTCTTAAAATAATGAACAACTTTCCCCCTACGGGTTGTAAAGGTCAAAACGTTTTTCTTGCTATCTCTGCTTTTGGGTGACACATTTGAAAAGTTCTTTTTTCTTAGTGTAGCTTTTGCTATGAAGAATACTTTTTGCCTGTTTTCAACTTTTCCATTATGCAAAATTCTTCCACTAAAAGGCATAGAGTTATATCATGTTTCCTTCTATATCTCTTCTTTTAACTGTTCGGTTTAAAAGTCTTTTAGTCTCTAATACCATCTTTCTGGTATTAAAAGAAATCTGTCTTGTTGCACGATGATATTTATTCAGCTAAAAAACGAAATTTATATATAGTTTAAAAACACATGAGCACTTTCGGTGTCACACTGACACCTTCATCAGATGTGATTTCACCATGTGGTTACATGCTGGTCTTAAGTACGTGGAGTAGATGCATCATGGGAAAGGTAATGTCAATGTCACATGATATACCAGATAAAAAAAAAAAAAAAAAAAAGGCATAATTAGCCAATGAAGATCACTTAACAGAAACAATTGCTATTGTGCTGTCCTTCCCAACAAGATTGCTCCAAGGTTCAGGTAAAACATAAGGATAATAGTCATTACAGCAACGTGTACTATAAGCCGAAATATACAGGCTTTCTGTAAATAACAAGGAATAAACAGAGTTAGGTGTGTTTATGATCTTAGCGTTGTCCCAGTCTGGGATGGAATTTCCAGCACTTATGGTTCTTGCAAAAGAGGTGCTTTGGTGATTCATTTTTAGATCATATCTGTGTTCATTTAATCTCAAATCCAAATTTCTTTTGGTAGAACCCACATAATGATTGTTTAGTTCACCAGAGACAGTGTCGAGCATAGGAATAACATACACACCCCATTTTTTCCCTTTGTCAATTTTGTCACGATCGTTGCGGATAATGGTATATAGATTGCATGATCGTATTCCAAATTGTATTTTATGACGAGAACATATGTTGGTAAGGAGGTTTACAATATGTGGATTAAAATCAACAGATCCAACATACTTTTTAGGCACTTGTTCACTAATTAAAGCAGTTGACAAAGAAAAACATACTTTATTGTGCACCCCCTTAACAACGTTGTCCGGGTAACCATGATTAGCGAGGGATGATATCCATTGTAGTTCTTGAGCTCTGGCGAAATGGCTGGAAGAATGTGAATATGCTCTTCTAAATAGGAAGTGCAGAGCAGAAATTTTATGCTGAAAAATGTGAGCAGAATTGTACGGAATTAGAGTGGATGTGGAAGTAGGTTTTCAATAAACGGCAAAAGACAGGGAATTGTCAGAAGGGTTACGAGTAATTTGAAAATCAAGATAAGGTAAGACGAAATTATTTTCAAGTTCTATCGTGAGTTTGATGGAGGGGTATTGAGCAGACATAGCGTTGACAAACTGATGTAACTGATTTATGGTATATGGCCAAATTACCAAGATGTCATCAACGTAACGGATATAGAGACTAGGTTTTTGTGGGAATTCTTGTATGACTTTATTTTCAATATGCTGTAGAAGAATTTCTGCTAAGACTGCGGATAAAGGTGAACCCATGGCTGTCCCGTCGGTTTGTTGGTAAAAAATGTTCTGAAATTTGAAAAATGGACGCTTTTTAATGAGATGAAGAGCATTTATTATGAAAGCAATATCATTGGCAGGAATGTCAGAATCAATGAGTAAAGCCTGAATAAACTGAAATGTAGCTTCCATAGGTACATTCGTGTATAATGAAACTACATCTAGGGACGCCAAAAAATAGGAATTTGGTAGTGGCTGAATTAACTTTAACCTATCAATAGCTTGTGTGGTGCTCTTTATTGAGTAGGACAAATTCACAGTAAATTTGGTGAGATAACTTGCCAAAGCTTTTTCCGAAGGTCGGGTGAAGGCAATGTAACCTGATACAAGAGGGCGAATAGGGTACCCTTCCTTGTGTAGTTTTAATCTACCAAATAAATCAGGCACATGGCAGCCGGGGGTGGATTGAAGGCTTTTGAAAAGGAGTCCGGAGGAGCTGAAGAGTTCTTAAGGCGGCTTAAAGCACTAACAGTAGCCCTGGTGGGGTCTCGTTCCACTATTACATGAGGGACACTAGAAATGGCATTGAGCATTTTTTGAATATAATCACTTTGATTTAAAATCACAACTTGACTAGTTTTATCAGCTAAAAGAATGGCAATATCTGGGTCCTTTTTCAGTTCAATCAGCTGCTGCATTTCCTCATGAAGCTGGCATTCTTCGGTGGTTTTACACCGTCGTGGATTGTGTTTGTGAAGAGACCTTGCGATTTTTATTCTTGCGAAGTTCCTATCTTCTATTGGAAGTGGATATAGAATTTTCTCAATTTGCGGAACTGTTTTGAATAAGTCCACTTTACGTTGGTTAGGGTAAGCGAACTTGTAACCTCGTTGCAAGGCTCTTATAGCTGTCATGGTCCAGTTCATGCAAATCCAATCCATTACCCACATTAGGTGATCCATGTAATGATCCTTGTTCAGAAAGGCCGATAGGATGTCTTGTTTCAAATCTGAACAGCTTATGCGTTCTACTACGAACTTCAGAATCCACCAACAATCTTAGTTTTTTTTTTTTTTTCACATGGGTGTTGATTTTACGTTGGAAATTTTTATGCTTACTTCGTTGGCTGGCAACTACAAATTTAAAACATAGCTACAGCATCAATATTATGTTGAAAATTCCTTCCCTAAATAAAATGCAACACAAATACATGCTCCCGTGATTATGTGTTTAAGAAATAACAATCCCTTTGGTCCTTCGAAAAAGTTTGAAATATTTCACCTTTCCTTACAACCTAAAATTTCCAATGTAAGCATTATTTAAAAATAATTAAATATAAATAGTATTTTATGTATTGATCGTGTGGTATATGAAAGCATTTTAAGAGTAATGTCACATACGTATGTATTTTTGAGTTTCATGGTTCTTTTTTATTCTGTAATTTGCTTCAACAATTGAACTATAGCCAAAGTAGAAAAATAAATTTTTCTCAAAATAAGTGTAGTATACTGTATAAAAGTTTATTATATATTAAACCTGGTCACATTTTCAGTGACAGTTTTGGTATTTCAGTATTTATCTGTGATTCTGAGTTTATGATTAGCTGCAGCGGACATCATTTTTAATATTCTGCATTCCGTATTAAGTTTACCCAAGCATGTAGAAAGTTGTTTGTTGTAGGTTACAGGTTGAACAGACCTATGATTTAACTATATTTTAAGTAAGAGCATTTGGATCATATGTCCTGGAAAAAAATCCCAAAGTCCTGGAAAAGTCGTGGAATGTTGTGATTGAAAAAGTGTATGAAGCATGAAGGTCACTCAGATAATGATGAAATTGTCCTCCAACCAGATAGCTCACGCGGTACAAATAAGAAAAGATAAAACCGCCAGTAGATTTCCGTGTATTTTTGTTGTTCTTGTTTTTTTGGGGGGGGGGGGGGGGAGTGTGTGTGTGTGTGTGTGTGTGTGTGTGTGTGTGGTTTTACTGTAATTATTGTTGCATGGCTGGGCTGTACATTTTTTTACCATAAATTTATTTCTTGGTTCCACTCCTCGACCTGACCAGAGTATTCATTAAATGAGATTTGAATATAACATCATTAAACACTTGGTTTGCTAAAAGATTGATTATTTCATTCTTTGCACTTTTAAAGAGACAATGATCAGTGTTCACCTTGGCACAAACATGTCTCAAATTTTCTTGGATTACATCATTAAAGTTTTATTAATCCCCAAAAATATCCATTATTTGTCATAAAAACAGCTTATCAGATGACCTCATAAAGGTCAATTTATGCTCTAATAAAAATGAAATTATGGACATAAAACTTTTCCAGTGACCAGATTGCTTGGTTTGTCATGTGCTGATGTGAAACATCTAAACATAATACTATGTTATGTGGACACTCATGAAAATCTGTACTTCCAAAAGAAGTTTGTGATTTTTTGGTTAGAAAAAATTTACGACTAAAATAATGTACACAACCACAAGTTTTTCACTAAATCTGCCATCTGCATTTTATTTTTTCATTGTTGTCCACTGTTCTCATCTCAGAGGGTTTTTTTTTTTTTTTTTTTTGAGAAATGAAGTTTATTTTTATCTAAAGGAAATTTCATATCCACAATTTTAAGTGGTCCAGAAATTGTAGCATTATCTATAAATGTAGAATTCAATTTTTTTGGGCCGCAGTGCCAGATCAGCTGTATCATACAGAGAGGATGACGAGGTCACAGAAACAAACTGTGTACTAGCATTCTGATTATTTAGTAGATCCGCCAAATCGTTTTCAATTTTTTTGTCAGTTGAAGACAAAGATTGATTCTAATTCAAAATTTATTTGTTGAATCCTGAGACACTTCACATCTTATTTTAGATGATGCAGCAATTTTTTTAAAAAATTGAAAGCTTTTCATGGCTTTCTGTTCTTGTGCTAACCATTCTGCTTTTCTGTTCTGGTCTTGTGCTCCTGATAAAAGTTTTTGGGTCATTCTTTCAAGTTTTAGTTACAGATATTACAGACATTAGCCCAGAAGAGACTTAGGCAAATATTAATATTATTTGAAAACCAGTATCAGCAGCCTGGCACAGTTTCTTACATTATCAATTTATATAAGGTGCAAAATATGTCAAGACGATTCATGAATCGTCTCCACTTTTGTGTGGCAAATCAGAGTGGAGTTGCAATGGATTGATCCATCCTAGGGGCTCTGATGGGGGGGGGTTGGGGTGTTGCAACTTTTGAGATTGGTGGCAAATGGCCTTGCTTATGGCTGGGGGACAATTCCTGGGGTCAGCGGCTTGGTGTACCCTTCCAGCAAGCTGAAGGGAGCACCAAGCTGCTGGTGATTATTAGAGCATCATCTTGACTGGAAGCACGTGGCCGGGGGCATTTGCTTATAACCACTGGGCCACTTGCGGCCTTTCATGGTGGAGTGTCTAATGCTCTGGAGCTGGTGGCATGATGTGGAGTGACCTGCCTGGGATCGATCCCACAACAATGTGCTCGGAGGGCTATAGCTCTAACCACTAGGCCTCTGGTGTCTCTCCTCTGTCTTAAGAAGATGACTGTCTTTTATGTCTATTTTTAGGATCTCTAGATTCTGTATAACTTTCAAAAAGCCCTGTGCCAATGCCAAGTCACAAGCTAGACAACGTTCTATTGTTTGAAGCTCCTAGATCAGGACACAGGAGGAGACATTTCTAGAAGGGTGGCAGAAGCATGTGAAATGTTGATCTCAAAGTCAACGCCAAAAACAATGCTCCTCTTTTTGATCTTAATTGTAACAATTCTCTATTGTGATGATTTGGATTGTTCCAGTGATAGCCAGACCCAGGGCCAGTAAGTGAAGTAAGCAAAGCATTGGTACTCCTTGTGTTGAGATGCGCCATTAGCAATGTAACTCTTGTAGAAGTTTAAAAAGCAGCTTCTGCGGGGAAAAATATTTCTATTGCTCTATTTAATCTAACTTTATTTTACAGTTGGGGAAAACAAGGAGTGGTTTAAAACCCCAAAACAGCACTCACTAATTTATCCTGCCCTGTGTTTGGCCACAGGCTATCTTGCTTGTTGCCTCTGTCAATGCATCTTCCCTCCTTTTCCCTATCTTCTTTTTATGAGGAAACGAAGAACAGTGTTTATATGTTTTGCTTGAAGCAAATCTTAGAGGTGTTAACTATACCTATACATCACTGTGTTTTTAATTATCATCAGGTTTTAACTTGTATTTTGAGCATAATCAAAGTTACGGTTCATCAACTCAGGTTTTAAATCATGGATTGATTTTATTTACATATTGTGCACCAAGGTGAGCAGCCTTCTGTTTACTGTAATGTAAAGTGGTGTTAAAATTTTGTACACGAATAAAGAGTGAAAGTGTTGTCTTTCAAGACTTCAGTATTGTCGATTTGTTCCTTTTTATAAACAGAGCGATTTTTTCAGATCTGTTAATGTGAATGGTATCTATTACCACATGACAATTTGTGTCACTATATATAATGTACTTGAAAGAAACTGAAAGACCTTATCTCAAACTTTTTTGAGGTGTAGGTGGGAAGAACCAAATGCATGTGTGCTCATGAAGTTCAAAAACGTTACATAAATTTTCTCCGACAAAAAATTCACAAAGGGTGCCCAAAGAGGGACTTTGCATTGTGGGAAAACATGCCTTGAGCTGGTGCTGGCTGGACCTTTCATCGACTCCAATCATCATTGCTCAAATTACAATATATCGGGAATTTTTACTTTTTATGTATATACTCTACCATTTCATAAAGAAAAAAGGAAAAAAAAAGTTCAGTTTGGAGCCCGGTGCGGTGATATCATTCGCACCACCCTAAAGCTGCTCCTGCTTACAAGACTTAGGGAAAAACTTGGATAATTTGAAAAACACAATGTGACCAGGGTTTTTATAAAGCCTGTTACAAACAAAATTATTACCACATTTCTACAATCGATAAAACATCCACAAATAGAAATAGCTACTTACTCCCACAAGCAGCTGAAAAGTGTGTTATGAAAATTAACAAATTATGCAGAAAATTTTTCCCATAGGTGAAGATATCAAATGCAAAGAGATTTTCAAATTGAATAATTAAGAGAAGTGATATAGTATTTAATATAATATAATTTCACGCACCCTAGCGAAAAAGCAGTGTGTTACTTAAAGAAGAAAATGGGTGCAAAATATTCTTCATAACGAAGAGTATCTCATCTAAAAGGATTTTTCTAAGGGTTATTTAGAATAAAAAAAAGTCTTTCACGTTGATATATATGCTGACGCTCCCTGGTGGCAGAATTTTCAATAATAAACCAGTAGGAAATTTGCAAAAACTGTTCTTCATAGCAAAAACTTTGCTAAGGAAAACTAATTTTTTAGATGTCTTTTTGGAAGAGATATTGCAAAAGAAAAATGTTTCAACGTTCACATATGCCCTAGGGAAAAAGCTGTGCATTATTTAAAAAGGATAATATTTCCAATATTCACTGTAGCATTAAAAAAAGGAAAATCTTCAATAGTATTCTCATAAATGGAGATGCAGTTGTGCTCACTAAAACCACCTAGCACCAGAAATGAACTGTGTACAAAGAACAACACACATGCAATATGTTTTATAAGGTGAATAGTATCCGGTGTCAAAATAATCTTTTAAATTGGACTTTTAGGAGCAGAGGTATAAGGAAAAATGGAATGAATGTTTGCACCCCCTAGCAGAAAGGTTGTGTATTATTTTGGTCAGGAAATATGAATCAAATGTTTTCATAGTTAGTCATACCTGACCGAAAACAATTTTTTTATTAAGTTTTTAGATCCGTAGATATTGCTAAAAATATACTGTAAACAGAAAAGTAACTTATGCCTTCTAATGGCAAACCTGTGCTTTAAGAAAAATTTAAAGCTTTATACAAAACATTCTGCATGATGTTCAACAAAGAAAGAATTTTTCAAATTGGACAGTTAGAAGCACTGATATCAAGAAAAATAAGATATATTCCTGTCACCTGGCAGAAAAATTGTGCATTTTTTAAACAGAAAATATGCACAAAAGTTTATTCCATGGTGAGCAGTATCTGACCTCAAAGGAACTTTTTCAATTGAGATTTTAGAAGTATAGAAATTTCTGCAAATTCATTGGAAATAAATGTACACTTACTCCCTCTAATAGCAAAACAGTTCTTCACCAAAATTAGGAACTATATGTAGAACGGCTCACATCAGAAACTCTATCCAAAATAAAAAATGTTTCTCAAATTGGACGTTTAGAAGCAGAGATATGGGTGAAATCGCAATGTACCTTTATGCCAAAAGCAGAATAAACTGTGCATTAGTTGGAAAAGAAATGCTACTCCAAATAGTTTTCATAATAAATGATATTGAATGGAGAAAATATTTTTTCAATGAGATATTCAAAAGCAAAGCTGTGGAATAAAATTTTTAATTCTGCAGCACTGCTCTGGTAGTGCAGTGGTGTAAGCACTGGCTGCTGAGTATTCATCCGAGATGGGTTTGCATTTGGATCCTGGGGGCATGGGTGTTGTGTTTGTGTTACGGCAGTGGCTCTCTATCATCCCTGGAACCAACGGCCCTAAATTAGGGATGGGCGACTGTTTATAGCCCATCAAGTTGCCCATAGTGGTAATTAAATCCACAAACAAACAAATTCCATAGTAACTTCATTTACGCTCTCTAGCAGCAAAGTTATGCATTTCTAAAGCAACGATCATCATTTTCACTTTCAAGCTTTCCAGCGCAAAAAATAATTTTTCAGATTGGATTGATATTTGGAGACGTATGGTGTCCACAAACAAACAGGTGAACAAAGTGATTCTCTGACCATGTACTTTTTTTACAAAATGCAGTAAGATAATTTATTTTCACAAGTGTTTGCTGGTTTTACATGTTTTTTCCTTACATTTTAGTAAACATTTTTATATACTAGCTACTGTGTTTTTTGCTTATATGTGTTTTTCATAAAGATGTATATTTTTACTTTCAATAAAAAACTTAAAAAAATTATAAATGTTTTAATTTTTACTAAAATTCTCACATTTTGCTAGCTAACAATCAATTATTTTCTCTCTTTCTGTGGTTAAAATGTTATGGTGTTGCCCACAAAATATGTTAAATTATGTTTTTAGGAGAAATGAGAGGAGGAAATACACCATCCCGTAGCAACATTGCCCATAGAATTCCAGGGGAAAGAAATCTTAAAGTTAAGATTTCTTTCCTAATGATGACATTGAATACATGTCTTTCTTTTTGGTAACACAGAAATATTAAGTTGTCAGAACAGCTTCTTTATTTATATTTTTTGTTTCATATATTATCATTGACAATGGGTGATATTTTTATTGGGATAATGGAACCTAGCAGTATTGCATTCACTATTGGTCAATATGTTTCTGAGAGCTGTGATGGAAATAAAGTACAATTCACATCTAAGAAAGATCTGTAATTACTTTTACAGCAAGCAGAAATGCATTGAGATGATATTACATGACATGTTACAGCAATTTTCTTTCTTCACAAAGGAAAGTTTCTGAAGAGAATTTCTTGACATCAGAAAAAAAGACTGGCTTATTTAACTATAAAAGATGCAAACTATAGTCAGGACTGACAAGATATGATCATCAACCATTCTCAGTTGACTGCTGGATGAAGGTTTCTACAAGTCTGTTCGACAACTTTCTGTCTTCAGCAATTCTCTCCCATTTAAAATTTCATCCACCCATCTCCTACATGGTTTTCCTTTTGGGTCTTTTCCAGTCCCTTGTTATCCCGTCTAGAATTTTCAGTTGGCCGACTGTGGTCAGTTCTAGCAATATATTCAGCTCATTGCCACTTGATGGTCTTTCCTTTGATCATAACGTCATGCACTCTTGTCATTTTCATGATCCATGAGTTCTTTCTCCTGTCTTTTTTAGTTTCACCAAGCATGCATCTCTTCATGATTCTTTGAGGTGTCTCCATGTCTCTGATCTCTAAGCAAAAACTGGAAGAATGCATTGATTCAACAACACTTTCTTTAAAGACATTTGGTAATATCCATTGATTCATTCAACACTTTCTTTTAAGACATATGGTAAAATGCTCTTGAAAATTTACCATTTCTTCCAAATGCATTCCTGCCAAGTTTTATACATCTATTAATATCTTCTTTAATGTGGCCCTCTCTTGATATCTGTTGTCAGCAAGAATTGTAACCTACTGGTCATGCTGCCAGACTACATTACTGTAAGTGGTTTAAGGCCTTTATTTGTAATCATATACAAGTATTCAAAAGAAACATTTCACATTTTACAGATGCATATCATGAATGTCCATTGCATTAAAAGAAAATTGGCATTTGATGAGCTTTCTTGTGATGCAGATTATTGGGCCAATGTTCTTTGAGGATACTATGATAGCGGGATGTTGTTAAGAAATTTTGTTGCAGTTTGTTAGTCCACTGTTGGATTGCTGTACAACGTGGTTGATTGTGGCATTGAGATAATTTTGTGGAGAATAGTTGATTTCACAAGGCTTGTGTCCTCCCCCCCTAAGCCTCTTAGCTTATCCCCATCAGATTTATTTCTGTGGGGTCATTTCAAAGATAATGTCTAGAACAATTATCCTCAAACCACAGATGACCTAAAAATGAACATCTTGGCATCCACTGCCAGCATAAAGCAAAAAACTCTGTTGGGTAGCACAGATTATGGTGAATTAAGTGAATGCTTGCACCTGGGATAATGGTGGTTACTTCCAGCACCTTTTCTGAATGGTACAGGTTCTGTTGAATTATATACTGTACATATTTTGCAGATTCTATTTCTGTGTTATGATAATACTGTATTATGAAATGAAACTTATGTTACATTTTGAAATGAACTCCCTGTAGTTACCAGGCTTGATATTTTTACTGAAGTTTGTCTCTTTTGTTACCGGAATCACTGCTTTGGTCAGTATGCTGACTAGGTGTATTCTTTTGTCAACTTTTGTGTATACATGGATATGTTAAACAGTTTGAGTGTAACAGCACATTTGCTGTGTCGGTGGTAAACAATGCTGATAAAGGGAAAAAAAATCTTTAGAAAGTCATCTTATTCTTCTGCCTTGAAAAAAGTATGAACCGTGTTTATTATATATGTGCTGCATTCAAAAATACATCAATTTTTAAGTCTCAGTTTTCATAAAGTAAAATGTGTGTGTGTTCTGAACAACAGTCCAGTAATTGACCATCTTTTGTTGTAGAATTTCTCTTTATGTGTTAACACTGCAAATTCCATATGCCGCCCCGGTGGTGCAGTGGTCTAAGCGATGGCCTCTGATCATTCGTCTGAAAGGGGTCCAGGTTCGAATCCTGGTGAGGCATGGATGTTGTGTTTGTCTTACGGCAGTGGCTCCTTCCCTTACCTGGAACCAGTGCCCCTAAATTAGGGATGGACAACTGCTTATAGTCCATTGAGTTGCTCACGATGGTCGTTAAACCTCCGATAAAAAAAATAAAAAAATGCTGTGACAGATTACTTTTCAGTCGGTAGCTAATAAAATACTTCCCAAAACGAAAGTTATAGTTCTTATTCTCATATTATAGGAGCAGAATATCTTTCTACTGGTTTAGTGAAAGGTGCTTCTTTCACCAGTGACCTTATTCACAAAGGAGCCATTAAAGTAAGAGAAAGATTACATCCTGAAGAAAAGCCAGTAGCTGTGGACCCCAGAGTTCGGGAAGGATTAAAGTTAGTCCGTGATGCTTCTGGTGCTGCACTCAAAGCAAGTGGATTTTTGGGTATGCATTTCATTATTATGTAACTGTTATATCCAGAGTTTAATTTTAAGAATTTTTGCTGTTTTTTGAATCTACTGTTTTTGTTGTATAAAGTGGGAAGAGAAAACAGTACTTTTATTATTACATTCTAAGTTGTGCTTACTATAATGGAATTCCAATTTTAAATGCCTGCCAATGTTATGTTAATTCTTTTTAAATCCTGATTTTCAGTTCTTCTCTCTCTCTCTCTCTCTGTCTCTGGGTGCTCTGTGGTAACAATGGCACACACAACAGCAACTAGTGTCTCTCTCTGTGAATCTTGGAGAGGTGCCAGCTAGTTCTGTGTGACATTGGCAAAAAGACCCCAACTCACTGGGTTTTGTTCCAGAATCCTTAGGTTGAGTGACCAACTGGAATCCCACACTGATGTACTTACCTGATTAAAGACAAAAAGAAATATTAAAAATGACTCAAGTGTGGGATATGGTGGACCTACCACACTTGAGAAGGATGGTCCACCATGGAATCAACCTGGACTTTGAAAACGGCGTATGAGAAAGAGATCTCAGCTGAGTGAATGTATGATTGGTGTATGGAATACTAGAGGTATAAATGGCAAGATGAATGAGGTGATTAAGGAGATGAATAAGTATAGATTGGATGTGCTGTGTGTAAGTGAAACCAAAAAAGAAGGACATTGGGGTAGAAGAAGTGAATGGTACGGTGAGTGTGTGGTCTGGAGTATTGGATAATGTGAGAGGATAAGCTGGTGTAGGTGTGATTTTAAGTGAAAAGATGAAGAACAACTTGATTCACTATAGGTTGTGTAAGTGAGAGAATTCTCTGGATTCGTTTGAAAGTGAAACTTCAGGAAATTGTAATTGATGTAGTGTATGCTCCTTGTGACTCAGAACCTTCTGATAAAAAGGAAGATTTCTGGAATGAGCTAAAAGCTGTTTTGAGCCAGTTTGGTGTTAAAGAAAAAGTTATAATAGCAGGGGATTTCAATGCTAGAGTAGGTGTGCAGAATGCAATTTCTGACAATGTTCTGGGTAAGTTTAATGATCCTTGTGTGAATAATAATGGTGAAAGATTAATTGAACTCTGCATTGAGAATGGTTTGTGTATCTAATACATTTTACAACCACAAATATATCCACACACATACTTGGGAAAATTGTACTCTTGGTCAAAAGAGTGTAATAATAGATTTTGTTGTTTACGATCAGCATCTGAAACACTTAGTTGTTGACACCCGTGTGATGAGAGGTGCGGATGTTGGTTCTGATCATTACTTTGTAGTGTCACAAGTGAAACTTAATGTTGTTTGGAGGAATAGGAAGAGACCCAGGATAGAAAGAATAAAGGTTGATGGGCTCCTTGAAGATCGTCAGCATTTTGTTCTTGTTGAATCAGATGTTTCCATGCATACGGTAGTTCTATAGGGCTGTTAGTGTTGCAATTATAATTCCTTGTTTTTCTTATTACAACAGCTTCGGATGTTAATATCTGCGCATGTGTGCTATGTGATGTTAGCTACAATATATGGATAACAAATGCACCCCTGACTGGGTCAATGCCAAACTAATAACATCACATAGAACACATGCGCAGATATTAACATCCCAGGCTGTTGTAATAAAAACAACAACAAGGAATTATAATTGTAACACTAACAGCCCTATAGAACTGCCATACGCATGGAAACATCTGATTCAACAAGAACAAAGAAAAGAGGAGTGAAGAAAAAATAAACCAAGAAAAATTGAAAACAAAAGCATGATGAACATCACGGACAATAGAGCTCTACAATGAAGAAGGATGACACATGAAGACACGTGAAAACACAAGATAACAAGGCTTCTACAAGGATGTACAATAAAAGTTGTGCACTAATAACGCAAGACTAACTGACGTGGCATGGCGATGAGAATGGGAGGGATATGCATCTCGGTTTGACAGTTCAACATCTGACGTCGCAATCGACGGAAGTAGTGAATCCCACAGATGATGACTGTAAGAAAACAGTTGAAACTGGTATGGTATGGCTGCACTGAAGTGATTGTTCATTTGAGGCCTCCTTTTACACTTTTTAGCAAGGGTATTTCCTGTTTTAACCCTTTTCATTAATTGATAGACTTAATGTCTATACCTTTCAATATGGTCATTGACTCATTCAAAATCTTGAATATTTCTTTTTTCTATATCATCCAAATTCTTTTAATGATTCTTTTCATCATTCATAGTCTTAATTCAAATAGTTTTATTATATTTTAATTACTTGAAGTGACAACAACGGCAAATTTTCAATGTGATACTTCGTGCGCACTTGGATGGCCACAACCATTGACTGAACAATAGCGAGTGGGAATATCGACCTATGCTGAAGAAAGGTAAGAAGAACAACAAAAAAACTATGTTTAATTTGTAGTAAATATGTTCAATAATTACATATAGTTCTCAAAATACAATGAATAATGCTCCCGGGTAGCTAATGCTATAAATTAATGATACACTATTAAAAATCACCAATCACTTACCCTAAAGATCATAGTAATTTCCATCCACAAAACACTTCAAGCACGTCAATTATCGTAATGTTGTTGGCTTTCAAAGGTTTACAGACACCTTGCTTACGATTCCTTCTTCCTGGGATGAAACATAGTATTTTTTAAAAAATTTTTTATTTGCTAAACAAACAACGCTGGTTTTTTTTAGCCATATGAGATGTAACCATAGCTCGTCAATTCCATAAAAACCACACAAGCATACTACTCATTCATCATCATTGTCAACCATTATCAATCCACTGCTAGACGAAGGTCTCCCCAAGTTTCCTCCACAACGGTCTGTCTTGTGCCAGTCTCCTCCATGTCACTCCCGCATACTTTCGAATTTCATCCACCCATCTCCCATGTGGTCTTCTTCTGGGTCTTTTCCTGTCCCTTGGAATCCAATCTAAAATTTCGGCTGTCCATCTATGATCTGTCCTTCTGGCAGTATGTCCAGCCCATTGCCACTTCAAGGATTTAACTCTGATCATGATGTCTTCCACTCTTGTCATTTTTCGGATTCACGAGTTCCTCTTCTTATCTCTCCTGGTTACACCAAGCATGCACCTCTCCATGCTGCTTTGAGTTGTCTGCAGCCATTGTATGTCTCTTTTAGTTAAGGTCCACGTCTCTGCACCATACGTAAGCACTGGAAGGATGCATTTATCAAACACTTTTCTTTTAAGACATACTGGCATATTGCTCTTGAAAATTATGCTGTTTCTTCCAAAAGCTCTCCAGGCAAGTTTTGTACGCCGATTAATTTCTTCATCAATGTGACCCTCACTTGATATCTGCTGTCCAAGATAAACATACGTGTCTGTTATCTCCAGCTTTTCTCCATCAATCGATAAATCTTCATTTTGTGTAAAAGCATTGAACATCACTTTTGTCTTCTGAAAGTTCATTTTTAATTCGACTTCTTTACTCTTGTCAGCAAGTTTTTGGATCATACTCTGCAGCTCTGATGGTGTAGTTGCAAAAATGACTATGTCATCAGCAAAATGAAGGTGGGTTAGATAATCTCCTTTAATCTTTATCCCTTTGTTTTCCCAGTTCAGTGATTGAAAGACATTTTCCAATGTGGCATTAAAGAGCTTCGGAGATATGGTGTCACCTTGTCTTACTCCTTTTCCAATTTTTATGTGTGCTGTATTTTCAAACAGCCGAATCTTTGCACTTGCATTTTCATAGATGTTATTAATAATATTAATGTATGCATCTTCAATGCCGCAGGATTTCAGAGCCATTGTAACTGCTGATGGTTTCACTGAATCAAAGGCTTTTTCATAATCGATAAAAGCCATGCACAATGGAAGTTCATATTCCCTCGCTCTTTCAATTATTTCTCTCAGTACGTGGATATGATCTATTGTGCTGTAGCCACTCCAGAATCCAGCTTGTTCTCTCGGTTGAGCCATGTCCAGTGTTACCTTCAAACGGTGTGAAAGAACTTTAGTGAAGATTTTATAAACCACTGATAGGAGGCTGATAGGTCTGTAGTTCCTTTTTTATGTAGCAGGATCATTATAGCGTTGTTCCAATCCTCAGGAATCTTCCCTTCATTAAGGCATCGAGTGAAAATTTGGGCGAGTACTGTTTCGATTTCTCCACTTGCTTCTTGTATGATGTCTACAGTAATTCCATCTTCTCCTGGAGCTTTTCCCCGCTTCATGTTCTTGATTGCATGTGCAACTTCTACTGGGAGGACTGGAAGAACTCTGGTACCTTCCATGATAATTGGGGTACATGCATCATCCGTTTCATATAACTTGGAGTAGAAATCTTTCACTCTTGTCAAAATTTCGCCTCTATTTCTTGTTACAGAACCAGAACCATCTTCTTTTCTCAGTGCTATAATCTGTTTTCTTCCCTTACTGAGATGTCCCTTTGCTATCTTTAGGCTTTGGTTGTTTTCAATTGCTTTCCTCACTAGTTCACAGTTGAATTTCCTTATGTCTTCAGTGATAGTTTTTCGTACTGTCTTGCATAGCTCTATGTATTCCACTTTGGAAGTCACATCTTCTTTAGTTGTCCTTATGTCTCTTCTTTTTTGCATCAACATTTTGGTTTTTCCTGATAATTTGTTTACATGCAACTTGTTCTTAGACCCAGCTAATTTTGTTGCTGTTTCCATAAGAGCTTTGGTTACTTTTCTGTTAACTTCAAAAATATCCACTTCTTCTGATGTTAGGCCTTCTAAAGCAGAGAATCTGTTCTTCAGTTCCAACTTGAAGGTATTATGGTGTTTTTTAAGGTTGGTTATGTCAATACATTTTGTTTGTCTTATGAGCTTGCCATGTTCCAGTTTGGTGTTGAGGTGCATCTTACATCTCACCAATCTATGGTCACTACCTGTGTTGAACTTGTTTAGCACACTGCAGTCTTCTATGACGACTTTTTTGTTACACATAGTAAAATCAATTTCCCTTGTCGTCCCATTTGGATGTCTCCATGTCCATTTCCTGTGCGGCCTTTTTTTGAAAAAGGAGTTCAAGATGAAAAACCCTTCTGCTTCTGCAAACTCAACGAAAGTATTTCCATGCTGGTTTCTGTTGCCATGACCGAATTTACCTACTGAAGTTTCATTCTGTTGCCGTTGCCCTATTTTTGCATTGAAATCTCCCATAATTATCTTCAAGTGCTGCTTACCTTTATTATTTAGATGACGAATTTCCTCATAAAATTCTTCAATTTCTTCTTCAGGATGACTTGTGGTGGGTGCATAAGTTTGAATAATCTGAGCCTGGTATCTTCTCGAGAGTTGGATAATGAGTCGTGCAGCTCTGTCAGAGGAACTTTCAACTTCTACAACTTTATCCTTCAGTTTTTTGTTTATTATCAATCCAACACCACTAGCTCTGCCAGTATCTGTCCCACGATAGTAGAAGAGATGTCCACTTTTCAGTTCAATGAGATCTTCTCCTTTTCTCCTTACCTCACTTAGCCCGACGATGTCCCACTTGATCCTTTGTAGTTCCTCTTCCAATTCAAGAAGCCTTGAATCAGAAGATAGGGAGCGTCCATTATACGTAGCCAAGGTCTGCATGAGATGGCAGCCTAGTCCGGTCCTCCGGTGATTCTTAGCACCCTCTGCCTTCATGTTGCACTGGCCGCTACCTTGGGCAGGTACATTCCAGCTGCAGGAGACTGAGGGCCAAGATTTAAGTTGTGGAGTCATTTTGGAGGGGTTTGGCCATAACTCACCACACTAGCCAAGCGGGTTGGTGAGTGTGGGATAGCATTTCCTCTAATCCCGATGGTATAGTTATACCGCTATTGGCGGTCGTCAGAGCCCCTTTAGTGGGAACAGGATGCACCACGAGAAGGCGTTTTATACATACTCATTCATACATTCAATTAAAAAACTATGTACATATTTACTCTACATTACATTCCCAGGTGGTTAAACCTTTGTCAACTGTGATTAACAAAATGCTCCATCCGTTTCAAAACCCGTGCTAATCCTACTACAAGTCTCACCCTCATTCTGCCCCTCACACACAATCCTCTAGCGCTTTCAACAGGCTACTGTCATTCTCAGGAGGCTGGTGTGTCTCACCCGCCCACCACAGCTCAAGTGAGCAGAGCCATCGAGGCACGGGCTCCAGTCGTAATCTCTGAATCTTTGTGTCACTGGCGCCATCTATTGTCATTGCTGCTCTCTTTTCTTTTTTTTTTTTCTAAGCTATTGTTCAATTTTTATTAAGGCCTTTCATTGTTCGTTTAAGTTGCTAGGCTCATTAATGTTGCATACTCTTGATCTGTTTTTTTCAATTAACACCGACTCTGCAATTCTCAACTGCCTTTCGTTTTTACAGCTCTTAATAATTTTAATATCCTCAAACCTTGGACATTGTTGATTTTCCATTCAGTATTGGGTTTAATACCTTAAAAGTGCAAATATAATAAGCTATAAATTAATGTGTGAAACAGTAAATGGCACTACAACAAAACTGTTGTATAAACTTTAACGATTTCCCAAATCTTCTCCATGTGTAGATGCTACTGGCACAAATTGTAAAATGTTTTCAACTAGGATCGTTTTGTCATTTTCTTCCGCAAATATTACACAAATAGATACTTGCTCTTGTGAGGAAATGTCTGTGGTTTCATCAGCTATTACTGAAAAGCATTTGCTTGCATTCATCTTTTCCCTGATCTTTTTCAAAATTATTTCATTGCAAGAGTTTGTAATTTCATTCTGTATTTTGGGTGTGGTTGCACAGGCCACACAGGCGAATGAAGGACTGTCGCACTGTATCATAGACTCCTAGTATGGTGTTGATCTTTTCCACAGCAACAGCGTTTCACATGACAAGATCTTCCTGGGAGTCCACAGTGTCTCGTACACCAATGTTTTCATGTGCCCCCAGAGGAAGTCCAGTGGATTAAGGTCTGAGGAGCTTGGAGGCCAAGCCACAGGTCCACCGTGTCCAATCCACCGCCCGGGATATGTCACATTTAGGAAGTATCGGACCTCGGTGGCAAAGTATGCTGGGGCCCCATCATGCATAAACCACATGCCCCTCCATGTGGTGAGTGGAACATCCTGCAACAGACCGGGAAGCACTTGCTCCAAGATCACACGCTATGCTGCGCCGGTCAGACGTATATGTTAATTACCATCTGATGTTTGCACTATAACATCGCTGAACGGGTTCGGCTGCATTTTTAAATGTTTGCTCCTCATTATCTATACACGTGTTGAGGTCACCTGATTCGCACCTTGTGCTTCTCATGCACTGGTTGGAACTCCTTGTGTCTGCTGGATGTTTTTCGAACGTGCTCTTTTCTGGCACTAGGAGTGAAATGTGGCCTGAGGTTCCATTGCAAATAATGTTCGTCTTGATGTGTACTATCACCCCTCTTGTTTTGATGAAGGAGTTTACAATCACCCTGTATTGGTCAAGAATCTAGCAAAAGAATTTGGGTATCAGGTTGGTACAGGTAGCCTAATTAAAAAATATAACCCAAATAATTCAGGTGGAATCACAATTGAACAGCAGCAATGTTATAAAATATTGTCAAAAACTTCCACAAATCAACTACATAACTAACACATTTAAAAATATTTGCAAAAATGCTAACATACAGGCTACAGATACTGTACAAGATATACAGAGTTAATACTATTTTTGAATAATAAATATTCTTCTTCTAAATCTTCTGTTTCACACATTATAATTCTAATGTTTTGACCAAGGAAGACAATGTGTGATCTATTACTTCTAGGACACTTTCTAGAAGTAATAGATCACACACTACCTTCTCTAGTCAAAACATTAGAATAATTATAACGTGTGAAAAAGAAGATTTAGAAGAATAGTATTTATGATTTGAAAATAGTATTTACAATTACTGCAAAATGCAGCAGCAAGCTTCATTTCAGCTTGAGCTATATCTGAGCCGCCCCGGTGGCGCAGTGGTCTAAGCGATGGTCTCTGATCATTCGTCCGTAAGGGGTCCTGGTTCGAATCCCGGTGAGGCATGGATGGTGTGTTTGTCTTACGGCACTGGCTCTCACCCTTCCCTGTAACCAGTGACCCGAAATTAGGGACAGGCGACTGCTTATAGCCCATTGAGTTGCTCACGGTGGTCGTTAAACCTCCAATCAAGAAAGAAGACAAGAAGAAGAGCTATATCTGAGATATACAGAGTTGTTTAATGGAAAATTATAGTGTACCCAATATACTAAAAACAAGAAAGATGACACCAAATTTTCAGTTGTAGCGAGCACGTCTTTTGAAATCGTTCTGACACGAATCAAATTTATCAAAGCTATTTAAAGTCAATGGAACCGGTTAGGAAAACAATGAACCAGTTTCTACAATCCATGATGAAACATCCAAAAATAGAAACATCTACTTAGTTCCACCAGTGATAAAAAGTATGTTATGAAAATTAACAAATGGCGCACAGAAAGTTTCTTATAGCACAAGGAGGGTATGAGAGATAATGAGATTTTCAAATGGAACAGTTAAAAGGAGAAATATAGAAGTAAACATAGTCTACGTCTGCTAGCGGAAGAATTTTGCATAATGGAAAAGTTGAAAATTGGTGAAAAATATTCTTTATGGAAAAAGCTATGCTAAGGAAAAAGAACATTTCAAATACGTCTCCCGGAAGCAGATATAGCAAAAAAAAAAAAAGTTTTCGACCTTTACACCCCCTAGCAAGAAATCTGTGCATTATTTAAAGAGGATAATGTTCCACATCTCTATTGTAGCGAATGGCATACTGTAAAGAAGAAATTTCTCAATAGTGTTTTTAGAAGCAGCGATACAACTGCAAACTGAAGTACACAAACACCACCTACTGACAAAACTGCAAACTATAAAATTCCTTATATATACTGACGGAAAAAAAAAATCCCAACACCAAGAAGGGGTTGTGTTAGATAAACGACAGTTGGTAGGCAGTAAGAGTACATCTGTAAGATGACGTCTATGCAAATTTCGCGCTCGGCGCATACGTGTGCCGCTAGTAGCGCCCCTCGGAACATGCAAAGCAGGTTTTCTGTAAATACGCGCTGTAACGTTTGTGAGCGTTAGTTATCGTTGAGATTCGACGTAGGGTGTTGATGTTAGTCAAGAATGCCTTTAAGAAGACGAAGAAGCCATTATCAACAGCTCACGGAGTTTGAACGAGGTCACGTAATAAGGCTACGAGAAGGTGGATTTTCTTTCCGCAATATTGCAGAACGACTTGGCAGGAATGTAGCCACTGTGCATGATTGTTGGCAGCGGTGGTCAAGGGAAGGTACTGCCTCAAGAAGACCGGGTTCTGGCCAGCCACGTTGCAATACTGAGAAGGAAGACCGCCGTGTACGGCGTATAGCCGTGGCGCATCGTACCGCGTCTGTGGCAGCAATTCGAGCTGCAGTTGCCACCACAGTGACACAACGAACTGTTACAAATCAGTTACCTGAAGGACAGCTCCGAGCCAGACGCCCTATAGCGTGTATTCCACTTACTCCAAACCACTGTCGTTTGTGAAGTCAGTGGTGTCAAGCTAGAGCTCATTGGAGGACGGAGTGGAGATCTGTTGTGTTTTCTGATGAAAGCCTGTTCTGCCTGGGTGCCAGTGATGGCCGTGTGTTTGGTAGAAGGAGGCCAGGTGAGCGCCTGCAACCAACCTGTCTGCGGCCGAGACACACTGGACCTACACCTGGAGTTATGATCTGGGGAGTAATTTCCTATGACAGCAGGAGCACTCTCGTTGTTATCCCACACACCCTGACGGCACAGTTGTACGTCGGTCTGGTGATTCAACCTGTTGTGCTGCCATTCATGAACAGCATTCCAGGGGGTGTTTCCCAACAGGATAACGCTCGCCCGCATACTGCTGTTGTAACCCAACATGCTCTACAGAGTGTCAACATGTTGCCGTGGCCTGCTAGATCACCAGATCTTTCACCAATCGAGCACGTATGGGACATCATTGGACGACAACTCCAGCATCAACCCCAACCAGCATTAACCGTCCCTGTATTGGCCGACCAAGTGCAACAGGCATGGAACTCCATCCCACAAACTGACATCCAGCACCTGTACGACACAATGCATTAACGTTTGCGTGCTTGCATTCAACATTCTGGGGGTTACACCAGTTATTAATGTACCAGCATTTCACATTTAAAATGGCTCTTCTCGCGCTTACAATAAGCTGTGATCTTGAAACCTGAATCGATTAAATATGTTACCTATACAAATGTATTGCCGCCATTTCATTCCTCTACATCTATTTTTTCCTGGTGTTGGGATATTTTTCTCCGTCAGTGTATTAACCAGAAGTGTTCTACAAGGTAAATGGTAAGCGGTGTTGAAAGAATATTTTAAATTGCACATGTAGAAGAAGAGATATTGAGAAAAACAGATGAAGCTTTCGCCCCCCCAGTGGCGAAATTGTGCATTATTTTGGGAAGAAAATGCGCACACAGAGTTTTCATGTTAGTAGTATCTGAGCGAAGAAAGTGGTTTTTAGTCCCGCAGATATTGCTGTAAACAGAAACATAAATCTCTCAAATCTCCTCTGGTGGCAGATTTGTGTGGTAAAAGAATTTGAAATTATAAATTATAAATTATATGAAAAACATTTCATAGTAAAAACGCTTTCCAACAAAAAAAAAAAAAAGAAAAAAAATTCAAATAGGACTCTTAGAAGCTGAGATATCGACAAAAATAAGATATACATCTACACCTCCTGGCGGGAAAACCATGAATTACTTTAAGAAGAAATTATTCTCAAAAGGTTTTTCGATGTGAACGGTATCATTCCGCGAAATAATTTTTCAAACGAGTTTTCAGGAGCTCAGATTTTGCTGCAAATACATCAGAAGCAGAGATAAACACTTACACCCCCTGGTGGACAAACCATTCTTTACAAAATATTAGAAATTATATGCAAAATATTTCCCATCAGGAGCTGTATGCGATACAGGAAGAATTTTCCAAATCAGAGTTTTAGAAGCAGAGATATAAGAGGGAAATGCAATTTACCTTAACGCCATCTAGCGGAAAGTCTATGAATTACTTGAAAATTTTGAAATTATATGAAAACATTTTGCAGTGGGAACACTATCCAACAAAGAAGGAATTTTTCAAATCTGACTTTAGAAAAGATATTGACAAAAATAAGATGTGCATCTACGCCCCTGGCAGAGAAAGCCAGGCATTATTTTAAGAAGAAAATATTCTAAAAAGGTTTATCGATGTAAGTGGTATCGGTCCGTGAGCAAATTTGTTCAGTCAATATTTTAGAAGCTCAGATTTTTCTGCAAATGCATCAGAAGCAGAAATTAACACTTACGTCCCCTGGTGGCCAAACTATTTATTCTTTACCAAAAATTAAAAATTATATGCAAAACATTTCTCATCAGGAGCTGTATCCACTGAAGAAAGAATTTTTTAAATCGAAGTTTTAGGAGCAGAGATATCTATAAAAACGTGATTTACTTTTACATCCCCCAAGTGCAAAATTTATGCATAACTTGAAAAAGGCTATACTTCACATAGTCTGACAAATAGAATCGAAAGGTAAAATAATTTGTTCAATCAAATGTTTAGAAGCAAATATATAGAATAAAATGTATTTTGAATTCACTATCATCTGCATTTACACCCTCTAGTGGTAAAATTGTGCATCATAAAAAAAAAAAAAAAAAAAAAAAACGAAATAAAGGATAATGTATCATATCATGTAAAAAAACAAAAACAAAATGTGGACACCATATCTCTGTAAACTGGTAGTTGCAGAGATATGGTGTTCACAGGCGGACACACGGATGGACAGACAGACGCATGGAGAGATGGATGGACAGACAAACTGGTGACATAAGCACTATCTTTTTTACAAAAGACATGCTTAAAAAGCAGGAGCATATAAATTACCAATTTTATCAAATCAACTTATATGAAAAAATTCCACACAGGGAGTATGAAATGAAAAATAAGATTATTTGAGCATCTCCAAGACTAGAATAATAAAGGGAATAATATAGATTTAATCCAGTGCCATACAAAACACAAATGTTTTCTTGATTGGAAAAATATTCAGCTAATTTCCGAATAGCATAAATAACAGGAAATCATTACCACAAAATCAGTATGTGTAAAAACAACAACAAAAGAATTGGATTGTAGTAACAATACTCCACTTGAACTCTCAGAAACATTGATAAATTTTAAGAAAAAATAGAAATACATAAAAAAAATAGGAAAAGAATAAAAAATATTAAACCTTCAAATCACATAGATGCAGCATATATTATAACTTATGTTATAATATCAGTCAATATTATGTGGTACAACGATTAGGTTCAATTGATATAGGTCAATGAACTACACCATATAACTTCTGTTCATCACGTATCTGTAAGAATAATAAATAGACTTGCACGTGCATTATGCACCGTGCTGATCATAAGCAATGTAAAGCAACATAACCCATGTAATCCATTGCTTTATTGGTCGTAAGCAGCAAAGTAAAGCAATGGATCATCAATATAATCCATTGCTTTGCTTACAACTAGCATGGCACATAATACACATGTAAGTCTATTATTCTTACAGATATGTGATGAACAGAAGTTATATGGTGTAGTTCATCGACCTATATCAATTGAACTTTCAAATCACATCCAAAAAATGGTAATGGAAAGCCAAGTAAACAATAGGAAACAGAAGACAGAATGATATATACAAACACCTTCTGATGAAGCTAAAGCTCATAACGTGAACTGAGTAGAATAGCTGAGGTTGTCCACAAAAGTAGATGGACGAAGTGCATCTGGACTGGTGGGAGATGACATGCATATAACAAAACCTGGTCAAACGTTCTAGGAAGGAAACACTTTTAGCACCGTTTAATGTTTGGTTTTGCAGCTATTTCAACTTTTTTAACAGTTTTTAATCTACTGCTGGCCACCCAAAATGCAACACCAAGAAGGACACAAGATAGCAAAGCCAGATTTACTGGACACATAACAACAGATACAAAGATGTTACAGGCCCATGCGACTTGCAGAAAACGCAGACATCAATAGTTCATAAATAAATACATCACTCTTTCCACGTTCCAGAAACACACAGCAACCGAAAAATTGTTTTTCAGCCGCCGCTGTGGAATCGAACCAACAGAACTCTCGGTATCGCGCCGAGTGCGTTACCTTTACGCCACAGGGGCCAACAATCCACGTAAGGTGCTATGTGTGTTCTGGAACGTGGAAAGAGCGATGTACTTATTTGTTAACTGTCGCCACGTATTTGGAATATTTTCATCAATAGTTCATGTGGCCTCCATGGCTGGCAATAACGGCTGCTACATGCCACAGCATCGAACGAAAGAGGCTTTGGGGTATGTCGATCCAAGCCGCTTCCACACGTCGCCACAGTTCATGAAGCGTAGCCGCGGGTGGTGCTAGCCGGGCCACTCGGTTGCCGATCAGCAACCAGACGTGTTCGATGGGTGACATATCGAGAGAATAGGCGTGCCATGGCAGCAGTGACACCTGATGGGCCGTGAATAATTGTTGCACGATGCGTGCCACGTGCGGGCGTGCATTGTCCTTTTGAAACTTGGCCGCTGGCAGGTCCTGCAGGTAAGGAAGGACTGCAGGCTCCAAAACGTCGGAGATGTAGCGGTGGCTGTTGAGTGTACCGGCGATACGTACCAGAGGGGTGCGGGTGTCATATCCAATTGCCCCCCAAACCATAACGCCAGGTGATGGACCGGTATGGCAATGATTAATGCAGGCGTCATACAATCTCTCGCCATGGTGCCGCCACATGTGGATCCGACCATCGTGGTGTTGCAGGCAGAAGCGGGATTTGTCGGAGAAGACAATGTCGTGCCATTCCGTAGTCCAGGTGGGGCGTTCAACGGCCCATTGCCGCCGCACTTGCCAGTGGTGTAACGTCAATGGTAATCAGAGGAATGGTTGCCGTGTGACAAGTCCCCGCACCTGCAGACGACGTTGAACGGTACGTGCTGACACAGGTTGTTGCGCAACACAACATGCCAACATGCCGCTGCTGCTGCAATCACTTACGTCGGTCCGTCCGTCCCTCCTGCACCCTCCAAATCCATACTCGCCTCACTGTGGCTGGATGTCGTCCAACACGGGCACCGATGTTTCGGTACGATAAACCGCTGTAGCGATAAGCCACTATTCGTCCTCTGTCGAACTCCGAAACATGCTGGAATGACTGCTGTATTCTGCAACGAGGCATCAAAAAGCTTCCCATGCCCAGGTCCGGCAGCAAAACACACTTCCACTACTTACACCCCGCCTTCTGTGCACACTTCTTATAATGCTTCTCGGTGGCGTGCCGGGCGCACATGCTTTGCATATGCCCTGCAATGCTAATCGTTTGCATGTCCTCTTGCGGGCGACTCATGCTGCAAATTTCAGGCCAATCAAATGCTTCCTTCTTGGTGTTACATTTTGGGTGGACAGCAGTGTAATTTGATTCTATGGATAATGTTAGGAATAAAGGAAGAATGAAGGCAAGAATGCTGTAGTATGGTTGAAGAAATGTAAACCAGGACTAAGATGAACAAAATAAACAACTATTTCACATGCTGAATATTAATAGTCATTTGTCGTATCTTTCAAAATATTATTATACAGTAAACCATTAAAACATGAGTACAGAAATAAGTCAGGGTGTCTACCAGGTCACGAATGTCACCGAAAGGTCACAAAATGAGAAAACGGTCTTAGAAGTCAGGGATTGGTCACGGAATTAACGGCGTAAGTCATGGCCAATTTTTCGTTTTTTGTTTTTGTTTCCCTGTGTGCCTTACCCTGTAAAAATCAAATTTCGGCTTTGAGCTAAAAAGTTTTTGTCGATGACGTCATTTCCTTCCTTCACTGAAAGGACACACCGTAATACCATTTCCTCCTTCAGCGTTCATGGACTTCTCTTGGCACTCTGCCAACCGCGGTTCTTTCAACTGTGGGCTGACAGTAAGGTCTCTTGGTCGAACGTAAGCTACTGATAACCTGCTTGTTTGCTTCGCAGAAAAATTCATCGCAGGTCATTAGGGCTGTGTGATGTACCGGTATATTGCGAAAAACTGGTTGAAGGTATACATCGAGGCTCCGATTTTTTAGCTAACGGTACTACGATGTGTCGTCCTTCACGATATCGCAATGCGATGCATTGTGAAGTACAGTGTTGATGAAACCACACGATGGTGTCAAAAACATTGGAGCTTCTTCACGTATGATGGGAATCTATCGGTTTGAACAAGCAAACATGATGTTGAAACCAGTTCTTATCGGGCCGCCGCGTGTCGACGATGCTGCAAATTGGCAAATTCGCATCTACTGCTATCTGCCAGCAGTAATGATGTTTGAACAGGTTTTGATCAGTACGATTCCAAAACTGTAAATCATTCCAAGTCATGATAAAGGCTGCTGCATGTTTCTATGCCATGACTGCAATCTCTGGGATCTCGGGAATTTGCCGCAGTTTAGGAAGTAGTTGACAGGTATTTAGCACGTCTTTTGTAAAAAAGATCACCCTTATGTCATCTGTTTGTCCGTCCGTCCGTGGGCATCATATCTCTGCAAGTATTAGTCCGATTTAAAAAATTCTTTTTGCATTGGCAAGATTGAAATGTGAGAATGATGAACCTGGCATTCAGAGTTTTTCGGATGCACAACGTTGCCGGCCAGAGGTTGTAAATGAAGATACTGAATTTGAAATGCATATTATTGCATATATTTGCTTCTTAATATCTGATTGAAAAAATTATTTCTTCCTTTTGATGCCATTTATAACGAAGACTATTTTAGGCACAGGTTCTTTTTCAAGTAATGCATAGATCTTCCACTAGGGGGCACAAAGGTAAATTGCGTTTCCCCCTATATCTCTGCTTCTAAATGTCTGATTTGAAAAATTCTTCGTGCATCAGAAACAGCTTCTCATGGGAAATGTTTTGCATATAATCAGTGGTGCACCGAGGAATTCCTGGTGTGTGTGTAGGGGTGGGTGTGGGTGTGTGTGTGTGTGGCTAGATGTATATTTAGGTTTGTGTGCTTACAAACATGATTTTGCTAAGATACAAGTTAAGATTTTAGCCATTGAAGAATCCTTACAAGATAGGCTAATACTGGAAAATGCATTTATTCTGCATTTTAAAACTATATGCCCACATGGATTAAATGAGATTTTTAATGGCAAGAGATTCACGCTTAGAGAAAACAATAATGAAATTATCTACGAGCTCTTCAAACTTAGACCTATATATACACTGCTGGCCACCCAAAATGTAACACCAAGAAGGAAGCATCTGATTGGCCTGAAATTCGCAGCATGCGTTGCCCGCAAGAGGACATGCAAACAATTAGAATTGCACGGCATATGAAAATTACGTGCACCCGGCACGCCACTGAGAAGCACTATAAGAAAGGTGCACAGAAGACAGGGTGTAAGTAGTGGAAGTGTGTTGTGCTGCTGGACCTGTGCGTGGGAAGCTTCCTGATGCCTCGTCGCAGAATACGGCAGTCATTCCAGCACGTTTCGGAGTTCAACAGAGGACGAATAGTGGCTTATCGCGACAGCGGTTTATCGCACCGAGACATTGGCACCCGTGTGGGACGACATCCAGCCACAGTGAGGCGAGTATGGATTCAGTGGGTGCAGGAGGGACAGAAGGACCAACGTGAGTGATTGCCGCAGCCGCGGCACACCACCGAACGAGAGGACTGGCATGTTGTACGGCGGACATTGACGGCTCGCACCTCCACATCACAAACGTTAGCGCAGGAATTAGGGTGTGTTGCACAACAACCTGTGCCAGCACGTACAGTTCGACATCGTCTGCAGGAGCGGGAACTTGTCGCACGGCACCCATTGCTCCGATTGAATTATCTCCAACTACAAGGAACTATCAACGACTTATGAAAGCCAGCAGAATAAAGAACTTATACCGTGCCTATGTGAAAGAGCTGAATTCGACATATCAGCCATTAAATCCAATCAGCTGAGACTTATCATGAATAAGGGAACAAACTTCAGAATTTCACACCAAGAACCTGTATTGAAGAAAATCATAAAATTTATTAAATCTGATCTGTCAAATTTTATACTTAAAGCCTCTTCCCGTTTTGAACTTCTGACTTAGGCATTTATGCAATGGTATGTAAAAGTTACCGAGAAAATCTGGATTAATATGAAACATAACACAAATAGATGTATAAATGTTGGTAAACTAATTCATAGAAGTATATTCAGAGATATTTCAAAGCTCCACAAATCTTTCATAATAACCTTTGTAGACAAGGCAAAAAACAACTTTGCAGTGATTTGCAAGAGATTCTATCACCAATTGATAGAAGAAGAGTTACAAGAGAAAGTACCTATACCTCTATACCACAAAAAAGATTGTTAAAGAAATCATAGCTCTGCAAAAAAGACTAAAATTCTTTAATATTAAGGTCAAAATACCTTTTTATACTTGTGCCAAAATTTCACAAGAACCCAATTGAATTTCAATGTATTACAGCTGCTACCAACTGTTATGGAGTAGAAGCGGGTAACAAACTAGAAAAATGTCTTTGCAAAATTTTAGACACAGTGGAACACACTTGGACCATCAGAAACAACACCGCTGTTCTTGATATGCTGAGAAGTCATTCCTCTGACCAACCACTAGACATACGACTTTAAAAATCTCTTTACATCAATCAATCTTAATGACTTAGAGCGCATTTGCGATATTTTATATGAAGAATACCATGATATACTGAAAATAACTAGAGAAATCTGTACTTAAAAACCACGTGTATATTTAATAACTATCTGGCCTTGGGTTCAAAAATATATCTTCAAACCCAAGGAATATCCATGGGCTCAGTCTTTTCTAGCATTCTAGCAAATTTATACCTGCATGTATATGAAAGAACATTCACTCATCTGCCTGAAAATAGTAAAATTTTTAGGTATATAGACAACAATAGTTTTTAACTTTGACAATTTTGACTCAAAAATAAAAGAAATCTATCCAGAAAGTTTGGACCTAGTTTTGACTGGATGTTGTGACCAGAATGTGCACTATCTCTAGACATTGAAATCAATAATGGTGTTACCACTATTTTTGACAAAAGAAGAAGCTATACTTTTAAAGTGAATTTTTTAAGCAACTGGGAATCAAACATTTCCACCCAAGTTGTCAGAAATATCATAATATCTGAATATTTCAGATGTATTCACCTTTGTAGTAACTCAGAAGCTCTCATCATACAATTAAAACAACTGTTTAACACACTACTTTCTAATGGCTTTCCACTTCCATTTCTTAAGATACGATAAGATACAATATTTGAAGAAATTTTAGGAAGGGAGTGTCTGACCCCAGGTCTAAAACTGCCCTTAGAAATGAGAAGCTAGGAGTTCTGAGTAAGTGAACTCAATAGGAAAGACAAACAGCAAAATGTAGTGAAAGGAGAGGCTGATGCGTGACACCACTCTGTGTGGAAGGGGGAAAAGGGAACGAAGCACCGCACAGCATCACAGAGAACCACAATACCAACCAGCCACCCGACGCACCAGGGTGTGACTCAAACTCAACTATACCAATTTCAAATGTCCAAGCAGAATCCATTTTCGCCATCTCGATGCCAATCTGAAAAGAAGGGTGTGGTGGTCTGTCTAACACCCACCAGTGAGATATTTTGGTCAACTCTTAAACTGTAACATTTCAAAAAAATACTTTGTCCAGCACAAACCAATTACATTACAGCAACTGACTAACAAATGACCTCACAAAGTTAAAACTTTCTCCTTTCTAAATGCACCACATGACAGGTCTCTTGTGGTCGAAGATTTAGCTAACTCTTAAGGCAACACTGCTTACTTACCTATCTTTGTTACCTTGTGTTGCACCTAGTACTTACTGCACAAAAGTCTAATACACTCTAACAACTGATTTTGATTTGGTTGGATATCTAGTGTCTAAATGTCTGCAATTGTGTTCTAATGTCTTAATATATCTCTGATTTGATGTACAATGATATTAGTGAATTTTGTTGTTTGCTTGCTTTTTTATAACTTCTTTGCTTGATTATTTCGGTGACCTCGGGAACACACGGGTGGCTTTCAACATTTTGCCTATACCCGTATCGAAAGGTCACCAGGGCCAGTGTTCCACTAAAGAGATTGGCCCTATATTTTATTCCTTATATACTTATTGTATTATTTACCTATTTACTTTTATATTTCATCTTGGATTAAGCATTCTACAGCTATAGAATGTACATGCCTTTCCAGGCTATTTGTTCTGTTCTGTTCTGTGGGATTTTCAATTATTTGCAATACTTTATATATAATATCATCATCATCATTGTCAACCATTATCAATCCACTGCTGGATGAAGGTCTCCCCAAGTTTCTTCCACAACGGTCTGTCTTGTGCCAGTCTCCTCCATGTCACTCCTGCATACTTTCGAATTTCATCCACCCATCTCCCATGTGGTCTTCTTCTGGGTCTTTTCCTGTCCCTTGGAATCCAATCTAAAATTTCAGCTGTCCATCGATGGTCTGTCCTTCTGGCAGTATGTCCAGCCCATTGCCATTTCAGGGATTTAACTCTGATCACGATGTCTTCCACTCTTGTCATTTTTCGGATCCACGAGTTCCTCTTCTTATCTCTCCTGGTTACACCAAGCATGCACCTCTCCATGCTGCTTTGAGTTGTCTGCAGCCTTTGTATGTCTCTTTTAGTTAAGGTCCACATCTCTGCACCATACGTAAGTACTGGAAGGATGCATTGATCAAACACTTTTCTTTTAAGACATAATGGCATATTGCTGTTGAAAATTATGCTGTTTCTTCCAAAAGCTCTCCAGGCAAGTTTTGTACACTGATTAATTTCTTCATCAATGCGACCCTCACTTGCTATCTGCTGTCCAAGATAAACGTACGTCTCTGTTATCTCCAGCTTTTCTCCATCAATCGATAAATCTTCATTTCTTGTAAAAGCATTGAACATCACTTTTGTCTTCTGAAAGTTCATTTTTAATCCCACTTCTTTACTCTTGTCAGCTAGTTCCTGGATCATACTCTGCAGCTCTGAAGGGGTAGTTGAAAAAATGACTATTTCTTTGAATAAAGCTCATGTTGAGAAATGGCTTCCTAGTTTAATTGAATTAATAATCTAAAGCAACTTATGGGAATTTTACTAGGAAATTTTTTCATTAATAGCAAATTTTTGGAGAAAACTCTTCTCCTTCTTCAGGCTGTCTTGTTGTTGTCACTTTTTTCTTGTCACTATCACGGTTAAGGTTATTTTTCAACAAATCCTGCCAGATGTTAGGCAGGGAAAATCCTTTGCAGTCATTGATGATAGAATTTTGATTTTTCTCAATCTCTATTCCTTCTTTCAGTTTTCTTTTTTGGAAATTGCTTTGGAAACTGATTACTTTAAGGGAATTCCAATCCATGCTGTGCCCAGTTTCTCTAACATGCCTATCTAATCCAGTCTTGTTGGAGCAATTTTTTATAGCTGCTTTATGCTCAGCTATACGAGTTTCTAGTCTGCGACCTGTTTCACCTATGTAAGATAGTCCACAACTACAATTTACTTCATAAACTACTCCTTGCATTTTTAAAATATCTTCTTCTCTTTGAACTATTTTAGGGAAAACATTTTTTAACACTTTGTTCTCTAAACTTGGAGCTAGCCTAATATTGTATTTTTTACTAATTCTCTTTAAAGCCTCAAAAATACAATATTAGGCTAGCTCCAAGTTTAGAGAACAAAGTTAAAATTTTTTTCCCTAAAATAGTTCAAGATGAACAACCCTTCGGCCTCTGCAAACTCAACGAGAGTATTTCCACGCTGGTTTCTGTTGCCGTGGCCGACCCTTACCTACTGAAGTTTCATTCTGTTGCTGTTTGCCCTATTTTTGCATTGAAATCTCCCATAATTATTCTGGGCAAGTGTTGCTTACCTTGATTATTTAGACGACGAATTTTCATAAAATTCTTCAATTTCTTCTTCAGGATGACTTGTGGTGGGAGCATAAGTTTGAATAATCTGAGCCTGGTATCTTCTCGAGAGTTGGATAACGCGTCGTGTGCAGCTCTGTCAGAGGAACTTTCAACTTCTGCAACTTTATCCTTCAGTTTCTTGTTTATTATAAATCCAACACCACTAGTTTTGCCAGTATCTGTCCCACGATAGTAGAAGAGATGTCCACTTTTCAGTTCAATGAGATCTCCTTTTCTCCTTACCTCACTTAGCCCGATGATGTCCCACTTGATCCTTTGTAGTTCCTCTTCCAATTCACGAAGCTTTGAATCAGAAGATAGGGAGCATCCATTATACGTAGCCAAGGTCAGCATCAGATGGCAGCCTAGTGCGGTCCTCCAGGGATTCTTAGCACCCTCTGCCTTCATGTTGCATTGGCCGCTGCCTTGGCCAGGTACATTCCAGCTGCCGGCGACTGAGGGCCAAGATTCAAGTTGTGGAGTCATTTCGGTGGGGTTTGGCCATAACTCACCATGCTGGCCAAGCGGGTTGGTGAGTGTGGGATAGCATTTCCTCTAATCCCGATGGTATAGTTATACATATGTATAAAATATATATAGATTTCTATACAATATGTATATACTGTATATAGTGCATAAGATAGGCAGATATGCATTAGATAGATAGATAAGACAGTTGACGTACAAAACTTGAAGGGGGGGCTTAAACCCCAAAGCCGCCCCCTGAGTGTGCCAGTGGATATGATAACTAAATTTTTATAAGGAACGGTTTTGCCACCAGGGAGCGTAAGTGTTTATATATGTTTTTGATGTATTTGCAGCAAAATCTGAGCTTCTGAAAGAGTAGACTGAAAAAATCCTTTCATGCACCTAAACCGCTCACCTCGGAAAAGGTTTTGTGATACATCTACATCTGCGCCCCCTGGCGGAAAAACCATTGCTTAAAATAGCGCATACTTTTCCTGCCAGGGGGTGTAGATGTATATCTTATTTTTGTCAATATCTCTGCTTCTAAGAGTACAATTTGAAAAATTCTTTGTTACAGAGTGTTTCTGGTGCGAAATGTTTCTTATATAGTTTCAAGTTTATCAAGTAATGCATAGATTTTCCACTAGGGGGCGTAAAGGTAACTTGCATATCTCGATATCTCTGCTTCTAAAACTCTGATTTGAAAAATTCTTCCTGCATCGGATAATCCTCATGATGCGAAATGTTTTGCATATAATTTCAAAATTTTGATAAAGTATGGTTTGGCCACCAGGTAGCATAAGCGTTAATTTCTGCTTCTGATGTATTTGCAGCAAAATCCAAGTTTCTGAAAAAGTAGACTGAAGAAATGCTTTTATAGACTGATACCGCTCACCTCGGAAAATGTTTTGAGAACACCTCTCGCTTTAAACAGCGCATAGTTTTCCCTCTAGGGGGCGCAGATGTATATCTTATTTTTGTCAATATCCCTGCTTCTAAGAGTCTTATTTGAAAAATTCTTTCTTTTTTGGAGAGCGTTTCTGTTGAAAAATGTTTCTCACATATTTTCAAAATTTTCTTAATGCACAAGTCTGCCACTAGAGGGTGTAGGCTCACATTTCTGTTTACAGCAATATCTGTGGGACTAAGAACCCAATATAAAATATTCTTTTTAGGTCAGATACTACTAACTATGAAAACTCTGTGTGTATTTTCTTCCCAAAATAAATGCCCAATTTTGCAGCTAGGGGGCACCAATGTTTAATCTGTTTTTCTTAATATCTCTGCCTCTAAATGTACGATTTCAAAAATTCTTTCAACACCGGATGCCATTTACCTTGTGGAACACTTTCGGTTATTATTTGAGGAGTTTTATAGTTCACAGTTCTGCCACTAGGTTGTGTTTGTGTACTTCTGCTTGCAGCTGTATCTCTGCTTCTAAAAATTCTATTGTAATTTTTGTTTTCTACTGTTTACCATTCTACACATAAGAGATGTGGTACATTATCCTCTTTAAACAATGCACAGATTTCCCCACTAGGATGCATAAAGGTCAATACCTTTTTTCACTGTCTCTTCTTCTGGGAGACATATTTGAAAACTTCTTTTTCCTTAGCATAGCTTTTCCCATGGATATTTTTTGACTTTTCTATTATGCAAAATTCTTCCGCTAGCAGGCTTAGAGTTATATCATGTTTCTTTCTTTCTTTCTCTCTTTTAACTGTTTGATTTGAAAATCTGTTTGTCGCTGATAACTTCCTTCTACTGCGAGAAACTTTTTGTGCACAGTTTGTTAATCTTTGTTACATACTTTTTAGCCGCTGGTGGAAGTAAGTAGCTATTTCTATTTCTGTATGTTTTGTCAGTTAAAGAAATCCAGTTGATAATTTTTTAATCGGTTGCATTGACTTTGAATAACTTTGATAACTTTAATTCACATCAGAAAAGATTCAAAGGACGTGCTCATTACAACCGAATATTCAATGTCATCTTTCTTGTTTTCTTTTTGTTCACGTTATAGCAGAACAGTGTAAAGAGATGTATGGGCATTTAAAATCACATCTGTATAATTTTCTGAATGTCAGTCAGTGCACTTCCACTCTAAGAAAAACTTATTGGAACAGGCTGAAGAAACTAATGCAATATGAACAGAAATTACAGCAGCATACACACACACACACACACACACACACGCACAAACTGCAGAGTTAAAGCTATGTCATACAATGCATTTGTATTGTTAAAGCTCTTTATTGGTGCCCTGGGGGCTAAATGTTATCCGATGAGGAAGTATTTGATTTAGATAACTTTTTAAGTTTTATGTATGCACAGTAATACCAAGCCTTACGAATGTCTACTTAATGCATATTTGCTATAATGTATGTACAACATTTTTACCCATTCCTGACACATAACTTACCAACACTACACTGAAAATTTCCACCAGTTGGAAGCTGCATACTTTGAAGTCTAAAAATCTTCGTTTATGCAACACTTTTTTCTGGCTTCCTTGATCAGAGAAGGAGGAATTCTCATTGGTATTGTTTTTTTATTGATTTACTAAGAACATTCTTGCAAAAATGTCTTCCCATAAAAGAAAAAAGTGGTGCTGAAAGTGAAATAATGGTAAAATGTCACAGAAATCCATAAAATTACAAGAAAAAGTGGACATAATAAATATGAAGTTGGTGAGTTAATAATTAAACTTTCAAACTATATGAAATGGTCCCAGCCACCCCACATATTCAACAGACCACACCCTTATGTATTTTTTTTCTTTTGCTACCTAACAAATACACCTTAAGTTCAACCTATGGATCAAAGAGCTATTGCCACTTTTGAATTGTAGTATTTATTGCATCATGATCTGAAGACAGCTTATTTTAGTAACAGTTAGTAAACACAAGGCAACTGTTAAACAGTTTAGTCGTGATTATAATATTTTGCATGCAGTATCACAGGAACTTCGATAATGCATGGTTGGACTTTGACATAAACTTCTTGTCCACAATTTGTGACTGATTTGAAAGGATTTGAACCAACTGTTAGATTAATAATATTGTTCAAGAAATTCTCTAGCTACCTGAAAAGCTTGATTTGAAAACTGATTATGTGAAAGAATTGTTAGCCTCACAAAATGAAAGACTTAGCACTGAGGGCTTGATTAAACTGGAAACATGGTCAAGGAAAGTGGCTCATAAGAAGACTCAGTTGAATAAACTACTAAAGAAAACCTACACTAACAAACATTCTCGATAAAACTTTCAAATCATAGAACAGTTTGTAAATAAGTGTGGCCCTAATTGAGTGCAGTTTTTCAGTTGTGTATCAGTTTGGAAACTGTGCAAAAGTGTGAAGCTTGTTTTGAATAGCATTTATTTGCTGAGTAAATAGTGTTATCAAAAATTAAAATAAATTGTAATTAATTTTAATTGTTGATAACAGTCTAAACCTTTACAATGTACTTCTTATACTCGCTTAACATACTTTTGTGTAACATGGTTTCCCGGTTACAAGTAATTCTTTATAGTAGGATATTTTGAGTTTTTCACTAAATGATTGGTAAAAAAATTGTTATTTATTTTAACTTTTTAGAAATCATTTTATATACTCAATTTACATTGTTAATTTCTTAATTACATAATCTGATTTTATATTTAATTAATTAAAATGGCCAAACACCTACACTATTGATAGAAAGTATCATCAATAAAACTTAGCTTTTAGGGTCAAGAAATGTCCCATAAAAGTCAAGGAAAGGTCAAGAAAAGGTCAAGAAATTGAGTCTCCTGAAAATGGTAGACACCCTGTAAGTGGATGATATAGTAATTATCCCAAAATAAGTTACTTCAGATCTTGTGCAGTTAACAACAGGAATCTCTTCATGCTTTGTAGTGATGCCTTCGCAGTCCAAATTGCTATGTGTTGGAGTTAATGGTATCCAGGTTGGTGATTTCAATTTCTTCAATATCTTGTTCCTTTGTTCTTAGTTCCAGCATTATTACCACCTATTTCTGCATTCTCCACCCTTGTAATTTAACTTACCATGTCTTTCTTTTACTTCAATATGTATGTTTTTAAGCCTAAATTATTTTCAAGCTTAGCTGTTATCACAGCGTCCTCTGTTTTACACTTCATCAGTTTTTTACATTGAATATGTTTTACAACAACTTCAGATTTTGTAACATAACGATATCAACACCATTTTCAGTAGTATGCCACCCTGGTAGCGCAGTGGCATACTGCTGAAAATGGTGTTGATATCAGAAGCTAGTGTCTAAGTGCTAGCTTCTGATTATTCACCTGTGATGGGTCCGGGTTCAAATCCTGTTGAGGCATGGATGTTGTGTTTGTCTTATGGCACTGGCTCTCTCCCTTCCCTGATACCAATGGCCCTAAATTAGGGATGAGCAACTGCTTATAGTCCATCAAGTTGCTCATGGTAGTTGTTAAACCTCCAATAATAAAAAAAAAAAAAAAAAAAAAAATCAGTATCTTCCCACTTCTACTTCCAAACTGCAAATTTTGTCATTGATTTTAATCAAATTTTAAAACTTTAATCACAGCTTTCTACCAAAAGGTTTTTATTCCTCAGTGATTTTATTTTCTCAAGTGTTGTAAATTATTCCTTTGTTGAAACCTTGGCCAGCTCTAAAATGAGAGGTCCACTATTGGCAGTGCATTTTAGCATCAGCAGTTGCTTCAAGGTCTGTGGACCCCTCCCCCTTCACATTTCTTTTTTCTATAGTTGTAAGCAGAGAATTACCGCTGGAGTTTTTAAATTTAAAAATAAAAAAAAATAAAGTTTACCGACACTGTAGACGAATTTCTGGTACTCCATTATTTAACACGTATAAAGTTTAGGAAGCACTCATGTAAGAAAGTCTCAAATAACATGTGATATTGATTGAATAGCATGTTTTTTACTCTCGCATAGTGTAGTGAGAAACTCGAAAATACAACTGAACTTTGTCATCTGACAAGAAGTGATATCCTTTTTGTGCATCTTTCATTTTTCAAGAAAAGATGGTAGTAGTCACTTGCCACCAATTCTGGTGAAAGTGGAAGATAAGGTAATTGCACAGATTTCATCTCCTGCATCTGTTTTACTGTAGAATGAGTAGCGTGAGGACAGGCATTGTGATGTTACATGAAAACAATAAACCACGATGTCACTTTTAAATTTCTGGTTGTAGATGGTTCAGAAATATGTCATAGTATTTACTTAAGCAGTAAATTCTCTCCAGAAACGTTTCTTTATGATCCCAGAATATAATGAGCAAAACTGTGAAGTAATAAATTTACATTAGACTTGCATATTTTCTTTTCTGTTTTAATATGTTATTGGCTTCTGTTATTCTCCCAAGAATTGCCTGTAAGACTGCTTTTTATTTAAGTACTTCATCGTAAATAGTTTGAGAAACAAAATGCTTTTTCTGTCATAAAGTATGATAAATTTAAACATTTCAAATTAAATCAAGAAACAAGAGTAATCTAGATGGAATTGAAGTCCAGCATTTGATGATTAAGGCGAATGTCAGAGCATGGCTGTTGATCTGCATTTATTCATGGTGTTTGGATCATATTTGGTGCAGAGGTATACAGAACACTTTTCTAGTTTCTTCAAGGAGGTCACAGTTGGTAAGGGGCTCACTTGTGTGTGTGTGTGTGTGTGTGTGTGTGTGTGTGTGTGTGTGTGTGTGTGTGTGTGTGTGTGTGTGTGTGTGTGTAAAGATATAAATTTTAAGTTTGAACATAATTTTTTACATTCCTCAATTTTTGTAAAATATGTGAGAGCGGATGTGGACAATCTGTACTCCACTTTGTGTATGCATTTGTTTCTGTGCTGTGTATTCTTATGCAGCTGTATTTGATGTGAATGATTAAGCTGCAAAATAACTGTTAATACTTTACGTATGCATATACAGGGTGTCCACAAAGTCCATTCACAAGTTTAAAAAATTATTACAAATACAATTGATGAAATAATTTGATCATATTAGTTGCAATATACTAAGTAATTATCAGAGTTCTTATTGATGTTACATTTACCTAATTTCAGGTACCCATTGATGTGACTATTTTTATTAAATAAAACAAATGGCTAGTCCTCAAGAAAAGGCCAATCTGCATATCCAATTCTGTTTCAATAAATCATCAGGCCTCCTGATTTATTGAAACAGAATTAGATACACAGCAGCAAAATTACAGGGCTAAGTATGAAAAAGATCCACTGTCATGTCCATTGATTTGCAAGTGGCACAAGAAATTTGTGGAGACAGGGTCAGTGTTGGATAAAGAGAGAACTAGCGGACCAAGAACATCCGATGAGAACATTGACTGTGTGCATGAATCATTTGCTCATAGCCCAGCAAAGTCCATTTGTACTCCTGCCAGACAGTTACAACTACCCCGTTCAGCAGTGTACAAAGTCCCATTTGTGACTATGTACATACAAATTGCAACTCTTGCAAGCTCTTGAACCAAATGATAAGCCAAGATGAGAAAAGTTTGAAGTTCACATGCTAGAACAAATTTCTGAAGATGCAGATTTCCTCACCCGTGTTTGTTTTACGGATGAGGCACCCTTTCATATCTCAAGGAAGCTGAACAAACATAGTATGAGGATTTTGGGATCAGAAAACCCCCTTGTGACATGGGAGGTTCAATGGGATAGTCCACACAAAGGTAAATGTGTGGTGTGGGATCATGTGCAATCGAATCATTGGGCCATTTTTCTTTGTAGAAAAAAAAAGAATTCTGCAGGTGTTTACCTTGATGTTTTGACCAAATATGGGGTACCACAACTGGGAGACCTTCAACCAACCATCATCTTCCATCAAGATGATGCACCTCCTCATTGGGGACTGCATTTTCCTGAGTTCCTAAACCACACACTTCCAGACCAGTGGCCTGGAAGTGATTTCCTCATTTTCTGGCCACCAGATATCACTCCCATGGACTTCTTCCTATAGGGCTATGTGAAAGATTTCATGTATCAAACCCAGGTACAGAACATAAACAACCCGAAACAAAGAATCAATGATGCCATTGCCATCATTGATGAAGCTATGTTAGAGCGAACATGGCTCAAAATCGATTACCGTATTGATGTGTTTCATCAACAAATGGTGCCTATGTAGAAGTGTTTTAAATAAGGCATAAAAAACTTTCACAATTACTCATCATTATGTAAGCAGTTGCACACGTTTATCTATTCACTTGTATTTGTAATGAATGTATGTTTAAAGTTGTAAACAGACTTTTTGGACACCCTGTATTTCTGTGTTGTGTATCATTATGCAGTTGCATTTACTGTTAATGATTAAATTGAAGAAAAAAAATCTTTATGCAGCTTAATGGATTTTATTGAACATTTTGTTTCTTACAGTCAGAAAATTGGGTGATCTAACAGTATCACTTGGTAAACAACTTGCTCCTCATGTTTACCATCAGGGTAACAAGGTTTTAACTAATGCCTTTAATGAGGATCCTGATCGTGCAAAGCAAACTATGGATGGTGTTCTGACTGTTGCAGCTGGTGGCCTAGCAGGTAATAAGTTTCATTATTATCTTTGATGAGTAATGCCCTAATGCAGTGAAAACAGAAACTTAAAATCAATAAGTACATTTAAAAATCAGCCAAAATCACTCAGTATTAAAGGGACATTTGTGTAATTTTTATGCTTTATTCATTATTCAGTTATTCATTATAATCAACATTTGTAAATACAATACCTTTCATAAAATCATCTGATATGCATAGTAGTTCAGTCGTGATATCAAAGTTAAGTAAAACAAGTAGAGTGAATGATTGAATTTTGTCAGGTGAATGAGCCAGTTGTTTGTAACATTTGCACTGAATAGAATTCTAGATGACCAAAATGGCTATATGTAGGTAATAAAGAAAGGAGTCAAACTGACAATCATGACTGAAGAACAGTGGCTTATGAGTGTGACTGCCATCCACATTCTGAATGTGGTAATGATGGTACCATACTTCATATTTACATAATGTGATTAAAGACTGCATGAGTGAAATGATTACAAAACACAAATGGGAAAGGGGGTTAAGAAGATTTCAAAAGAATATTGCAAATATCTTTTCAGAAATGCTGAACCACTTATTCAGTAAGTTCCAAGAGCACTGTATTGGATAACATGTACCAGTTCCACAGAAAGATAACTTGTAGTCATAATAAGCAAAAAAAAAAAAAAATAAAAAAAATAGCCTTCTTACTGAGATGTTAGTGCTGTAAACTCTTAAGCATAATTTCTTATTCCAGCAGAAATTCATCACAAAGTATTTTTGGATGTAGTTTTGAAAATTAAAAACAAATGGGCTTCAACAAAATAAAGTGACGAATTGTAAAGTGCTCATAGTTTTATGTGTTGTAGATCATGGAAGGCATTAAATTGCAGTGATATGCTATGGGGAAAATGGCAGACAGAATTTCTGGTGCATGCAATTGAGCAAATTATATCTCTTGACCATGATCAGGATTTGTCACTGTGGAGTATACCAAATGATTCAGAATTTGATTGTAATTTAACACCTTTTATCATCAGTATGCAAGGCCAGGTGGTAGGTCAGGGATGTCAGGTGACAAGATAAGTATACAAGGTCAGTTGATGCGCAAACATATCATAGCCTCTCCTTGACAAATGTTAACCCGCCTTCTTGTGATGCATCCTGCTTCCACTAAATGGGCTTTGACGACCGCCACATAGCAGTGTAACTATACCGCCGGGATTAGAGGAAATGCTGTCTCACACTTGCCATCCCACTTGGCCAGCATGGTGAACTATGGTCACCCCCCCCCCCCTCCTCCCAGATGACTTTAAACTTGGCCCTCAGTTCCTGGCAGCTGGAATGTACCTGGGCAAGGCAGCGGCCAGAGTGACATGAAGGAAGATGGTGCTACGAATCACCGGAGGACCAGACTAGGCTGCCATCTGATGCTGACCTTGGCTATGTTCAATGGATGATCTCTGTCTTCTGATTCAAGGCTCCTTGAATTGGAAGAGGAACTACAGAGAATCAAGTGAGACATCGTTGAGCTAAGTGAGGTAAGAAGAAAAGGAGAACTGAATTGAAAAGTGTACATCTCGTTTACTATTATGGGATAGATACTAGCATAACTAGTGGCATTAGATTTATATTAAATGAAAAACTGAAGGATAAAGTCCTACAAGTTGAAAGTTCCTTGGACATAGCTGTGTGATTCATTATCCAACTCTCAAAAAGATACCAGACTCAGATTATTTAAGCTTACGCACCCACCACAAGTCATCCCGAGAAAGTAAATGAAGAATTTTGCAAGGGAATTCGGCATCTGAACAACAAGGGCAAGCATCACTTGAAGATTATTATGGGTGATTTCAGGGCTTTGTTTCCATAAGAAGAAGCTGCTGAACCTGGACTAGGAGCTGAACTAACTGATGCAAGACTCCCAATGACAGCTGGATCATCTGGGTCATTATTGTCTTCCAATTGGGAGTCAACTCTGACAGTCAAAGGGCTTAAGGGTGAAGCTGGAGTCAGTAATAGGGATAGTGAACTTCTATCTTTCAGTTCTTGAAATTTGGATGAATGTTTGGCTTTCAAATGTTTCCTCATTGTGGAAGTAGTATGTGATCTTTCTCCTTTGGGTATTTTTGCAGAACACAGAGTGCAATTCGCATAAATTTTCATTATCCGAAATTTGGAAATACACTATCTACCAACAAGTAATTGGACACCCCTGCAATCGACGATATCTGCGGTCCTGATACACGTCACGGCCGCCGCTTTTACATATCGTGTGGGAAACAACAACGCAACCAGTCGCATGCAAGATGCCACGCAGTTCGGACCTCTCTGATTTCAAAAAAGTGTAATCGTCGGGTATCACAGAAATGGCCGATTCATACGTGACATATCCAGCGAGTTGAAGTACCCAAAATCGACAGTGGCCTACGTGATTGGCAAGTGGAAGATGAGAGGTGACTGTCGGAATGTGCCCCGACCCGGCAGACCCACAAAACAGGGAGTTAGAGACTGACGGGTGCTGGCCAGAGAAATTCGGAAGAACTGCACCAAATTGATAGGCCACATCCAGGAGGAGTTTCAGCAGGCATCCGGGAGTGTTCTTTCAATGAATACCATCTGTAAGGAAGCCCATCTGCTCGGTTATCATGGGCATGCTGCCGCCCACAAGCCTTTGATCACCAAGTCCAATAGCACTGCTTGGCTAACGTGGTGCAAAGAACGTCGACAGTGGACCGTTGAACAGTGGAAACAGGTTCTCTAGAGCGACGAATCAAGGTTCACCCTCTACCGTTCGGATGGCAGTGTCTGGGTTTGGGGTCTGCCTGGAGAACGCCTCCTGCCGGAATGTATTGTGCCAACTGTGAAGTTCGGCGGTGGTGGAATTATACTATGGGGGTGTTTCTCCTGGTATGGAACGGGACCCTTGGTCGCAATTCCTGGCAGACTCAACGCCGAGACCTACTGCACCATTTTGGATGACCATGCGCTTCCTACGTTGTGGCAGTTTTACGGGGTAGACCCATGTTACTTTCAGGATGACAATGCCACCTGTCATGTTGCGAGGTCCACCATGGTTTGGTATGGTGACAATGGGGTTAATCGAATGGACTGGCCTGCACATAGCTCGGACCTTAACTCTATCGAGCACCTCTGGGACGAGTTGGAGCATCGACTTAAGGGGTGCCCCCATCGTCCGAAATCGGTGAAGGAACTGACCTGTCTTCTCCAAGCCAAGTGGAAGAAAATACCGCTAGCTGTCGTACAACGCCTGGTTAAGAGTATGCCCCGGAGGGTCGCAGTTGTAATCGTCGCTCGTGGAGGCTCCACCAACTATTGAAGGTGAATAAACTTTGTTTTCCTTTGCTATCACAGGTGTCCAATTACTTGTTGGTAGATAGCGTAGTTCCAGATATTAGAAGATGCTTGAGATGATGTCATCTTATGGGTTGACATTCGTTGCAGGTTATAGGATATGTGATGGTTGTGTTACAGGCACAAGATAAATCTCCTCCTAAGTATTCATAAATACTGTGGTTATTGATAGAAACTACGTAGGAATAAAAACAATAAAGCATGAGGAACACTGAGATTGAGACAAAAATACAGACCAGATAATGCCGAGTGTATACTGATAGCATGTGTAAGTGAGATGCTGCAGAGAGTTGAGTAGAACTAGAAACGCTGAGCTGTAGACAGTAACTTGAGTTATGTGTGCAGTGCGGCTCAATGTCACACTCCCCACTCCATTCTCATGGTTGTTACCATGGTACTGGCTGCCGGGAAAGAGATAAAATATGGCTAAGTCACTTTTCCCACTATAGGTATGGTGGCTAAGGCACTGTCTGATGGGAGATGCCAGTTGCTTCAGCGGTTGCTCTCTATGTTTGGCTAAACAATTTCTTCACTGTTGCATCTGGTTTGGAAGTAACGAGCTATTTCAAATAGCTGTGTACACACCATAGACGATCTTCTTTGATTGTTTTCTAATGTCAGAACTCATCATGCTGACAAAAATTCGAATAAATACCGCTCAATCTAGAACAAGCACCAAACGCCAAGTTTTTTAGGTTAAGATTTGAAAGATTCGAATGACAAAAAAGCGCAAAGATTTTAGTTTTTGAATCTCAAACCTTTTTCAAGATTTGCTCGATTCGACGATTGGAGGATTCGAATATCTCATCCCTAGTTATATATAATCATTATATCGGGTAAATAATGTATGTATTAATATGACCTAGTTACAGTTAATGGTACTGAATTTCTCTGATGCAGATGATGTGTTTCCAGTCCTCCACACTCCAGTTGCGGTAGCCTTTACAAACTGCAGTCTAAACTTTTGGTGCCTTGCAGTCAAAAAGGGTAGGGAATGTAAACGCTGTCTGTCATAGCCTATTTTTTCAATGGTATGATAGATTGTCCTTGGGCATAAGCTTGTTTACACACTCTCATTAAATTCTGACATCTGCTCCACAGTAGCCATGTGATTTCTTGTTAAAATACAGGGCAGTCTTCACTCACTTCAAGAGTCAGTTGCACATTTATGGCCACATTTCTCATGTTGGTTGGAAGTCTTGTCATATTTCGTGCTGTCTTGGTACATGGGTGATGGTCTGATGTGGAAATCCATCAGTTCAATAGTTGTGTCATTGAGCAACAAGCCTTCCTTGCATCTATTTTCTGGCCGTGATCAAACGTATTTGTGTCTCTGCCTTTACCCATGATAACTTTTCTGTGACTGGTTTCCATTGGATAAAGACCTGCTCTATTTATGGACATTGCCAGTTTTAGTATCCCACATGACTGAATGCAATACTTCTGCTTTGCATATTGTTATTGGGGTGTATACAATAATTTGTCCATTCAGTGTAGTTTGTGATCTCCTCTCCAGGAATCCATTCGTTAATGCATTGGTTGTCTGGTCTAAATCTTTTTCAATTCTGAAATAGCATGTCAGCTTTTTGAAGTCCATGTTATTGTTTATAGGTATTTTGTAAATGTCTTTTCTTCAGAGTATTATGAAAAGGTTTTTTATTTTGGGGAACTGTGTCATCTACACTGGTGTCCAAAAGTTGGCATAATTGGTAAAACATACAATGTAAAGGGATGAAACCAATAGAACAGCGGACATTAGGATGTACATTAGTTGCACACCTGAACCAATCGCAGTGCATGATCAAATAACATCCACTGACTTCGATATGCAAATATCTCACAGTTCCATAAAAACAGCTTGCTGTGTGACAGTTCCATAAAACAGCTTGCATCCGCTGACTTCGATATGCAATATCTCGCAGTTCCATAAAAACAGCTTGAGTGTGTTATTCCATTTTCTTGCAATCCTCGTGAGAATAATTGTTGTCATTGGTGATCAGGAATGTAATATGGAACAAAGACGCCTGGTTGACCATTTTTTGCAGGGTAAAATAATAATCAGAAGGCTCAAATCAGGACAGTCACAGACTGCGGTCTCCAGAGCACTGAATGTGCCACAAAGTTTCATCTCCAGGCTTGGGAGAAAGTACCAAAACACAGGACAGGCACGTTAGATGCCAACCAGTACAAGGTCACCCAAGAGTCACAACCCTTCAGCAGGACCGGTATCTTGCATTAACTGCACAATGTCATAGGACGATGTCTGCCAGGCAACACTGTGAAAAGCTTGCCGTCACCTCAGGACCAAGAGTTTCAAGATAAACTGTTTATAGGAGGATCAGGGCAACTGGCCTCTATGCCAGACATCCAGTAGTTTGTGTCCTGCTCACCCCTGCGAACAGAAGGGCCCATTTAAACTGGAGTTGGAAACATCAACACTGGGCACTGAATCAGTGGGGCAATGTGCTATTCACTGATGAGTTCAGATTCAGTTTACAGACTAATACTCATCAAGCCACCCTGGAGAGAATGGGTAACCCATTACAATCTCAGTGACATCAGGAAACAGGACCTATTTGGTGGCAGTAGAGTCATGGCATGGGCAGGCATCTTGTTGAATGGGCACGCAGAGCTCCACATCTTCAACAAAGGTACCGTAAATGTTCTGAGGTACACAGACAAAATACTGGAACCTTATGTGAGACTTTTTAGAGGTGCTGTGGGTCCAGAGCTGGTATTCATAGATGTGGTTACCCTGTACTTAAGTACATATATTATATATGTTTTCTTCTTAGTATTATGTGTTATAAAATTAATATTGAAATATAATATGGTCAAATGTAACCTCATAATGAAATATAAATGAAATGAAATGAAATGCACGCCCTCAGAACTCAGCTTGTGGATGACTTTCTACAAAATGAAGATACCCTGCACATGGAGTGGCCAGCAAGGTCTCTTGGTTATGAATCCAATAGAGAATGCATGGGATGCTTTAGGGAGGAGAATTGCATCCCATCAGACTCCACCAAGGACAATTCCAGAGCTCTGAACTGCTGTTCATCAGGAGTGGTAGGTGTTGCCCACAGAGCTCTTGGACAATCTGATAAACAGCATGAAAAATTGATGCGAGGCTTGCATGGCTGTGAGGAGTCACCACATTCCTTATTAATCATGATGCACCAGCCTTTTCTCCATTTTATGTACTCAACATGAAAATTGTGATGTTCATTTTTGTGAATTTGCACAAGTAATGCAATAAACTTTGTTTCATAACTTGTTTTATCTGTTGTTGTACTTGCCATATGTTATTATACAAGCATACACAGTTTCGTGCCTTTCTGACGATTCATTCTTGAAATATTCACAGGTATTGATTAGGCATAAATTTTGGGCATGAGTGTACATTTTGAAGCTTGTCTGGTTGTTATCTTACAGGGCTGACTATCACAATGCAGTTATGGTGAATGCTGCAAGTGGAGATTTTTTTTAACACATCACTAGTTTTTCTTTGATCTCAGAATGAACAGCAACATTTACAGGGATAAAAGGTCGTTGAATCTGTATTTATTTAGCTATTTTCTGTTGTGTTTATAGTGTAAATAAATTCTTAAATACACTGCATTCATACCTTGTTGTTTCCCTTGTATTAGCCCTTCATTTCTCATGTTGTTCTGTAATATAACCTGGCAATCTGACTGGAAATTCATTTGACATTAAGGTAGGCTTATTAGTCTTGCAAAGGTGGCTCTTGAAGTATTTAAAAACAATTAAGATTTTCAATACAAACATCAGTAGAAAGGCCATTTCAAGTAATATGATGAAGACAATAATGAACATTTTTTTGCCCATGATTTATTATGTATTAAACATTAGTAAAATCCTTCAGCTGAAACATCAGCTTTGTTCACACAAGCAGCAAGCACTCACGTGGTTGACATTGTGTCTGTAGCTGTTATGAGTAGATATTTCCAAATAATCGGAACAATGAAGGTGCATCTGAATTACAAGGTGTTTTTTTTTTCTGAAGAGAATTTCAATGCTTTCCCTGTAGCGTAATGAAAATTTGTTTGAGAAAGGTGCAACCCTTTTGATGCTGGTCCAGTTTTGAGAGGCAGAGGTATCTTCAATTCTCAGAAGAGAAAGGGCAGAAGTAGGAAGGTTTTTTCTGATATCCCTTCTATGTTCCATAATTCTGCAGTTGAGTGAACAAAAAGTACTACCAATATACATTTTTCATCTGAGGAAATAGACACAGGGATGAGGTATAGCCTAGAACGGTCTAAAGGATCTAAAAGATCTCTGTCTTTAGGTATTGATTGGATGGCAGTAGGAGAAGGACTGATTATGTAAGCCTGTAACCTAAATTTTTGAAAATTTTGACAAGTTTGTAAGTGTAAGAATGATGGTAGGGGATTGAACCAATAAAAGATAAGGATTCTTGCAGAGGAGATAGGTGTCATACATTTTGCTTATCATCAAACTTTTTGAAAAGTTTGGTTACAATTCTGAGGGGAAACTGATGGTTTGTAGCTGTTTCTTGGACGATTGCATATTCTTTTTATAATGAGTAGGGATCATTGCAAAAGACATTAGCATGGTGAATGAGGGATTTTAGGGCTGCAAGCTTATAAGAAAGAGCTGTATTAAAATGGGATAATGTTTGTGATAGTGGTGGGTTTTCTCTAAACAGATGTGTAGAGTTGCTGATTCCAGTAATTTGTACATTCAAAAAAATAATACAGTTACTGTTTTCATGATTGAAGGTGAAATTAATAGTGGGGAATTTTTTAGAGTTAGAAGAGGTGAGATTGTGCAAATCTTTTAAGTCATGAAACCAGATTATAAACATACCATCTACATAACAAATCCAAAGTTTGGGTTGAAAGAGGGTTTGTTTTACTGTTTGTAAAATTTTTGGCCATTTTTAGGCCAGTGTAGAACTCTCACTTTTTAAGTGCGTCATGAGTGTATGATGCTTTTAGAATGCAAAATTGTGGTACGAAGTAAAGATTATACTGGAATTTTAAACTAGCAGAAATGATTCAATAAGTGAAAGTTCTTTCACACAGTTAATACTATATGTCCCCATCTTTCTTATTTTTAAGGTTGATCTAAGTATAGCAATTCATTGTTGGTTTTAACTTTAAGGAGTGCATGATAATTTGCTGTAGAAAGGTGATAAATAGTATTAACTATTGGGTTGTCGGAGAAGTCATGACATATTTTGGCACCCGTTGGCGGTTGGGCAGTTTTGGAAGTACTAGAGGCATGCGCAGCTCTGTTTTCGCTATGGCATTCGACAGGTGCTAGTTCTAACTGCAGTCTAAAAGAAATAGTGAGCAATTTGGTTGATTTGTGGAGATTTGACATCAAGTTGAAGATGGAAGACCAAACTGTGCATTTTCGCCATATTTTACTGTTTTACTTACGTAAAGGGAAGAACGCGCGTCAAGCTTGTGAAAAGTTGCGTAAAGTGTACGGTGATAATGCTCTACAAGAACGTCAGTGCCAGCGGTGGTTTGCAAAATTCTGTGCTGGTGATTTTGACCTGAACGATGTTCCTCGGTCGGGGAGGCCCACCGAGGTTGATGACGACCAAATCAAGGCATTGATTGAGTCAAACCCACGTTACACGACACGAGAGATTGCAGACACATTGCACATCCATCATTCAAGCATTCACGACCACCTGAAGAAGCTGGGATATGTAAGCAAGCTCGATGTGTGGGTTCCTCATGAACTCAAAGAAGCTCAATTGACGGCACATATAAACATATGCGATATGCTCATTAAACATGAGGAAACGATCCTCTTTGAAAGTGAGTGATAACTGGTGATGAAAAGGGGATTGTGTACAACAATGTGCTGCACAAATGATCTTGGTCGCGACGTGCTGCTTCACCTCAAACGACATCCAAAGCAGACATTCATCAGCGGAAGGTTCTGGTCTCAGTGTGGTGGGATTTTAAAGGTGTTGTGTTTTTTGAGCTCCTACCACGGAACCAAACAATCAATTCGAATGTGTACTGTTGGCAATTGGACAGTTTGAACGAATCCATCATCCAGAAACGTCCAGAGCTCATTCATCGTAAAGGTATTGTGTTCCATCATGACAACGCGAGACCACACACAAGTTTGATCACCCCCCAAAACTTGGGTGGGCTGTGTTGCCACACCCAGCATACTCTCCTGACCTTGCGCCGTCAGACTTCCACTTGTTTCTCTCTCTTCAACAGTCCTTGCATGGTATAACTTTCAATTCAGATGAGGCTGTAAATCAGCACCTTGTACAGTTTGTTGCCATGAAAGGCAGGTCCTTCTATGAAAGAGGCATTCTGCAGCTCACTGAAAGATGACAAAAGGTTATCGAACAAAACGGGCATTATATCGTTGATTGATCTTTGTTCTTTCTATCAATAAATGACCTTTGCAAAACATGGCTAAAATACGTCATGACTTTTCCAACAACCCAATATAATGAAAAAACTTCACTTGTTTAATCATTCCTGCTAGCTTACATTACCAATACAGTTATAACTTAATAATATTGAGATGCTGCATTTTAAAAGCCTTCACACACTCACAACACTGTGTTTTGCTAACTTAAGAAATGGCTTAGGACTTTGCAAATAGTATCAAAACAATCAATAAAATACTATATGAAACTGAAAACATAAACAAAGAAAGTAAGTTCTGTTCTGGTATTTCAAAGTATCAGGATGCCATCTACATGTTGTACTATATAGTTGTTTATATTTTATTTAGTCTAGTACACTATATTTTTCAGAACTGAGTTTATATACCACATGATTGTTTTGCTTGTATTATCAGTTATTGCCCTCCCCAGGTACCTTCCTATTAATTAGTGCAATGTGAGATAATGGTCAGTAAAACAAATGAACAGATGCTACCTGTTCACTACTCTCTGATGGTCCATATTCTCCTAACTGATGGGAATGTTGGGGAGTTGTAAGTGTGTGATCTTCACACCCGTGATGTTCTGCCGTTTTACTATGTGACTGTCTAAAAGAACTGTTGTAGGAATTTGTTGGTGCTATAATTTTATGTAGTGTTTGTGAAGGATTTTATCACATTATCATGCATTTCACATATTTCTGCTTTGAAGAGAAATTATGGTTGTGCATCTTAACATGTCATCTGTCTGAGTAACTTTTGAAATATCCTCTGCAATGAACAAGAATGAGTAGGTATGCTTTGAAATGAGGATTTTTCACCAGGCTTATATGTATTTTGTGCAGAAATTCCTGAGTGAAGCTGTTTCTCTAATTTAAGATGTTGTTATCTTTTATGTGGAAGATGTTCACAGATGTTGTAACGAAATAGTAATTTTTCTGTTTTGTCACAGAACATTTCTATATTTTCCAAGTATCACCTTTCAGTATTTTGGTTTTCTTATTCTGTACTTATTTTGGTGAACTGGCAATCAAACACACACACACTAGTTAGTCAGGTCATTGCAAAACGTTTCTGTATGAGCTCAATCAGAAAAGTTCAAGTAATGAATATATTGCTTAAACAATGGAAGTACTTCAAATCATTCCTTCAGTCTTCCAGAGAACATGACGTGAAAAACACCCTAGAAGTTAAGCTATATATGCCATAGTTCAGTACTGTCAATCTTTTAAGTTCCATTGGGGACAAAGAGCAAAAAAATTGTGTTGTGAACTTATGATTTGTTTTTTCTGCAATAATCAGTATGGAACTTTCAAAGGAAAGGTTACTTTTGGCATTTTGCAATGATTCCATTAGGGCATCAAATAAAACCACTTTGTTGGCTCATAACTTCAAGATTTGTTCTTCCCTCGCAACAATCCTATTGATGTAATGTATTTTTAATTTCAGTATAACAAAATTCATTTTTGCGAATTTTTCGGTACAATGAAATAATATATCCATATTTCTAAGGAAAAGGTTTATTTTGAACAATGTTTACAACTGCAGAGAAAGTGCTGATTTTGGATGCTCAGGCTCTTTTGATTAAAAGAAAAGAACACCCTTCCCAGGCAAGTCATTTCCTGCATCCTTATGTTTACTGCTTTGTGGAGTTATGTTTTACTGTTGTTGTTTACTGCCTTGTTATTCCTTATATTTACTGCTTCCTTGCTCAATTTTTTAAAGTAGTTCTTCAGATGAGAGCAGTTTTCTTTGAAAGAAAACAATCATTCATGAAGTTCATTCTTTGAAAAGGGTTTCAATTCCTATGAAGTTGATTGTTAAGTGAAAAATATTTTTTATGATGTGTTAAGATGCAAATCCATAATTTCTCTACAAGCGTGAAGTGCAGGAAACTTCATAAATTGTCAGTAGTCAAAAGCGTTTTATATGTCTCCTAGGAATAGAGGCTGTACATATTATTATTATTATTTTTTTTTGAAGATTTGAGTGTCATGAAATAAATGTTCCATTTATAACAAGTTCTTTTCTGTTTGGAATCTCTTTGTTTTTTACTAGGTTTTTCTACAGTTTACATGGGATTGGAATGTGCAGCTAGAACCCTGGCATCCAGTTTGAGTACAGAAACAGTAAATATTGTTGATCACAAGTAAGTTTAATTAAGATCCTACCATTTTTATTACGTTACCAGGTATGTACTATTGGGTTGGAAAGAAAGTAATGTCCGATGACGAGGCACCCGAAGTTGAAGCCCTGACCACGGTGCACATTGGCCACAGAGATTGTGCAGCACACCAGCATGACATCAGCAGATAGGTGGTTTAAGTCAGTGGCAGTTAGCCATGAGAAAGGAAAGAGTGCAAGCACCAGCCAACATGAAAATGGACAAGGAATATATTCGCCATTGCATGCTGTATGAGTTTCATTACAGTAGCACCGCTGCAACTGCTGTAAGGAACATTACTAGTGTGTACCCCAATGCCATATCACATCGTCAGTGCTGTCATTGGTTCGAATGATTTTGAGGGGGAAATTTTGACCTGTCAGACCATCCCAAAGCCAGAAGACCTGCAACAGTGGATATGGACATACTAAAGACCTTAATGGGACCACACAGGAATTGAGCGAACAGATATGGACTACCCACATGAGCATTATGACACACCTGTGTGAACTTGGGAAGGCTTACAAGAGGGGATTTGAGTACCCCATCAATTCACAGTTGAGCAGCAAGCAAATAGCAAGAGTGCATGCGTTTCCCTGCTTGCACGTGACCAAGTTAAGCTGTTCTTGGACCGCATTGTGACAGCTGATGAGGAATGGATCCTGTATGACAATGTCAGTGCCCGTAAACAGTGGTTGGACCCCAAACAGAAGCCCATGCTAATCCCCAAAGCAGGCTTACACCCACATAAGGCCCTGCTGTCTGTTTGGTGGGATATGTGAAGTCAGAATAAAAATAGCAACGTTATTCACAATTAAATGTTTATTTAACCTCGACTATAGTTTTGCAAAGTGTTTGGCTCAGCATCAGTTACAGTTTTTTGTAATCTTGCTCAAAATGATGCTTATGCTTCCTAAAGTTTGTTTAGCTGTTTTCCACAGTGTGTTGTACAATGTACATGTTGACAACTGTTCGACAGAGCACAATGATATTTAGCATGCTTTGCATGGCAGTGTGTGACATAATTTCATGTGAAGTTTGGAGAAGGCAGTCATGAGCCACATCAGAGATCGCATAGAGTGTATTTGAACAAAAACATTGAGCTGTAGCAGCATACACATAAGTGCTGCAGAGCTGCAACAATCTTATTGTTATTTTTTTAATTTTAAAACTTATTTTTTTGTGTTAAAACTGTATATAATTCTTTCCATGTTGGCATATCCATTGTCATACTGCACAAACCAGCTGTAGTGTCTGCTTTTTTTAGTTCATGCTGCCAAGTAGCTACAGGAGTGCATGAAAAAATTCATTATATCTCATGTGATTCTATCATAAAATTCACATACCATTACGTGACCACAAGGTTTTTCAGGAAGACGCTTTGACGTCTGTAAGTTCTGTTTTACACGTTATGTAAAGTGAATACAGTCTGCGGTGGTGCTTAATGTGTAAAACAGAACTTCCAGACGTCAAAGTGTCTCCTGAAGAACCTTGTGGTCACGTAATGGTATGTGAACTTCATGATTTTTTTTTAGGACTTTTAACCGATTTATATCTTAATTAAATAATTTAATGCACCACCGCAGACTGTATCCACTTTACATAATGTGTAAAACAGAACTTACAGATGTCAAAGCATGTTCCTGATGAAAAAAAATCACTACATGGATCTCCAGATCTGCAAACTATTGGTAGTTTTCTGTGATTCTGTATTTTTAAGCTGATATTACATACTATACCAGAAAAATTACACAAAAGCATATGCCAGTCCTCCATGACACAATTCATAAATTTGTCACCTTTTACTCCTGAATCCCCTCTTTTCTCTCCAGACAATCAAATAAATAAAAATAAAAGTGCTGGAACCTCAATCTCTTTCCTCCCAGTGATTGACTATCTTTTTGCACTTGTAAATGGTTAGTTTTCATATGGTTGGTAAGCAGTTCCCCATTTAATGCACAGATTGCTTTGAAGCAGTCCCTCCTCTGGCCTCAGAAATGATTGCTCCATCTTTCATGCACTGTCCTTCATGAACTTTATTTGTCTATTTAATGCCTGTGGCTTAGCATCGACTGTTCCCAGAGAATGCATAATGGAAAGAAATAACAGAAATCTACATAACACAGCAACGATTGACAGAAACATGAAGTATTTCTGATGAAACGATGCTTAACTGAAATCAAGAAGACTACAAAAATTCCAGGATTGGAAGTCATGTCCAATTCATCATATCCTTTCAGAGCAAGCCCATATGCTGACAAAAGTGCTTGTGATTTATTAAGAGTGATAATATGGCACTTTTTGTTGTGCTGTTAAGTTTCAAGCCTGTAAGTAGAACGCTGTTGAGATCTTATATCTCTTCTCCTAAGAACAGCTAAATTCAGTATGTTATTCTTGTACACAGGAGAAGTTGCATGCCTTTGAATGAAAATTAGCAAAAACTTGAAAATTAGCAAAACTTGAATGAAAATTAGCAAAAACTTGAAAATTTCATTGCCTGAAGCAGAAATCGAATCTGCTTCTCCTGATTATTGTTTGAGTATACTAACTGTTACACCACCCAGGACGACAAAGTTCCGAAGTTACTTGGGACTTTGTTGTCCTGGTGGTGTAGCAATGACATTTTCAAGTTTTCTGAGTGATTGATGTTACATGAGAACAGTAAATACAGTCAATTCAGAGATGTCTGATTGCTGTGTTAGTTATAATGACATATTTTCCATGTATTGTGAGAAGAATATCTCTTCCACACTATATGCATGCCTCTGAATTTTGTTGGCTAAATGGTGCAAGCCTTTCTTTCCAGTTTTATACCATGAAATCTTGCCTGTGGAAAATAAACCTGTGTGACAAAATTCAGCACCTTTCATGCCACAACTGCAAATCTATTGATACTTATTAAAAGTTTGGGGACTAAACTTTCTTATTAATTCCATATTCTCATCTTAATGTATTTGCTGCAATTTAAGATCTGGAGTAGGTCCACCCATTTTTATTTTTTTTTATTTTCAGTTTCTATTCCAAAGGATGAGAGTAAAAGGGATATCTCAGCAAACAATCTGTGGTGTTCTTTACTGCAGTATAAGTTACTCTTAATATTAAGTCAACAGCCAGTGAACATGGTCCTTCCTGGAAACAAAATAATAGTGACCCATGTCGGCTTGCTTCCATATAGCATGCAGACGTGCGTTAGTTCATGGTGCTGGTGCAACAATGTTTGGTGACATCCCCCCATAAGTGTGCGTGTGTGTGTTGAATTGCATGGTTTTTCAGCTCCACATGAGAGATAGCCAATATAAATTAATTGTCATGGCCTTTGTTTCCAAGGTCAACAACAAAAAACAGGGCTCCTTTTTGCACTTAATTGTAGCAATACTCAATTGTGAAGATTTGGATTGTACCAGTGGCTGTGGGACCTTTCATCAGTGATGTTACTACAGCTAAATGTGATAGACAGCAACATGGTCATCTAAAAAGTCCTTTGTTGCGCTTTCCTGTCTAACTAACCGCAAAAATTACCTTAGAAACATGGTCATCTAAAAAGTCCTTTGCTCTGCTTTCCTGTCTAACTAACCGCAAAAATTACCTTAGAAACATGGTCATCTAAAAAAGTCCTTTGCTCTGCTTTCCTGTCTAACTAACCACGGAAAGTACCTTAGCATCGCTAAGGTACTTTCTGGCAGTTAAGCGATGTTTAAGGGTGATGATGTTAGGGAAGCCCAAAGAGAATTTAAAGAAAACAAAATTCTTACCTCAAATCCACTGACAAAAAAGAAAAGAAAACTAAATGAAAATAGCAAACTTGAAGAAGAAAAGAGCTCTTTTCAGTTCATTCATCTGCTATGGCATAAGCAGTACAAGGAACTTTGATATAGTGTCAAACATTGGATTACAGATTTAAAAGAGCTATAGACCCATTCAAAACAAATGTGTTTCACATAATTTTAGACTTATGTGCAAGACAAATTCGAGAAAATCTTTTTAAAAGTTTTAACGTGTGTCAATTTATAATTCTATTCTAAATAGTTAAAGGTTTTAAAGTAAATAATAGTGAATTTCAGTTACATTCTTGTTATCAAAAATTGTACTTGGGCCCACGTGCAATATAGCATGCATTTTAAGGGTAGGTGTTTTTATCAGTAAGTTTAATATTAGAATAAATGTTCAAATTGAGGTTTCCAACTACAAAATAAATATTAAAATTAAGTTCTGAATTCTGCGAGAATATTCCAAACTTCTGGATACCCACACCTTAAAACAATTAATGTTTTGAATAAAGCTCATTTTTCAAAACTGGCTTCCTAGTTACTTAAATTAAACACTTAATCAAGCATATAATATGGTTTTTTTTTCTTATAGGAAAATAAGTTAATTAAATAACACACATTTTCGGAAAAAACTCTTCTCGTTCTTCGGACAGTCATATGTTGTCTCTGTTTTCTCATCACTATCACAGTTACTGTTACGGTCAACTCCGACGGTTACAGTTATTTTTAACCAAATCTTGCCAGATGCTAGGCAAAGGCAAACCTCTGCAGTCATTGATGATGGAAGTCTGATTTTTCTTAATTTCTATTCCTTCTCTTAATTTTCTTTTTTAAAAAAAGAAAATTAAAAGAAGGAATAGATTGATGATGGAAGTCTGATTTTTCTCAATTTCTATTCTTTCTTTTAATTTTCTTTTTTAAAAAAAGAAAATGAAAAGAAGGAATAGAAATAAAAAAAATTCTGCTTTAAAAAAAAATTAAAAGGAATAGAAATTGAGAAAAATCAGACTTCCATCATCAATGACTGCAGAGATTTAACATATTAGATGTTTGATTAAGTGTACAATTACTGTGTTACAAAGATTTGGCAGTGAGAAACAGGTAAGTAGTGCTTTATATCCTGTCATATTCTCTGTCTTTAAAATAAGTAATTGATATGGGTGTATAGTATTTACTGAAAATATGTCAATATGACTAATGTTATAATAATATATTAAATTAGTTAAATTAATTTTAATCTTTGAAGAATTTTCTTAACTTAATATACTTAATTATTTTTTGTTAATCTCATAAAGGACCCATGAATGTAATAGTAAGTATAGCATAGGCTCACATGCTCCTCTAGATCAGCAGTCTCCGGTAGATGGCATCTTAGTTTTATTGTCCTAAAAAGGTGCAAGAGTAATTGCATAAGAAGTCTTCTGAAATACATTAAGCAATAAGAACTGTAATAGAGCTAGAACAAATAAAAAGTCATAATTCCTTTGTGATATTAATTATAAGATTCATGCAGAATTTTTATTTCTGGAATCCTAATTCTAATGTTTTCAAATTTTAATATAGAGAGCAACCTATTATATAGTGAATTTATAATTATTAGTTCACATCATGTTTGAAGATCAAATCAAATGAGCGTATTAAAAACTGAGATATCAAACAGTTAAATGCAACACTAATTTAAAAATAATTTCTCGATAACAAAAGAAATAAAAATTTTAATGACAAAGACCATCATTATTGAAAAGTCAGAAAAAATAGTGTAACCCTATCACCCTGAAACTTCCATATGACTGGAGAAAAGAACTGATTAATCATAAAAGAGAAAACGAAAGTTACACAAAATGTGCAAGTTTCTTCTGATTAACACATTTTGTTCAAATGTTGTTAACACCTTCCATTCCTTCCCTAGAAGAGTAGGAATGTACAACATTCCAGTAAAACTAGATTTTAACAATGCAACATACAGACAGAACAAAAAACTCTGGAAAGCAGAATTATCCAGCAGCACAACAGAAAGAAGAAAAATATGTTTCTGTTCAGTATTATTCAATTAAGAAAAGTGAACCAGATTTTGCAAACAATGAGCATGTCATGCGGTTGAGAACTAAAAATGGAATTATTGTAATTTCATTCTTAGTGGAATAGCCAAAAACTAATACCACAGCCAACCTCTATTCCTTGGAGACTTTTCATCAGTCAACAACTTCAAGCCCAAAATTATTTAAAATGCAAAGTTAAAAGAAGCTAGGAAATGATAAAAGAAAAACTCCAACCTGTGTTAAAAACAGATGATGCATTGGGAACACTGGAAGGCATAACTAGAGGGTAATTTAAATATATATACTAGTTCCAGTTCAACACCATCGGGAACCCTGATCCAGGGCTACTTGTCTACACCTCTGCAGAATCAATCTCTTCTGTTGACCAAGTGTCTTCCCTTGAAATGCAAGTCAGAAATATATTTTCCTGTCGTAAGTCAGGACATTTTGGTTTTAGCCACTGATATCTTTATCATTTTGTGCAATTCCATTAGTCCCTAGATTTTTATTCAACAGGTCTTCATAATATATGTACTACTTTATATTCAATATATTCTTTTCAATATTAGAAGATGCACATTTTATCAAGTAAGCCCTAGTTTAGAGGCTTTTCATGCATTTAATCAGGCTTTAGAGCACTTTTAAGCCATTTTGACATGCTTTCTTAAATCTGTAGGCTCCTTCTTCCTTGCATCACAAATGCAATGCTTTGTCTTTAGGCAAATCTTTTCATAATCCTTCTAATCTAATATTTTCATATCCCATGACTAACAATTTAAATGCTTAACAGAAACTTTTTCTTTGTCAGTTTTTACCCCTGTTCTGCACCAAGGAATTCTCTTCTGACTCTCTTTTCCTACTGCCATAGTATCACTTTTGGAACTGTGACAAAAATAAGTTTTTGTTGTTGTTGTTTTTGTATTCTGTTTTTGTCCATAGCTACTGTTCCTTGTTGAAGACTTAATTAGTTTTCATGAATTTCAAGTGTTAATTAACTTTATTGAGGCATGTGTTGAAAAATTCTTCATGGAACAGAACCTATTTACATAAACAAAACAAGACAGAAAAAGAAAAACTGTGAAACATCACCATAGTTGTGACACAATCTTTTCTTCAATCAGTAAGACATTTAGCATTCCTTTTGAAGCTTACACCAATTTGAATATTTACTCATTATTTTTCAATTTGAGTAAATTTTTGAAATTTCAAAATGAAATGTAAGAAATGTTGGTGGGTTTGAAGGATTTTTTTTTTTTTTTTGAGATTTCATGTTAAGTAAATGTAATTTTATATCAAGTGTCCTAAATAGTGTCCAATGTATTTCAAAGTGTTATTCCAGAAGAATAGATGACTTATGCTAAAATGTATCAAGTGTGAGAAACACTTGAAAATAACTGTCTAAGATGTTTAGAAATATTAAATATATGTCACAGATGTTTAGATATTAAATATGTTATTCATCACAGATGTTTAGAAATATTCTTTCTATTTTTCTAACAGGTATGGTGAAGAAGCTAGTGAGGTTGTTGGAAATGCTGTGTATGCTGTTGGTAACCTTGCTCTTACAACTCACAATGTTCAGTCCTTGGGTGTAAAGGCTGTTGCAAAAAGGACAGCGAAAGACACTGGAAAGGCTGTGCTTGATGACTATGTCAAAAAAGTGAAAACCCCACAAAAACAATGAACATTGCTTTTAATTCTCTTGTTGAGTTATTAATATGCAACTGCAAATATAGCTGCTTTGTTGGTTTTAATTTAGTAACACAGTTTATTTATTGGATCAGCTGTTTTTCCTAATGTTTTTCCTTTTAGTTTCAAGATTTTTAATTTTTGTGAAATGTTTTTCAATTCTGCTTAAAAATATTACCCCAGTTATATAGTTCAGCACATTATAATCAACCATATTCTTATGGTTATAATAATCCAATTATAATATTTTTTTAATTGTTTGTTTGTGTAACTGTGATGTTAATATTGCTCAAAGAAAAACTTATGAGCTGTATGTGTGTCAAGTTGCATAGCATCTGTGATAAAATGCATTGCTGCCATAATTTTTTTTTTCATTTTTACATGAATTTTCTTGAAAAAAAAAGTAGAATGTTGATTATGAGCACAAGCACCTGATTAATAAAAATATTTATTTCATTTTTTGATTGGAATTTCTTGAAGAAAAACATTAAGGTGGTGATCCCAAAAACTTCATTTTTGTTCCAGAACCTCTATGTGCAACCAATTATAGTTGTATTCTACATATTGTGAAAGCACTTACTGATAAAAGTGTGGTATGCATCCACATTAACTGTTGTTACTGTTTTACATAGAACTGCTCAACTTTTAGTTTATATGCAGGAGAAATATTTTAATTTCCTGACCCTCTTGAATAGTCATGCTTTGGAAATCTCAGCAATAAGACATAAACTTTGTTGACTGAAATACTATGCGAATTTCGCAAAATATTTTGATAAGCATGGAAAATATCTTTTTGTACCATGCTATAATATTTGTTAGATAATTTTTAATTTTTCTAATATAAGGATGTAGATTATTGTGTAGATTTTAAATAGGTTATTATGTTTAATGTGAGAGGTATAATACAAATTTCAGTTATTTACCATTTTCTGTATGAAATAAAATTTATTCCTAATTTGAATATAAAATTATTCTTTCAGATTTTGTCTTCAGAGAGTTAATAATAAAGTGTTGTCTGATTTTTTCTCACTTCCTGCTCTTTGCAACACCATTTCAGATGAACAGATATTTGAGCATGTACACTTTGAAAACGAATGAGAGGAATAATGTTTATTTAATTTTTCATTTAAATTTTATTCCAAAACTTAGGTTTTTTATTTGATTTAATATTTATCAGAGTGGTTTTATGCCTAGTGAAGGCTGCACTAACCAAATTTTTGCATTATGCATGATGATTGAAAAGTATCTCTCTGTTGGTAAGAAAGTTTTTGCTGCCTTCATAGATTTAGAGAAAGCTTATGACCGAGTGAATAGGACACTTTTGTGGAAGGTATTGAATGAATATGGTGTTATTTGGAACCTACTTAATAGTGTACAAGCCATGTATGCTGGCAGTAGAGCTTGTGTACAAGTGAATGGTGTTTTATCAAAATGGTTTTCTATTGGTGCAGGAGTCAGACAAGGTTGTGTAATGTCACCATGGCTGTTTCATATATTTATGGATGCGTGCATGCGTGATGTCAAACTAGATAATACTGGTTTACGTCTTGGTGATATCCGTGTGTGTAGATTGCTGTGTGCTGATGACACTGTCTTGTTGGCAGAGAGTGAAAGTGAGTTGCAAAGTATGTTGTCCTGGATGTACGAAGTTTGCATGAAGTTCAAACAGTATAAATAAGGGAAAAACCATAGTTATAGTTTATGAGTGAGGAACTGGTAGTACTGAATGTAATATGTCTAAATGGCACAGTGATTGACCAGATGAATGAGTTTGTGTATTTAGGAAGCATGTTTGACAGAGAGAACAAATTGGATGGTGAAATTAATAAGTGAGTGAATTCTTCATTGAAAGTGATAGCTGCTTTGGGAGGTTTTCACAGGAATGATGGGTTCTCAAGACAGTCCTGCATGGCTGTGTATGACAGTGTAATTTTTCCTACTCTGATGTATGGCAGTGAAACCTGGATATTGCAGAAGAAACATAGGAGTTGTTTCTGTGCTGGAGAGGTGCATCACTTATGGGGGTTTGTGGCAAGACATGTGTGATCATGTGAGGAATGAAGATGTGTTGCAGTTGTGTAACGTGAAGCAAAATATTGTTAGCAAGGTGGAGACTAATATTCTTAGGTGGTTTGGACATGTTGAAAGAATGAGTGATGTGATGCTTACTAAGAAATGTGTTTTAGTCTAAGTGGCAGGAAGGAAAGGCAGAAGAATGCCAGGGAAGTCATGGAAGGATCAGATTCAGGAGTGCCTGCATGAGAAAAAGATTATGAGAATGAAGTATAGAAAATCTTGTGTATGTCATGTGATGGATGTCAGTGAAGCCCGAGTTGCATGTCAAGATTGCTGTAAATGAAGAAGTTTGATATGGCAACAGTAAGTAAATAATCAATTAAAAATTATCTGGTAGTTTGTATTTCTTTATGGAGCTAACCTCTGAAACTTAGAGAACAACTTAGTGATTGTGTGTGTGTGTGTGTGTGTGTGTGTGTGTGTGTGTGTGTGTGTGTATGTATGTTGTCCAAAAAGTTAAAGCAGTTTTTTATCTGTATGACCATGTTTGCCTGTTTAGATAATTTATCACTGATGTGTGCACAAGCACAGAGAAAAGCTGCTCACACAGTTCTTAACTTTCACTGTAATTCAGTTTCACACTCTTTGCAAAACAAAATTTGCAATAATCAAAAATTGCAATTTTATGTTCTTGTGCACATATAAAGTTTTACAGTTTGATGGGATTTTTTAATTATTTGCAGAATATATCTTGATAATTTTGATGTCATGGCTATTCCTAGACTTCATAAACTGCAAATTTCTCAAAAGTTATGGGATTTTTATTAAGGAATGAAAAGGATATTATTTACATGTCAAATTTTTGGATAGTGCCCCTACTCTTCTTCAGGACTACAGTTATAGTGGGTGTTGCCATTCATGAGGTTAGTTCCAACCTTATAGTCCTGAGGAAGGGTAGGAGTACTACCTGAAAATTTGACATGTAAATTATATCCTTTTATGCCTTAGTAAAAAACCCATAATTTTTGAAGAAACTTGAATATATCTTGTTCTGCAAATCTCTTACCTCAGACAGAATACATTTATAATTTTGCAGAATCCTATAATGTGGTCACCTACAGGGACAAATCATTACTAGTTGCTGTTGGCAAATGATCACTGTCCTTAAAAAATGTATAGTATAATCTGGTAAAAAAACCTACTCACACATTACTGATCACTATAGGTGGGTGGTCACTATACAAAGCTATGTACTGCTTCAGATTCGGCTTTACAGTACTTCAGAATACCATGAAAAAGTGTTATATAGTCATCAGTGTTCAGTGGCGCTGATATGAGTACTTTTAGGGGAGGGTGGGGGGCTAAGAAAAATCTTTACCTCCTTCAAGGCTGTCAAACATTTTAGTAAATGTACAAGATACTAAAACACAACAAAAATAATTGATACAATCAATCATTAATATCTTATTATTTTTAAAAATGCTTTAAAAAAAGGTTTCGTCTATTATAGTATTTAAAATTTATCAAAAATTTGGCTATACCAATGGCTAGGCGGGGCTCGAGCCCCCCCCTGCTCCCCCTTATGAGCACCCTTGTCAGTGCTCAAGTACACCAAAGTAAAAAAAAAAGTAAATTTACACAGTGTTTATGGGGGGGGGGATCTTTTCTTATGTGAAGTCCTAATTGCAAAAATTTTAAATTTTTTACACTCTGGGTCATTATCTGTACATATATTCAAATGCACATATGCTGCAACATGCATCTGTAGATACCTAAGAAATCAGTGTGAAAGTAAAAATCAGTTAAATGCATAAATATTAATACAATATACAAAGAAGTTTTAATCTCAAATGAAAGGTGTTATGTTCTCAGGTTGAGATGTAGATGCCCTGATAGCAGAAAGTTCCTGATTGCAATTGCTGTACTACTAGCTAGGCCTCTTTAGGTAAAAGAAATAGAAGTTGGTGGCTTTCTTTTGTGTTTTTTAAGTTTTTCATTTCTATCTGTGATTTTTTTTTTTTTTTTGCATTAAATTGTTGTCTTGCCCAGTGAACCCCACAGATTATTTTATGGCACCATGATATCTGTTGCAGACTGATCAGGGCATCCACATCTCAGCCTGAGAACATAACACCTTTCATTTGAGATTAAAACTTTTTTGTATATTGCATTAATACCACTTAGTAGTTCTAATTCTGACTATTATATAGCTCTAATTATTGTACTATTCTCTTTTACGTGCGATATTTCAAAGTAACGTGTACAGAAAACTAGCGGATAATGCTTACCTTGGCATTCCTTTCTAGCGACGGGGACATTTCACGCACGTGTTTTCCGGTCTTTGTTGAGGTTATTGTCCTAAAGTCCGTTGTATGCGATGACTGGCTTTACTTCTCACACTTTTCGCTGGGTATACTCATTGGATCTTTGCTTTAGGATTCCAAACATCAATTTTTACCGTTCTTTATACTCGAAATTTTCGCCCATACTCTGGGCATCTTCAAGAGCGTGGCGACTTTACCACCGATGTTCGTGGCTAACTTCGCGCTAATCTGTTTTTCGTACTTCCAATGTACGATATTGGGGGTATGTGTGCTATTGGAATTTCGTAGGTTCCCGATTCTTCTAGCATTTTTTCCTCTGTTTTTTTGTTGACAGGCTAAAAAATCAAGAGCTAGAGTTTATCTCGAAAATATCACAAGAGTATGGGTACCCGAGCAAGCTAATTAATAAATGGATACATGAGAGTAAAAAGCATATGACTCCGAGGAAAGAAGGCCAAGAAGTGCACAACCAAAGGAAGATGAGAAATAAAAAATTGAAATACATTGGAGCTTTCCCATACCTGGAAGGAGTGAGTAAAGAAATCAATAGGCACTGTGCTAAATATGACTTACAACTAGGAAGCTCAGTGCACACCGTAAAAAGTATGACTGTCAACCAAAAAACAGAGGAAAAAATGCTAGAAGAATCAGGAACCTACGAAATTCCAATAGCACACATACCCCCAATATCGTACATTGGAAGTACGAAAAACAGATTAAAAAAAAGACTTAAACAACACATATCTAACTGGCAAAAAAAGAAGCCAAAACGGCTTTAGTGCAATTCTGCTTGGAAAACCGGACATTCCCAAAGTTCGATGAAATTAAAATGCTAAAAAAGAATAAAAAATCGGAAAGGCAAATGAGGAGGGAAGAAGCAATATTAATCTACAAAAATAAAGCAAGGGTATGTAACCAGAACGACCCTAGCACATTATCGGGCCTGTGGAAAGAACTAATAAGACAAGAAAAACAACAACAAAAGAAAAACAGGCAAAAAAGACAAGATAACCAGGATAGGAGAAGAAATTTAAAAAATTAAAAAAAAAAAAAATACGGGAAAAAAAAAAAGTGGTCTTAACTTAACATAGATGGCGCCAGCTGGGCTTGTTAACGAAATATATCCAGGAAAGTTTTTCCGACGAATGGCAACAAGGAGTATCGGACTCCATTAGCGCGAAGTTAGCCACGAACATCGGTGGTAAAGTCGCCACGCTCCTGAAGATGCCCAGAGTATGGGCGAAAATTTCGAGTATAAAGAACGGTAAAAATTGATGTTTGGAATCCTAAAGCAAAGATCCAATGAGTATACCCAGCGAAAAGTGTGAGAAGTAAAGCCAGTCATCGCATACAACGGACTTTAGGACAATAACCTCAACAAAGACCGGAAAACACGTGCGTGAAATGTCCCCGTCGCTAGAAAGGAATGCCAAGGTAAGCATTATCCGCTAGTTTTCTGTACAAATTGCATTAATATTTATGCGTTTATCTGATTTTTACTTTCGCACTGATTTCTTAGGTATCTACAGATGCATGTTGCAGCATATGTGCATTTGAATATATGTACAGATCGGGTGTAAAAAATAAAATTTTTGCAATTAGGACTTCACATAAGAAAAGACCCCCCCCCTCCCCTTCCCATAAACACTGTGTAAATTTACTATATTGTTTTTACTTTGGTATACTTGAGCACTGATGACTGTACAACACTTTTTCATGGTATTCTTAGATACTGTAAAGCCGAATCTGAAGGAGTACCTAGCTTTGTATAGTGACCACCCACCTATAGTGATCAGTAATGTGTGAGTAGATTTTTTTACCAGATTATACTATACATTTTTTTAGGACAGATCATTTGCCAACAGCAACTAGTAATGAGTTGTCCCTGTAGGTGACCACGTCATTGGATTCAGCAGAGTTAGAAATGTATTCTGTCTGAGCTAAGAGATTTGCAGAACAAGATATATTCAAGGTTCTTACAAAATTATGGGTTTTTTACTAAGGCATAAAAGGATATAATTTACATGTCAAATTTTGAAAACTGTGAACAAGAATACTGACATCTGAACTTAAATTTTATTTGTCTGATTTCAAAACAACTTTTGATGTAACTATCGATGAAAGCTAGGAGGCATTACCAAGACTGAACATTTTTTCACTCTACAACACCCTCCTGCCTAACTGTAACAAATTAGGCACTATGCTAGTAGTGCCTAATTGTTGCAGTTATCCTTTTTGAATGTAATGCCACCTATATGTATATATTGCCGGGCAAAATATATTACACATATGTATATATTTCCAGGCAAAATATATTACACATATGTATATATTACCAGGCAAACCTGACTTTAGGACAAACTAGTTTATCCAATGCGAAATAGGATGAATGGGTCTGACCTACTCCAAACTAGATTATACTGAAATAAAGGTGGAGCTTCTAGGACAAACTGATTTTTCCTAGTCTTAACTAGTTTGACCTGCATTTGCACTTTAATCTACAGGATAAACCAGTTTGGCCTAGTCAAAACTGATATTTTGTGCGATGTAAACAATGAACATGTTCGAACCTGCAGATTAGTAGAGTTCCCGCCCCTCCTCCTGTCCCCAAGTTACAATATAAGAACAGCGTTCAGCCAGTGTGTGACTGGAAGCATCCCCCATTGTAGCCTGGGCAATACCAAGCTTTAGCCATGCCTGCATCACCAGTAGTGAGCCACAAAGTTGTAGAGTACTCGGACGTATTATTCCTTTTGTTCTTGTGTGTTAGTAAACGCATGAGAAGAATTGGCAGGAATGCACGTAACACACAAAACATTAAAAGAATTCTTGAAATTTACTTTGAAAATTAACGTAACTTATGCATGTGATGACGATTTCAAGAATTCTTTCAAAGTAAGCACGTGTTTTGTTCGAATGTTTTATTCTTTTTGTTCTTTTGTGTTTCTCACCATCATGGATGAGGCTTCGTCTAATGGACAAAGTTATCATAGGGAGTGGAGTGAGAGATTTTTGACAGAGATTTTAAAAAGTGAGAATGAAAAATCTACTTATTATAATGTGCTTACAAAGAACAAATACTTAGAATTTATACAAGAGGTGGAGGAGGCTAGCAGAAAAGAAAACACCTCTACAACAAAGAAGGTTAAAATGATTTAGTGTGCAAATCGGGGGCATGAAAAACTTGTCGCACAAAATGAAGGAAATGAAAATATAAAATACTATCTCTCGGCTGATGAACTGTATGATGCGATCGAAGCAGCTCATGTGGCTGTGGGTCATGGTGGTTGTGACAGAATGTTGGCTGAAATTTATAAAAAAATTTGCAAATGTCACAAAGGAAATAATATGCCTTTTTTTGTCCATGTGTGAAGTGTGTCAACAAAAGAAAGCAAAGAAGAAAAGGGGGTTGGTTTACAAGCCAATTCTGCACTCGGAAATGAAATGGGGGTTGGTTTCCAAGCCAATTCTGCACTCAGAAATGAAATGGGGGCTGGTTTCCAAGCCAATTCTGCACTCGGAAATGAATAGTAGGAGCCAGGTCAATCTGATTGACTTCCAGACACAACCAGATGATAAATTCCAGTTTGTAATGGTTTATCAAGACCATTTAACAAAATTTGTTCTTCTTCGTTCATTGGGATCCACGAGAGCTGAGGAGGTAGCCTACAATTTAAATGACGTATTTTTAACCAAACCAACTGGACCAACGACCCATAAGAACGCAAATATGTACGAAAACGCTAAAGTGGTCGCGGTTAGATAACATACTAGTGAGCCAAATAAAAATATTGTGTAGTGACGAGATGCAAAACTGTATATGAAAATGAAAATCTTCAGCCATTAGGGACCTGCCAAGTGGCACTTTGTTTTGCCTGATTTACTTAATATTGTTAGGTCCTGAATTAGTAAAGCATGTCAATGTGTAATTTGAAACTCTTTGAAACCAAATTAAAATGCAAAATTAAATGTTTTAAAAAATTTGTAAGAAAGCTGTTAGATTGCAATTTAGAAAGAAGTGTTTTAAGATTTTTTATCAGCAAAAACTGTGTGGAACATATTTTTGCTGTTCTGTGAAATTGAGAAGTAAATTACGATGTACTTCTTTAGAAATGTTAGCGGACCAATGAGTGTAGTAAATGATATCGAAATCAAAGGCATTTCTTTTATCAAAAAGATTCACCACACCCCCACACCCCACCTGTACCTCCAAATCAAAGTAACAAACATAAGTAGACGAGCTGTTAGTTTTTTCTAGGGCTAGGTCTTTAGGATACAAGTCATCAGTGCATCGCAAAGTCCGGCATGTTAATGGCAATAATGTCATCAACATACCTCAGAACGATACCAGGCAAAGGACAAACAGCAGTAAATCTATCTTCAAAAGACTGGAGATAGAGATTGGCTAAACTACTTGAGAAGCGACTGTCCATCGGAATACCATGAGTTTGGAGGTACAACCCATCACCCACGGTAACGAAATTGTTATTAATATAGAAGCCTACTAAAAAGTGCCAAAACTGTTCTGTAACCCCGGACTCAAGCTTCGGGTGTAAATTTAAGGCCACCTGCCACAAACCCTACAATTAAATCGAAGTGAATATGTTTTTAAAATCGTAGGTATCAACAGATGAGACAGTTGTTGAGTTCAACGCCTCTAAAACTCTGTCATTATTTCCGATAATCCAGGTCGAATGTAGTTTGCGAAGCACTGCAGACAAGTACCTCTGAAGCAACCCACCCTCTTTACTATTGTAACAGTTGCGTCCACTGGTTATAAACCGAAAAGAAACAGGTTTCTTATGAAACTTTGAAATAACATAAACGATTTTCATGGACCAAAAAACGAAAGGAAAATTTAAGTTAGATACTGTGAGCTTAATCCTTTTATGCAGAGCAAGGGGCGGATTTCCGACTAGGCGCACGCCTAGGGCCCCAGAGCTTGAGGGCCCCCGTAAACGTATAAATGAATTGGCAGTTTTGTTTCGGTTTTCATGGACCAAAACAAATGAATCCTTAAAGCGGCTACTTAATATTGTCAACTGATGTTTCACTTTCTGATATTACGTCGTAGTAGCATACACTATATTGACAAAAGTCACCGGACACCTAGAAGAGGAACACAACATAGCATTAGTACGGTGTCGGTTCACCTTTGGCCTTAATGCATGCACTGACCCTTGGAGACAGGCTTACGACAAGGTTTTGGAATACAGTGATAGGTATGCCCTTCCATTCAGTACATAATGCTGCCGCTAACTGTTGCTTAGTAGTAGGCCTTGGTTCCAAATTTCTTATGCGGCGCTCTAATTCATTCCATAGGTGCTCTATGAGATTAAGCCCAGTGCTGGCCAGCCCACACACGATACGGAATTATCGTCAAGCCACGCCGTAACAGTCCTTGCTTTATGGCTCGGTGCATTATCCTGTTGGTACCAACAAGGCTCGGTTCCATAGTATTGCCACAGAGTTGGTAGGGCATAATTGTCCAGAATATCGAGGTAGACATGCTGGCTAACAGGTTCGTCCACGATAATCAATGGGCAGGGACCATACCATGAAAAACACCCTCACAGGAATACACTGCTAGCTCCAAACGTGACCATAGGAACAGTACACTGTGGTGAATAGCATTCCTCCGGCTGCCGCCATACCCACACACGCCCATCAGACTGATGGATCGTGTATCTGGATTCATCAGTCCATAGGGCCCGTTTCCATTGATCTACGGTCCACGATAAATGTTCTTTACACCATGCTAAACGACGAGTAGCATTCTGAGTGGAGATGAAAGGCTTATGAGCAGCCGCACGACCACGGTAACCCATGGAATGAAGAACGAGGTCCCAGCATTTTTACTCACCTGTACACTGAGGTCTTCTGCAGTACTCCGCCGATTAACTGTAACGACTCTCCTGAGGCTTCGACGTTCTCTATCATTGATTTTCTTTGGTCTTTTATTTTTCTTTGGTACGTTTTGCTGCTTCAGGCACGCCATGTGTCTTCCAAGTGGAAGACACATGGCGTGCCTGAACCAGCAAAACGTACCACGTTTCCCCGGCTTTTCATTTAGTACATCCAAAACAGTTGACTTGGGTATGTTTAAACTCCTCTCGGTTTCTCTTATGGACAACCCACTAATATAACACACACATTCTTTCCTTTCTCAAAGTCATTTCTCTCCTGCCACGACATTTTAACTCAACCTCACAGTGCGATATGATCGCGGTCAGCTGCAGGCTTGTTTTTATATCGTGTGCAGCTGTAACGCGCATCTTAACAACGCAGCGGATCCGTTCATTTGCTTTTAAAGGATGTCCGGTGATTTTTGTCAATATAGTGTATATGTGCTTCGTTGATACTTCAAATTTTCGAGTTTTTATCGATGTACTTGTTTTGAAAGGAACGGATAAAATAATTTAGCCTTCCTTTCAGTGGTAGGTGAAGGAAGGATTCACGCTTCCCCCCACTTTTCATTGTTTAAGGCGAATACTTAATTGGATTGCTGTTATATAAATTACTTTCAACCAAAGGTAAACATCTGTGTGTTGAAACCTTTCTCCCTGAGTTACGTTGAGGGGTGCTTGTAGATAGCCTACTGTCCTGATGATCAGGGGTGTTTGTTATTATTTGTTTTTTTTTTCCTTTGTGGGTAATCAAGTTCTTTCTCTGCCCTAATCCCCCTAAATCAGCATAAACCAAAAGAGTTAATAATTAGACTGAAAAAATAAAGAAATTCGAGAATATAACCCTATCTTTTTCTTATTTAATAGTGTTAAAAGAAATTTCTATTGTCCCTCCTGGTTTAATACTGATAATTACAGTGGCGGCCGGTGGCACGGCAGCACGCTAAAAAATTTTGAATTCATATTCGTATTGTTTATTGTAGCTGAAAGCCTGAAGGGGCATGCATATGATTTGCTGCTAGCCCAAAATCTGATTTTTAGACGGGCCGTAATCAAGGCTCCTGTTCGTCATTTGGTCTGTGGTGTCGGTTAGCACACGGGAATAACAGCGTGGTTCTGCTGTCGCCTACCCGTTCGGTTTTTTGTGCTGCAGACCGAGTAGCACAGCCCTAACAGCGTGTCATTCCTGCCTCCTACACCACACACCCCTTGGGGGTCCTCTTGTGAAACCGGCCACAAGGGTTTCCAGCGTGCTGTACATAAAGGAAAGTGCAGTATTTGTGCTTTACATAAGGAAGGTGCTGTATTTGTGCCAAAGAATATAAACGCTTCGCGTGAAGAAGCTCAACTCTCGTAGAGATAATGTAAAACAGGCGACAGCAGCGCCACCATGTAATGCGGCAGCAGATGCTCTGCGGGAAAGTTAACATTCAGGCGCAAAAAGCGTAGGAGACACGGGACGGGAAGCCTATTTCACGGAAAGGAAGCTAAGCTTTGATCTGCGACTGTTTCCTTCGGTCTCATTGGGTCTACTAAAGCATTTTTTTGTTGTTGTTCTTTTCTGAGTATCCCTCCTGTCCCTTCTTTTGGTGAAACAAATATATACATTAGCAATTAATATTATTTTAAGGAAATTTTAGCAGTTTTATTCTCACTTTAAGCACCGTAGTAATACCAGGTTGCTTGGCATGAATTTCATATTTACAATATACCTTAAATGTCAAAAATGCTGAGGCTGGTTTCCCAGTAGCAGCCATAATAATAATAAAAAAAAAAAAAAAGCAAAGACAACCGCAGTTTCCCAAAGCTACAATTTTTTTTTCTACCCTTCCGAAGTTTGTAAATTAAACAGCACTGCGCTGGAGAAATTTTCTCAACAGATCGGAAAAACATCCGTTCGTATCTGAGTAGGTTCGAACCTGGGCCGCTGGCGTGATAGCTGAGCTCTCTACCGACCGGACTAACTCGCCACGATTGAGTGTATGCTTAAAGCTGTCTGTTTGGTATGCATTGTGTAATCGAATGCTTCCCTCTTTCATTTTACAATATTACGAGGTATTTTTCATAAAAGTCAGTTCCATATAATTGATAAATTAATTTTTTCAACGTAACGATAGCTTTTTTCAGCAAACGTTGTTTTAATGGTTTTCCAGGATATTTGTTTCAAACGGTTTCAAATTTGTTCTTGTTATTCATCCACTCCATTCCATGAATTGTTATTCATCGGAATGGAGTGGGTGTATTTCATGGCTGTAATATAAACGCAGATCTAGATGAGAACAACAAAACCTTTGAACAAAACGCCAACACAAACAAGCGTTTATATTCTTTGAACACAAACACGCATGCTCAGTCTAACTCAGTCTGCTCGGCATCCTGCGGCATAAGCCTGTAATGTTGGCTTCTGTGTAGTAATTCTTTGCCGCATAATATAGTGGCGCTAGTTACGTCTCGCTGAGCCTTACCTTCTTATCAGCAAAGAATATCTAACTGATAAGAAGTTAAGGCTCAGCGAGACGTAACTAGCGCCACTATATTATGCGGCAAAGAATTACTACACAGAAGCCAACATTACAGGCTGATGCCGCAGGATGCCGAGCAGACTGAGTTAGACTGAGCATGCGTGTTTGTGTTCAAAGAATATAAACGCTTGTTTGTGTTGGCGTTTTGTTCAAAGGTTTTGTTGTTCTCATCTAGATCTGCGTTTATATTACAGCCATGAAATACACCCACCATTCCCATGAATAACAATTCATGGAATGGAGTGGATGAATAACAAGAACAAATTTGAAACCGTTTGAAACAAATATCCTGGAAAACCATTAAAACAACGTTTGCTGAAAAAAAAAGCTATCGTTACGTTGAAAAAATTAATTTATCAATTATATGAAACTGACTTTTATGAAAAATACCTCGTAATATTGTAAAATGAAAGAGGGAAGCATTCGATTACACATTGCATACCAAAGAGACAGCTTTAAGGATGCCCTCGATCGTGAGGAATTAGTCCGGTCGGTAGAGAGCTCAGCTATCACGCCAACGGCCCAGGTTCGAACCTACTCAGATACGAATGAATGTTTTTCCGATCTGTTGAGAAAATTTCTCCAGCGCAGTGCGTTTAATTTACAAACTTCGGAAGGGTAGAAAAAAAAATTGTAGCTTTGGGAAACTGCGGTTGTCTTTGCTTTTTTTTTTTTTTTATTATTATTATGGCTGCTACTGGGAAACCAGCCTCAGCATTTTTGACATTTAAGGTATATTGTAAATATGAAATTCATGCCAAGCAACCTGGTATTACTACGGTGCTTAAAGTGAGAATAAAACTGCTAAAATTTCCTTAAAATAATATTAATTGCTAATGTATATATTTGTTTCACCAAAAGAAGGGACAGGAGGGATACTCAGAAAAGAACAACAACAACAAAAAAAAAAATGCTTTAGTAGACCCAATGAGACCGAAGGAAACAGTCGCAGATCAAAGCTTAGCTTCCTTTCCGTGAAATAGGCTTCCCGTCCCGTGTCTCCTACGCTTTTTGCGCCTGAATGTTAACTTTCCCGCAGAGCATCTGCTGCCGCATTACATGGTGGCGCTGCTGTCGCCTGTTTTACATTATCTCTACGAGAGTTGAGCTTCTTCACGCGAAGCGTTTATATTCTTTGTTATCAGTTAGATATTCTTTGTTTGTGCTGTACATAAGGAAGGTGCTGCTCTCAGCACGATATAAGATCGCCGGCACCAAACAGCGTTGAAACCAAAGACCCCCTCCTTTCTCCTATCGGAACTGGGAGCAGGGCCGTTGACTAGTAGAATAGAGGGAAAACTTATCTGATTGTTTGTTTCTGTACTCTCATAACGTTTACTTGATCAGTCAGTTAAAATCTATCTGTGCTTTTAGTTTTTTTCTTTATTCTGTGGTTTTTGTAATCTTTTAATTTCATGAATGGAGACTGCGATTAATTCAGTAGATTCCTTGTTAAAACTACCATTTTCTTCAAGAACTTTAGAGGAAAAAATTCAAGTAAAGTCTTTAGGTCGACCAACACCAGATTTGATTATAGCTCAGACGGCGAAATGCGGAAAAGTTCATTAAAAATCGCAAATAATAAAGGTGCAAGAGTGATTGACTGAATTGTATATTGAAGCACACTGCAAACAAGTTTCGTATTAAAAATATGAAACTGAATAAAAACCTATTTTCAAAATAAATAAATAAATAAAAATAAAATAAATGGGTACTGTTTTCTAGACAACTGAAGTCGTGGCAGATTAATCAAGCCGTATATTCCGCAAAATATTAGGCTTAATACTGTGTCGAATATACGATTACAAATTTAACCATTAACGCCAAAGAGGTGAACAAAATGAATAATCATATTAATTTATATGTAATTATGAAAATCTGCACTCGGGTATTTTCCCCGATGACCAAGATAAGACGATCCCATTGCCCAATTCCTAAGGCCTGTTGTGGTAGTGGGAGCGGGGGTGGGGGCACAGACCACCTGTGAATCGGTAAGTAGCAGGTACACTCTCAGGAGCACGAATCGCCACTGGATAAGTATTCTCACCTTTTCTATTCCTCAAATCGACATAAAACTAACTTGGAAAATCAATAAAAAGTTTCAATGTTACTCCTACTTTTCCATTTTCAAACCGAATCTTCTGCATTTAATTCTTATGCTTCCGTTTCTGATAACAGCAGTGCAGGTATAAAAAAAAATCTCATGCAACTTTTTGACAGAATAAAAAAAAATGCAAACCTTCTCAGTTTTCCGATGAAAATAACAAGAAAAATGCTTTCAAGAAACACATTCTTCCTTTGCTGCACTGACTGAAAAAATTCTTACTGTCCAAGTTTCTTGGTTCATGGCATTCGTCTATGCCATGGATGTCTTAATCTCTTCGATTTTGGGAATTGTTCGCCATCGAGAAACTCCTTCGCGAAGAGTCATCTACCCTTTTCAACAAGTACTGTGTACAAATTGCATTTTGCCCGAATTTTCTAATGTGGAGAACTTTTCCCGTTGCCAGTGTCTTCAAGTATTTCATTTTTGCTTGATACTATGCTCGTTACCTACTAATTCGCTCATAACGTACAAACAAGATGATTTTCCAAAGCTGAAGCAATGGAAAGAGCACGTTTTGTAATTGAAACGCATTCCAATTTTATGACAATTTATACGTATTGTATCCATTTTCAGCGCCCATAGAGTTAAATTTGGCAATTAACTTGCAACTAAAAAAAATGCTAAAGTAATCAGTTTTACCTAATGTATCAAACTCAAAAAGAAATTTTGCTGTAACTGAAATGGTAAGGTAAAATAAAATTTACTAAATTTCCACTTTGAGAAGTCCTAGCGGAAAATTTATGAACTAGTAGTGAAATTTAAAATGGGCAACATTTAATGAATATTTATGCCCTATCATTCGCAAAAATATTTTTTGAAAAATCTGTGGAAATCAAATTCTTCGGACTTAGCGCCTCTAACAGGAAATTAATGAACTAATTGGAAAACTTAAATATTTGAGAAGGAACAGTTGGTTAAGCCTAATCCGAGAGGCACAAATATAATTTTTTCCTCTAAGTTAAATAGTTTCTTCACAATAGAACTTTGACAGCCTTTAGAGGTAAATTCGTAAAGCACATGGGATATTTAAAGTGCCAAATTTAATATTCTTTGATTTCCTATTAACTGCAAAAATAATTTTTGAAAAGTCTCTAAAAACAAAAAGTTCGGTACGCACTGACAAAGTGATTATTACACTAGCAGTTTTTCTTACAAAACGTTCTAATAATACGAATGTAGAATGGCACTTTAAAAAGCGTAAAAACTTTTTTCTTGTTGTTAATCTGACGGTTGAAAATTTCTGATGCGATAAGAAAGAAAAGAGGGGGGGGGCTGAATCTTTTAGCGCCTAGGGCCCCAAAAGATCTAAAGTCGCTTCTCTGCAGAGCAATGACTTTTTTAACAATATCTTTACGGTTTTTAGACGTCGGGGTGTATGCATCCGTAGTGTTCACCTCCTGCAATAGAAGACTCCGGTAAAACTGTTACAGATAATGGCAAAGTTATTAGCAGTTTTATCCACTGGGGAAACAGTGAATAATTCTTGGAGTGCACGAATGTGAGAAATAATCAAAGAAAGGTTATGTGGTTGCTGGGTGCAAAACTTAGAGCGTTTCAGTTTACCAAGCTCGTGACGAATGTCACAAAGCACACATCCCAACCACTCGTTGAAGGATTTAATAAATTTGTCGATCCTCACCATGGACATACTATTACTAGTGACCTCGATATCGTGCCTTTTCGAGAGCTACGTTCTCTTATGTCTTTGGGCACCAAAACAGGTTGGCACCTCGTTTCAATATAAAGAAATGTGTTGCCATTCTGCGTAGTAATTTTTTGCAATGTGCACTCAAACTTTCCTATGAGTTCGGTCTGCCTCTCGAATCCTTCAACGAATGGTTGGGATGTGTGCTTTGTGATATTCGTCACGAGCTTGGTAAACTGAAACGCTCTAAGGTTTGCACCCAGCAACCACATAACCTTTCTTTGATTACTTCTCAGATTCGTGCATTCCAAGAATTATTCACTGTTTCAACAGTGGATCAAACTACTAATAACTTTGCTATTATCTGTAAACAGTTTTACCGGAGTCTTCTATTGCAGGAGATGAACACTACGGATACATACACCCCGACGTCTCAAAACCGTAAAGATATTGTTAAAAAAGTAATTGCTCTGCATAAAAGGATTAAGCTCACAGTATCTATCTTAAATTTTCTTTTCGTTTATGCTATTCCAAAGTTTCATAAGAAACCTGTTTCTTTTCGGTTTATTACCAGTGAACGCAACTGTTACAATAATAAAGCGGGTGGGTTGCTTCCAGGGGTGGCTTTTGGGAGGAGGCAGTGCCTCCTCAGAATTTTAAGATTCTTAGTTAGAATTATTCGTTTTGTTCATTCAGTACTTTTGGGAATAGGAGAGCAAACGTTTATGCTAGTTAACTCTTTTGAATTAAATGTATATGCGTTCATTCAGTTTTTTAAATTGACGCTTTTCGAAAACAATCGGTAGCGCGTAGTTGCGAATTGTCCTCAGCTGGCGATATCCGTCGTTGAGGCAGGAAGCAAACTGCCTCTGGTACATTTTGCGCCAAACCTGTTAACTCCCACTGAATCAGTAGATATGAAGGTAGGCGGTGGAACTGCCAACACAAAAAGCGCACGCGCACCGTGGACTTTCTGTGAGGCAGATGCTATCTTGCCTCATGTGAACAGCCGTTTCCCTATAAGCTGCAGCTCCGCTGTGTTAACTCCTCATTCGGACAGCTTCGAGCGTCATTACATAGCGTCTTCTTCCTAGTTGCTTTTCTTTCACACTAATGTTTGTGTAACTAATTTTATTTATGTTTTATGAAGAGTTGTTTATCAGACCATGTCCTCTGTTTCAAACATTTCTAATATGGTGGATAGCTTACTGGAAAAGCCTTTCAGTAGAAGAGATTTTGAAGAAAATAATTAAATTAAAGATTATGGTAAGCCTACACCTGAAATGAAAAAGATAACTTCAAAGGGCAAAACTTCAAACAGAGGTTTTAATATTGACTGGTACAAAAAAGAACAATGGCTAACTGGTAGTGAATCAACGAAAAAACTATATTGTTGGCCATGTTTGCTGTTTCCTGTGAGTGGCAATGAAGTCTGGCAAGAGAGAGGCTTCAATGATTTGAAAAATTTACCACGTGCTTTGGACAGGCACAAAATGTGTAAAGATCACATTCTGGCAGTTGTTAAATTACAGTTGTAACGTATACTCTATATTCACTTTCCTTTTGATTTTACTATCTCTGGTTATTTTATTTTCCTATGTAAATTATCTTCCTACTGAACGGAATATTATTTCACCCGCTGAATGAGATCTGGCAATGAGTGTAAGTCATGACGTGGTGGTAGCTCGTATATAGGCGCGTTCATCGAGAAGCGTTGTGTTGTTGCGTTGTAGTGGTCTGTTGCGTTGGAGTTGTGTTGTTGCGTTGGAGTTGAGGGTGGTTGGTGTTGTTGGTGGTGTGTTGCGTTGCGTTGCAGTGTGTTGTTATGTAGTAGTGATATATGAGTGCCTTAGTTGACCAGGAGTCATCACAATAAACAAGTTGTTCTGTAAGTTCAGTCTTTTTTCAATTCTTAGTTTTGTCAGACCTCTGTCTGGCTGTTAGGTTTATGACTTTGATTACTTAATATAAATAACCAGCGTTGAGACTTTGTTTAAGTTCATAATTAACGAGTAACAACACCCTTTTGGGAATTCATTATTTTGAAGCTTAGAGCATTATTCATTCATAATAATTAGCTTAGCAAAAAGATAAACAAAGCTAATTCATTATACAGTTGCTAGGCAAAACAAGGATAATACTCTCTCAACGAAGCGAAGAGAACAAGTGACTTACGTCATAATGAAAAAGCAAAAAAAGAATCGTGATGTAATGAAGAAGTTGATTGATATTACAACACTACTAGCGCGGCAAGAGCTCCCATTTCGTGGACACGATTAGAGCGAAGTCTCTGAAAATAAGGGAAATTACCTCGAGATGATTGATTTACTCTCCAAGAGTGACGAAACATTGAGAGTGTTTATGGAGAATAGTACAACATTTTCAGGAACTTCAAAAACAATACAGAATGATTTAATCGAATCAGTTGCTCATATAGTTAGAAATGAAATCAATGCAGATATTGAAAATGTCTAGTTTTTTTCTTGGCAGATTGATGAAGCGACAGGCATTAGCTCTCATGCAAAAGTATCAATTATAGTTCGATTCGTGAAAGATGGAGTGCCAGTAGAAAGATTTTTGGGATTTTTTGACGTAAGTTGTGATCGGTGTGCTACTTCGCTTAAAGAATTACTGGATCGTGAGCTGGAAAGATTTAGCTATAAAGAAAAACTAGTTGCACAGACATATGATGGCGCAGCAGTGATGGCATCAGAGCTGAATGGATTGCAAGCAAAAGTGAAGTGTGATGCCCTTCAAGCATTATTTGTTCATTGCTACGCACACAGGCTGAACTTAGTTTTGAGCAGAGCAGCGTCAGTATTGAAGGAATCACGTATTTTTATTGCAAATTTAAATGCAATTTGTGCATTCTTTTCCAAATTGACAAAGCGTGTTCATTTACTAGAATCTATTGGTGGACCCAGACCACCTCGTGTATCTCAGACTAGGTGGAACTTTAAATCTCGTTCAGTGTCTACCATAGCTGACCATAGGTGCCTGCTAATTGAAGTATTTGAAAAAAATTGAGCATGATTCCAACTATGATGATGAGATAATTCACGAAGCAGCAGTACTGAAACGGTGGCTTGAAGATTTTAATTTCGTTTTTCTTCTCATCTCACACAAAACAATATTTGATAACTGAGGTTACTTTCTCTCTACTGCAATCAAAGTGTTCCGATGTTACATTTTGTAACAAACGAATTACTGGCTTATGTGAAAAACTGTTGTACTTTCGAGATCAGAGACAGTTTGATGATCTCTATCATAACGTGTGCAGTGAGGTTGGTTCTCCAAATAAAACATTTAAAGGGAGCAATGATATTCCAGCCACCTTGCAATACAGAAGACTGTATTATGAGGTAATAGACAATGTTTCAATTCAGTTAAAATGCCGGTTTTCTGACATTGAGAAATTAAAATTTCTTCAGCTGGTCTTTGAACTTCATTCCAGAATTTTTCCTGAACACTGTTTTAAAGCTCTGCTTCAAACTTATGAAAAATACTTTGACAGCACCAAGCTGCAGGTTCTGTATTCAGACAGATATCTGTGGAACAATGCCAATTATTGGAGGGCGTTGGCGACCAGCAAGACTCCCCAAAGCATCCCACACATTTTCAATGGGATTCAGATCTGGAGAACGTGCTGGCCATACGAAGCGTTGAATATCCTTGCTCTCAAGACACTCCTGGACAGCGACTGTTCGATGACATGTTGCGTTGTCGTCCATGAAAATGAACCTATCACCGACAGCACCACGGAACATGCAAACATGAGGTAGCAGAACATCATTAATGTATCATTGGCCAGTCATAGTCCCAGTTGGAAGCACATAGAGGGACGTACGGCCATTGATCATGATGCCAGCCCATACCATGACACTACATGTCGGATATCGGTCCCTTTCCTGTATGTTTGCTGGACAATATGCAGTACCACTATCACGCCAGATCAGTTGTCGTCGACAATCAGACGATAGACTGTATCTACTCTCATCTGAGAAGAGGACAGCAGACCAGTCGTTATCAGCCCAATTGCGATGTTGATGGCACCATTGCAAACGGGCGGTACGGTGACGTCTGGACAATGGGATGCACACAACAGGACGGCGGGCGTATAGTCCTCCTTCATGCAAACGTCTGGCGACAGTTTTTCGGGAGATTCGCTTGCCAGTAGCAGCCATAAACTGATTTGCTACCTCACTAACTGTGCTGCGCCGGTGTCTTTTTTGTTGATAGCACTATGTACCGATCTTCTGCAGGTGTCGTACTGCGAACACGACCTCCCCCGTGACGTTTGCTACACTCTCCATTTGTTTGAAATGATTTCCAAAGCCTTGAAACAACACTGTGGCTAACGTCGAACTCCCTGGCAACATCTGCTATTTTTCGGCCTTCTTCAATCTTGCCAATAATACGGCCACGCGTAAAATCATCTAGGTGTTGTCGGGAAGACATACTGAAAATTACAAGTTCGTCAATTGATTCTTTCCCTTTCAACTTTGCGTTTGAACAACAACGGTCGCCGCCCCGGTGGCGCAGTGGTCTATAAGGCGCTGGCCTCTGATCATTCGTCCGTAAGGGATCCGGGTTTGAATCCCGGTCCGGCATGGATGTTGTGTTTGTCTTACGGCACTGGCTCTCTCCCTTCCCTGGAACCAGTGACCCTAAATTAGGGACGGGCGACTGCTTATAACCCATTGAGTTGCTCACGGTGGTCGTTAAACCTCCAATCAAAAAAAAAAAAGAACAACAACGGTCAATACGCGTCAAATCCTTTATATCTCTTATCAGCGCTATGACGTCACGAACAAGTTCGGCAATCCAAAATTTGCATACGCACAACACGACTTACTGTATCCCGCACTTATGCTAATTTCCACATTTTGCTGCTTTCCATTTTATGGTTGCTATCCTTGCTATTGTCATCCGTCCTTAGCAATTGTCCAGCAGTGTATTAATAACAATTTCGTTACCGTGGGTGATGGGTTGTACCTCCAAACTCATGGTATTCCGATGGACAGTCGCTTCTCAAGTAGTTTAGCCAATCTCTATCTCCAGTCTTTTGAAGATAGATTTACTGCTGTTTGTCCTTTGCCTGGTATATCGTTCTGAGGTATGTTGATGACATTATTGCCATTAACATGCCGGACTTTTGCGATGCACTGATGACTTGTATCCTGAAGACCTAGCCCTAGAAAAACTAACAGCACGTCTACTTATGTTTGCTACTTTGATTTGGAGGTACAGGTGGGGTGGGGGTGTGGTGAATCTTTTTGATAAAAGAAATGCCTTTGATTTCGATATCATTTACTAGACTCATTGGTCCGCTAACATTTCTAAAGAAGTACATCGTAATTTACTTCTCAATTTCACAGAACAGCAAAAATATGTTCCACACAGTTTTTGCTGATAAAAAATCTTAAAACACTTCTTTCTAAATTGCAATCTAACAGCTTTCTTACAAATTTTTTAAAACATTTAATTTTGCATTTTAATTTGGTTTCAAAAAGTTTCAAATTACACATTGACATGCTTTACTAATTCAGGACCTAACAATATTAAGTAAATCAGGCAAAACAAAGTGCCACTTGTCAGGTCCGTAATGGCTGAAGATTTTCATTTACATACTCAGCTTTGCATCTCGTCATTTCACAATATTTTTATTTGGCTTGCTAGGATGTTATCTAACCGCGACCACTTTAGCGTTTTTGTATATATTTGTGTTCTTGTGAGTCGTTGGTCCAGTTTGGTTTGGTCTTCATTCGTAGCGTTGACCTGTCTTGTCTGCCGGTAAGCCTTTTTTTATCATTTTCTCAGTGTTTACACTTTTGTTCTTTGAATTCTTAAATCTGTTTTGGTGTTTGGTCTGGTGGCCTAGGGAGCATGACCAACCAACATTTTTGGTTCTCCTTGTCGTCTTTTGTTACTAGAAAGGCCACTCCCGCAGGTTGATGCTCTCTTGATGACGACAACCTGGTTTTTGATTTTTATTGTTCGGTTTTCAATTTTGAACTTCCACTTTGAATTTCATTCTGCATTTTTTATGAAATTTTTATGTTTTGTAATTTTTATTTTTTACAATTCACTCTATACATGAGGCACAGCTGCCTTCGGTGCTTTTCATGGTACTAGCTGTATTTCTTACGTTATGTTCTTTCTTTCTTACTTTTGCAAATTAATTTATTTATACTGTATATATATATATATATATATATATATACAGTTGGTATGTATTCTTTGAGTTGAATGCGTTCGTTGCATGCCTTTTTGTCTTTTTTAGCTAAGGTCATATCTAATATCATCATCATTGTCAACCATTATCAATCCACTGCTGGATGAAGATCTCCCCAAGTTTCTTCTACAATTGTCTTGAGCCTGTCTCTTCCATGTCACGCGGAGATCTACCCTAGCTGTTTTAAATTAAGTAAAACTAACCCTAAATGACCAGGAGCTTGGTTTCTTAGATTTAAGTACAAAACTTAACTAGACGAAACCCGTCGGTATCGACGGTAAGTATATATTTATATATATTTAAATAATTAACTTATATGAAACAACAAATGTAAACTTTATTTGATTGACAAATTCGTTCAACCACTTCAGTGAGTCCAGGTTCGTGATTTTTTTTTTGACTGAAGTTTTAACGACCACCGTGAGCAACTCAATGGCTATAAGCAGTCGCCCGTCCCTAATTTAGGGTCATTGGTTCCAGGGAAGGGAGAGAGCTATTGCCGTAAGACAAATACAACATCCATGACCCACCGCGATTCGAACTCAGGCCCTTCACGAACGAATCATCATAAGCCAGCGCTTAGACCACTGCGCCACCGGGGCGGCCAGTTTCGTGATGAGCATCACGACTGCATTCTTTTTCAGTCGTTGAATGTGAGCCGGAAGTCCACTTATCTCGATCGTGGGCAAAAATTCAACTGGATAGCGCACTCTTTCACTCTCGTCTTCAGTCCTGTGTTTGTAAATGTTGTTGGAATGAGATTCGCGTTGCGAATACTCTTTACCGGCTGAATCGACGGTTAGTTTTTTTTTTTTTTTAAAGAATAAACTCATGTGAAACAACAAATGTAAACTTTATTTGTTTGACAAATTCATTCAACCACTTCAGTAAAGACCAGGTAGACCAGGTTCGTGCTTTTTTTTTCTTTTTTTTGGGGGGACTGAAGGTTTAACGACCACCGCGAGCAACTCAATGGGCTATAAGCAGTCGCCCGTAATATTTTCACTAACATTGGTCAACGGAATGTTTATTTACATCTTTACATAATGGAAAACGTCTTACGTACGTGAATACACTGGATTGAATGAATCTTAAATTGTATATGTACATCACACAGTCCAACGGCATAACGCAATGAGGTCTTCGAGAGTGTTCGCTGTTCCGATGAGAAGGACTTTGATAGGAATGGGTTCTACGTCAATTCGTCGCCTGCGACGATTCGTCGTCTACGAAAATTCGTCGAATGCGTCAATTTGTCGCGCGTCAATTCGTCGACCACGACGATTCGTCAAGCGTCAATTCGTCGCGGACAAATTCGTCGACTACGTCAATTCGTCGCGTTTACAGATTTTGGTTACATACAAAACGAATGCAGGAAAACGTACGATTTCGAACGTCTTGCTCCCTGATCAAATTTATAAAGTTTGGACACGCAGACAGGATAGGAATATTACGTTTTTCTTTGGCACTAAAACTATTAGGCGGTAAACAGTTTTTGGAACGGGGCAGGGCCCGGTTGGTCAGAGCCTCCCATATACAAAATTTTCGTAAAATCTGTTTTCAATTCAGAACCACCAAATCCGGTATACTATCTCGTGGTATTGTAACTTAGACTGTAGACGGTTTTTGGAAGCGGTTGGAGAAGGGGGGGGGGGATCAGAGCCCCCCTTACAGAATTGCCGTAAAATCTAGTTTTCAATTTAGAACTACCAAATTTGGTATATTATCTCATGGTACTCTAACTTAGACGGTAGACGGTTTTTGGAACGGGTCAGAGCCCCCCATACACAAAATATTCGTAAGATCTACAGTTTTCAATTCAGAACCACCAAATCAGGTATCCTATCTCATGGTACTCTAACTTAGACGGTTGTCGGTTTTTGGAACGGGTCAATGCCCGGGAGTTAGAGCCCCCCCACCCCCACCCCTACATACATACAAAATTTTCGTAAAATCTAGTTTTCATTTCAGAACCATCAAATTTGGTATCATGAAACTCTAACTTAGACGCTAGACGGTTTTTGGAAGGGGTTGGAGCCCGCGGGGTCGGAGCCCCCCGTATAAAAAATTTCGTAAAATCTACAGTTTTCAATTCAGAACCACCTAATCTGGTATACTATCTCATGGTATTGTAACTTAGACTGTAGACGGTTTTTGGAAGGGGTTGGAGCCCGGGGGGTCAGACCACCCCCCGAATAAAAACTTTTTCGTAAAATCTACAGTTTTCAATTTAGAACCACCAAATTTGGTATACTATCTCATGGTACTCTAACTTAGACAGTAGACCGTTTTTGGAACGGGTCAAGGCCCGGGGGTCAGAGCCCCCACATACAAAATCTTCTTAAAAACTACAGTTTTCAATTCAGAACCACCAAATCTGGTATACTATCTCATGGTACTCTAACCTAGACGCTAGACGATTTTTTGAAGGGGTTGCAGCCAGGGGGTAAGGACCCCCTCATAAAAAAATTCGCAAAATCTACAGTTTTCAATTTAGAACCACCAAATATGGTATACTATCTCATGGTACTCTAACTTAGACGAGAGACCGTTTTTGGAACGGGTAGAGGCCCGAGGGGTCAGAGCCTCCCACATACAAAATTCTCTTAAAAACTACAGTTTTCAATTCAGAACCACCAAATCTGGTATACTATCTCATGGTACTCTAACTTAGAAGCTAGACGGTTTTTGGAAGGGGTTGGAGCCCAGGGGGTAAGAGCCCCCCTTCATAAAAAATTCGTAAAATCTACAGTTTCCAATTTAGAATCACCAAATTTGGTATACTATCTCATGGTACTCTAACTTAGACGGTCGACGGTCTTTGGAACGGGTCAAGGCCAGGGGGTCTGAGACCCCCCATAACTTTTTTCGAAAAATCTACAGTTTTCAATTCAGAACCATCAAATATGATATCATGAAACTCTAACTTAGACGCTAGACGGTTTTTGGAAGAGGTTGGAGCCCCCGCCCCCCCATAAAAATTTCGTAAAATCTACAGTTTTCAATTTAGAACTACCAGATTTGGTATACTATCTCATGGTATTCTAACTTCGGCGGTAGACCGCTTTTGGAACGGGTCAAAGCCCCGGGGGTCAGAGCCCCCACATACAAAATTTTCTGAAAAACTGCAGTTTTCAATTCAGAACCACCAGATCTGGTATACTATCTCATGGTACTCTAACTTAGACGCTAGACGATTTTGGAAGGGGTTGCAGATTTTTTTGTGAAGGGGGCAAGGATCCCTTTCATAAAAAAATCGCAAAATCTAGTTTTCAATTTAGAACCACCAAATTTGGCATACTATCTCATGGTACTTTAACTTAGACGGTCGACGGTTTTTGGAACGGTCAAGGCCCGGGGGTCAGAGCCTCCCCCGCACACACACAGACATACAACATTTTCTTAAAAACTGCAGTTTTCAATTCAGAACCACCAAATTTGGTATCATGAAACTCTAACTTAGACGCTACACGGTTTTTGGAAAAGGTTGGAACCCGGGGGTGAGAGCCCCCCCCTTCTCATAAAAATTTCGTAAAATCTAGTTTTCAATTTAGAACAACCAGATTTGGTATACTACTCATGGTTATCTAACTTAGACGGTAGACGGTTTTTGGAAGGGGTCGGGGCCCGGGTCAAGGGAGCCCCATGCAAAATTTTCGTAAAAAGTTCCGTTTTTTACTTTTAAGAATACCCTATCTACGTTCTAAGGCGCTCTTTGGCCCTTTGAGGGCCTTGCACCATAAATCATCAACCAACTAACTAACCATCCTACGGTCTAAGTTAGGGACTGTAGATAACAATAAAGTGCAAAAATATGCGTTTAATGGTGTATTAAAACACAAATCAATATAGTTTAGCTTGCACTACCAACGAGCGGCTTATCAGAAAGAAATATAATGTAATGTAAATAGAGAGTTCCAGATATTCAAAGTTCAAAACGGTAAGAAAAAGATGATCAATGCCAATGTGAGGTCGTACGCATGCGACATCACATAGGTACATTGCATTTCTGTGTCGCGGGATTCACAGAAGCACACGCCAGATGTACGGCAGTTCTATAGATGTCTCCTAGAAGGTAAGTATTCCCATTCCTTTTTCTTTCTTTTTTGTTTCGCAAAATTAAATTAACTAAATCAAAAAATTTAAAATAAGTTTACTGGAAAATTGCAGGAATATCTTTTTCATTCATTAACTTTCACCCGCTGAACTTGGTGATTCCACAAATAGTAATATGTACCGGGCAAATAACTGGTATCCCTGCTAGTACAAATTATATTAATGATTTATTTTGCGTCCAGTTCAATCTAGTATGTCCATAAGAGCGTTTGGGGCATTATGAAAAATACATTTCAACGGCGGAGTGATCTAGGCGCTGGCTTCTGACCACTTGTCGAGAAGGATCCTGGTTCAAATCCCGGTGAATCATGGACGTTGTGCTTGATTTCTGGCACTGGCTCTCCCCCTTCCCAGGAACCAGTGGCCCAAAATTGGGAACGTCCGACTGCTTATAGCCCACTGAATTGATCACGGCGGTCGTTAAACCCCAACAACAACAAAAAAAAAAAGATTGCGACGTGTCCATTGCTATTTGTTATGGACCGTACAAAAAGTATGTTTTTGATATCAACGTGTCCACTTCCATGTAGGCTGGCCATAAAATGTTAGGGGACCGTACAAAATTGCACTTTTGTTTTCACCTTGTCAGCGCTTCGGTATATGGTTGAAGTATACGTATATATAGTTGGGCCATTTCAGCACGTAGTTTGGTTTATATAGGAAATAAAGATAATGTTACATTTTTACTCAGCTACAACACATTAATCCCAAAGGCTATTTGTTGAAATCTTTAATCCGCCGTGCTCATATTCACAACGTTAACATAACATGTCAAGTTATTAATGTTGCAGTTTTACCCTGTCACAAAACTTTAGTTACAAGACCTTAGGCGTAAACTTTTTTTAGGAATTTTTAGTCCGACGTATTCATAAGGTTTCGATAACATGCCAAGGTTATGGTACTGCGTTTTGACTGAGGCACAAAAATTAATAAACAGGCCTTAAGCCTTTTTATCAGTTTTCAATCAACCGTGCTCATATACATAAAATTTTCAGAGAAAGTCAAGTTTATTGTGTTGCGCATTTACTCGAGTACAAAACTATAAACAGCCATTAACTTTCACCCGCTGAACTTGGTGATTCCTCAATTCATCCATTAACAAGTCTTTTAAGTGATTGTATGCTATGGTCATATTGATAATGCTTGATGACAAGTCAGGTTAATGATGTTGCACTTATTAAAGACTTAAAAAGGTTTAGAGGCTAGTAATTATTATTTGAAGTCTAAGTAAAAGCTCATTTTTAACTTGACTTGTCATGAAATCCTTATGAATATGACATTTATTTTATTTTGTACATTTTACAGAGCGTATGCATTTTTTTTTGTTTTGGCATTTGTTTTATTTTGTGTTGTACTTGTTACATAGCGTTTCGCATTTTTGTAATGCTTGTGACTTGTGATTGCATTTTTAATTTTTATTTATTTCACATTTTGGATTACTTTTTAGCATTTTATGTTTTTGACATGCTATTTTGAAAATTTTGTCTTTTTTAATTTTGCGTTGTGTTTTACATTCTTGCATCTTCGGCGGAATTACATTCTTGAAAAATTCAAATACAAGTTAGTAAAAGGAATAATTCAATTAGTGAGAAATACCAGCACATTTTAGTAAAGGGTAGAATTATATGAAATTCCTCTTAAAATGTCCAGCATGTTAACATTGTCTCTGTGCGCCAAAGATGTTCGAATTCCTTTTTATCTTGCCAGCGTTTCTCTTCTGGATGGATTTGTTGGAATCTGTGCTATCACTCTTTCGACTTTAGCCGTAGTTGTTCTCTGCTCTTTCGCAATTTCACTGATTATTTCGTACAGTCACAGTTTTTTCTCTCCCAGAATTGTATTCCAGCGTCTGTCTAATCTCTAAAGTTCGTTTTGTGTTCTGGGAAAGCCAAATAAATTGTTTTCACTTACTGACCAAATTGTTGGCGGGAAAAGCGGAGGGCTTCTGCTCGGATTGTTTCTTCTGCTTCCACGAAACTTTCCAAGAACATAATTTTCTTCAAACCACTGAACTACAGAATCTGCATATTCTAGTAAAATTGGTTTAACTTCTTCAAAAGCAGCTGGAATTTCATCAGATGAAAAAAATGCGAGTGCTTGCAAATGTCTGACTTTGAGAGCAAACTCACTGTTTTCCCTATAATCCAAGGCTATGCCAGAGGATGGATATTCCTCAGCACATTTCTTTCCGAGATGAAACCAACAACATTTGTGTGTGCTGCTTCCAAATTACTTTTTAGCAGCATTATAACGGTAGTTATTTCAAAATCTATTATTATGCGTATATTGTGGTGCAAGCTGAATATCATAGTCTGATGCATAGTCTTGTAAATCCTACAAAAATACTGTATAATAGTATTATATTCTTTATACTTGCTGGAAAGTAACCCATAAACTAGTGAGACAAGTCTGTCAACCATAGCATGAATGGTACATAATTGCCTAAAAAGGGTTGGACAAGTTTCAAATGTCAAATCCATAATCCAGAGGGGTGCTTCTTTAAGCTTTCGTAAATTATTCTCTGTTAAAAATAAAATAATTCTTTGATGTCCAAATGCGCTATCTCTGCCAAGAAATTTTGCACCATCTCCTCCTGTAAATTTATTGGGGCATCGATCCGTTCTGAAGTCGTAGGCTCGGCAGGCATGTCTTCTCTTCCTATTCGTTTTACAACTTGCCTTAGTGCATCCATATTAGGCATGTAAGCTGCATTTACTGTAGCCATTGACGTTGTCACGGTATGAATAATTTGTGTAGGGGCTTCGTCCGTATTTCTCGCTCGTTCTTTTATTTGCGCTCTTGCAACAGCAACATGACTTTCCTCCGGTCTTGGAGCATGATTATGTGGTTTCTCATTGCGCATCCTGTGTTAATCTCCAATAAGAATAGTACTAGCAAAGCCAGTACAATTTCCATAATTTCTTTTAATACAGTGACAATACCGTAAATCACCTCGCACTCTGTCATGGCAAAATAAATACCTTTTCCATTTCAGCAAATCATTTTCTTTTTGTGAGTTAACTATTTATGTTGCATTCTTCATCTGCATAGTGCCTTCGGAAAACAATGCACTTTCTCTTTCCAAAATATTTAGAATGATATATTTCCACTATTATCACTTGACAACGCACAACAAAGGTTTCAACAAGCACGTTCTCTGTTCTCCAGTCAACTACGAACTGATGAGCAACCATTCAATAAAACACTCACAATACAGACAATCACGTGAAGCTTGTTCCTCCAGTTAGGGTTTAAGCGAAGTTCAAGATTTTCGTACCTGCGGTCACAAGAAGTGGTTAAGTTTATGGATCGGCATCTTATCCTTTGTTTTTCCAAAACGCAGAGGTACATGTATTTTACATCTGGGACGCTCCAGGCTGGGGATCAACAGATGCGAAGAACCCGGGAGCCAGGTTCCGGAGGCGGCAGCAGGCGCGGACTGGGCAGCTGTACTCTGGGCAGGTAGGCGTCATGCTAATTCTCAAAAATAAATTCAAATTTTTTCTGTGCTGCACCATGCGTATGAAAGAAAATTGTTATACTGAAAAGGTAATATGTTTACCCCGTAACGTATTAAACGAAACCTACGTCCCTACGTGCCAAATGATCTGTAAGCTAAACACAGTTTTTCATGCAACACCTTCCCCCGACTTTCTAAGTTCAGATCTGTCTCGTTCGACTTATTTCCTGTACTGCCCCTCTCTTTCGCTAATTGCAGTTAATTGCCGTGAAATTGGTGTTTTACGTATGGGTGTATTGCCGTGTGTCCTGAAGACTATACTGAAAGCGGTGAACCCCAGGGGAAAAGTATTCCATCAAAAGCAACAGAAATCCAATGCGAGAGCAAAACTTTGTTCGTTGCCATTACATCCAAGCAATTTAGGCGAAGTAGGAAGTGAGTTTTTCTACTACGACACCAGAAGATTGTCGCGAATGCTCAGGCAATTACGATACAGATGTGTCCTTAAGACTTCTCTTTCAAGACGTCCAAAGGCCGGCACTAGGGGATGGGGAGGGATACAGTGCGTATGATCTTTTTTGTTGCAGTTAGAAATTCCTAAGCTCATTCTTCCTTAAAACTTTGCCTGGTTACCAGTAAGTACTGTCTCATGCCTCAACCATTGCACAGATTTGTTGTTTTTGTTTTCATTCTTTGAGTTAACAGCGGGAAAATATCTGAACTGCGTTGTTTTAGTTGGAAATATTTTTTTTTACTTCAGCAACAGGGCTTCACGTATAATTGCAAAATACCTCGATAGAATAAACATACCTTACATAAAGAGTTTGCATGAGAAAATATATTAATAATAAGGAAAATATTCTAAAACCAAAAAAAGAAATTGCGGAGCCGAAAAAGCTAGGTAGAGGAAACAAAAGGCTCTAAGAAAAAGTTCATATTTAAAGAAACCTGTAGTCGCTTAATGAGTAAGTGGTATAAATCAATACAAAATCATGTGCTGTATTTGAAAAAAAAATTATAAGCAAGTAGGCATCGTGACTGTCCACAGTTTCCCCTTTTCATCCTGTCGACATTACAACCACCACAGAAAAGAAAATAACAAAAACATAACAAAAACATAACAAAAACACCCATACAAAGTAAAATGCCCAAAATATAAAAACAAGTAACCACACAAAATGAAATGCTCAAAACATTAAAAAAACTGCAACCACACAAAACAAAATACCCAAAACATGGTAAGAAATTCTGTTGAAAGCACAATGAAGGTAAACGATAGGAGAAATATATGTTTTTAAAACTTAATACAAGTGTCAAAACTGAAATAAAAAGAAAGAAAAAAGAAATATTCCAAATTTCATTGTTACTTTAGATATTTTGACCTGTTGACATTTCGTAAATTGTACTTGCACTCGGTCAAAAAATATTACTTACAAGGACTCTTTAGTAACTTTTAATCGCTGTGGTCATATTTATAAGGTTTGCATAACAAATCAAGTTAATAATGTTGCGCTTTCACTTAGGCACCAAATACTAATTATTCGCTAGGCCTAGGCCTTTTAAATAATTTTTGATAAGCGTAACACTCTTAAATGGATTTGTCATGCAAACCTCATATGATCACAGCATTATAAAAAATTACTATAAATGCATATGCCTATGTCTCGGGCGTATCTATTAATGCTTTGTGCTCGAGTAACATTTAAACAGAATTCATTTTATTTTCTATGAAAACTACATAAATATCAGCTCGGAGGACTGAAAACTATCAAAAAGCCCTAGGCCTTGGGTCTGCTTAATAGTTCCAATCTCAGAAAAGCGCATTGCTAAAGTCTTGGACTTCTATGAAAACCTTATGAAAATTAGCACGGCAGACTGAAAATTGCTAAACAGGCCCAGTCCTAGGGCTTTCTAATTATTGTTTTGTACCTGACTAAAAGTGTAACATTATCTTTAGCTCTTACTAGCAGGGGTACCCGGTATTTCCCGAGTAAATGTTACTATTTCTAAAATCACCAAGTTCAGCGGGTGAAAGTTAATGAATGAAAAAGCTATTTCCGTAAATTTCCAGTAAACTTATTTTAAATTTTTTGATTTAGTTAATTTAATTATACGAAGCCAAAAATAATTTACATTATTTACATTACATTGTATTTCTGCCTGATAAGGCAACCGTTGGTGGTGAAAGCTAACGTTTATTAATTTGTGTTTTTAATACACCATGAACCGGATATTTTTTCACTTTATTGTTATCTACGGCCTCTAACCTAGACCGTAGGTGGGTAATGGAGTGCTGTATTGGGATGCAGTTCTTAAGAGTAAAAATTGTAATTTTTACGAAAATTTTGAATGGGCCCCCTTCACACCGGGCACCGACCCTTTCCGTCTGAGGTCTAAGTTACAATACAATGAGGTAGTGTACCAAATTTGGTCGTTCTAAATTCGAAACTGTAGGTTTTACAAAAATTGGCATGAAGCGCCTCTGTCCCCCTGGCTCCAACCGTTTCCAAAAACCGCCTGCATTCTCAGTTAGAGTACCATGACATAGTATACCAAATTTGGTGGTTCTAAATTGAAAACTGTAGATTTTACGAAATTTTTTTATGGGGAGGGGCTCTGACCCCGTGCCCGACCCGTCCCCCAAACCGTCCACAAAACCGTCTACCGTCTAAGTTAGAGTACCATGAGATAGTATACCAAATTTAGTGGTTCCAAATTGAAAACTGTAGATTTTACGAACATTTTGTAGGGGGAATGGGCTCTAACACCCGGGCCCCGACCCGTTCCGAAAATCGTCTACCGTATAAGTTAGAGTACCATGATATAGTATACAAAATTTGGTGGTTCTAAAATTGAAAACTGTAGATTTCAAGAAATTTTTTATGGGGGGGGGGGGCTCTGAACCCCGGGCTCCGACCCTTTCCAAAAAATCATCTACCGTCTAAGTTAGAGTACAATGAGATAGTATACCAAATTTAGTGGTTCTAAATTGAAAACTGTAGATTTCAAGAAATTTTTATTGGGGGAGGGGTTCTGAACCCCGGGCTCCGACCCTTTCTAAAAAACCATCTACAGTCTAAGTTAGAATACCATGAGATAGTATACCAAGTTTGGTGGTTCTAAATTGAAAACTCTAGTTTTTACGAAACATTTTTTTTGGGGGGGGGGCTCTTACCCCGTGCCCGACCCGTTCCAAAAACCATCTACCGTCTAAGTTAGAGTACCATAAGATAGTATACCAAATTTGGCGGTTCAAAATTGAAAACGGTATGTTTTACGAAAATTCTGTTGTGGAGGGGGAGGGGGGGGAGGGGGGTGGCTCTTACCGCCCGGGCTCCGATCCGTTCCAAAAACCGTCTCCCGTCTAAGTTACAGTTTCATGATACCAAATTTGGTGGTTCTAAAGTGAAAACTATAGATTTTAAGAAAATTTTGTATGTGGGGGCTTTTACCCCCCGCGCCTTGACTTATTCCAAAAACCGCTACCGTTTAAGTTAGAGTACCATGAGATAGTATACCAAATTTGGTGGTTCTAAATTGAAAACTGTAGATTTTACGAAAATTTTGTCGGGGAGGGATTCTAACCCCCGTCCCCGACGTGTTCTGAAAACCGTCTACCGTCTAAGTTAGAGTACCATGTCATAGTATACCAAATTTGGTGGTTCTAAATTGAAAACTGTAGATTTCACGAATTTTTTTAATGGGGGGGGGGGGGGGCTCTGAACCCTAGGCTTCGACCTTTTACAAAAAACCGTCTACAGTCTAAGTTAGAACACCATGAGATAGTATACCAAATTTGGTGGTTCTAAATTGAAAACGGTATATTTTACGAAAATTTTGTACGGGGGCAGGCTCTAACCCCCGGGCCCCGACCCGTTCCAAAAATCGTCTACCGTCTAAGTTAGAGTTCCATGATATAGTATACCGAATTTGGTGGTTCTAAATTGAAAACTAGATTTTACAAAATTTCGTATGGGAGGGGGGGGCTCGGAACCCCGGGCTCCGACCCTTTCCAAAAACCATCTACAGTCTAAGTTAGAATACCATGAGATAGTATTCCAAATTTGGTGGTTCTAAATTGAAAGCTGTAGATTTTACGAAAATTTAAAATTTTGTGGGGAGGGGGGGGGTTGCCCCGACCCGTTCCAAAACCGTCTCCCGCTAAGTAGAGTTTCATGACACAAAATTTGGTGGTTCTGAATTGAAAAATATAGATTTTAAGAAAATTTTGTATGTGGGGGGCGGTCTTACCCCCGGGCCTTGACCCGTTCCAAAAACCTTCTACCGTCTAAGTTAGAGTACCATGAGATAGTATACAAAATTTGGTGTTTCTAAATTGAAAACTATAGATTTTACGAAAATTTTGTGTGGTTAACCCCCTTGCCCCGACCCGTTCTGAAAACTGTCTACCGTCTAAGTTAGAGTACCATGATATAGTATACCAAATTTGGTGGTTCTAAATTGAAAACTCCAGTTTTTACGAAATTTTTTTATGGGGGTGGGTCCCAGACCCCGTTCCCGACCCGTTCCAAAAACCGTCTACCGTCTAAGTTAGAGTACCATGAGAGAGTATACCAAATTTGGTGGTTCTATATTGAAAACTGTAGATTTTGCGAAAATTTTGTATGGGGGCTCTAAACCCCCGAGGCCCGACCCGTTCCCAAAACCGTCTACCGTGTAAGTTAGAGTACCATGAGATAATATACCAAATTTGGTGGTTTTAAATTGAAAACTAGATTTTACGGCAATTTCGTGGGGGTGGGGGTGTGGGCTCTGACCCCCGGGCCCCAACCGCTTCCAAAAGCCGTCTACAGTTTAAGTTAGAATACCACGAGGTGTAAGTTAGAATACCAGATTTGGTGGTTCTGAATTGAAAACTGTAGATTTCACGAAAATTTTGACGGGTGGTGGTGGGGGGGGGGGGGGGTGGTTCTAACCGCCCGTGCCTCGACGTGTTCTGAAAACCGTCTACCGTCTAAGTTAGAGTACCATGATATATAGTATACCAAATTTGGTGGTTCTAAATTGAAAACTGTGGATTTCACGAAATTTTTTTATGGGGGGGGGGGGCTGTGAACACCGGGCTCCGACCCTTTACAAAAAACCGTCTACCGTCTAAGTTAGAACACCATGAGATAGTATACCAAATTTGGTGGTTTTAAATTGAAAACGGTATATTTTACGAAAATTTTGTACGGGGGGGGGGGAGGGCTCTGACCCACCGCGCCACGACCTGTTCCAAAAACCGTCTCCCGTCTAAGTTAGAATACCATGAGATAGTATACCAAATTTGGTGGTTCTAAATTGAAAACTGTAGAATTTACGAAAATTTTGCAGGGTGGTGGTGGCTCTGACCCCCCCCCCTCCCTGGCTCCAACCGCTTTCCAAAACCATCTACAGTCTAAGTTAGAATTTCGTGAGATAATATACCAAATTTGGTAGTTCTAAATTGAAAACTAGATTTTGCGGCATTTCTGTAGGGGGGAGGGGGGGGCTCTGATCCACCCCCGTCTCCAACCGCTTCCAATAACCGTCTACAGTCTACGTTAGAATACCACGAGATAGTATACCAGATTTGGTGGTTCTGAATTGAAAACTGTAGATTTTACGAAAATTTTTTATATGGGGGCTCTGAACAACCGGGCCCTGCCCAGTTCCAAAAATCGTCTACCGTCTAATATTTTTAGTGCCAAAGAAAAACGTAATATTCCTATCCTGTCTGCGTGGCCAAATTTTATAAATTTGATCAGGGAGCAAGACGTTCGAAATCGTACGTTTTCCTGAATTCGTTTTTTATGTAACCAAAATCTGTAAACGCGACGAATTGACGTAGTCGACGAATTTGTCCGCGACGAATTGACGCTCGACGAATCGTCGTGGTCGACGAATTGACGCGTGACGAATTGTCGTAGTCGACGAATTGACGCGCGACGAATTGACGCACGCGACGAATTGACGTGACTCCATAAGAATGCCTGCAAGCGTTGCTTTGCGTAACAGTTCAATCAGAAAAGAGAAGACTTTGGACTATCTTAGTCCCTCATTGCTTCCCCTTTCAACAGGGCGTGAGTCAACCACAGGCGATCGAATGTCAACCGCACGCTTCTCCCATAGACTTTGCATGGGAACTTTGCTGCCCCACAACGCCTGAACCGTAGTCCCAATCTCATTTTCTCTTCGACTGGCACATCTACACGATAAGACATTTATTTTGATACCTCAACGATACCTTTACGTTCAGCCGTTTTTTCAAAATAGGACTTGCAGTAAAAAACCTTATAGAATTAATATATAGATAATGGTAACCCTACCATTAGCCTATTTGATAAAAGAAAGAATATATATATTAATTCTATACGGTTTTTTACTGTGAGTCGTATTTTGAGAGAACAGCTGTACGTAAAGATATCGTCGAGGTATCAAAATAAAGGTCTTACCATGTAGATGTGTCCGTCAAAGAGAAAAATGAGATTGGGACTACGGTTCGGGCGTTTTGGGGCGGCTAAGTTCCCATGTAAAGTCTATGGGAGAAGCGTGCGGTTGACTCACGCCCTGTTGAAAGGGGAAGCAAGGAGGGACTAAGATAGTCCGAAGTCTTCTCTTTCTGAGCGAACCGTTGCGCAAAGCAACGCTTGTAGGCATTCGTATCAAAGTTCTTCTCATCGAAACAGCGAACACTCTCGAAGACCTCATCGCATTATGCTGTTGGACTGTGTGATCCAGTGTATTCACGTACGTAAGACGTTTTCCATTATGTAAAGATGTAAATAAACATTCCGTTGACCAATGTTAGTGAAAATATTACGGGCGACTGCTTATAGTCCATTGAGTTGCTCGCGGTGGTCGTTAAACCTTCAGTGCTCCCCCCACCCCAAATAAAAAAATCACGAACCTGGTCTACCTGGTCTTTTCTGAAGTAGTTGAATGAATTTGTCAAACAAATAAAGTTTACATTTGTTGTTTCACATGAGTTTATTCTTTAAAAAAAAAAGAAAAAACTAATCGTCGATTCCGACGGGTGAAGAGTATTCGCAACGCGAATCTCATTCCAACAACATTTACAAACACAGTTGTGACTGAAGACGAGAGTGAAAGAGTTCGCTATCCAGTTGAATTTTTGCCCACGATCGAGATGAGTGGACTTCCGCCTCACATTTTACGACTCAAAAAGGTGCAGTTGTGATGCTCATCACGAACCTGGCCGTCCTCGGTGGCGCAGTGGTCTAAGCCCTGGCTTACGTGAAGGGTCCGGGTTCGAATCCCGGTGAGTCATGGATGTTGTGTTTGTCTTACGGCAATAGCTCTCTCCCTTCCCTGGAACCAGTGACCCTAAATTAGGGACGGGCTACTGCTTATAGCCCATTGAGTTGCTCACGGTGGTCGTTATACCTTCAGTCAAAAAAAATAAAAATAAATCATGAATCCCTTTACTGAAGTGGTTGAATGAATTTGTCAATCAAATAAAGTTCACATTTGTTTTTTGATATGAGTTTATTCTTTAAAAACAAAAACTAACAAACAAAAAACTAACCGTCGTTTCCGACGGGTTTCGTGTAGTTTTCCATTTAAGGTAATTAAATATTTACACTGGACAAATAATATCGCCACTAAAGTAATAGAGAATGTCCTTATTTCACAGGTACTTAGAATTTCCAGAATATGCAACAATACTTCGGATTTCCATGAACACATTAGTCTTCTCTTAAACAGCTTTCTAGAGAACCAAGTACCAGCTCATTTTTTTAAAACTGCTTTAAGAAAAATAGTTCTCAAAAATAGAATTAGGTTAGCAGATTTAATTTAATTGCATCACAGTTAATAAAATCATTCTGGCCAATGAAAGCCTTTTTGGAAGTTGGTCTAGAGGATGTATATTAACTAACTTTTTGGAACCTTCAGTGCTATGGGTAAAACAGTTTAATTATAAAAATAAAAATAGTAAAATATTAAATAAAAATGCCAAAAAAAAAGTTTAAAATGTAAAATGGTTATTCGATCTCAAGAATAACTAACATAAAAATAGTAAAAATTAAGAAAAACTATATAAGAAACTATATTTTCTGTAGTTTTACTTTAAGGTAGCCTATTTTAATACAGATGAATAATATTAAATACATATTGGGTGTATTGATGATATTTTTCTTGTATTCCGTTGAGTTTCTGCTCTTTCCAGACAATGAGTTTATTTTTTTCACTTTGAAAACTGCTGTTGAGTAGCTTCTCCTCTTCACCTACGAGAGTTTCTTGGCTGGCTGGTGGTTTGACGGCCATTTTGTCTTGTCTGCCATCTCTTTGGTCAGCAGTTTCGCAGGTCAGTCATTTCGTTTTTTCTTTTTTAAAGGCTTTTGGAATTTTTTTCGCGTTTCTGTGCTTGCTGACATTCGTTTGTGTTCTTTTTTGTCTTATCAAAAACTGGCGTAGTTATCTCTTTCCTTTGGCTTCGTTTTTAATTTTTGGCCCTGTTTTCACGATGTGCTCTGTTCAGGTTATGTGCTTACTGGTTTGAGCCTCGTGGCTCTGCTTCGCTTTTGTTCGTAGTATGGAGGCACATTTACTGTATTTGTACTTTCTTGTAAAGCTTTCTTATAACACTGTGTACATATTGCAACTTTTCTTTTTTTCCTTTTTTAAGTAACTTTCCAAGCTTTATTTACGTTTCTTTTGTCTGAAGTCTTGCTGAGTATTGCGGCAAATGTCTATAAAATATTTTTTTGTTTTTCGCTCCTGGTCTCTGTGCTAGTTTCCTGGAATTTTGGTCGATGCTCGTTGGCACAGGCGTGGGGTTTTCCTTATTTTCTTTTGCATCTTGGCTTTGTATTTTTTTGTCTTGCTTTCTTGTTGAGTTTTAGCTCTGGTTGCATGCTTCGTGTTTTGAGACACGTGGCTTCGCTGTCTCATTTTCTGGAACTTGTGCCTTCAAGTAAAACATACACTGACGGAAAAAAAAATATCCCAACACCAAGAAGGGGTTGTGTTAGATAAACGACAGTTTGTAGGAGGTGAGAGTACATCTGTAAGATGACGTCTATGCAAATTTCGCGCTCGGCGCATACGTGTGGCGCTAGTAGCACCCCTCGGAACATGCAAAGCAGGTTTGCTGTAAATACGCGCTGTAATGTTCGTGGGCGTTCGTTATCGTTGAGATTCGACATAGGGTGTTGATGTTAGTCAAGAATGCCTTTAAGAAGACGAAGAAGCTATTATCAACAGCTCACGGAGTTTGAACGAGGTCGTGTAATAGGGCTACGAGAAGGTGGATTATCTTTCCGCAATATTGCAGAATGACTTGGCAGGAATGTAGCCACTGTGCATGATTGTTGGCAGCGGTGGTCAAGGGAAGGTACTGCCTCAAGAAGACCGGATTCCGGCCGGCCACGTGGCACTACTGAAGGGAAGACTGCCGTGTACGGCGTATGGCCGTGGCGCATCGTACCGCGTCGGCGGTAGCAATTCGAGCTGCAGTGGCCACCACAGTGACACAACGAACTGTTACAAATCGGTTCCTTGAAGGACAGCTCCGACCCAGACGCCCTGTAGCGTGCATTGCACTTACTCCAAACCACTGCCGTTTGTGACGTCAGTGGCGTCAAGCTAGAGCTCATTGGAGGACGGAGTGGAGATCTGTTGTGTTTTCTGATGAAAGCCGGTTCTGCCTGGGTGCCAGTGATGGTCGTGTGTTGATTAGAAGGAGGCCAGGTGAGCGCCTGCAACCAACCTGTCTGCGGCCGAGACACACTGGACCTACACCTGGAGTTATGGTGTGGGGAGCAATTTCCTATGACAGCAGGAGCACTCTCGTGGTTATCCCACACACCCTGACGGAACAGTTGTACGTCGGTCTATGGATTCAACCTGTTGAGCTGCCATTCATGAACAGCATTCCAGGGGGTGTTTTCCAACAGGATAACGCTCGTCCGCATACCGCTGTTGTAACCCAACATGCTCTACAGAGTGTCGACATGTTGCCGTGGCCTGCTAGATCACCAGATCTTTCACCAATCGAGCACGTATGGGACATCATTGGACGACAACTCCAGCGTCACCCCCAACCAGCATTAACCGTCCCTGTATTGGCCGACCAAGTGCAACAGGCATGGAACTCCATCCCACAAACTGACATCCAGCACCTGTACGACACAATGCATGAACGTTTGCGTGCTTGCATTCAACATTCTGGCGGTTACACCGGTTATTAATGTACCAGCATTTCACATTTAAAATGGCTCTTCTCGCGCTTACAATAAGCTGTGATCTTGAAACCTTAATCGATTAAATATGTTACCTATACAAATGTATTGCCGCCATTTCATTCCTCTACAACTATTTTTTCGTGGTGTTGGGATTTTTTTTTCCTTCAGTGTATTTACATTGTTGGGTACATATTAAAAATCTTTTTCATTTAAAGTCTTTTTCCAAGTTCAGCATTTTTACATTACTGTGTACATTTTGAAAATTTTTCTTTAGTAGTTCTTTTTCCAGATTTTGTATTACGCTTCAATTGTCTAAATTCTCTACATGTCTGGCAATAGTTAATTTTTTTGCTCATGCGCTCTGTACTGGGTTTCCTGGATTTGTGGGCGATGAGTCTTTGTGGGTTGGGCTATGTATATCATAAATGTGTAGCTAAATTTATTCTTAATTTTTACGTTTCTGTGGCTTAGGAATGGGGGCATTTACCTTAAATACATTTAGGACATAGCAGAAACCCATATTCAACTAGGTCTTTGTAGAGATGAGTTACTGCTGTGTTTTGCTGGTCCTTGTTAAAGCCAAAGCTCATCATTTTCAAAACTTTCTGTATTCTTTCAGGTTTTTTCCTGCTCGTTCGCATTGGTGATTTTTTTTCTCCTGTTTTTGGCTCGTGTTGAAATTGCTTCTTCTTGTAGTAGGTGTTCTTTCTGAGAATTCTTCTGTGCTGCTTTTGCGCGTTTGGGTTTTCAGAAAATATTTTTTAAGGAATATTTTTAAATATAGTTTTTGAATATTTAAAAAAAAAACTTTTTGTTCGTTCCTGAAGTTTGGTTTAAATGATATATATACACTGAAGTGCCAGAAAAAAACTGGTGCAGACGAGCTTATGCAAAATACGCAGCAACGTCACCAATGCGCGTACTCGGTTGCGTCCGCCAGGGCGTATATAAAGCGATAGACATCCTTGCCAGCTGTCAGAGTTGTTTTCGGCATGAGAATGATAAGTAATAACGATTTAAGCGATTTTCAACGTGGTGTCATAGTTGACGCTCGTGAGGTGGACCATAGTATTTCGGAGGTAGAAACGAAGTTCGGGTTTTCACAGACGACCATTGCAAGGGTGTACCGTGACTACAAGAATTCCGGCAAAACCTCCAACCTACGATACTAGTGTGGCCGTAAAAAGACATTGGGTGAACGTGCCCATCGTCGGCTGTCAAGAACCGTTTCACGCGATATGCGTGCAACACTCTCGCAGGTATAATCGGAATTCAATGCTGGAGCCTCAACAAGCATCAGCGTCTGGACTGTGCAACGTACCCTGCACGATATGGGCTTTTGGGAGCCGATGCCCAACTCGAGTCTCCTTGATGGGTGCACGACACAGGGCTATGCGCTTTGCTTGGGCACAGCAACACCGCCACTGGACACTTGATGACTGGAAACAAGTAGCCTGGTCTGACGAGTCGCGTTTCCAACTGTATCGGGAAGATGGAAGGATTCGTATGTGGCGCAGACCCCATGAAGCCATGAATCCCGCCTGTCAACAGGAAATTTTATAGGCTGGTGGGGGTCCGTAATGGTATGAGGTGTGTTTAGCTGGACTTCACTGAGACCCCTGGTACGTCTACAAACGTCTGTGACTGACCAACACTATATGCGAATCCTTTCTGTCGAGGTACACCCGTTCATGTCCTGCATTCATGCTGATGGGCTGGGCCTGTTCCAACAGGACAATGAACCTCCACACAAATTTTTCTGGCACTTCAGTGTATATATATATATATATACACACACACTGAAATGCCAGAAAAACTGATACACCCATCTAATACATAGTAGGTACCCCACGGGAGAGCAGGACTACAGAAATACGACGGGACATGGACTCCACTAGCTTCTGGAAATATGCTGTAGGCAATGCACACCATACTTCCTGCAGAGCGTTCCACAATTCGGGTGTATTCCGAGGTCTCGGATTCCTGTGTTCGATAGCGCATTGCACGACTTCCCAAATGTGTTCTATCACGTTCAGATCTGGGGACGTGGGCGGAAATGGCAACACACAAAACTCAGATGAGTTCTCCTAATGTGGCGTCTCGGCACTTGTGTGGAGGTGCATTGGCCTGTTGGAACAAGCCCAACCCATCAGCATGAATGCAGGACATGAACGGGTGTACCTCGTCAGAAAGGATGCGCACATAGCATTGGCCGGTCACAGACGTTTGTAGACGTACCAGGGTTCGCAATGAAGTTCAGCTAAACACATCCCATACCATTACGGACCCCACACCAGACGGTACAGTTTCTGCCCAATACAGTTGGAAACGCTACTCGTCAGACCAGGCTACTTGTTTCCAGTCATCAAGTGACCAGTGGCGGTGTTGCCATGCCCATGCAAGGCGCATAGCTCTGAGTCGTGCACCCATTGAGGGGACTCGAGTGGAGCGTCGGCTCCCAAAGCCCATATCGTGCAGGGTACGTTGCACAGTCCGGACGTTGATGTTTGTTGAGGCTCCAGCATTGAATTCCGATGATACCCGCGAGAGTGTTACACCCTATCGCATGAAACGATTATTGACAGCCGACGATGGGCACGTTCACCCAATGTCTTTTTACGGCCACACTGGTATCGTAGGTTGGAGGTTTTGCCGGAATTCTTGTAGTCACGGTACACCCTTGCAATGGTCGTCTGTGAAAACCCGAACTTCGTTTCTACCTCCGAAATACTATGGTCCACCTCACGAGCGTCAACTATGACACCACGTTGAAAATCGCTTAAATCGATATTACTTATCATTCTCATGCCGAAAACAACTCTGATAGCTGGCAAGGATGTCTATCGCTTTATATACGCCCTGGCGGACGCAACCGAGTACGCGCATAGGTGACGTTGCTATGAATTTTGCATAAGCTCGTCTGCACCAGTTCTTTCTGACACTTCGGTGTTTATATATATATATATATATATATATATATATATATATATATATATATATATATATATATATATATATATATATATATAAGAAACAGCATAATTTTCAAGAGCAATATGCCATTATGTCTTAAAAGAAAAGTGTTTGATCAATGCATCCTTCCAGTGCTTACGTATGGTGCAGAGACGTGGACCTTAGCTAAAAGAGACATACAAAGGCTGCAGACAACTCAAAGAAGCATGGAGAGGTGCATGCTTGGTGTAACCAGGAGAGATAAGAAGAGGAACTCGTGGATCCGAAAAATGACAAGAGTGGAAGACATCATGATCAGAGTTAAATCCCTGAAATGGCAATGGGCTGGACATACTGCCAGAAGGACAGATCATCGATGGACAGCCGAAATTTTAGATTGGATTCCAAGGGACAGGAAAAGACCCAGAAGAAGACCACATGGGAGATGGGTGGATGAAATTCGAAAGTATGCAGGGGTGACATGGAGGAGACTGGCACAAGACAGACCGTTGTGGAGGAAACTTGGGGAGACCTTCGTCCAGCAGTGGATAGATAATGGTTGACAATGATGATGATGATGATATATATATATATATATATATATATATGGGATGTAAGGTCAGGCGATGCGTAACATCACAGCCTCTCCTTGACAAATGTCAACCCCGCCTTCTCGTGGTGCATCCTGTTCCCACTAAAGGGGCTCTGACGACCGCCAATAGCGGTATAACTATACCATCGGGATTAGAGGAAATTCTATCCCACACTCACCAACCCGCTTGGCCAGCGTGGTGAGTTATGGCCAAACCCCTCCAAAATGATTCCACAACTTAAATCTTGGCCCTCAGTCTCCGGCAGCTGGAATGTACCTGGCCAAGGCAGCGGCCAGTGCGACATGAAGGCAGAGGGTGCTAAGAATCCCCGGAGGACCGGACTAGGCTGCCATCTGATGCTGACCTTGGCTACGTACAATGGACGCTCCCTATCTTCTGATTCAAGGCTTCTTGAATTGGAAGAGGAACTACAAAGGATCAAGTGGGACATCGTGGGGCTAAGTGAGGTAAGGAGAAAAGGAGAAGATCTCATCGAACTGAAAAGTGGACATCTCTTCTACTATCGTGGGACAGATACTGGCAGAACTAGTGGTGTTGGATTTATAATAAACAAAAAACTGAAGGATAAAGTTGTAGAAGTTGAAAGTTCCTCTGACAGAGCTGCACGACTTGTTATCCAACTCTCGAAAAATACCAGACTCAGATTATTCAAACTTATGCACCCACCACAAGTCATCCTGAAGAAGAAATTGAAGAATTTTATGAGGAAATTTGTCATCTAAATAATAAAGGTAAGCAGCACTTGAAAATAATTATGGGAGATTTCAATGCAAAAATAGGGCAACGGCAACAGAATGAAACTTCAGTAGGTAAATTCGGTCACGGCAACAGAAACCAGCGTGGAAATACTCTCGTTGAGTTTGCAGAGGCAGAAGGGTTTTTCATCTTGAACTCCTTCTTCAAGAAAAAGCCACACAGGAAATGGACATGGAGACATCCAAATGGGACGACAAGTGAAATTGATTTTATTATGTGTAACAAAAAATTCGTCATAGAAGACTGCAGTGTGCTAAACAAGTTCAACACAGGTAGTGACCATAGATTGGTGAGATGTAAGATGCACCTCAACACTAAACTTGAACGTGGCAAGCTCATAAGACAAACAAAATCTATTGACATAACCAACCTTAAAAAACACCATAATACCTTCAAGTTGGAACTGAAGAACAGGTTCTCTGCTTTAGAAGGCCTAACATCGGAAGAAGTGGACATCTCTGAAGTTAACAGAAAAGTAACCAAAGCTCTTATGGAAACAGCAACAAAATTAGCTGGGTCTAATAACAAGTTGCATGTAAATAAATTATCAGGAAAAACGAAAATGTTGATGCAAAAAAGAAGAGAGATGAGGACAACTAAAGAAAATGTGACTTCCAAATTGGAATATATAGAGCTATGCAAGACAGTAAGAAAAAGTATCACTGAAGAAGTAAGGAAATTCAACTGTGAACTAGTGAGGAAAGCAATTGAAAACAACCAAAGCCTAAAGATAGCAAAGGGACATCTCAGTAAGGGAAGAAAACAGATTATGGCACTGAGAAAAGAAGATAGTTCTGTAACAAGAAATAGAGGCGAAATTTTGACAAGAGTGAAAGATTTCTACTCCAAATTATATGAAAGGGATGATACATGCACTCCAGACATCATGAAAGATACCAGTACCAGAGTTCCTCCAGTCCTTCCAGCAGAAGTTGCACATGCGATCAAGAACATGAAGCGGGGAAAAGCTCCAGGAGAAGATGGAATTACTGTAGACATCATACAAGAAGCAAGTGGAGAAATCGAAACAGTACTCGCCCAAATTTTCACTCGATGCCTTAATGAAGGAAAGATTCCTGAGGATTGGAACACCGCTACAATGATCCTGCTACATAAGAAAGGTGACATTGAGGATCTCGGAAACTACAGACCTATCAGCCTCCTATCAGTGGTTTATAAAATCTTCACTAAAGTTCTGTCACACCGCTTGAAGGTAACACTGGACATGGCTCAACCGAGAGAAAGTATTGATTGTACATCACTTTTATCTTCTGAAAGTTCATTTTTAATCCAACTTCTTTACTCTTGTCAGCAAGTTCCTGGATCATACTCTGCAACTCTGATGGGGTAGTTGCAAAAATGACTACGTCATCAGCAAAACGAAGGTGAGTTAGATAATCTCCAGTAATCTTTATCCCTTTGTTTTCCCAGTTCAGTGATTGAAAGACATTTTTCAATGTGGCATTAAAGAGCTTGGGAGATATGGTGCCACCTTGTCTCACTCCCTTTCCAATTTTTATGGGTGTTGTTTTTCCAAACAGCCGAATCCTTGCACTTGCATTTTCATAGATGTTATTAATAATATAAATGTATGCATCTTCAATACCGCAGGATTTCAAAGCCATCGTAACTGCTGATGATTTCACCGAATCAAAGGCCTTTTCATAATCGACAAAAGCCATGTACAATGGAAGTTCATTTTCCCTCGCTCTTTCAGTTTGTTCTCTCTGTACGTGGATATGATTTATAGTGTTGTAGCCACTCCTGAATCCAGCTTGTTCTCTCGGTTGAGCCATGTACAGTGTTACCTTCATGTGGTGTGAAAGAACTTTAGTGAAGATTTTGTAAACCACTGATAGGTGGCTGATAGGTCTGTAGTTCCTGAGATCCTCAACGTCACCTTTTTTATGTAGCAGGATCATTGTAGCGTTGTTCCAATCCTCAGGAGTCTTCCCTTCATTAAGGCATCGAGTGAAAACTTGGGCGAGTACTGTTTCAATTTCTCCATTTGCTTCTTGTATGATGTCTACAGTAATTCCATCTTCTCCTGGAGCTTTCCCCCGCTTCATGTTCTTGATTGCATGTGCAACTTCTGCTGGAAGGACTGGAAGAACTCTGGTACTGGTACCTTTCATGATGTCTGGAGTACACGTATCATTCCTTTCATATAATTTGAAGTAGAAATCTTTTACTCTTGTCAAAATTTCGCCTCTATTTCTTGTTACAGAACCATCTTCTTTTCTCAGTGCCATAATCTGTTTTCTTCCCTTACTGAGATGTCCCTTTGCTATCTTTAGGTTTTGGTTGTTTTCAATTGCTTTCCTCACTAGTTCACAGTTGAATTTTCTTACGTCTTCAGTGATACTTTTTCGTACTGTCTTGCATAGCTCTATATATTTCACTTTGGAAGTCACATCTTCTTTAGTTGTCCTCATCTCTCTTCCATTTTGCATCAACATTTTGTTTTTTCCTGATAATTTGTTCACATGGAACTTGTTCTTAGACCCAGCTAATTTTGTTGCTGTTTCCATAAGAGCTTTGGTTACTTTTCTGTTAACTTCAGAAATATCCACTTCTCCCGATGTTAGGCCTTCTAAAGCAGAGGATCTGTTCTTCAGTTCCAACTTGAAGATATTATGGTGTTTTTTAAAGTTGGTTATGTCAATACATTTTGTTTGTCTTATAAGCTTCCCACGTTTGAGTTTAGTGTTGAGGTGCGTCTTACATCTCACCAATCTATGGTCACTACCTGTGTTGAACTTGTTTAGCACACTGCAGTCTTCTATGACGGTCTTTTTTGTTACACATAATAAAATCAATTTCACTTGTCGTCCTTTTTGGATGTCATCATGTCCATTTTCTGTGTGGCTTTTTCTTGAAAAAGGAGTTCAAGATGAAAAACCCTTCTGCCTCTGCAAACTCTACGAGAGTATTTCCACGCTGGTTTCTGCTGCTGTGACCGAATTTACCTACTGAAGTTTCATTCTGTTGCTTTTGCCCTATTTTTGCATTGAAATCTCCCATAATTATCTTCAAGTGCTGCTTACCTTTATTATTTAGATGACGAATTTCCTCATAAAATTCTTCAATTTCTTCTTCAGGATGATTTGGGGTTGGTGCATAAGTTTGAATAATCTGAGCCTTGTATCTTCTCGAGAGTTGGATAACGAGTTGTGCAGCTCTGTCAGAGGAACTTTCAACTTCTACAACTTTATCCTTCAGTTTCTTATTTATTATAAATCCAACACTAGTTCTGCCAGTATCTGTCCCACGATAGTAAAAGAGATGTCCACCTTTCAGTTCAATGAGATCTTCTCCTTCTCTCCTTACCTCACTTAGCCCGACGATGTCCCACTTGATCCTTTGCAGTTCTTCTTCCAATTCAAGAAGCCCTGAATCAGAAGATAGTGAGCGTCCATTGTAAGTAGCCAAGGTCAGCATCAAATGGCAGCCTAGTCCAGTTCTCCGGTGATTCTTAGCACTCTCTGCCTTCATGTCGCACTGGCATATGTATATATATATATATATATATATATATATATATATATATATATATATATATATATATATGGTCATGATGTCCTGTATCACGACAAAAAGGCGAATGACAAAACAGCGACACGGCAAAAGGGCGAAGCGAAAAAAAGGCTCCACGACAAAAGGGCGAATGACAAAAGAGCGACTCGACAAAAGGGCGCAAGACAAAAGAGCGATGCGCCAAAAGGGCGATACATAAGAAGGGCGTACGACAAAAAGGCGAAGCGAAAAAAAGACGCCACGACAAAAGGGCGAATCCTCGGCTTGATATTTTTCTACTTCAGCTGCAAGATTTCTAAAATATATTAATTCCAAAATCGGCAACGGGGTCCCTTTGAAGAAACTACATATTTCTTTGTGTATTCAACTCCCAACTCAAATCAGACGTCTCATCTTATATAGAAGGCTTTCTAAACGATGTTATTTCCAAAAATGCCCCTGGGCCCTTTCAGTAAATTCAGTATTTCTTTGTGTATTCATATAATCCCAACTGAAATCAGACGTGCCATCTTATCATGAAATTAGACGTGCCAGTGAAATCTATAAACAAGGCTTTCTAAACGACGTTTTTTTCAAAAAGGCCCCGTGGCCTTTCAGTAAATTCAGTATTTCTTTGTGTATTAAAAAAATCCAAACTGAAATGAGACGTGTCATCTTTTGTACTCGGAAATCTATGTAGAAGTAAAATCTATATAGAAGTCTTTCTAAAAGATGTTTTTTTTTCCAAAATGGCTACGGAGCCCGTTTCTGAAATTGCCTTCTTTGTACATTCAAAGCGAAATTTTACGCATGCATGAAATTTTTTGTGCTTCGACTGCAACCTGCAGAAATGGCCGAAGAGATATTTCCAAAAGAGCCGCGGAAACTTTATTTTGTTTCATTTCTGGTTTTTAAGAAAAAGGTTTTCTTCAGGGCAAGAAATTCTTAGTAGTTCAACGCTTCCCATGGCCCGATTTGAGCTACTTAGGATTGTCGAGGAAAATAATAAAATAAAAAGAATAATTATTACACCAGGCCCCGACTATTAGACCTTTTGCCTTGTTAGGGTACCAATTTGACCTAGTGTTAATTACTTAACCGTAACCTGAATTATTTTTTTTTTGGTTGGAGGTTTAACGACCACCGTGAGCAACTCAATGGGCTATAAGCAGTATCCCATCCCCAATTTAGGGCCACTGGTTCCACGGAAGTAAGAGAGCCAGTGGCGTAAGACAAACACAACATCCATGCCTCACGGGATTCGAACCCGGACCCATGATCAGTAGCCATCGCTTAGACCACTGCGCCACCGGGGCGGCAAACTGAATTCTAGACGAAATTTCATATATTTCGTAATTGTTTAGTTTTTTTTACCTATATTGTTCACATTGTTTGATCTTTTTACTTGGCTGTCCGGTGAGACCTTGAAAGGTCGGAATAGACCATCTGTGAGAGTCGCTGATGTCCTTTGAGCAAAACAAATTTCCTGCTTTCTCCTTCCTACCCCAGAGAAAATGGGACTGCCCTTAATGTATTCTTAGGTCGTAGTACACTGGCGTTCAAAAATTAAGGACAAAGGGGAGAAATTAGCATAACAGCGGAACGAGCAGTAAGAACGGACCGAAAGACCACTCAGGAGAAAGACTAGGGTCCGGTACGGTAGGGCATGCGCATATATGCAGCAAGACGTAGGAGGGGGGGGGGGGGTGTCGGAAGGGTATAAAGACACGGGCGGTGTACGCTCAGCAATTCGAGCCGCGGATGGCTTAGTGGTTAGCGATTCAGACTATCGATGCAAGGTCCTCAGGCTCGAACCTGGGCTGAACTTTCAGAGATGGTGTGATTTACTAACAGTCGCTGAATATACGCCGTGCATCGGACGAGCACGTTAAGTGACGGACCCCAGGCTGGACCCACTGGTTAAATGGGCATCCTTTCCTATGCCCCCCCTGAAATTCTCTCACCCCTCTGTGTGCAGCATCGTACTTGTACGGTGGCGCCATCTACTGTACTCTACAAACTGTTCTGTCAAAAGTCGCTAGACTTGCTCACATTCCTTCCGTTTCTGTGTCCTGCCCAAAAGGCGATCTCGCTGTAGGTGGCTGGGACCTAAACTCTACTCACTGTGGACGGAAGTCCTACTAGAAAATGACAAATACGCTCAGCAATTCGGTGAAAGCTATTGCACGGTGTACATCGGTTTGAACGACGTCGTGTTGCTGCCACCGTGTGATATAGCCAACAGGCATCCCAGTAGACGACATCTGGATGACTTTACCCAAGGTCGCGTCATTGGGAAGTTGGAAGAAGGTCGAAGTGTGACTAGAGTGGCCGAGGAGTTCGGGATCGCTCACAGCATCATTTCACGACCTTGGAGAGCATTTCAAACGACAGGAACAGCTGTCTGAGAGTCCATGAGCAACCACGGCGGCGGACGACCGTTACATTGTCCTACAGGCGAGAAGAGACAGACAGCGGGAGAAATCGCAAGGCACATGCAACAGACAACTGGACGTCCGTTATCGCGTTTTACCGTGAGCAGGAGGCTGAACAAAGGTGGTCTCTTTGCACGACGACCAGTACGGTGTGTGCCATTTAGGGCTGCTCATAAGAGACGGTGATTTCTGTGGTGCCAGGAACACAAGAACTGGACACATCAGCAATGGGGTCGAGTTCTCTTTACGGATGAGAGCCGATTTAGTTTGACGAGCGATTCTGGACGTATACACATCTGGAGAGAGCAGGGAACACGCAATTACACCTCCAACATCATCGAAAGAGACCGATTTGGAGGTGGCGGAGTTCTCTTTTTGGGCGGTATCATGCTTGATAGCCGTACTGACCTTCACATCTTCCAAGGAGGTTCAGTCACTGGTGTCCGCTATTGTACCGAGGTTCTCCTGCCTCACGTGTGTCTGTTTAGAGGTGCTGTGGGTCCTGATTTCCTCTTCATGGACGACAACGCTACACCTCATCGTACAGTAGCTGTCGCTGAGGTGTTGGAGAGTGAAGATATTCAAGGCATGGACTGGCCCGCAAGGTCTCCGGACCTAAATCCAATCGAACACGTGTGGGACCTTCTCGGGAGACTCTTGGCAGCACGTCGCCAGCCGCCAGCAATGATTCCGCTGTTGCGATTGGCGCTACAAGAGGAATGGGCCGCGATGCCTCAACAGCTCCTTGACAACCTCGTCCTCAGCATGGACAGACGTTGTAAATCCTGCAACGCAGTCAGGGGTGATCATCATCATCATCATCATTGTCAACCATTATCAATCCACTGCTGGACGAAGGTCTCCCCAAGTTTCCTCCACAACGGTCTGTCTTGTGCCAGTCTCCTCCATGTCACTCCCGCATATTTACGAATTTCATCCACCCATCTCCCATGTGGTCTTTTTCTGGGTCTTTTCCTGTCCCTTGGAATCCAATCTAAAATTTCGGCTGTCCATCTATGGTCTGTCCTTCTGGCAGTATGTCCAGCCCATTGCCATTTCAGGGATTTAACTCTGATCATGATGTCTTCCACTCTCGTCATTCTTCGGATCCACGAGTTCCTCTTCTTATCTCTCCTGGTTATACCAAGCATGCACCTCTCCATGCTTGTTTGAGTTGTCTGCAGCCTTTGTATGTCTCTTTTAGTTAAGGTCCACGTCTCTGCACCATACGTAAGCACTGGAAGGATGCATTGATCAAACACTTTTCTTTTAAGACATAATGGCATATTGCTCTTGAAAATTATGCTGTTTCTTCCAAAAGCTCTCCAGGCAAGTTTTGTACGCCGATTAATTTCTTCATCAATGTGACCCTCACTTGATATCTGCTGTCCAAGATAAACATACGTATCTGTTATCTCCAGTTTTTCTCCATCAATCGATAAATCTTCATTTCTTGTAAAAGCATTGAACATCACTTTTGTCTTCTGAAAGTTCATTTTTAATCCCACTTCTTTACTCTTGTCAGCAAGTTCCTGGATCATACTCTGCAGCTCTGATGGGGTAGTTGCAAAAATGACTACGTCATCAGCAAAACGAAGGTGGGTTAGATAATCTCCATTAATCTTTATCCCTTTGTTTCCCAGTTCAGTGATTGAAAGACATTTTCCAATGTGGCATTAAAGAGCTTCGGAGATATGGTGTCACCTTGTCTCACTCCCTTTCCAATTTTTATGTGTGTTGTATTTTCAAACAGCCGAATCTTTGCACTTGCATTTTCATAGATGTTATTATTAATATTAATGTATGCATCTTCAATACCGCAGGATTTCAGAGCCGTGGTAACTGCTGATGGTTTCACCGAATCAAAGGCTTTTTCATAATCGATAAAAGCCATGCACAATGGAAGTTCATATTCCCTCGCTCTTTCAATTAGTTCTCTCAGTACGTGGATATGATCTATTGTGCTGTAGCCACTCCTGAATCCAGCTTGTTCTCTCGGTTGAGCCATGTCCAGTGTTACCTTCAAGCGGTGTGAAAGAACTTTAGTGAAGATTTTATAAACCACTGATAGGAGGCTGATAGGTCTGTAGTTCCTGAGATCCTCAATGTCACCTTTTTTATGTAGCAGGATCATTGTAGCATTGTTCCAATCCTCAGGAATCTTCCCTTCATTAAGGCATCGAGTGAAAATTTGGGCGAGTACTGTTTCAATTTCTCCACTTGCTTCTTGTATGATGTCTATAGTAATTCCATCTTCTCCTGGAGCTTTTCCCCGCTTCATGTTCTTGATTGCATGTGCAACTTCTGCTGGGAGGACTGGAAGAACTCTGGTACCTTTCATGCTGTCTGGAGTACATGTATCATCCCTTTCATATAATTTGGAGTAGAAATCTTTCACTCTTGTCAAAATTTCGCCTCTATTTCTTGTTAGAGAACTATCTTCTTTTCTCAGTGCCATAATCTGTTTTCTTCCCTTACTGAGATGTCCCTTTGCTATCTTTAGGCTTTGGTTGTTTTCAATTGCTTTCCTCACTAGCTCACAGTTGAATTTCCTTACGTCTTCAGTGATACTTTTTCGTGCTGTCTTGCATAGCTCTATATATTCCACTTTGGAAGTCACATCTTCTTTAGTTGTCCTCATCTCTCTTCTTTTTGCATCAACATTTTGGTTTTTCCTGATAATTTGTTTACATGCAACTTGTTCTTAGACCCAGCTAATTTTGTTGCTGTTTCCATAAGAGCTTTGGTTACTTTTCTGTTAACTTCCGAAATATCCACTTCTTCCGATGTTAGGCCTTCTAAAGCAGAGAATCTGTTCTTCAGTTCCAACTTGAAAGTATTATGGTGTTTTTTAAGGTTGGTTATGTCAATACATTTTGTTTGTCTTATGAGCTTGCCACGTTCCAGTTTAGTGTTGAGGTGCATCTTACATCTCACCAATCTATGGTCACTACCTGTGTTGAACTTGTTTAGCACACTGCAGTCTTCGATGACGAATTTTTTGTTACACATAATAAAATCAATTTCACTTGTCGTCCCAATTGGATGTCTCCATGTCCATTTCCTGTGTGGCTTTTTCTTGAAAAAGGAATTCAAGATGAAAAATCCTTCTGCCTCTGCAAACTCAACGAGAGTATTTCCACGCTGGTTTCTGTTGCCGTGACCGAATTTACCTACTGAAGTTTCATTCTGTTGCCGGTGCCCTATTTTTGCATTGAAATCTCCCATAGTTATCTTCAAGTGCTGCTTACCTTTATTATTTAGATGACGAATTTCCTCATAAAATTCTTCAATTTCTTCTTCAGGATGACTTGTGGTGGGTGCATAAGTTTGAATAATCTGAGCCTGGTATCTTCTCGATAGTTGGATAACGAGTCGTGCAGCTCTGTCCGAGGAACTTTCAACTTCTACCACTTTATCCTTCAGTTTCTTGTTTATTATAAATCCAACACCACTAGTTCTGCCAGTATCTGTCCCACGATAATAGAAGAGATGTCCACTTTTCAGTTCAATGAGATCTTCTCCTTTTCTAATTACCTCACTCAGCCCGACGATGTCCCACTTGATCCTTTGTAGTTCCTCTTCCAATTCAAGAAGCCTTGAATCAGAAGATAGGGAGCGTCCGTTGTAGGTAGCCAAGGTCAGCATCAAATGGCAGCCTAGTCCGGTCCTCCGGGGATTCTTAGCACCCTCTGCCTTCATGTCGCACTGGCCGCTGCCTTGGCCAGGTACATTCCAGCTGCCGGAGACTGAGGTCCAAGATTTAAGTTGTAGAGTCATTTTGGAGGTGTTTGGCCATAACTCACCACGCTGGCCAAGCGGGTTGGTGAGTGTGGGATAGCATTTCCTCTGATCCCGATGGTATAGTTATACCGCTATTTGCGGTCGTCAGAGCCCCTTTAGTGGGAACAGGATGCACCACGAGAAGGCGGGGTTGACATTTGTCAAGGAGAGGCTGTGATGTTACGCATCACCTGACCTTACATCCCAGGGGGGGGGGGCTGATCATATCCCCTACTAAAGACTGGATTTTTCTTGGCAGCCGCCTGTCACATGGACGTTTCTGTCTTGTGTCTAGTTGTGCTCGAAGCTACCTTTTCAATAAAGTGTTTTTGTATCCTTTGGATTCCTTGTTTGGACGGTTTTGTTCACTTGTCCCATATTCTTACATCTTGGGGATCTTATGGTATGATTTGAGTCGATGTGGAGCACTTCTGCACGACGTTACATTCAAAAAACCGTCTCGTCCTTAATTTTTGCACGCCAGTGTATTTAAGATAGACAGTATACAATAGATGTCAGGTTGTTTATGACTGATCATAATTTTTTTCTATAATACAACAATTCCTTCCATCCAGGACTTTCATGCCACCTTCCCTTCTGTGGTCGGTATGGGATATCATCAAGGGATTTTCTTTGTCAGGAAGGGGATAGTGGTCCTTTCAAGGTTTCACACAATCAGAACTTGATGGTCAGGAAGACCTCCCCCCCAGCCCCTGTCTAGTAAGACTGTCTTCTGCTGTTTACGTCTTGAATTACGAAAAATTGGTAACCAACATTGGCGTACTGATAGCCCCCGCACTACGGGGGCTATCAGTACGCCAATGTTGGTTATCAATTTTTCGTAATTAATTTTTCGTAATCTATACGTCTAAGACGGCCTCAGCAGATGGATTTTTCAAACTTTTTGTGGAAACTTCATATGAAACTGGTGAAAGAAATTGTCAGGAATGTTTAACAGCAGCTTTGAATGAAGTATTAAAAAGAAAAGCAATTTTTGGGTGTTTTGGGGGTTTTTTTTCAGTAAATAAGTAAAATCTTCAAGAAATCATTTTCGATTTAGTTTTTAAAAACTGGATGACGGGATGGCATCAGCTATTCCAGAGGACTTGAGGCCCCTTTTCACAGCCATAGCAATATTTCCTATACATGTCTTTTAGAAAGAGAATGTGAATGAAATATCAGTTGAATAAATGAAATTTTTGCATCAGTGAGGATAAAGGCGTTATATATTACACTTGTTTGCACATAACTACGCATTCTTCAGAATACAATAAGCTAAAAAATGTTCTTCGCAGGAACGATAAAACAGAGACCTGTGTCATCTTTTTTTATAACAGAGTCAAAAGAAAAGGCTTTCACTATGTGCAAAACATTGTGACATTATGCTTAAGTGTGTTTTGTATATTCATTAGTTCCTGACTTGTTCCTATTATCCCAGAGTTGTATGATTAAATTTGGAAATAATCGTTAAACGTTGTTGTGATGGTAACTCTCTGGTACTGTTCTCTCCTTAACTATCTCTGATTCGGTGTAAGGATAAAGAGTAAACATTTTAAGTAATCTTACTCTTTTTATGCCACAATTCTTAATTGTCATTTTGTATTTGCTTACTTATGTTCTGTATTTTCGTAAAAATCGGAAAAGATAATTTAACACCTCCACAAGGACGTTACGTGTTTTGCGTGGGGTCCGGACTAAAGATTACCGGACACTTGCCACCCGGACATTAGCCCACCGGACATTCGCCCACCGGACATTCGCCCACCGGACATTTGCCCACCCGTACATTTACCCACCAGACACTTGCATACACAGTTTTGTGCTTCAACTATAAACTTTTCTATAGGATCTTAGGATGCATTTGGAATACAAAAAATGCCACGCCTTATTTCAGTTAAGATTTGAGTTTACAAAGAAATAAGCAATTTACTCAAAGGTCCCTTAGGGCCTTTTTAAAAATAACATCATTTAGAAAGCCTTCTGCATAGGTTGCATTTCAGTGCAAACAATGTCACATCTGCGCTCAATTGGGATTTGAATACCCCCCCCCAAAAAAAAAATTCCTTGAAGTCCTTTTTTAGTAATTTCACTCTGGTCATGATGTCGTCCACTCCTGTCATTTTCCTTATCCACGAGTACTTGATATCTTTCCTGGTTACACCAAGCATGCATCTCTCCATGCGTCTTTGAGTTGTCTGCAGTCTTTGCATGTCTTTTTTAGTTAACTATCAACTTTTTCGAGGAACTTTAAACTTCCAAAATATTGTCTTTCAGTCTTTTGTTTATTATAAATCCAACACCACTAGTTCTCCCATGATAGCAAAAGAGATGTCCACTTTCTCAGTTCAATGAGATCTTCTCCTCTTCTTCTGACCTCGCTTAGTCCCACGATGTCCCAGTTGATCTTTTCCAGTTCCTCCTCCAATTCAAAGAGCCTTGAATCAGAATATAAGGAACATCCGTTGACCGTAGCCAAGGTCAACATCAGATGGCAGCCTAGTCCGGTCCTCTGGTGATTCTTAGCACCCTCTGCCTTCATGTCGCACTGGCCGCTTCCTTGGCCAGGTACATTCCAGCTGCCGGGGACTGAGGGCCAAGTTTGAAATTGTGTAAGCATCTTTGGGGGGTTTGGCCATAACTCATCACACTGGCCAAGCGGGTTGATGAGTGTGGGATAGCATTTTCTCAAATCCCGGTGGTATGGTTATACCGCTATTCGTCGGTCGTCAGAGCCCCTTCAGTGGGAACAGGATGCACCATGAGAAGGCGGGGTTGACATTTGTCAAGGAGAGGCTGGGATATGTCGCGCATCAACTGACCTGGCATCCCATGTATATACATATATGTATTATGTCTTAAAAGAAAAGTGTTTGAGCAATGCATCCTTCCAGTGCTTACGTATGGTGCAGAGACGTGGACCTTAACTAAAAAAGACATACAAAGGCTGCAGACAACTCAAAGCAGCATGGAGAGGGGCATGCTTGGTATAACCAGGAGAGATAAGAAGAGGAACTCATGGATCCGAAAAATGACAAGAGTGGAAGACATCATGATCAGAGTTAAATGCCTGAAATGGCAATGGGCTGGACATACTGCCAGAAGGACAGACCATAGATGGACAGCCGAAATTTTAGATTGGATTCCAAGGGACAGGAAAAGACCCAGAAGAAGACCACACGGGAGATGGGTGGATGAAATTCGAAAGTATGCGGGAGTAACATGGAGGAGACTGGCACAAGACAGACCTTTATGGAAGAAACATGGGGAGATCTTCGTCCAGCAGTGAATTGATAATGGTTGACAATGATGATGATGATGATTAAATTGAAAACAATTGCCGTCTCCTGCACGATATATTTTAATGATAAGAAGAACTATGTACAATTAAAATAAGTATATGTTTAAGACCTTTCAACACCACAACGGTGTGATCCTCAGAAACAATGCAGCAGTCAGCACAGAAGTGAGAGACTTATATACTTTAATAAGACAAATTACTTTGCCGTTATTGCACATGCGCATTAACGGCAAAGTAATTTGTCTTATTAAAGTATATAAGTCTCTCACTTCTGTGCTGACTGCTGCATTGTTTCTGAGGATGACACCACTGTGATGTTAAAAGGTCTTAAACATATACTTATTTTAATTGTACATAGTTTGTCTTATCATTAAAGTGTATCGTGCAGGAGACGGCAATTGTTTTCAATTTAATAGCATTTGGTGCACGAGTTAATTTTTTCATATCATCATCATCATTATCATCAACCATTATCAATCCACTGCTGGACGAAGGTCTCCCCAAGTTTCCTCCACAACGGTCTGTCTTGTGCCAGTCTCCTCCATGTCACCCCTGCATACTTTCGAATTTCATCCACCCATCTCCCATGTGGTCTTCTTCTGGTCTTTTCCTGTCCCTTGGAATCCAATCTAAAATTTCGGCTGTCCATCGATGATCTGTCCTTCTGGCAGTATGTCCAGCCCATTGCCATTTCAGGGATTTAACTCTGATCATGATGTCTTCCACTCTTGTCATTTTTCGGATCCACGAGTTCCTCTTCTTATCTCTCCTGGTTACACCAAGTATGCACCTCTCCATGCTGCTTTGAGTTGTCTGCAGCCTTTGTATGTCTCTTTTAGTTAAGGTCCACGTCCCTGCACCATACGTAAGCACTGGAAGGATGCATTGATCAAACACTTTTCTTTTAAGACATAATGGCATATTGCTCTTGAAAATTATGCTGTTTCTTCCAAAAGCTCTCCAGGCAAGTTTTGTACGCCGATTAATTTCTTCATCAATGTGACCCTCACTTGATATCTGCTGTCCAAGATAAACGTACGTGTCTGTTATCTCCAGCTTTTCTCCATCAATCGATAAATCTTCATTTCTTGTAAAAGCATTGAACATCACTTTTGTCTTCTGAAAGTTCATTTTTAATCCCACTTCTTTACTCTTGTCAGCAAGTTCCTGGATCATACTCTGCAGCTCTGATGGGCTAGTTGCAAAAATGACTACGTCATCAGCAAAACGTAGGTGGGTTAGATAATCTCCATTAATCTTTATCCCCTTGTTTTCCCAGCTCAGCGACTGAAAAACACCCTCCAATGTCGCATTAAAGAGCTTCGGAGATATGGTGTCACCTTGTCTCACTCCCTTTCCAATTTTTATGCGTGTTGTATTTTTCAAACAGCCTAATCTTTGCACTTGCATTTTCATAGATGTTATTAATAATATTAATGTATGCATCTTCAATACCGCAGGTTTTCAGAGCCATTGTAACTGCTGATGGTTTCACCAAATTAAAGGCTTTTTCATAATCGGTAAAAGCCATGCACAATGGAAGTTCATATTCCCTCGCTCTTTCAATTAGTTCTCTCAGCACATGGATATGATCTATTGTGCTGTAGCCACTCCCTGAATCCAGCTTGTTCTCTCGGTTGAGCCATGTCCAGTGTTACCTTTAAGCGGTGTGAAAGAACTTTAGTGAAGATTTTATAAACTACTGATAGGAGGCTGATAGGTCTGTAGTTTCCGAGAGCCTCAATGTCACCTTTCTTATGTAGCAGGATCATTGTAGCGGTGTTCCAATCCTCAGGAATCTTTCCTTCATTTAGGCATCGAGTGAAAATTTGGGCGAGTACTGTTTCGATTTCTCCACTTGCTTCTTGTATGATGTCTACAGTAATTCCATCTTCTCCTGGAGCTTTTCCCGCTTCATGTTCTTGATTACATGTGCAACTTCTGCTGGAAGGACTGGCGGAACTCTGGTACTGGTATCTTTCCTGATGTCTGGAGTGCATGTATCATCCCTTTCATATAATTTGGAGTAGAAATCTTTCACTCTTGTCAAAATTTCGCCTCTATTTCTTGTTACAGAACCATCTTCTTTTCTCAGTGCCATAATCTGTTTTCTTCATTTACTGAGATGTTCCTTTGCTATCTTTAGGCTTTGGTTGTTTTCAATTGCTTTCCTCACTAGTTCACAGTTGAATTTTCTTACGTCTTCAGTGATACTTTTTCGTACTGTCTTGCATAGCTCTATATATTCCACTTTGGAAGTCACATCTTCTTTAGTTGTCCTCATCTCTCTTCTTTTTTGCATCAACATTTTCGTTTTTCCTGATAATTTATTTACATGCAACTTGTTCTTAGACCCAGCTAATTTTGTTGTTGTTTCCATAAGAGCTTTGGTTACTTTTCTGTTAACTTCAGAGATGTCCACTTCTTCCGATGTTAGGCCTTCTAAAGCAGAGAACCTGTTCTTCAGTTCCAACTTGAAGGTATTATATAATATAAATAAAATATATAAAAAATATTATATAATATAAATATATATATAAATAATATGGTGTTTTTTAAGGTTGGTTATGTCAATAGATTTTGTTTGTCTTATGAGCTTGCCACGTTCAAGTTTAGTGTTGAGGTGCATCTTACATCTCACCAATCTATGGTCACTACCTGTGTTGAACTTGTTTAGCAGACTGCAGTCTTCTATGATGAATTTTTTGTTACACATAATAAAATCAGTTTCACTTGTCGTCCCATTTGGATGTCTCCATGTCCATTTCCTGTGTGGCTTTTTCTTGAAGAAGGAGTTCAAGATGAAAAACCCTTCTGCCTCTGCAAACTCAAAGAGAGTATTTCCACGCTGGTTTCTGTTGCCGTGACCGAATTTACCTACTGAAGTTTCATTCTGTTGCCGTTGCCTTATTTTTGCATTGAAATCTCCCATAATTATTTTCAAGTGCTGCTTACCTTTATTATTTAGATGACAAATTTCCTCATAAAATTCTTCAATTTCTTCTTCAGGATATGTATATATATAAAACATTACGTATAAACATTACTTACCTTTTTTTCTGTATTTTTGATTCTGCCGGTTTACTTTTTGATGTATTTTAACAGCAGTTATAGGTTAATCATTTTTTTTATGAAAATTATTTTATTTATATATCTATATATGTTTATTTGCTATGCTTTATTTAACTATCCTCCAAGGTTTATCCATAAGAAAAAAATTGAAAATAAATTATTCTCAAGTGCAGTTTAAATAAACTTGGTGACCTAATATCTGTTGTGGTCAAAGATATACAGTATATGTATATATCACCTCTGTAATTACCCTGTGACCTAGGTATAGACAGACATTGGGGCAATTCGATGCTCCAAGCAATATTTGGGTCCAAATGCTATTTACAGTTAGCGACACCAGTACTGAGTAGTTAAAAATAGTTTTATGCACTTTTTGAACCTAAAACAAGAGACTTGTAGTTTTTGGCATCAAAAGAAAAAATCTTTCTACACATCCTGCTTTTTAGCACGTCTTTTGTAAAAGATCGTGCTTCTGTTATCGGTTTGCCCGTCTGTACCCACGATATCTCAGCAACTATTAGTCCGATTTGAAAAATTCTTTTTGGATTGGGAAGCTTGAAACATGCAAATGATTATCCTTTATTTCGTTTTTTTTACGAAGTAAAATTTCGCCGGTAGAGGGCGTAATTATTTGGGTCCAAATGCTAATATTTGGGTCCAAATGTTACATTATAATTTCAAAATTTTCAAGTAATTCGACATCATTTGCATTTGCAAATGATGCCGAATTCAAAAATACGTTTTATTCCACATATTTGCTTCTAAACATCCGATTGAAAAAAAAAATTATATCTTTCGATTCCATTTATGTCGAAGAGTATTTTAGATATAGTTACTTTTTCAAATTACGCACAGATTTTCCGCTAGGGGGCGTAAAAGTAAATTGCATTTTCCCCGATAACTCTTCTTCTAAAACTCCGATTTGAAAATTGTTTTCTTCAGCGGATACATCTTCTGATGGAAAATCTTTTGCATATAATTTCAAATTTTTGGTGAAGAATACTTTGGCCATTAGGGGGAGTAAGTGTTAATTTTTGCTTCTGATGTATTTGCCATAAAATCGTAGCTTCTAAAATATCGATTAAAAATTATTTATTGGACTGATGCCACTCACATCGATAAACCTTTTCGGAATATTTTCTTCTTAAAATATTCCACAGTTTCTCTGCCAGGGGGCGTAGATGTGCATCTTATTTTTGTCAATATCTCGACTTCTAGGAGTCCGATTTGAAAAATTCCTTCTTTGTTGGATAGTGTTTTCCGTGTGACATGTTTTTCATATAATTTCAAAATTTTCAAGTAATTCATAGACTTTCCGCTAGGGGGCGTAGAGGTAAATTGCGTCCCCTCCTATATCTCTGCTTCTAAATCTCCGATTGGAAAAATTCTTTCTGCACCGGATACAGCTCTTGATGGGAAATCGTTTGCACATAATTTCTAATTTTTGTAAAAAATGGTTTGGCCACCAGCGGACGTAAATCTGACTTTCCGCTTCTGTTGTATTTGCAGCAAAATATGAGCTTCTAAATTCTCGATTGAAGAAAACGTTGTTTGCTGACCGATACTACTCATGTTGACAAACCGTTTAGGAAAATTTTCTTCTTGAAAAAATGCATGGTTTCTACGCAAAGGGGCGTAGATGTATATCTTATTTTTGTCAATATCTCTACTTCTAAGAGTACGATTCGAAAAATTCCTTCTTTGTTGGATAGTGTTTCCGATGCGAAATGTTTTTCCTATAAATTCAAAAATTTTCAAGTAAATCGTACACTTTCCGCTTGGGGCCACAAAGGTAAACTGCGTTTTTGCGTTATTTCTGCTCCTAAAGCTCTGATTTGAAAAATTCTTCCTGTATCGCATACAAGACCTGATGGAAAATATTTTTCACATAATTTCTAATGTTTGGTAAAGAATGGTTTAGCCACCAGGGGTCATATGTGTTAATTTCTGCTTCTGAAGTATTTGTTGCAAAATCTGGGCTCCTGAAAACTCGACTAATTTTTTTTTTCTTCGACCGATACCGCTTATACGGATAAAATTTTTGAGAATACTTTCTTCCTAAAATAGTGCATGGTTTTCCCACCAGGGGACGTAAAGTCACATCTTATTTTTGTTGATATATCTGTTTCTAAGAGTTCGTAAGCTCACGATTCCGTTTACAGCAATATCTGAGGGATTAAAAACCCGATTGAAAATCTTCTTTCTTTGGTCAGATCTATTGTTTTCCATACCGGTTCCACTGACTTTGAATAGCTTTGATAAATTTAATTTGCGTCAGAACGGATTCAAAAGACGTGCTTATTACACCCGAAAATTCGGTGTCAACTTTCTTGTTAATACCTGGGCAGGTGATTTTTTTCTGGGCATGTACTTTTTTAGATATTTTTCAAGCTCTGGGCTCAGTGACCAAAAAATTCAGATTATGGACTTCCATGATGGTGCAATCTCTTCAAGACTAACAGCATTTCTTTAACTACTTGTTCGTCTTTTGCATCTTGATTTAACTTCAGAATTTTCTGTCCTTTTCGAAACTTTAGCGAAAACATTCAACATCGTATTTTCGGTCTTTTAGATGAATTCATCCTGCAAATAACTCTTACACCATTTTAAAACCAGAAAGGCGACAAATCTAACTACTTTAAGCCAAGCCGCACTTTGAGAAAGACGAATACGACAGTATGATGTGTGTACATGCAAGACACGTAATCCGCTGAGAGTCACTTCGTCACGTGGACGTTAGGTGTAACGTCAGAGAAAATAGTTTGAAACTGGACTCTCTCACTCTGCCCTCTTCGTTGAACCCCCAGAGTAGAGAGGAATGGTAACTAAGTAGGCTCCACTGAAGTTATTTATCTTAGTGACTACGTCCTCCGAGCACGTGCATCTTGTTCCCTTCTCCCATCCCCATTTCCACATCAGTGGTCGAGAAACAGTCATACAGGGCCAGTTCTGGCAGGTGTGCAGTGCGTGCGTGCACGCATTCGGCCAAATTCTAAGGGCGGCCTCTTTCGGTGGTACATTTGCGGAACCACCATTTTCAGAACTTTTACTCTAGACTTGCATTGGCAACGCGAGTTTTACCTAACGGTTAAAAAGTTCAAAGAGCTTGGTTAATCTATCCTACAAAATCCAATTGTGCGTTTTGCTTTTGTTGCAAGTTGTTTGCTTTATAACAAAACAAACTAACAGATTGTCAGGGTTTTTCAGATTGGCGACATTTAGCTACTCATTTATCGCGGCATGAAGGGAGTGTAGAACCAAGGAGACTTCTTGTGTAGAACACGTGCAAAACTGCAAAAAGTGGTATGAATTAAAAACACGCCTCGACAGCAGATAAAGAACAAAAGCGGTACTTTGAATCTGAAAAAAGGCAATGGCGATCCATTATTTTGAGAATCTTTGTAATTGCCCAGTTTCCAGCAGGACAGTGTTTAGCTTTCAGGAGTGGAAATGATAAATTATATGAATCAAACACTGGGAACTTTTTAAAGACTATAGAAATGTAAGCAAAATTTGACTCGTTATCTCACAGCATGCCAATAGCATTACAAAATTTCAACCTGCTAAAAGGCATATGACTCATTATTTAGGCCATGGTTTTCAAAATGAAATCATATCTGTTTTAGCAAGTGGCATAAAATCAAAAATCAAGGAATTTGTAAAGAAAGCAAAATGTTTTTCGGCAATTCTCGACTGCACGCCAGATGCCAGTCATATTGAACAGATAGCTTTTGCAGTTAGTATTGTAAATATTGGCAACTCTGATGTTGCAGTTAGAGGAATATTTCTTAGGTTTTATCCAGTTTCAGACTCCACGGGGAAAGGATTATGTAATTATCTTCTAAGCGAACTCTTAGCAGTTTATGAACCAGATATTCAAGATATGCGTGGACATTGGTACGATAACGGGGCAAATATGCGTGGTAAGCATAATGACTTGCGGAAGAAAATTAGGAGTATAAATCCTAGGGCCTTTTTTGTAACTTGTGCATCCCATTCATTGAATTTAATTGTAAATGATGCCGACAAAGTACAGTAACATTTAAAACAGTTAATTTTTTAACATTATTGAAAAATTGTACACATATTTTTTCTGCATCTCCTTACAGGTGGGATATACTGAAACGTAATGTTAGTAGGTTAACACTGAAATCTGTAAGTTATACCAGGTGGAAGAGTAGAATAAGAGCAGTGCCACCTCTGAGATTTTTTTTTTTTTTGATTGGAGGTTTAACCACCACTGTGAGCAACTCAATGGGCTATAAGCAGTCGCCCGTACCTAATTTAGGGTCACTGGTTCCAGGGAAGGGACAGAGCCAGTGCCGTAAGGCAAACACAACATCCATGCCTCACCGAGTTTCGAACCCGGACTCCTTTCGGACGAATGATCAGAAGCCATCGCTTAGACCACTGCGCCACCAGTGGCGGCCCTCTGAGATTGCAATTAGGTGAAGTCATGAAAAGTTTAAATGATCTAATAGACGAAAATTCTAGAGATACGAAAACAAAACATACAGCTCAATGTTTGATAGATTAGATTGCGTCTTTTAAGTTCATCTCTTCCATTATTATATGGAACGATTTTCTGTCAAAAATTGATATTGTAAGTAAAATGTTTCAGTGCCCTCAATCCAAAATAAATGAATCTCTTAATGTTTTGAGTGAGCTTGTTAAATTTCTAAGTCCAGCCAGATCTGATGATGTATTTAGTAAATATGTTAGGGATACAGAAGCTTTAGACGCAGAAGTAAATGTGGAGGCAGAATTTCCAATTGTAAGGAGTAGGACGCCTTTCTGGTTATGATTCCTAATGAATCTATCACAAATCCAAAAGAATTGTTCAGAATACAATCTAACGATTGTTGATATCACTTTAGATTCCATTCAGGAAAGATTTGAAAATCTACAGGAATGTCATGATGCATTTAAATTTCTTTCTGAATTTTGAGAAATGACTGAAGAAAATTAAATTTTTTTGCTTTGATTTAGACGTTTCCCTTCTAATTAACAAAGGAAGCAAACGTTTAAAGGATATTGACGGTTTTGAGCATTTCTACGAGTTGATAACGTATAGAGTTTTGAGCAGTAGAATTGCACATGGAGCAGACCCATTAAAAAGTTTAACATATATAACAAAAAATAACTTAATGTCATCATTTCCTAATCTGTTTATATCTTTGAGAATTTTTCTGACATTACCAGTTAGTGTAATATCAGGTGAAAGGTGTTTTTCGAAAATCAAACTTATAAACCCTTATTTAAGAAAGTCAATGACTCAAGAGACGTTTAGTGATCTAGGACTGTTGAGAACGAATTGTGTGAAAGTTTGGAATTATCAGATGAAATTGACGAATTGACAAGTAAGAAAGCCACTTTTAACTCCATGGATACATACAACATACATTTTGTTAAGTTACGCTAATAATACTTATGTGTAATGTGTCACTGTGTCAGTGTCTGTGTGACTGTGATAATTTTGAACAGTTTTGCTTTGAATATAGATAACAAAAATAAGTGTATACGGTGTTGTGTTATTATTATAGAATATTTGTACGAGGTACGTTTGTACCCGGCCAACTGCACTCACAGACAATGAAAATTGCGCACTTAGAAGAAAACAAGCTACAACCACGACACTTTGTAAATAGCTAGAGTCCATGATGGTATGTAAATGATCTACGTTTGGTGCGAGTGTGTATGGCCGCACACCCTCTGGTGGCGCTGCAAGCACGAACAGACATTCTTATAAACCGGCGTGTAGTCGATGCCCAATGAAAGCGAAAAGCACCGGCCGACGCAAGCAAAAGTACAGAGTGACAAGAGAATGCCAGGTAGATGCCAGAGACGTCGATTTACGCAACTCTCGGACTTTGAGAGGCCTGATAATAGGGCTCAAAACCGCAGGGGTCGCAGGCGCGCCGTATAGCCCGCCGCGTGGTCATACCGTCCGACTGTGTTGAGAGCAGTGGACACATGACGACTCTCTACCGGTAGTCGTCCTGGTACGGCGGAGCGGCTCCGGACGGACCAGGATGACTACCGGTAGAGAGGATCGAAGGATCGTGTGCCTGGCACAAACGGATCCCACGGGGACCCGTTACACTATACAAGCAGATGTAGCGGTTCCTGTGTGCCCACAAATTATTTCCCGACATCTCGCGGAAGCGAATCTGTGATCCCAGCGCCCTTTACGTGTGCTGCCATTAACACCGGAATATCGCCGGCTTCGTGCGCAGTGGTACCAGGCCACAGACTGGCGACGTGTGGTGTTTAGCGATAGGTGCCGCTTCGTTTTGGGGACAGATGATCATCGTGTCCAGGTGTGGAAGTCCCCAGGTCAACGGCACAATTCCAACCTCGCTATCGAGCGCCACACCTCCCCCACTGCAGGCATTATGGTCTGGGGAGCCATTGCCTACGATAGCCGATCAGCTGTATAATAGTGGTACGTGGGTAATTGATGGGCCAGTGGTATGTGGATGAGATCTCATGGCCCCATGTGCTCCCATTCCTGGCAGGGATTACAGGTGCGCTATACCAGCAGGATAAAGCCCGACCGGATACATCTCGGGTTGCCCAGGACTGCTTACATCATGTCCAGACACTTCCATGGTCTGCCCCCTCCCCGGACATGTTCCCTATCAAGCATGTGTGGAACCAATTGAAACGCCATCTTCCGCCGTGTCGCAGTATCCGGGATTTGGAGCACACCGTCCAACACGTCTGGGCCAGTCTGCCGCAGGACAACATCAGGCGTCTGTTCGCTTCCATGCCGCCGGACCGTATTGCAGTTGTGTCGCCGCACCAGGCGGTGCGACGCGCTATTGATGATGACCGGACTGAGTGCCACAGATTCCTTTGTAATTGCCCTGCAGCTCTGCTTTTGTCATCATAAGCATCATTCATCTGTAAACATTACGTCCATAAGATTTCAGTTCCATCCGATGCTTTCTTCTTGGTGCGCAAATTTCATTGTCCGTGAGTGTATATAGAACAGTGAAAAAAACAACCCCTGTACTGTGGGTTAGGTTAGGAATCTAATAGCATATTTACTTGTACTCGATCGGCATTGACATGGGCGGTCAAATATATGTGGCACGCAGGCGGCTAACACCCCAGAACCGGCCCTGCAGTCATACATCACTTGCCACCTTCTGAAAGCGATCGGGTAAAATAAGGCATCTTCCTTGTGCTGTGAGCAACAGTGAGTAAACTTTACGGGTGTGTTGCTTTCACGTGAAAAAACTGCGCCAATGTAACGAATTCAAAGGAATTAAAAAATCCGCGACTTCGTTGGAAAAAAATATGATTTGAGTCAGTTTTTTATCGGGTTATCAGATTCGTCTTGATATTTTTATTGAACATGATTTGAAATTCGGCTTCAAAAGAGCTCATGTGATTCGGCGTTAACGTGAAAAATGGGCCTCGTTACCCAATGGAGGCGAGGGGGGGGATTGAGCATCCTGAGCCCCTTTCCTACGTCCTTGCCTTAGCGCGAAGGCCGTTCTACACTCCTGATTAATATGTTGTCCAAAATTTCGTAATACACCTGTTTGCACTTGGAAGCGGCAACATGTTCGCCTCTTCGTTCATGGCGTTTCAGAGAAGCTAACACTTTCGGTGAAAACCATAAATTCATGGTACTGTTCTTCACTCCTCAGGTTTCTCATGCACGAAATACATTCTGAAACTGCAGTGATACCAAACCGAACATCATTTGTCTTTTTCTGAATCACATCGAAAAGTAAATCAGTTTTTTTGAGAAACTGCGAGTAGAAATATAAAATTTAAGTCCAGAAGGCTGTTTTTATAGCCTTGTGTCTCTCTGACTATCGCAGCATTTGAATCTGGAGATTTCATTGAACACCTGGATTAATTTCAGCCTGTTTATATGTACAGCAGTGATGATCTTGGCGGTAGAGTTCCATCTAACCGCACTGTTTGTAGGCATATGTTGCTCCACGGTATGAGGAAAGAATGCCCACGGGAAAAATGCCCACTTCTCGAAAATAGGAAAAAATGCCCACAGAAAAAGTGAGGCCTTCCTTAATTTCATGAAAAAATACCTTAATTTCAATTAAGCAATAGAGAAAAGTAATCGGAATACTTCCTCCGTTCAAACATCTAACGTTATCTAGCATTATAAGGCCATCCTAGTTTGTTTTCAAAATGGCAGAAGACGTCCATTGTTCAAATGAACATGTGTCTGTGTGTGTGTGTGGTGTGTTTGGCTTTTTCAATAAGAGTAACTACGCTTAAGGCAAAGTATCTCCAGCATTCTTTTCACGCGGGATTAGGGAGTGGCGCATAATAGGGAAAGTAACTCTAACGAAGTCCCTGGATTGTATGAGACTCAAACACACGGTAAAATAAAATGAACTCACAAACGAGGCATCGCATAGGCTAAGTACTGGTGTCAGGGTGCACCAGAGGGGTGTAGAAGGACTGGCTACCGGAAAACTGTCCAAAACATTTTAAGAGGCCGTATAAAAATTTCGTTTTTGGCCGCTTCGTGGCCACGTTGCCAAAGGTTGGTTATCTGAGTCACGTAAAGTATCCGTAATTTCGTATTTCTTTAATTGCGATATTTAATGTAATTCTTTATAAAAAATGTGTATAATCTGCAACTGAACGAAAAAATTTCAGGGTTTATAAACTACAGCTCAACAAATTCTCTGCAGATATGTGCAAACTGAGGAAACCTGTCGGAGGAGGAGGGGGATTAATACCAGAAATATAAAATATAAAGAATTTCTGGCCCGATCCGGAGATTTTTACCGTTTACAAACTACAACTCTACAAATTCTTTGTATTATATATTTTCGGTATTAAGCCTTCCTCCCCTCCCCCGACAGGTTTCCTGAGTTTGCACGTGCTCTCAGAGAATTTGTCGAGGAGTGGCTTCGACAAAATTTGCTCTCGATTGGGCTACAAATTCCTCATATTTAATATTTCTAGCATTAATCACCCCCCCCTTCCACAGAAGGTTTCTTGCGGTAGCAGATGCCAGCAAAGAATTTGTTGACTTGTAATTTATAAACCCTCAAATTTTTTTGTTGAGCTGTAGATGATAAACATTTTTTATAAAATATCACTTTAAATATCACAATTAAGAAAATACGAAATTACGGAAACTTTATGTGACTCAGATAACCAACCACTGCGGACGTGGCCACGAAGCAGTCAAAAACGCAATTCCTCAAACTTTTTGTGGCCAATTCTTCCGAGCCACTTCTCCGGGTGGCCAGTTCCCTGGTGGCCACTTCTCTTACACGTTATGTAGGTTAAGTGGCCAAGAAACCGCAATATTTATCGGACCCCTAACGCTTTTGTGGCTAGTTGTCTGTGACCAGTACATAAACGCTTATCCGTCGAGAGTTGACATTTTTTCCGTGGGCATTTTTTCCTATTTTCGAAAAGTGGGCATTTTTTCCATGGGCGTTTTGCCTGTGGGCGTTTTTTCCGTGGGAATTCTTTCCGCGGGCATTCTTTCACACATTCTGCTCCACAATTGTGTCAAGAACAGAAGTACGTTTTGAATAGCGATGAAAAAAAGATGGTATGACGGGAAGAGTGGGAAGACGGGCCTCTCTCAGAAGCTTTATCTATGAAGTCCAAGACAGTGCTTGCGTGAACGGGCGCTGTGCGTAGCTGAATAATGCTGTATTTTATAGCATTGTATGTTCTGTTTTTCTCCTTGAATATGATTTGTTCTTCTGCTTTATACAAATACTTTACTGAGAGAATCATTGGGGAGGCCTAGCCTCCCTTGACTCCTTTGATCGGCCGCCTCTGCCGTATCCAGATGACGGAAAAATTCCAGTAATAGGAAGGATTCGCGGGAATACTTGAGGTTTGATTAACTATTAAATTGATTGTATGATGTTTATGTATCAGTCTGCAGATCCCTTTATAGACAAAAGCTATTATAGCTATCGAGAGTAAATTTTTTGTTTAAGAGTTTTTGAAATAATTTGACGAAGTACATTTGACGTTTTCTTAAAGATAATGGAAAGCCATTTTCAGTTTAAAAAGATCTCGAGTTCCAAAGCATTGTGTAACTTCGAAAAATCACGATGAAAAAAAAAGTAATTCGTCCGACAAAAAAAAAAAAAAAAAAAGAAAACTCTTCCTACAGAAAACATAAAATTATTACAAACGCATTCAGAAAAATAATAAGCTCCCACATGAAATAAAATGATTAATTCACCCCCATTAACACACACACACACACACACACACAATGACCATCAAGCAATTAGAGTTGTACCTTATACGCCAGAGTTCTCAACGAAAGTTTCGGGCTCAGCAGTAAGGCTCGCGCTTCCCGTTCATAAGAACGTTGGTTCAAATCTTATTTCAGGGATGAATGAGGAAGGGCTCGTTCACGTAGTACACCGGGTAAGAAACTGACAAAAAAAGTCAGACATGAAGATTTTGCGAAATTTCAGTTAAAATACGGAAAAACCCAAAACAGATTTTTCTGAAATAAACGGAATTACTGACTACGGAAATTCTGTCAAGATACTAAATTTAGAAGAAACTGAAATTTCGTTAAAAGACGGACACCCACCGACAAATTTGCTGCACGTTATTTTCAGACTTTTTCCGTGAATTCACACCACTTATTTTGGACAGTGTAGTTTTCTGCATATGAATGACTGGACCCAGGGTTTCCCAGCAGAACACTGCCCAAAGCATTACACTTCCTGTACCGGCTTGTCTTGTTTTCGTGCCCCGGTGCGTCCTGATGCCAACACTTTCCCAGGTAAACGACGTACAAGTACCCGGCCGTCCACATTGTGCAACAGGAAACTATATTCATCGGACCAGAAATCTGATCCGATGAATCCCAGAAATCTAGTCCGTTGGTTAGCATGGTTACTCGGAGCAGCCTGCAGCTACGCAGTCCCATTTTCAGCAGGGTTCGATGTACTGTGTGTTGTGACACATTACTCCCTTCACCAGTATTCAAATTACTCGCGAGTTGTACCACAGTATCCCTTGTGTTGGCTCGTGCCATACGGAACAGCTTTCGCTCACGTCGATCATCGATGAGTCATGGTCGGCCCACACCTTGCAGGCGGTTCGTGGTTTCCTCCTCGGACCACATTTTGAAGGCACCAACACGACTGACCGTGAGCACTCCACAAACTTTGCCGTCTGGCAAGTATTCTGAAGTCGTCTGATCATTACAATTTGGTCTTTGTCAAACTCGATTAGATTAAGTCCGCTGCCTTTCCCATCTGAAGAACAAACAAGAAAATTAAGAGACCTTTTCATGACCTTCACACCCGCCGTCGTTTACCCGTCGATTTTTATTTATTTTTTTTATTTTTTTTTAATTGGAGGTTTAACGACCACCGTGAGCAACTCAATGGGCTATAAGCAGTCGCCCGTACCTAATTTAGGGTCACTGGTTCCAGGGAAGGGAGAGAGTCAGTGACGTAAGACAAACACAACATCCATGCCTCACCGGGATTCGAACCCGGACCCCTTTCGGACGAGTGATCAGAGGCCGTCGCTTAGACCACTGCGCCACCGGGGCGGCCCATCGATTTTCATAAAGACCCGCTGATCATAACGTTTTAGCTCTTCGGTGTATTCTGTTTTTCGAGGCTCCTTATGAAAGAAAAGAAACGCTGATCACCCTCAAACACAGTGTTAAGAGCAAGTCCCGTAGACACAGTGGCGCCCATAGGCAGGGGCTAGAGGGGGCGCTTGCCCTCCCCTGGAAATCTGACTATCATTTCAGTACTTAGGAGGCACTACAAAGATTTTCGGCATAACACTAATTTTTAGCACGTCTTTTGTAAAAAAAGATCGTGCTTATGTTATCGGTTTGTCCGTCCGTCCATTTGTACCCACGATATATCTACAACTATTAGTCCGATTTCAACAATTCTTTTTGCGTTGGGAAGCTTGAAATCTGAGAATGATGATCCTTCATTTCGTTTTTTTTTTACGATGTACAAATTCGCAGCTAGAGAGCGTAAATGCAGATGATGTCGAATTCAAAAATACGTTTTATTCTACATATTTGCTTCTAAACATCCGATTGAAAAAAATATTTTATCTTTCGATTCCATTTATATCGAAGCGTATTTTTGATATGCTTACTTTTTCAAATTACGCATATAATTTCCGCTAGGGGGCGTAAAAGTAAATTACATTTTTCCCAATAACTCTTCTTCTAATGCTCCGATTTGAAGAACAATGTCTTCAGCGGATACACCTTCTGATGGAAAATCTTTTGCATATAATTTCAAATTTTTGGTAAAGAATACTTTGGTTATCAGGGGGCGTAAGAGTTAATATTTGTATCTGATGTATTTGCCATAAAATCTGAACTTCTAAAATATCAATTGAAAAAATTGTTTCGTGGACTGATGCCACTCACATCGATAAACCTTTTCGGAATATTTTCTTCTTAAAATATTCCACAGTTTCTCCACCAGGGGGCGTAGATGTATATCTTATTTTTGTCAATATCTCTACTTCTAGGAGTCCGATTTGAAAATTCCTTCTTTGTTGGATAGTGTTTCCGATGCGAAATGTTTTCCCTATATATTCAAAAATTTCAAGTAAATCATAGACTTTCCGCTAGGGGACGTAAAGGTAAATTTTTCCCCCTATATCTCTGTTTCTAAATCTCTGATTTGAAAAATTCTTTCTGCACCGGATACATATCCTGATGGGAAATCGTTTGCACATAATTTCTAATTTTTGTAAAAAATGGTTTGGCCACCAGGTGGCGTAAGTCTTAATTTCCGTTTCTGTGTATTTGTAGCAAAATACGAGCTTCTAAAATCTCAACTAAAAAAGAAAAAGTCGTTTGTTGACCGATACTACTCATGTCGACAAACCTTTTTGGATCATTTTCTTCTTGAAATAATGCATGGCTCCTTCGCCAGGGAGCGTAAACGTATATTTTATTTTTGTCAATATCTCTACTTCTAAGAGTCCGATTTGAAAAATTCCTTTTTTGTTGGATAGTGTTTCCAATGCAAAATGTTTTTCCTATAAATTCAAAATTTTCAAGTAAATCATGGACTTTCCGCTAGGGGGCACAAAGGTAAACTTCGTTTTCTACGTTATTTCTGCTCCTAAAACTCCGATTTGAAAAAAATCTTCCTGTATCGCGTACAGGACCTGATGGAAAATATTTTTCACATAATTTCTAATGTTTGGTAAAGAATGGTTTGGCCACCAGGGGGCATAAGTGTTACTATCTGCTTCTGATGTATTTGTAGCAAAATCTATGATCCTGAAAACTCGACTAATTTTTTTTGTCCAGGACCGATACGGCTCATATGGATAAACCTTTTGAGAATTCTTTCTTCCTAAAAGGATGCATGGTTTTCCCACCAAGGGACGTAAAGTCACATCTTATTTTTGTCGATATCTCTGTTTCTAAGTGTCCGATTTGAAAAATTATTTCTGTGTTGGAGAGCGTTTCCGGTGCGAAACGTTTCTCATATAAATTCATGTTTTTCTTAACGCACAAAGGTCTGCAACCAGAAGGCGCAAGCTTACGATTCCGTTTACAGCAATATCTGGGGGATTAAAAACCCGATTGAAAAACTGCTTTCTTCCGTCAGATACTATTGTTTTCCATACCGGTTCCATTGACTTTGAGTAACTTTGATAAATTTAATTTGCGTCAGAACGGATTCAAAAGACGTGCTTATTACACCCGAAACTCGGTGTCATCTTTCTTGATATGTTGAACTTCTAGAGGTGTGTGTGCGCACTTAGTAAAAACACTGCAAATTTGCAGTAGAAAGTAATAATATGGAAATTTGCCACTGCGTATTGGAGCATAGCATGTACTGTATGTGTACAATGTTTTATGGACAATGTGAAAGGCAAAGAAATGAAAAACTCATCATTCTCTACAATGGCCATTTGCTGCTGGACAAAGAATTCCGCATTTTTTTCCAGAACTTTGTCTTGGAGGTGTTTATTTTCCTTGTTCCTGATCAATTGAGTGACCATTAGAGTTTTGTGGTACATGGGACACAAGTGGCCAAAAAACGGAAGGCTCGGAAGAACAACAAATAATTTTTTTTTTGTCCAAACATGCTGTCAAACTTCGTCACAGTCTCCCCCCCCCCTTTTTGTTTAGCTTTTGGGTCTTTGGTTTTCAATTAAATTTATCTAAGTGGAGTGGTAAAAATATTTAGATGATACAGGCCGCACAGTGGAAGTTACACATATGATGTTTGTTTATGCTATTTGCATTGACAGTTTCTATTTTTGCCCCTCCTGAAAAGTAAGCTATATGCGCCCATGCGTAGACATAAATATGGATGTTGCTCGTGGCAAACAACCTTCCAACTCACTCACGGCCTTTCTCCTCGTAGCTTCTATTACTTCCGATGAAGGCGTTTAGAACGTCACCACTTCAGTTTGAGATATCTGGATCCATGTTATCTCATGCAAACTGCTCTCGTTGTCTCACTAGCTCCTTTAGTAGGCTAAAGAAACTTTCATTTTTAGCACGTATTTAAAAAAAGAAAAAGAATTTTGCGCTTATACTGTAGCATCACGTTGTCCGTCCTTCCGTTTGTGGAGAATATATCTGTGCAATTATTTGGCCGATTTGAAAAATTATTTTTGAATTGGCAAGCCCGAAATCGGTGATCCTTGCTTTCGGGATTCTTTTCGATGCGTAACTTTAACGCTAAAGGGCGTAAAAGCAAATGCTATCGAATTCAAAACATATTTTATTCGATATCGTTGCTTCCAATATCAGATCGAATTTTTTTCCTTCGATACGATTTACAACGAAGATTATTTTGGTTAAAGATTTCTTTTCAAGTAATCCACAGTTTGTACGCTAGGGAACGTAAAGGGGATATCACCGATATCTGTTCCTAAAAGTCAGATTTGAAAAATCACTTTTTGTGTCGGATACAGTTCGTAGTGCGAAATGTTCTGCAGGCGATTAATAAATTTTGGTTAAGAATTTTTTCGTTTTGTTGCCGTAAGAGTATATTTCTGTTTCCAGTGTATTTGCGGTAATACTCGCGCTTCTGAAAATCCGATTGATAAAATTCATTTGAGATCAGATACCGCTCACCACAGAAAACTTTTTTGGTATGTTTTTTAAAATTAATGCTGTTTTTCTGCTAGAAGGCATAGAATAGACATACTATTTTTCTCTATTCATCTGCTTCTAACAATGCGATTTGGAACGTTCTTTCTTTGTCGGGTAGTGTTTATGGAGACGGAATGTTTTGCATGAAATGCCACACCAGGAAATATTTGTCGGAGCGCCATGCAAATCTGTGAGTATATGTCGAACTTTGGATTATGTAAATGATCGATCGTATTTACGAACCAGTCACGTGATAGGTGAGGGAGATAAAAGGGGGTGTACCTAAGTTTGGTCGAAATCATTTGGGCTTGTGGGCCACTGCATCGGAGTGATCTCAGAATCGAAATCACGTGTAAGGTGTCAGAATACCTGGGCGTCATCGGAACGAACCTGCTGCCATAATGAGCGTCACACGGCTCCTCAGCTTGGTCACATGGCATGGGGTTCCATCAGTTTCAACAGCTGTTCACCTCTCGTAGGCATAGTGGGTACAATAACAGCACAACGAAGTCTGAGTATCACTTACCAACGCGACCACCAGACTTTTCTCCAATAGAGAACGTGTGCGACGTCATTAACAGAGGTGACTTAACGCTTCTGCATGACCCCCTAATATCGTCGAATTTTGGACACAGATCAGCGACGCATGATCAGTAATACCTTAGGTCACTTTCCGGAAACTTCTTTATTTGATGCCATGCCGTGTTGCCGCCTATCATGGCGGTCATACGACCTACTGACCCAGGTTACAGTGTACTGTCTCATCTCCCATCGTATTCACGTTATCCTTCAGAAATTAAATTTCTTCTTTCCCATCTACTTGTCTGCATGTGTCGTCTCATTTCGTACATTCCTTCATGGTGTGGCATTTCTATGTAGATAAGTGTAATTTCAAATTTTTCTTGAAACCAAGACCAGCTTACATGGATCTATGAAAGCTGGTCTTGCTTGAAACATAAGTTAGCAACTATTAAGTCATAAGCTCACGTTCCCGTTTACAGCATATTTACGGCAATATCTACGTGTCTAAAAGCACAACTGAAAAAATCCCTTTTTCGGTCAGATACTACTAACTGCGAAAACATTTTACGAGTATTTCCTGCAGAAAATAATACGCAATTTTCTCGCTAGTGGGCGGAAATATCTAATCAGTTTTTTTTACGATATCTCTGCTTTTAAAGGTTCGATTAAAAAAATTATTTTAAAACCGGATACCATTCACATTCTCGAACATTTTATATGCACTCGTAAGTTTTTGTAGTACACAGTTCTGGCGCTGGGTGATGTTTGTGTACTTCTGTTTGCAACTGTATCACCGCTTCTAAAAATCCTACTGATAAATTTGCCTTTTTAGTGTATGCAATTCGCTACAGTAAAGATTAGGAACATTATCCGCCGCCCATGTGGCGCAGTGGTCTAAGCCACGGTTTATAACCATTCGTCCGAGCTGGGTCCGGGTTCGAATCCCGTGAGGCATGGATATTGTGTTAGTCTTACGGTGCTGGCTCTCTCTCTTCCCTGGACCCAGTGGCCCTAAATTAGGGACGAGCGACTGCTTATGGTCCATTGAGTTGCTCACGGTGGCCATTGAACCTCCTATAAAACAACAACAGAAACATTATCCTCTTCAAACAGTGTACAGTCTTCGCGCTAGGGAAAACTTTTTTCTCGTTATTTCTGCTTCCAACACTTTCTGCTTTCCAATATTCAAACCTCTTCCGCCAAGGGTTGTCTGCGTATATTTCTATCTGAAAGAGTTTATTGGATTCTAAAAATATCTTAGAAAAAATCTGTTTAGATAGGATATTCTTGAATATGAAGATAATTTTGAACCCATTTCTTTTTAAGTTTTTCTGCAAGGAAGCATAAAGTTATGTCACGGTTTCCTCTACATCTTTTCTTCTAATTGTTGGATTTGAATTTTTTTTTGCTGTGGCATCTTTCTCTACGCAGAGCTACCAAGTGTCCCGGTTTAACCGGATTCCGTCCAATTTCGAAAATATTTTCCGGAAATCCGATTTTTCTACAAAAAAACCAGCGTTGTGGTTTTCTTTTTTTCTTCTTTTATGCATGGTATTTTTATTCCTCATTAATGATATCAGCCATCACTTTTCTCCAGCGTCAACGCTCGCTGTTGGAGCTGGTAACGAATGGAGACAAATGTTTTTTTGTAATTCCCCAGCACTTCAAGCGCCAAGGTCGTTTTTTTTTTTTTGATTGGAGGTTTAACGACCACCGTGAGCAACTCAATGGGCTATAAGCAGTCGCCCGTCCCTAATTTTGGGTCGCTGGTTCCAGGGAAGGGAGAGAGCCAGTGCCGTAAGACAAACACAACATCCATGCCTGACCGGGATTCGAACCCGGACCCCTTACGGACGAATGATCAGAGGCCAACGCCTTAGACCACTGCGCCACCGGGGCGGCTCGCGCCAAGGTCGTGAGCCCCGCGATGGTAACAAGACGGTCAGTGGCTTCGAAAGTTGAAGTACTGGTTTATAATATCACATTCACGGCGTCGGTGTGGGAGGCTATTTATTTGTTTGCTAACGCTCCGATTCCCGTACTTTGTTAGATCTTTCAAACCAAACAAGTTGAAGTTATTATTTCAGTTCACAGCCCCAGAATGGAACTTAAACGTCGGGACCAAAGATTTTTGAAGAAGTACTCCGAAGAATTTGACTTTGTAAAACCATCACGTACGGGTGAGTTTTATGCATATTGCACTTTATGTAACACTAATTTCTCTGTTTTCACGCTGGTCGAGGGGGAGGTCGTCGTACATGTTGGAACTAACAAGCACGTAAATATAGCACAAAAAGTGTGAGCAACTTGGATAGTTTTGTTTCAGTGCCGAATGATTTTCAAATGATTCGTGCAGAAGTTCTGTTTACCGGATTTTTGTTGCAGCACAACATACCACCAGGCAGCTGATCATGTTTCCCGATTGTTGTCAACTATGTTTCCTGACTCCCCAGAAGTAAAAAGCTATGTATGTGGCAGAACAAAAACTTTGTATAGTGTTCAAGAAATGGCAGAATATCACACAGAAACTGTCCTCTGTGCTATTACAGGTGGACAATTTTATTTCGCAACTGACGGCAGTAATGATGATAACGATCACCTTTATCCAATTGTGGTAACGTACTTTGATAATGATTGCGAGCAAGTGACATGTACGTTGTCATGCCTGGAAACCAGTTACACAGGTGAAAATACTGCCAAACTTGTGTCCCAATAATTTCGGCATCATGATATTCCGTGGATGAACTGCCTTGCCTTATCCTGTGATAACGCTCCTGTTATGGTGGGAAGAAAAAATAGTGTAACGGCATTTCTGAAAAAATGAACAGCCTAATCTTGTTGTGTTTGGTTGTGTTTGTCATCTGTTAAATTTGGCTGCCAAAAAAGGGTCTGCAACATTACCTTTTCAAATTAAGGAATTTTTGATTGACTATTATTATTTTATGGAGAAAAGTGTAAGGACAAAAAAAAAAAACGAACTTAAGAAATTTCAAGCTTTTTGTAATGTTTCTGGAATCACAAAAAAATTCTTAAACATTGCTGTACTACATGGTAAATGTTTAGACGGGTTTACAGCAATAAGATGCCTTATATTATATTTCAAAAAAGAATGCAACAGCGATAGGAAAGGACCAAAACTTTCCTCACGTTCAGTTCGCTTTACAATTCCGAAGGTTAAAAATCCAACAGATTTGACATCTCAACAACCTTCAATTTCCGGTGTAAAAAGAGGAGCCTCACACAATCTACATTCCCCTTCTTGTAAAAAGAAATTAGCTGAGTCTCACAGTACAACACCTGTAGTCTTAGGAGCAAAAAAGAAAAAAAGGTACTGTCAAACAGTTCATATGGTTAAACAAAAGCGGAATACGAATGGAGCTCCTTTTACAAGCACTATTTAAGAAATATTTATAGTGTAAATAAGTCTTTGCAACGACATGAATGTATTTTCCTTTCTTTACGCTCTGCATTATGCCATGCATATTCTTTGTTCATTAAAAATGTTATCAGTATCTTTGATAAATATAACTTACTGTCACAATGTAAAGAGCCTAGAGTTCGCAAGTTGAAAGCTGATCTTGAAAATGTTTTCCGTGAATTTTTAATCCGATTTATAAGACATAGTTTCGTATCGAATGCTCCGTCTCTGTTAAATATAGAATATTTTGATCAGGATAATAAAAAAGATGACGCCAATCTGGCCATGAGGAGTGAAACTACTGAAATAGTTAGTACATTGGCACCTAATGAAGAAATGAATTACGTCTCAGATCGTAAATACTTTATCAAAGTGCGTGACTAGGTGCTATCTTCATTGCCGCTACAATCAGAGCATGCTGAAGTTGCGAATATTTCCAAACACGAAGAGTCTAAGTTTTCTTCAGTCAAATGTTTTGTTGACATGTTTCCATGCTTACTGTTGAAAGAGGAGGGGAAAACTGCTTTCACTGTTGTGGATGAGCTGGAGACTTGAATTTCTGCATTATCAGCATTCAAGCTTACCAAGGAATGTGAATGGTATTAACAGAGCTGATGAGCAATGGTGTATTCCTGCTGAGGGAAAAGGACCATCTGGAAAGCTATTATATCATCGACTCAGTAGAGTTATGTTGGGTGTGTTAGTTTTGCCACATAGCAATGCACCCTGTGAGCATGTTTTCAGTACAGTGCGGCAAAACAATACGGACTTTCGTGGTTCAATGAAACATTGTACCCCTAGAAACCATTTCAGTGTCAAAATATAATATGAGTGCTTCATGTTTTTCCCATAAGTGTGATGATAAATTTCTAAGAAAAGCCAAATCTGCAACAACCATAGCACTCTCCAAAAATGAAACGCTGCCCCGGTGGCGCACTGGTCTAAGGCGATGGCCTCTGATCATTCGTCCGAAAGGGGTCCGGGTTCGAATCCCGGTGAGGCATGGATGTTGCGTTTGTCTTACGGCACTGTCTCTCTCCCTTCCCTGGAACCAGTGACCCTAAATTAGGGACGGGCGACTGCTTATAGCCCATTGAGTTGCTCACGGTGGTCGTTAAACCTCCAATAAAAAAAAATGAAACTCGTTAATAAGGTTTGTTAATCTTATTTTATACTTAAATACTAATTTTTTTTGTAAAATTAACTGTAAAAAAATAAAGAAACATCTAATATATGATTTTATTATTTATAAACTGTAAGTACGCGTGCCGCTGAACGCGCGTTGATTTCCGTAATGCCCTTTACAGCTGCTAGTGGGAGAGTTAGCAGTTATTTGTACTTGTGGATATTTTATCGATTGTAGAGATAGGGTTGATTTCTTTTTTTTCTTTTTTTCAACAGGTTCCATTCACTATGAATAATCCCACTCAATTGCCTATTTTAAATTATGCGCAGTTTTTTTCTAGGTGATGTAAGTGTATCCCCTTTTTTGCTGAATTTTTTGATTTTCTAAAAATCTGCTTTGGAATATTTTTTCTGTGTCGGAAATGATTCAAAAGACGTGCTTATTACAACCGAGAAATGGGTGTCACCTTTTGGTTTCTTATGACAACCTTAGAGACAGACCTGTGGCATGACGACCGAACGTAAATTATTCGTACATCAGTTCTTTCCGTTCTAAAAACCTGCATCACTGGTAACTCACTGAATTTTTTCTCTTTCTCATCATACAGTCAGCTGTGCTATCATCTCACGGTAGGATACAATATGAATGTCAAAATTCCACGATTCCTTCCTTCCGACAATCGCCGCAGCCCGGACTTCGAGTTGTCAAAATTTCGTTCCCCCTCTTTCTGCTGTTTTCATTTTTTTTCCGACCACCACCAGGAATAACACAATTTCAACTTCGTAAAACAGCCGTCGCGTCGGTCGCTGTAAACAGCTTTCTCGCTCGCTCTACGCCCATTGGCTAGCCCACTCTACGTCACATGTAGACTTTCTCACGCTCAGCTGCTGTGGACACCTGTACTACCCAAGCTCCATGGTACTACCGAAACTGAAAGTATTTTTTTTTTGATTGGAGGTTTAACGACCACCGTGAGCAACTCAATGGGCTATAAGCAGTCGCTCGTCCCTAATTTAGGGTCACTGGTTCCAGGGAAGGGAGAGAGCCAGTGCCGTAAGACAAACACAACATCCATGCCTCACCGGGATTCGAACCCGGACCCCTTTCGGACGAATGATCAGAGGCCACCGCTTAGACCACTACGCCATCGGGGCGACACTGAAAGTATGAATACGAGCAATTCGTATGTTACTCCTCCTCTGCATTTATTTTTGTTTCCGCACGCTTCTCTCTCTCTCTCTCTCTCTCTCTCTCTCTCTCTCTAGGACGAGCCAAAGCGTTAATAGAATTTAATTGAAACGTAACGTCACATTTAATTAAAAAAGAAAAGAAAAGACATAAAAAAATCACCTAATTGAAAAGAGAAAAAATAAAAGACAATTAATCTTGGTAAGATAAGATACATTAATTAAAGCAGTGGTTCTCAATTTATTTTGGCACACGGAATAGTAAAACAGATACAGAACTTTCCGAGAAACCCCTACCTGTCCATATTTCACACTCCCTCCAATGCCGGGCTATTAGTTTCTGGTTCGGTAATTAAAGAATATGTATGAGGTGTGATAATTTAATTTCAGGTAAGATAGCCTAGTGTCGCCCTTGTGGCAACGTGGGCAGAATAAATCTAAATAGCAAAGGCAGAATAAATCTAAATAGCAAAGGCAAATAGCACTTGAAGATCATTATGGGTGATTTCAATGCAAAAATACAGCAACAGCAACAGAACGAAACTTCGGTTGGTAAATTCGGTTATGGGAACAGAAATCAACGTAATACTCTCGTACAGTTTGCAGAAGCAGAAAGGTTTTTCATCATTAACTCCTTTTTCAAGAAAAAGCCGCACAGGAAATGGACATGGAGACATCCGAATGGGACGACAAGTGAAATTGATTTTATTATGTGTAACAAAAAATTTGTCATAGAAGACTGTAGTGTGCTAAACAAGTTCAACACAGGTAGTGACCATAGAATGATGAGATATAAGATGCACCTCAACACTAAACTGAAGTCGGGGATCTCTGCATCTATAATTATGATCATACCTGTTAGGGTTCAGTACATTGGTTGTTTATATTCATCATTTATCGTTACTGGAATTTTTGAACCCCTTTTTAGAGCCGCGGGTGGTCTAGTGGGCAACGTTCGTGGCTGTCGCGGAAAGGACCTCAGGTTCGATCCCAGGCAGGTACAAACGCTCGATCCACTAAATATCCGCGGTGAGTCGGATGGCCACGTCAAACCGTCGGACCCCGGGTACTGGCCCCCCGGTAATAAATAACGGCGTCTTCCTCCCCATTTCTACTTCGTTTCCGTGTCACTTTCCTATCGGGCAATCTAGCCCAAATCTCCCAGCTTCCTATTTCTAAGGGTTGTTTAAGCCCTGGGGTCAGACACTCCCTTCCTAAAATCCTCTACATATGATAATTTGAACCTCTTTTTATTACACAAACACGACATACACAACGATTGACTTTACACATATCCAACATACACAACACCTCCACAGTTACGGGTACCAAAAAGCACGATAACGATTACGATGACGACAAAATATCCAACAATACCCTCTTTAATTTGTCGTCATTGTTAATAAATGTTGTTCAGTTTTAACTATCAGATAGGCAAATACCAATGTTCATCATGAGATGTCTCAAAACATGTCCACTTAGGTTCTTGGTCATTACACCTGCTTGTAGGTCCGTCGTGCTTCTGTGTTTCAGTTCAAACTCACCCTTTTTAACGTCATCTTAAAAAAGATATAATAGTATTTTCTGTTTATATGACTTGTTCGCACACTCGCTTTTGGATTTTTAATCCAATCTATTAAAGCGTGTCTATCTGTCTCAACGATTGTTGGTTGTTTTTATCGAAGACGTTTCTCCCAATTCCTCTAGCAGCAAACTTATCCACTTCACTCCAGTTATACAGTCACACGCTACAATCAGTTCAGCTTCCATTGTAGACATTGCTACTAACTAATATCTATTTTCCACTTTTCCAGCTGACCAGGGATTGTCCTAATTTTAATAGGTTTCCACCAAATGATTTTTCATCTGCAGTTGTACTCCAGCAGCCTACATCTGGCATTTAACACACCATTTCCTGCCTTTATTTTCAGACAATAATCTGGTCTCTTTAAGGTATCGTAGCAGTCTCTCCAACGCCACCCAACGTATTTCTCTCGGGTTTTTATTGAATTGCGACAGCTTACTGATGTTATAAGCAATACCAGCTCGTGTTCCGGTTGCTAGGTAGATGGGAGATCCAATTACTTCCTGATATTTCTGTTGTGGAAATTACTTCGATTCACCATAGTTATCAAAAAAAAAAAAAAATCACTCGCTAAGCCCGGTGTATTCACCGGTTTGCAATCTTGCATTCCATATCTTTTCAATATTTTTAACAAATAGTCTTTTTGGGACAATCTAATTTCATTCTTATTAATTTCAATTTTAACTCATAGAAACATGTTAGTATCAGTACTTTCTTTGATTTCGTTATCTTCAGTTATTATTTTGATTATTTTATTAATTGTAGTATAAGAACTAGCTACAACCATGAAATCATCGACATATATACCAATATGCACATATTCATCACCTTCTTTCAGGTGTAGACACATGGGTCTGATTTTAGGTTCTTTATACGACCAATAAGAAATAGAAGAATGCCAATAAATATATAATCCAGCCTTCTCTAGAATATTCTAAATCTGTTTAATAACATCTTCATTCATCGCTTGCCAGTTTGCGGTAACCCATAGATGCTTCGGTTGACCAGATACACCATGTTTTTTCCTTTTTCATATCCCGAGAACCCCCAGGATATGAAAACCCCTGGATATGTATATCCTGGGAACCCCGAGGATATATTCCATATAAATTTCCTCGTTTAGATGACATTTTGACATCATAAAATTTAATAATTGAATTTCTGTTGGTCGCTATTGTTAGCAATGTTCTCAATGTGTTCCATTTCATTACAGGAGCTAAATTTTCTTCAAAATCGATTCCTTGTTTCTGTCCACATCCAACTGCTACTAGTCTAGCTTTGTGTTTTTTATCGCCTTCTGTTTCTGTGATTTTAAAAACCCAACGACTTTTTATAATTTTCTTATTGTTTGGTCTTTTAACTAGCTCCCATACATCATGCATATCCATAGACGGCATTTCTTCATTCATCGCTTTCTCCCATAATCTTTTGTCTTCTGACCATTTCATATGTTGTCGGTGTTTCTTCTTCTATACTTCATATCAGCATATTTTATTGGCATTCTTCTATTTCTTGTTGGTCGTCCTAAGCACCCCGGACAAAAAATTAGGGAATGCTGTCATCCGGAGGAACAGTTGGAAACTGGTCAGGCAAAGAAAAATGCATGTATATAATGGAATGGAAAGTATTGTATGTTACTTGTAACTTTTTCAGCTTAGTAAGACGTGCATGCCTAATCCGTTTTATTGTTGCTTACAGGTAGTACCATAAGTAGAAAAGGTAACGTAACAGAGTGGCAAAAGGGAGCTATCGTCTTTGGTCGGGAACATAGTCATTCGCTGAGGGAGGTGACGGAGTTTGTTGGCGTGTCCAAGTCCACAGTCAGTAGTGTTCATTTAGCGTGGAAGTAGTCGGCCAGAGACAATTCCCGTCGGAGCAGGTGCGGTAGAAAAACCATCATGAGCAGCCGTGATCGTCGACGTCTGGGGCGATTATCAGCCGCAAAACGGTTTCAAACCCGGGAGCAATTGCTTCAAGAGTACAATGCTGGACCCAGTCAGCCTGTTTCCGAACGAACGCTTCGACGAGAACTGCATGGTGTAGGAATATTCAGTCGTGTAGCTAGGGTACTCCCCAAGCTGTCGGCCATACACAAGAAAAAGCGGCGGGAATGGGCGAGGGAACGCCGACACTGGACCACAGAACATTAGCGACGCATCATCTGGTCGGACAAATCCAGGTTCTGCCTGTATTCCAATGATGGTCGATCCAGGGTCATGCGGAAGGCCGGAGAAGCCTTCAGCCCAGAGTGTGTGCAAAGGGCTGTACAGAAGGGGTGGAAGTGTCATGTTTTAGGGGTGTATATCCAGTGCTTGGGTGGGTTCCTTAGTTCCCGTGTCTAATGACATGAAAGCGGCGGGCTACGTGAAACTGTTGGATAACGAGGTGCTGCCATATGTCCAGTTCCTCCAAGATGCCGCCATTTCAGATCCACGTTATCAAGACGACAACTGCACTGTCCACCGAGCTGCTATTGTGCAGAATTGGTTTGCAGAACATGAGGTCGACGTCCCACATCTCACCTGGCCCGCCAATTCGCTAGATCTCAATGTTATAGAGAAAATTTGGGACATGCTCGAATGGGCCGTTAAAAAGAGACTACAACACCCTCCCAATTTGACTGCACTGCGGGACCAGTTGTTCATGGCGTGGTGCAAACCGGACATTAATGTCATCCGCTCCCATATTGACAGCATGCAAGAAAAATCAAGGCTGTGCTTCGAGCTCGTGGTGATGTAACCCCATATTAACCAATAAAATGAGCATTCCGTAATTTTTTTGTCCGGTGTGCTTATGTTATTAGATGATTCTTCCCTAGATTCTTCATTAGTTGGTATTTTCTCGATGACATTTTCATCCTCAGAAAAATGAACATTATTTTTGTATGATTCTGTTTGATCAATTATATATTCTAGGTCTATATAATGTGGTTTTTCATTCATTTGCTTTTCATTTACATTGTATCCTTTCTCTTCTTCATCGAATATAACGTTGGGGATTCCATATACTCTTCGTTCTTTCATATCATAAAATCTATAAATGGAAACAGCAACAAAAAATAGGTGTTACTAAGAACAAGTTGCATATGAAGAAAATTTCAGGAAAAACAAAAAAGTTGATGCAAAAGAGAAGGGAGATGAGGACAAATAAAGACGTAACAAAGTGAAATACATAGAGCTATGAAAGACAGTACGGAAAAGTATCACTGAAGACAAGGAAATTCAATTGTGAACTAGTGAGAAAAGCAATTGAAACAACCGAAGCCCGAAGAGAGCAAAGGGGCATCTCGGTAAGGGAAGAAAACAGATTATGGCACTAAAATAAAAGATGGTACTGTAACAAGAAATAGAAGCGAAATTTTGACAATGATGAAAGATTTCTATTCGAAACAGTATGAAAGGGATGATACATCTATTCCAGACATTACGACAGGTACCAGTACCAAAGTCACACATGCAATTAAGAACATGAAACAGGGAATAGTTCCAGGAGAAGATGGAATTACCGTGGACAATATACAAGAAACAAGTGGAGAAATTGAAAATAAACTCGCCCAAGTTTTCACCAGATGTCTCAATGAAGGAAACATTCCTGAGGATTGGAACAATGGTACGATGATCCTGCAACATAAAAAAGGTGACGTTGAGGATCTCAGGAACACAGGACCATCAGCCTCCTATCAAGGGTTTATAAAATCTTCACTAAGGTTTTTTCACATCGCTTGAAGGTAACACTAGACATGGCTCAACCAAGAGAACAAGCTGGTTTCAGGAGTGGCTTGTACATCATATCCATGTACTGAGAGAACTAATTGAAAGAACAAGAGAATAGGAACTCCCATTGTGCATGGCTTTTATTAATTGTGAAAAGGCCTTCGATTCCGTGAAACCACCAGCAGTTATAATGGCTTTGAAACCCTGCGGTATTGAAGATGCATACATTAGCATTATTAATAACATATATGAAAATGCAAGTGCATTTTCATATATGTTGCATTTTCATATATGTTATAGGTTCGGATATTTAAGGATACAGCACCAATAAAAATTGGAAATGGAGTGAGACAAGGTGACACCATATCTCCCAAACTTTCCAGTGCCACATTGCAAAGTGTCTTTCAATCATTGAACTGGGAAAACAAGGGAATAAAGGTTAATGGAGATTAATTATTTAACTCACCTTCGTTTTGCTGATGTAGCCATTTTTGCAACTACCTCTTCAGAGCTGCAGACTATGATCCAGGAACTTGCTGACAAGATTAAAGAAGTGGGATAAAAATGAACTTTCAGAAGACAAAAGTGATGTACAATGCTTTTACAAGAAACAAAGATTTATCGTTTGATGGGAAAAAGCTTGAAACAGCCGATACCTACATTTATCTTGGACAGCAGATATCAAGCGGGGGTCACATTCACAAGAAATTAATCGGCGTATAAAATTTGTATGGAGAGCTTTTGAAAGAAACAGTACAATCTTTAAGAGAAGTGTGCCATTACTTCTTAAAAGAAAAGTGTTTAATCAGTGCATCCTCTCAGTGCTTACGTATGGAGCAGAGACATGGACCTTAACTAAAAAAGACATACAAAGACCGCAGACAACGCAAAGCAGCATGGAGAGATGCATGCTTGGTGTAACCAGGAAAGAGAAGAAGAGGAACTCATGGATAAAGAAAATGACAAGAGTAGACGACATCATGACTAGAGTGAAATCATTGAAATGGCAATGGGTTGAGTATGTTGCCAGAAGAATGGACCACCGATGAACAACCGAAATTTTAGACTGGATTTCGAGGGACAGAAAAAGACCTAGAAGAAGACTGCATGGGAGATGGATGGATGAAATTCGAAAGCACGCCGGAGTGACATGGAGGAGACAGGCTGAAGACAGACAATTGTGGAAGAAACTTGGGGAGACCTTCATGCTGGACTGATAATGGTTGGAAATGATGATGATATATAGACATATAGATATTAGGTAAAAAAAGTAAGTCAAAAATAGAATGAAATGCCCGAATTTGTATTTGCCGTTGTTTTTATTCGTTACATGAAAAAAGAAAAGGAAATAACTTAAAAATGTATTGTTATATTTCTGTGCATTTGTATCGAGATTTTAAGGTAAAAAAATTAAGATAATTTCTAAATTAAAAAATATCAAAATTGCACGCATCATGATTATTGAAAGGCATTTTTTCAAGAACAACCCTTAAAAATACTATAATTAAAACTGTCCTTTCATTTTTCTCTGTCCATAAAATTGGGCATGTAACTAATGAGATAGACGTGCTTGTTTCTCAGAGATACGTTTTTCTCAGTTAAGTTTGATGTTGGGTACTGGAGCCGTATGTCTGCTTTGGGATCGAATCTATTTCTTTGCTTGGTCTTAGTGAGGGTCCATTAAAAAAATGCTGCCCCGCAACTGTATGATGGTGCAAAGGGCAATAGGTATTTAATAGTGTACTTTGCAGTGTTTAGGTATTCATTTCGAAGGCTAAGCCCAAAATTCCAAGAGAGTCACCCGCGTGAAAGTGCCTTTTAGGTTCCTGCCAGCCATAAGCTGTTCGATTGCTGTGTGTGAGTGGTTAGTCCAAATCCTTTATTGGGACTGAGAATGGATTACGGAACCAGCTCATATTTTCTTTTGGAGGTGGAAAATTTTCTGTGATTGAAGTTGTAGGTTTTTGAGATGTTCTATTATTTCTAAAACAACTTCAGACGAAAGAGGAGTTTGTGATTTAGAAACAAAATCATGAAATATAGGAAAACACTCAATAATTCCATTCTTAACACAAAATTCCCCAAACTGGATGTTTTCCAACATTTCCCTCAATTCAATAGTCACCTGGCTCTAATTTAGGTCCACCGGTTCCAAGGCAGGGAGAGAGGCAGTGGCATAAGCAGGGGCGTACATCAGTGCTGAGACGGGCTGATCATGAGCTCGAAAGCCCGAAGCACAATACTTGCTTGAGTCCGGGCTCGGACTCTGAGAGAAACAGATTTTTCTTCCTTTTTCTTTTAATGCGATTTTGCATGATTTTAGTACACGAGACTTTTTTACACTTTTGAGTTGTTAAAGAGAATTCTTCGGCAACTGGGTCTAGAAGAGGAGTGGGAAATCGGCAGGGCTATTCATTCCGGGCTTGGGTAACAAGCCCGGAATGAATAGCCCTGAATTACTGGGCTTCTGCGAAGGAAAAGTTTCCTTAAGAATTATAGATAGTAGATGACGAAATTTCGCTCCCTACCTCAGCGGGGCAGCTCCCTGCTGATTCTATTGAGCAACGTACGACGTAGATTGTTGTGCCTCTCGATTTTTCCTGATGCCCCGTCCCCGAAACAGGAAGAAATGAATGGTCAAAGAAAACTATATAAATAAATATTCATCACTTCCCCATACATGCAGTTGAGAAAGACATCGGTTAATTGCACTGAGAGGGAAGAGTAGAAGTCTGGAAGAAGACATTTTTTTTTTCATATGTAGAGGATTTTAGGAAGGGAGTGTCTGACCCCAGGTCTTTAAGAACCCTTAGAAATAGGAAGCTAGGAGATTTGGGCTAAAGTGCCCGATAGGGAAGTGACACGGAAGCGAGGTAGAAAGGGTGAAGCAGACGCCCTTATTTATTACCGGGGATCAGTACCCGGGGTCCGACGGCTTAACGTGCCCATCCGACGCATGGCGGGTATTTAGTGAATCGAGCGTTTGTACCTGCCTGGGATCGAACCTGAGGTCCTTTCCGCGGAAGTCACGAACATTGCCCACTAGGCCACCTGCGGCCCTGAGATTTTTGTTTAATGCTTAAACGGATAATCATAGTTTTCGGGCTCGTTCCTGCCCGGGCTCCATCTTGCAATATAAAATTCGGGCTCTCCACACTGAGCCCGAATTCAGCTCTGGCGTACATAGATTTTTTCGGGAGGATAACGAAAAATGAAAGTTTTTGAAATCACCAGAACAAAATAAAAGTTAATGAAAAATAGAAAAAATTAAACCATTTTTTTTATTGTAAGCTGATGTGTTTTTGTTAAATTAAAGCATTTGTTTTTCCATTGTAAGTAGCATTTTAACCAAAAACATAAAAAAATTAAATACTTTCGGGGAGTAAGGCCTCTTGGGCCCTCTCTAAATGCGCTCATGGCCGTAAGACAAAACAATATCCATGCTACACACTGGGATTCGAGCTCGGACCAATGATCAGAAGCCAGTGCTTAGAGCACTGCGCCACCAGGACGCACAGTGTCGTTTCAGAGTGGCACAGTTTTTATAATGTTTCTAAATTTTTCACGTCATAGTTTCGACAACATTTACAATGCATGGTTTTATAAAAGTCTCGGCAACAGTATGTCCCTTACCAGGCTTAGCTGTACAGTAACTAACTTAAAATATGTTTCATATGCCTTTCCGTTAATGTTACTACCAGCTGGAAATGATACATTTTTCTTGCTTTTATTTAATTCTTCCAACCTACGTTGATAAAATTCCATGGATTTGTCTTTATATTCATCATCCTTGTTTGGAAGCGTCTTAACAACTTAGATGGAGCTCATAAGAGCTGTTATTAAACGCTTTAACATAAATTTCGCCCTGGCCGTATGGAACACTAGTATATCCCTCACGCGTAATGTAGCCCGATTTTAATGTTTTTCTTATTTGTTTCCTGAACAGAAGTTGCAGGATTGTTATTGCTGTCTGGAACCTCTTCAGTTTCTTCTTTGTTTTGACGTATTCTCTTCTTACTTCCTCTTCAAACTACAGCTTTTTGACTAGTTTTCCATGACAAAACGTTCATTAAAACAAGGACGTAAAAAAGCAAATCAACTATCACCAACGGCTAACCTCAAACTCACCTATGACTTAACCGTACCACATGACACATTTACTCCTCACCCTTCTCTTTAGCGGGCTGTGATAACTAACTGACTGGCGTGGTGTGATATAATGTTTTACTCCCCACCCTTCTATAGGCTACTTATTTTACTCACCCTTCTATAGACTACCTATTTACTCCTCACCCTTCTCTATAGCGGGCTGTGATAACTAACTGACTGGCGTGGTGTGTGCTTTAAGTAAAATAGAGGAAATTTCCGTGAACTGTCCTCCCTCCGATAAAAAGTTCCTTAAAATATAAAAAAAGTAAAATTTAACAAAAGGGGGCTTAAGGAAGGCGCCTAGTACTGGACTCTCTGGAGCAGAAAAAGAAAATAAGAGGGTGAGCTCAGAAATTCTCAAGTAACTGACAGGAAAAAGCCGAACGAAACACAAACTAAGAAAATAGAGCCTACCAATTAAGACCCCAACAAAAAAGAAAAGGGACTCCTCCCCATCCGTATTGAAGCAAATAAATTGGCGTAGTTTGGCGCTTCCGGTTTGATATACGAACGCAGCCAGGAAGCGTCGTCATTGTAGCTTTGCTAAGCGAGGCATAGAAGTTTACATGCGGCGTTTGGTGATGAGTAGAGAGAGAGAGAGAGACCAGATTAAATGCACTTAAAAAACAACTAAATATGCATGCAGATATATACTGAAACTGCACGACATACACACTTAAAGCGAAAAAGTATGCATTTATAACTTTTGTTTATTTATCATCAAATAAATGCTGTGGACCCAGAAACAATTTTTCTAATCTAAATTTTATAAACCTCAGACAAATTAATATACTGTTCTTAAACATAATAGCTAAGTATACGTTATGAATGATATAATAAACAAATGCGCGAGATGGATCCCGTAGCACAAGCTCCAGATAAATTCAATTTCTCTTCAGCAAGAACGATATCTTCTTCAAAATATCAGGTTGCATCTTCGAAATGCGCGTTGCATTAGACCTAATACTAAGAATTTTCAGTTTATCTGAACGATAAATGCAGTTATTATTTCATTCGATATTTATTAAAGGGTACTGAAACACACATACATAACAAGATTAGATAGAAGTTATGTAGTTGTATGTAAATAATAAAAAATCCTCGACTCAAAGTTGTTGTTTTGCCACTTCTTCATTTATTCTTTTCTAAACCAATATATTGGCAACTCTAAAAAAATTACCGTAAAAATATTATCTCAGGTATCATCATCATCATCATCATCAATGTCAACCATTATCAATCCACTGCTGGACGAAGGTCTCCCCAAATTTCCTCCACAACGGTCTGTCTTGTGCCAGTCTCCTCCATGTCACTCCTGCATACTTTCGAATTTCATCCACCCATCTCCCATGTGGTATTCTTCTAGGTTTTTTCCTGTCCCTTGGAATCCAATCTAAAATTTTGGCTGTCCATCGATGGTCAGTTCTTCTGGCAGTATGTCCAGCCCATTGCCATTTCAGGGATTTAACTCTGATCATAATGTCTTCCACTCTTATCATTTTTCGGATCCACGAGTTCCTCTTCTTATCTCTCCTGGTTACACCAAGCATGCACCTCTCCATGCTACTTTAAGTTATCTGCAGCCTTTGTATGTCTCTTTTAGTTAAGGTCCACGTCTCTGAACCATACGTAAGCACTGGAAAAATGCATTGATCAAACACTTTTCTTTTAAGACATAATGGCATATTGCTCTTGAAAATTATGCTGTTTCTTCCAAAAGCTCTCCAGGCAAGTTTTGTACGCCGATTAATTTCTTCACCAATGTGACCCTCACTTGATATCTGCTGTCCAAGATAAACGTACGTGTATGTTATCTACAGCTTTTCTCCATCAATCAATTAATTTTCATTTCTTGAAAAAGCATTGACCATCACTTTTGTCTTCTGAAAGTTCATTTTTAATCCCACTTCTTTACTCTTGTCAGCAAGTTCCTGGATCATACTCTACAGCTCTGATGGGGTAGTTGCAAAAATGACTACGTCATCAGCAAAACGAAGGTGGGTTAGATAATCTCCATTGCTCTTTATCCCCTTGTTTTCCCAGATCAGCGACTGAAAGACACCCTCCAATGTAGCATTAAAGAGCTTCGGAGATATGGTGTCACCTTGTCTCACTCCCTTTCCAACATTTATGTGTGCTGTATTTTCAAACAGCCGAATCTTCGCACTTGCATTCTCATAGATGTTATTAATAATATTAATGTATGCATCTTCAATACCGCAGGATTTCAGAGCCATTGTAACTGCTGATGGTTTCACCGAATCAAAGGCTTTTTCATAATCAATAAAAGCCATACACAATGGAAGTTCATATTCCCTCGTTCTTTCAATTAGTTCTCTCAGTACGTGGATGTGATCTATTGTGCTGTAGCCACTCCTGATTCCAGCTTGTTCTCTCGGTTGAGCCATGTCCAGTGTTACCTTCAAGCGGTGTGAAAGAACTTTAGTGAAGATTTTATAAACCACTGATAGGAGGCTGATAGGTCTGTAGTTCCTGAGATCCTCAATGTCACCTTTTTTATTCAGCAAGATCATTGTAGCGTTGTTCCAATCCTCAGGAATCTTCCCTTCATTAAGGCATCGAGTGAAAATTTGTGCGAGTACTGTTTCGATTTCTCCACTTGCTTCTTGTATGATGTCTACAGTAATTCCATCTTCTCCTGGAGTTTTTCCCCGCTTCATGTTCTTGATTGCATGTGCAACGTCTGCTGGGAAAACTGGAAGAACTCTGGTACTGGTACCTTTCATGATGTCTGGAGTGCATGTATCATCCTTTTCATATAATTTGGAGTAGAAATCTTTCACTCTTGTCAAAATTTCGCCTCTATTTCTTGTTAGAGAACCATCTTTTTTTCTCAGTGCCATAATCTGTTTTCTTCCCTTACTGAGATGTCCCTTTGCTATCTTTAGGCTTTGGTTGTTTTCAATTGCCTTCCTCCCTAGTTCACAGTTGAATTTTCTTACGTCTTCAGTGATACTTTTTCGTACTGTCTTGCATAGCTCTATATATTCCACTTTGGAAGTCACATCTTATTTAGTTGTCCTCATCTCTCTTCTTTTTTGCATCAACATTTTGGTTTTTCCTGATAATTTGTTCACATGGAACTTGTTCTTAGACCCAGCTAATTTTGTTGCTGTTTCCATAAGAGCTTTGGTTACTTTTCTGTTAACTTCAGAAATATCCACTTCTCCCGATGTTAGGCTTTCTAAAGCAGAGGATCTGTTCTTCAGTTCCAACTTGAAGATATTATGGTGTTTTTTAAGGTTGGTTATGTCAATACATTTTGTTTGTCTTATGAGCTTGCCACGTTTGAGTTTAGTGTTGAGGTGCGTCTTACATCTCACCAATCTATGGTCACTACCTGTGTTGAACTTGTTTAGCACACTGCTGTCTTCGATGACGGTCTTTTTTGTTACACATAATAAAATCAATTTCATTAGTCGTCATATTTGGATGTCTTCATGACCATTTCCTGTGTGGATTTTTCTTGAAAAAGGAATTCAAGATGAGAAACCCTTCTGCCTCTGCAAACTCTACGAGAGTATTTCCACGCTGGTTTCTGTTGCTGTGACCGAATTTACCTACTGAAGTTTCATTCTGTTGCTTTTGCCCTATTTTTGCATTGAAATCTCCCATAATTATCTTCAAGTGCTGCTTACCTTTATTATTTAGATGACGAATTTCCTCATAAAATTCTTCAATTTCTTCTTCAGGATGACTTGGGGTTGGTGCATAAGTTTGAATAATCTGAGCCTTGTATCTTCTCGAGAGTTGGATAACGAGTTGTGCAGCTCTGTCAGAGGAACTTTCAACTTCTACAACTTTATCCTTCAGTTTCTTATTTATTATAATCCAACACTTGTTGCTGTTTCCATAAGAGCTTTGGTTACTTTTCTGTTAACTTCAGAAATATTCACTTTTTCTGATGTTATGCCTTCTAAATCAGAGAATCTGTTCTTCAGTTCCAACTTGAAGGTATTGTGGTGTTTATTAAGGTTGGTTTTGACATCTCAGGTATATAATACATTATATCATACGTCGGGCAACAAACTGCTCTTTTTGATTTATAAAACATAAGAACATTTTTTTAACGATTCGTCGTCTCAAAAGGAGACCTCTCCATGGGAATCGTGCATAAACCAGAGGCATTCGGTTTCCCCTAATTTCTCCACCGGATTTTTTCTGTCGACAAAGTATTAAGTTTTACTTCGTTTTACCACACAGGAAGGAAGTTTTTCATGAAAATGTAATCCGATGAAAAGCATTATTTTTTTTCATCGTCTATAAGCCGAGACACAGAATCCTCAGAAAATCGTGCAGAACTCAGCAAGAACAGATAAGTAAAAAACTTGATAAATTTGCCTTTTTCTGTCGCATAGATTTTCTTGAATTTCATTAGCAGAAATGAAATTTAGCTGACGAACAAACAGACAGATTAATGGATGAGCGAAAGGACAGGCGTATCAATAATCTTGGGCGCATACCCGCCTCTATCATGATGGAAAGAATTTCTTCCGTGACCTTTACAAGCGGAGATGTCTTTTTCTGCAAACGGACGGACTGATCGACGAGCAAACGGAAGGCGAAACGTCTAAATACAGAGTGATTCAGAAGTCCGGAACAACCCAGATATCTTCTAGACCTTTAACAACACATGAAAGTCACAATGTGCAATATACATTGGACCAAGTACTGCACCTCTGACACATCTCCCCCACCAATGGGCCATCTTAGAATCCCACATATTGGATTCAACATAAATTTTTCAGATGGCAATAGGGTCATGTGACCACTCGAATTTATGTAAAAGTTTTCAGAAAAACTGTGGTATCGTTATTTTTTACATATCTTTATTAGTCTTCAAGTTATTGTATGTTACTAATCAATGTTTGGTGCTTTTCTAGCATGTTACGCATGAATGTTTCGACTTTGTTTTGCAATGAAACGTGATGGAATTAACCAAATTGGGGCGTATTGACATATTAATAATTCTGCATTGTGGGGACGTAGTTCAAGGGAGGTTGCAGTTGACTTCAACCGCAGACACCCAGAAAAATGGCCAATTGTGCATAGTGCAGTGGTGAAGCTAATACAGAAATTTAGGCAAACAGGCAATTTGTGAGAAGCCAAAAAAACATGTGGGCACAAAACAACAACAAATGCGGAGTCAACATCCATGATTTTGGAGGTGCTTGCCGAAAGCCCACAGAAGAGCACGCGACGTTTAGCAGACGAATGTGGCACCAGCCAAAGGTCCATTGTGCGCGTCGTTTCAAAACGCAAATGGCTGTCTTATAAACTGCAACTGTTAGACCACTGGATGATCTTGATCATCATCTTCAATTTTGCGAGTGGGCGCTACAGCAATTTCAGTCTGACCAAACATTTGCATCAAAGATTCTCTTCACTGATGGGGCCAATTTCTACCTCAATGGAGAGGTTAATCGCCATAACACCCGGTATTAGTCGGACACTAATTTACATTGGATGGACCCATCTAAGATGCAAGGTGCAGAAAAAGCTATGGTGTGGTGTGGAATATAAAAGACACGCATTGTCGGTTCACTGTTTACTGACGGCAATTTCATTGGCGACAGGATGGATGCTGCAACATCCTACCATCGTTGTTAGATGAAGATGGTGATTTCTCCTCCTTCTGCCAACAGGATGGTGCTCCTCCTCATTACGCTGCAGCTGTTCGTGAGTATCTGGATGAGCAATTCCCAAATTGTTGGATTGGGCGGCGTAGGCCTGTCGAGATGTCGGCACGCTCCCCTAATGGACTTCTTTCTGTGGGTGTATGTGAAAATTTGGAGATTGCAACATTTACCGCAGTTTAAGTGTTGCATTACTGATGCGTGTGACAGCATTACACCAGACATTCTGAACCGTGTTCTCATGGAATGAGAACGACGTACGCACGCGTGTGTAGCTGGACAAGGACAGCATATTGAACACCTGTTATGAGGTTTGCACGTGTGTGTAGCTGGACAAGGGCATCATTTTTTGAGGTTCGGTACGTACCTCAAGTGAATATGTAACTTGCAAAAACCAAACCTGAAAACCAATAAAGTTATGTAAAAATAATGGTACCACTGTTTTTCTGAGAAAATTTTACATAAATTTGAGTGGTCAACGACCTTATTACCATTTGAAAAATTGAAGTTGAATCCAATGTGGCGGATTCCAAGAATGTTGGATACCATGTGTCATGTGCAATATACACTATATTGACAAAGTCACCGGACACCCCTTCAAAAGCAAATGAATGGATCCCATTGCGTTGTTAAGATGCGCGTACAGCTGCAAACGGTATAAAAACAAGTCTGCAGTTGACCGCGATCATATCGCACTATGAGGTTGAGTGAAAATGTCGCGGCAGGAGAGATCTGACTTTGAGAAAGGAAAGATTGTTGGGCGTTATATTAGTGGCTTGTCTATAAGAGAAACCGAGAGGCATTTAAACATACCCAAGTCAACTGTTTTGGATGTACTGAATAAGTGAAAGACACATGGCGTGCCTGAAGCTGCAAAACGTACCGGCAGACCAAAGAAAATCAGTGATAGAGGACGTCGATGCCTCAGGAGAGTTGTTACAGCTAATCGACGGAGTACTGCACAAGACCTCAGTGTACAGGTGAGTAAAAATGCTGGAACCTCGGTATGTACACGTACCACTCGCAGATAACTTTAATCTGTGGGTTACCGTGGTCGTGCGGCTGCTCATAAGCTTTTCATCTCCACTCGGAATTCTACTCGTCGTTTAGCATGGTGTAAAAAAGATTTATCGTGAACCGTAGATCAATGGCAATGGGCCCTATGGACTGATTATCCATCAGTCGATGGGTACGGCGGCAACCGGGGTAACGCTACTTACCATAGTGCACTGTTCCTACGGTCAAGTTTTAAGCTGGCAGTGTACTCGTGTGGGGTGTTTTTCGTAGTATGGTCCCGGCCCATTGGTTATTGTGGACAAACCTGTTAACCAGCACGTCTACCTCGATATTGTGGACAATTATGCTAATGCGCCGAGCCAAAATCATGGACTGTTACGGCGTGGTTTGACGATAATTCCGTAACGTGTGTGGACTGGTCAGCCCAGAGCCTTGATCTTAATCCCGTAAACACCTATGGGATGAATTAGAGAGCCGCATAAGAAGTTTGGAACCAAGGCCTACTACTAAGCAACAGTTAGCGGCAGCATTATGTACTGAATGGAAGCGCATACCTATCACTGTGTTCCAAAACCTTGTAGAAAGCATGTCTCGACGGGTCAGTGCATGCCTTAAGGCCAAAGGTGGACCGACACCGTACTAATGTATGTCAATAAATGCTATGTTGTTTTTCTCTTCACTCTTCTAGGTGTCCGGTGACTTTTGTCAATATAGTGTAGATTTGACCAGGTATTGAACCACCCAGAGATTCAACACCTGGTCCAATGTGCATTATATTGACAAAAGTCACCGGACACCTAGAAGAGAAACACAACATAGGATTTATTGACATACATTAGTACGGTGTCGGACTGTCTGTCCACCTTTGGCCTTAATGCATTTTGTAGAAAGCATGTCTCGGTCTACCTTTGGCCTTCGAGACATGCTTGCGACAAAATTTTGGAAAACAGCGATAGGTATGCGCTTCCATTCAGTACATAATCCTGCCGCTAATAGTAGGGCCTTGGTTCCAAACTTCTTATGCGGCGCTCTAATTCATCCCATAGGTGTTCTATGGAATTAAAATCAGGGGTCTGTGCTGACCAGTCCACACACGATACGGAATTATCGTCAAACCACGCCGTAACAGTCTTTGCTTTATGGCTCGGAACATTATCCTGCTGGTACCAAAAAGGCTCGGTTCTATAGTATTGCCACAGAATTGGTAGGTCATAATTGTTCAGAATATTGAGGTAGACGCGCTGGTTAACAGGTTTGTCAATGATAATCAACGGGCCGGAAACGTACCACGAAAAGCACCCCCACACGAGTACACTGACAGCTCAAAACCTGACCGTAGGAACAGCACACTGTGATAAATAGCGTTCCCCCGGTTGCCGCCGTACCCATCGACTGATGGATAATCAGTCCATAGGGCCCGTTTCCATTGATCTACGGTTCACGATAAATGTTCTTTACGCCATGCTAAACGACGAATAGCATTTCGAGTGAAGATGAAAAGCTTATGAGCAGCCGCACGACCACGGTAACCCACGAAATGAAGTTCTCTGCGAATTCCAGCATTTTTAATCACCTGTACACTGAGGTCTTGTGCAGTACTCCGTCGATTAGCTGTAACAACTCGCCTGTAGCTTCGACGTCCTCTATCACGGATTTTCTTTGGTCTGCCGGTAGGTTTTGCTGCTTCAGGCACGCCATGTGTCTTAGCAGTAAAACGTATTTGGATGTACTGAATACGTATAACGTATTGAGTACGTCCAAACAGTTAACCTTTGTATGTTTAAACGCCTCTCGGTTTCTCTTATGGACAACCCACTAATATAACACCCAACAATCTTTCCTTTCTCAAAGTCAGTTCTCTCCCGCCGCGACATTTTCACTCAAACTCACAGTGCGATATGACCGCGGTCAGCTGCAGGCTTATTTCTATGCCGTTTGCAGCTGCACCGCGCATCTTAACAAAGCAGCGGATCCGTTAATTTGCTTTTGAAGGGGTGTCCGGTGACTTTTGTCAATATAGTGTATATTGCACATGGTTACTTTCATGTGCTGTAAAATGTCTAGAAAATATTTGGGTGGTTCCGGACTTATGAATCACTCTGGAACTTATGATACTAATTTTCGAACAGAGAAAGAATGCACATTTTGAAAGCAGATATCATTCTTGCAGAAGAGATACTCTGAACTGAAGAATAAACATAACAAAAATCTTGACAGAGCATTCCAAAACGATTGCAACACATCATTCGCTTGAAAAGTTAATGAAATTGAAAGAAATGCAAAAGTAAAAATACTTGTAAAGTAGGAATTTATGTTTCGAAATCTGGCTCTTAAAATGCGTTAATCTCAAGGAAATCCTAACATAACATAAGGAGAAAGAGAAACACAGGAAACCATGCCTGCGTCTTTACATTTCACACCCAATCCATGAAATTCTGGAGTAGATCTTCCTTAAGGTTTACCTGAAAATTCATGGAAACTGAAAGATTTCTTCATTACACCTTCGAAAATTTAACTAGTATCTAAAGAGATCTGACCGTTAATCTTTCGAGAAGGACCAGCATCCTTTACCGTTTTCCACATCTAAAGAACAATCAGAAGAGAGCGGGTTAGCCCAAAACTGAATGATTTACGAACAAAGGAAATCGGATCAGGTATTGGCCGAAATTTTCCGCTCCGAGATCGTTTAAACCAGTTTTACCCGAGATAGATCTGAGAAGCCATGAACTGCTTTACTGTGCTATGTCAACCGACATAACGATAACTCTGTCCTTACTGAAGTCAAACATACATTGCCTGACAGAGAAAATGCCACACCACGAAGACGTGAACGCAGAGCCATGCAAATTGCAGAGTGAGTGCACACGTACAAGTTATGCAAATGATTACATTTGCAGGCCAATCGCACGAACGGCGCGCGGGATATAAGCGGACAGCCAGCCCGTGTGGCCATCAGTTGAGACGTCGTCACGGCCGCCAGATGTAAGTGGTTTTGCTGTAACCGTATCTGGAGAACAAACAAGGGGTGCCAATGCCGTTAAGACGCCGTCGTTCGCAATTTCGTCAAACGGATGAGTTCACGAGAGGTGTCATCATAGGCCCTAGTATAGGCCCTTGCGTCGTTTTGCGGAAGAAACGCAACGTGATGCCCCAGCCGTCCATCGCATTTGGAGACAGTGGTACCAGGAACGGTCAGTGCAACGTCGTAGGGGGACCGGAGTACGAAGACGGACTTCCGAACGCACCGATCGTCTCATCCGACGTCATGATGTAGCATACCCACAGGCCACAACGGGCGACAATTTCCGTAGTGTACGGGGAGGCTTGGATGCTCTGATATCAAAGTGGACAGTGTCTGGTTTCCTGTCCAGCCGTCCATTGCGAAGGCTACCCTTAACAGCGACGCATCGTCATCACCATTTGGCGTGGTGTTGCTCCAGAGCTGCGTAGGGTGCCGAATGAAACAGTGTGATGTTCAGCGACGAATCGTGGTTCTGTCTCACCACAGATGATCGCCGTGTGGGGGGTCTGGAGGCGATGTGGCCAACAGGTGGATTCCCCCGCCATTGTAGAGCGCCGCACGGTCCTGCAACGTGGAATCATGGTGTGGGGTGCTATGAGCCCCAAGAGCCGCTCACAGCTGGTCCGCATTACGGGCACATTGACGGCACGCCGCTATGTTGACGAGGTGCTACGGCCCGTGGCACTACCATATCTGCAGGGCATGCCAAACGCCGTTTTTCAACAGGATAACGCCCGACCGCATACCGCTCAGATTATCCTGAATGCTTTACACGGTGTGCGGATGCTTTCGTGGCCAGCACGATCCTCCGACCTTTCGCCCCTCGAGTATGTGTGGGACACGATTTGACGTCGGCAGATTACCCTCCCACCCACGCAAAAGGACGATGAACTGTGGACTTGGATCCACACCACATGGTCCATGATACCGCAGAACTCTATTCGGAGTCTCATTGCCTCGATGCCACGTCCGATTCAAGGCTATATTAGGCCACTAGAGAGTAGTCTGCATGTGACAATTAAATCATTTGTTCAGGACCTACTTGGCTGTCTGTGTGTGCAGTTTGTTCTGTTTTTGAACATTCTTTCATGGTGAGGCATTTTTTCTGTCAGGCAGTGTACATTAATTAGGTACAGCATCAAAATATAGAACTCAGTAGTCACTTGCATGTGATACCGTCGTCACTGTACCCAGTTTTCTTGCTAAATGCTCAACATTGTTTTTCTTGATTCACGGTTTACATATGTAAGTTTGTAGGCAATCTTTGAGTGAGGTCGTATCTCCACTGGAGATGGAAATCAGCAGGAAACGGCATTGCTTAGGTTCACTTTCTGTCACTCAACTCGTACGTCAGTAATGATGGGCAGATGTGATCTGTTCCGCGTACTGGTTCTTTAAGAGAAGTTTAGAAAAGTGATGGGCGAAGGACTGACTCACATAATGGACCAAAGCCTTCATATGATGACTCTCGCGAATGATATTTCGTGCAACTCGTGAACTCTTTCCATTCCCTTTGTCAATCACCTAGGTGATTTAGAATTGGCTCAGTTTCTTTTACTCACGATAAAATTAGATGTGAGTTTACAGGGAGAGTATGCAAACCTCAGCTTGGGATTAAGGTACTGTATTCAATATTTCTTTAAAAGAGAAGGAAGATATTTGAACAATTCCCACCTAAGGCATTTGCCATGGCTAGTGTGCCCTAAGGTAAAGAATTTGAATATTTGCTTTTCTGCAATTATTCAAACTCTTCAGTGCACCGTGCTAGTGGGTGCTTCTTTGAACTTATAATAAAACCTTGAGGATCTTCAAACAAGGCAGGACTGCTTTTGAACTTTTCGGTTAAGGTAATGCTCAAGATAAGAACGCCATATTAGTGGTGTGGAAAGTGCTAAGCATTTTCTTAAACAGTGCTCTGAATGACATAAAATTTTACCACCTAGTAGAAGTAGTTTGATTTTTATTAAAATCAGCAGCATGACAAGTTTTTCTGAGTATTCCATTTTCAGAAAAATTAGTCCGACAAAGTCGGTGTTATAATGTAAGAGAAGCCTCAATGAGTTTGCTACCAACTAAAAACTGAGAGATTCCGTTAAACGTAAATAAGAGAGCGACAGTCAGCAAGATGATGCAGTCACTTAATCACAAGTTGTTGGAAATGGATTAAGAGTATCACTCTTAAACGCTTAAAAGGATCAACATATTGTTAATACTTCATAAACCAACGAGCATTTCAGATGATTCCTTACTAACTCTGTGTTAAACATATGTATGTGAAATTACAAGAAAAGTGTACACACGCAGTAGACAAACATTAGAGATAGGCATGATGGGCGCTTGATATTGGCATCCCCGCGCGCAGTGGAACAGACCCAAACCAAACGCAGGCTATAATTATCCGGATAGCAGGGCTTCCCAGCAGTGCATCGCAATCAATGAACATGAATAAACGTGGTGATCTGAGCGACTTTGATCGTGGACGCATTGTCGGTGCAAGACAGATGGGTCATTCTATCGCTCAAATGGTAAGAACCGTAGCGTTTCCGAGGACAACTGTATCAGGGGTGTACCGTGAGTATACCATCGACGGACGTACCAGCCCCCAGAGAGCAACCGGTGCCCGACCAGACGGCATTGATGACTGGGTCGATGTTGACTATCCGGGCTCCTACAGAAGAACTGTTTGGCAACGGCGGCCCAAATCTCATTCAGGTTAAATGTCGTAGGAACAAGCAGCGTCAGCGAGCGAAAGGAACGAGGAACACCTATACCATGGGCTACGGGATCCGACGCTCTACTCGTGTGCCATTGTTGACTGCTCGTTATCAGACATTATGCCTCGCCTGGTGCTCGGGAACACAAAACTGGACCGCTGCAGAGTGCGCCGCGTCGTGTGGTCAGATGAATCCCGTTTTCACATGTGCCCAGCTGAGGGAGGATGCGGATGTGGCGGTGACAGCATGAGGCCATGGTCCAGTTCAAGACACTGGTAGTTCTGTGATGGTTTGGACACATTAGGCCCTTTAGTGGGTACGGAGAGGTCCCATACCAGCATGTGCTGGCTGATCACCTACACGCTTTCATGGCATTCGCACATCCTGAAGTCGATGATCTGTTTTAGCAGGACAGTGAGCCGCCCCCACACGGCCGTAACCACCCAGGCAAGAATTCATGTCATATTTTTCTATGCCAGTAAAATTTATAGGGCAGTTTCTATTATGTTATGCTTTTACTCAAAATACATCTTACAAGTTTGTAGTGTAATTTGAGAAATTTGAGAAATTTTGTTGTGTTCTTTGATGTTCAACGTAAAAGAAAAAGAGTTTTCAGCTCTGAATATTTATATAGGATACCGTTAAGATATTGCGCCAAATGCAAAATATTGACATGCTGCCTAGTGAGAAAATAAACCTTTTTGAAGAAAACGGAAAATCATGAAAAACATTGTAGATAATTACAGCTATCTCTTAAAAAATGAATTTTTTCAGTTTAAATTTTGCAATAGTAGCGTCTTTAATTCAATCACGCGTTAACGCCAGTTAGCAGGAAATCCTTTACATGAAAAAATTAAAAAAGAACGCTAATGATCTTGACTATCATGTCAATTACCATAAGCGAAAAATATTTTCCATGTGAAATTTTTGGACATGCAGATGTAGCCAGACAAAATTATACTACTACGCTATCCAGAGCAAAAAAAGAGATAATATGGGAAATTAGAAGGTATGCGAATAATGTTGATCGTATTTAAAGGTAGCCGACGTTAAAAAAAGTTTTCTAGTCCTTCATGTAGGTATCACCGATCTAATTTCTAAATTTATTTTACGTAACGGCAAAATTTGTTATCAGAAATGATGGAAAATATATGGAAAGCGTGGTCACAGTCACAGCAATCGAGCGCAAAAAGAAATTTTTTTAATCACAATTTCGGAAGCGGAGATGTACCAAACACAAGTGAACTTTTACACCACCTAGCACTAAAATACTTCACCCAGAAAACTTGAAAGTGTTCGAATAATATCGATATTTTAGTTACGGATAGCTGATGCTACAGAGTGATTCACTCGGGACTTTACCCCCCCCCCCAAAAAAAAAAAAAAAAACCTCTATAATTTTGAAAAGGGAAAACATTTTAAGCAGAAATTTGAAGACGAAGTGCCGTTCGTTCTAACATTCGCATCCATATTTGCGCAGTTTGGCTTGTATGCCCAGATGGCGCCACAATACACGGCGTCTGGTGGGAATGGTTTCGCGCCCTTCTCTTTGTCCGTTAGCGTCAAGTGCGATGGGGTTCACGATTGCAGAGCGCATGCTTATCGTTAGAAGTTATTGGAATTCCGACTCTTTCAAGGAGTGTCAGAAAGAGTTTAAGAAGAAATTTCCCCGTCGGGAAACATCTACGAAGCCAACGATTTCAAATCTTGCGAAGAAACTTGAGACGATAGGAAGCCTTGTTGATGCGCATTCAGGAAGACGACCCAAAATATCAGAAAACACTGTGCAGTGTGTGAAAAAGAGGTTATAACAGTCTCCAAAGAAACTGTTATGCAGGCTATCGCAAGAAACAGGACTTTCATATTCCACCTGCCAGAGGGCTGCAAAAATGGGTAAAGTGAAGCCATATCGTGTTACAGTTGTTCATGAGCTGTTACCAATTGACATGCCGAAGCGAATGCATTCTTGCCAGTGGTTTAATGAATTTGTCAGTGAAAATCCAGACTATTTGACATTATGTGGTTGACGGACGAAGCCTGGTTCCACCTCTCAGGTTGTGTGAACTCACAGAATACACAGGTATGAGCGAGTGAGAATCCCCATGTCATTCACGAGGAAAGAAGAATGCATCCCATAAAGATTGGCGTATCGTACGACATTTCACGGAACCGGATAATCTGTCCCATTTTATTTAATAGACTGTCAACACAGAAGTGTATCTCAATTTCGTCACGCAGTTCGTGAACCAACTGGATGATATTAAACTGCAGATTCCAACACGATAGTGCGACTTGTCACACTTCCAATGCCAGTATGGCTGATATTCGAAGTTTCTTCGGCAATCGGGTTATCTCCAAAGTTTTGTGGCCGCCCAGGTTTCCAGATTTAACGCCACCTGATTACTTCTTATGGGATCATCTGAAAGGTACTGTCAGTAATAAGCCTAGGACTATTCGGCAGCTGAAAAACAAAATCCCACAGGAAATTGAAGCAATAAATACCAACATGCTGAGGCGTACATTTGACAATATGCAGCGACGAGTTGATCTCTGGATGCAGATGGCGGACATTTTCAACATCTTCTCTGATATCGATGTGATTGTGAAAAGGTAAGGCATTTCGTCTTAAAATTTCAGCTTGAAATGTTTGCCCCTTTCAAAATTATAGCGCTTTTTGGGGGGAGGGGGGATGGGGGTTAAAGTCCCGAGTGAATCACTCTGTATTAATAGAACAATTTTTCGTGGTTCTAATAGTGGAGGATATCATATCTGTGAGTAGAGGTTCTGGGTATGTAGATAGTATTTTTACGTTTGTCTGAATCTATAAAACTCAGGCAATTACTATGAATTACTTCTTGCAAAGATATATACATTAGGTCAACAAAGCCGGATCAACCACTGGATCGATGAGATGTGCAAAGATAATTTTATGAATAATCAATACCGCTAATAAATTATTGTAAGCAGTTTCAGCATCAAATACACAAATCGCTTGACTTAACTGAAAGAAAAAGCTATGAGCTAAAACTGATTGTATTAAAACTCATAAATGCTTGGGTCATTCCTTTAATAACAATTCTTAAAGTATTGAAATAGTTGAACTACAGGCATTTCATTATTATATTTCATTTAATTCAGAAAACCAACGTTTATGAATGAAATTTCATAATTTAAAGTCTACTACAGTTTCGTTGAAAGCTATGGTTCAGCTTCGTCAGGACTAAGCGTTTTCATTTCTTGCTTCTGACAATGCTACCAGTTTCACGTGTCAAAGACCTCGTGCGGCCATCACATAGCAGACTGATGAGTGCTTTCCATGCGATTAATAGGTACGGAGATGAAGATAAATCATTTATCAGGTTATTACGGTTTTGAAATATATGAAATACTTCTAAAAAGTCTAGGTCAAATATTGATTTAGGTCTTTTTTTTTTTGATTGGAGGTTTAACGACCACCGTGAGCAACTCAATGGGCTATAAGCAGTCGCCCGTCCCTAATTTAGGGTCACTGGTTCCAGGGAAGGGAGAGAGCCAGTGCCGTAAGACAAACACAACATCCATGCCTCACCGGGATTCGAACCCGGACCCCTTTCGGACGAATGATCAGAGGCCAACGCCTTAGACCACTGCTCCACCGGGGCGGCTGATTTAGGTCTATAGAAATTCGTGGTTATTTTCCCAACAGTTCTGGGCTATGGAAGATTTTTTGATTTCACACTTTTTAATATATAATTGGCGTTCTTTTAATCTGAATTTAAGCGATCTCCGTGTCTGACCTATGTATGACAGACCGCATTGACACTGAATGCGATAGATTCCCCAAGAATTTATGTCAGGAATTAGGTCTTTTTTTGCAGAGTAAATCATCCTAGGAGTGAAGGTAACTTTGAAATTTGATGACTTAAGAATTTTTGAAATTTGGAAAAACATTTTAGGGAGGAATGGGAAAACCGCCAAATTTAGTTGAGAATTTGGAGAGATCGGGGTCAAGGTGGATTTATACTGAGGTTTAACCAATTTTTTGACAGCTGAGTCCACTAATGAAAGTTTGATGCCTCTGTTGATAGCAATATGTCTGATGTAATTTAGTTCCTTCTCAAGACCTTTTGTAGAACAGACATTTAGGGCTCGTAGACATATGCATAGAATGCACTGGTTTTATGCTGGATAGATTGATTTGATTTTGCGTGAGGTGGTAAATTAACAGCAAGTAGTTTCCGATAAACAGTGGTAACGAATGAATTTTCGCAGCGTTTAACTAGTACGTCTAGAAAAGGAAGAGAACCGTCTTGCTCCAATTCATAAGTAAACTGGATATTTGGGTTTAGTGTGTCAGTGTGGTCTGTCATACACAGGTCAGACACGGAGATCGTTTAAATTCAGATTAAAAGAACACCAATCATATATTAAAATGTGTAAAATCAAAAATCTTCAATAGCTCAGCACTTTTGGGAAAATAACCACCAGTTTCTGTTTAATGACGCCAAACTGTTAGATAGACCTAAATCAATATTTAATCTAGACTTTTTAGAAGCCTTTCATATATTTCAAAACCGCAATAACCTGGAAAATGATTTCTCTTCATCTCCATACCTACCAAGCGCATAGAAAGCACTCATCAATCTGCAATCTGATGGTCGAACGAGGCTTTTGACACGTGAAACTGGTAGCATCGTCAGAAGCAAGAAGCGAAAACGCTTAGTCCTGACGAAGCTGAACCATAGCTTTCAGCGAAACTGTAGTAGACTTTAAATTATGAAAATTGCATTCATAAACGCTGGTTTTCTGAATTATATGAAAAAAAATCTTAAAGTATTTCTAATGCATTTTATAATCCAAAGCACTTCTAATTTGATATTGTTCAACGACAAATAGCTCACGGACTAATACTCAAATCCTCTGTAATGCTAATAAATGTTGTTACTGATTTCAAGCGATAGAAATGAGCTCTTAATCACGATTGGCAATCTTTCTTCACACATTTAACTGAAAGCAAAACACTTACATCATCTCCGGTATTATCACCTGTTGTCCAAAGTCCACTTTCAGCGTCATCAGAGGCTCACACACAGAATCACTTTTCGCCTGAGGTTGATAATATGTACACTGACGTCTAGTGAAGTGTCATTCACAGGTACGATAATATGTACACTGACGTCTAGTGAAGTGTCATTCACAAGTACGATAATATGTACACTGACGTCTAGTGAAGTGTCATTCACAGGTACTTTTATCGGAGACACAAAGTCGCCGCCATACTGCTTTTTCCCCCGGAGTTTTCACTCATAAGTGGGCTTTCTTTATCATTACAAGAGCCTCGGTTCCAGTAGGGTTGTTAGCCGGTAGTACACCAGATTGGTTGTCCTCACATTGTTGGGGAAGGAAATTGGGGATCCATCCCCGCATTCGCGTTACGTTCGGGGAAAGTCTCTTCTTGGATGTGATGCAGAGGGGAATCGAACCCCGATCTTCTTCTATAACACAGAAACAAGGCTGACGATTGGAATACCGAAAGATGTGCATTTCTTACGATCATCAAATTCTTTGCTCGCATGCAACCTGCCAAATTTTATGAGGGTAATTATAATAGAAAAATTCCAGTCGTGTTGTTTAGTAATGGAAGGCCGCTGGGGGAAGTAAAAGTGTTCTTTTCCCCTTTATTCTCTTGCTCGCCGCCCCGGTGGCGCAGTGGTCTAAGCGATGGCCTCTGATCATTTGTCTGAAAGGGGTCAGGGTTCAAATCCCGGTTAGGCATGGATGTTGTGTTACGGCACTGGCTCTCTCCCTTCCCTGGAACCAGTGACCCTAAATCAGGGATGGGCGACTGCTTATAGCCCATTGAGTTGCTCACGGTGGTCGTTAAACCTCTAATAAAAAAAAAATACTCTTGCTCAGTTCTAGTCTAAGAACGTTTCTTCCTGTGTTGACTTTGATACTCTTACTTTTTTATAATAAAGATTTTGAGGAAAAAATAATCCGAAATTTCTCATATATCTGCATCCTATCTCTCTGCTTCTGTACATGTTTGCGCTTAATTTTGTTGATACGTTTTTGACAACTGTGATCTAAAGATGTGAACATTTACCCATAATATTCAATGCAAATAGAAGAAAATACACTCCGCAACTCACTTCCATTCTTCGTCCTCATTTCTAAACACTCTCTTGATACTTTTGGAAATAACAGTGAGTTTTGATAAAATTAATGGAAGAATTCTGCGCAGTTCCTATACCTCAGCAGAACTTTTCGACGTTACTGTCCCCAAACAAGTGCCCTCGCAAACAAATTTTTGAAGCATAACGCATTTATTCATACCTACCCACAAACATGCAGAACTTTGAACACAGTTTCCAGAAGTTTCTAGAGAGATTTTACTCATGCATAGTTTTCACCCAACTGTTCGACATCTACGACGTTTGCACTTAGGTTACCCAACTTAGCTTTTACTTGTGCTACGTTTTGAAATTGTACAGCGGGGGAGGTGAAAGTTTTGCAATATTTGCATAAACGCGGGTATGTCACGTGTTTAAACTAGTTCAAGTCACGTATTGCAGTCAGTCGAAAGGGATATAAAGTGATAGTCGTTGCTGTGAACAGCATTGCATGTCGTCGTTCTGTCTATGGTTGGGACGCCTAAAAGATAAACAGTCACAACCGGATAAGTAGGGAACTTTTGCTTTACGAGTTTAAACTCGGCCATAACGCTGCCCAAGGAGCACGAAACATTTGTAATGAGAAATGGAAAAGTTATGTGGATCACAGCACTTTAACCAGATGGTTCAAGAAATTTCGCTCAGATGACAGAAACCTCGACACTCAGTGATTATACGGCGAACTGGGCATATTACAGACCACCGTAGTTCGTCACCTTCAGGACCTCGGCATGGTCTACAGGAGCTGCCGCATTGTCCCTCACGAACTGACGCCAGATGAAGCAAATCGCCGAGTGGAAGTGTGCACGAAACTCATAAAAAACACGCCCGATGTAAGTTTCATCAAGATAATTGTTACGTGCGAGGAATAAGTGGGTCTATTTACGTAATCTTAACACACAACGGCAGTGGTTGAGCTTCCTGTACCGGTTGCCAAACGTGGGCGCTTCGAGCACATGATGCGCTGCGTCTGGTGCAATTTCGAGGGGATAATCGATTAAGAATTTGCTCCAGACGGTCGGACCATCAACGCCGACCTCTACTCTGAACAGCTGGAGCGGATGTATGCCGTTTTGGAAGAGAAGTACCCGTCACAGGTGAACAGAAAGCTCGCTCTCCTACAGCAGGACAACGCTCGGCCTCATACCGCGCGGACGACCAGGGCAAAACAGCAGGAACTTGAGGGCGTCGAATTGATGCCACACACAGCATATAACCCGGACCTTGCCCCGTCGCTGGTCAATTCCTTAGACCTGTTCCGGTCCATGGACCACTTCCTTCGCGGGCGGCACTTCAACAACCAGGAGGAGGTGGCAGCTGGTGTGAAGGAGTTCTTCACCATGAAGGACAAGAACTGGTACCGCCGCGGAATCGCAGAACTGGCAGCCAGATGGGTAAGGTCGGTGCGGCACGATGGCCTATACTTTGAATGCTAGTCAGCTTTCGTCGTAAAGGTACGTATGAAGACATAAAGTGATTCAAATATTGCATAACTTTCGACTCACCCTCTGTATTAGAAGAATTCGAAGGATGAAGAAAAACAAAGAAACATCACGGACCTTGAAAGACTACTTCAGGAGATCCAAGTGATGGAAGCCGTTGCACGAAAATTGTGCTGCTCATGCACGTAACGATGCGAGACAAAGAATCTGTTTGCTGACTCAGAGTTCTGGCTTTCCCGATGTGTGTGCGCATTGTGGAAAGAAGCTGACATTTCCCCTGGCTTTCTTCCTTTTTCGTGGAACAACATGAATGCAGGGATCACACCTCAACGTTAAATTAAAACTGTTCTTGCAGGACTTCACGGTGTGGTGTAAAACCACACATGCGTGGGCTCTCTGTATCTGTCTTGCACTAGGGCTTCCTCGTATTAATAAGCGTCGAAATGTAACCCCCGTACCCAACCACGAATATGTCCACATTTTTTTTTTACCAGTTTCCCTGCGCCCCATTCCTTTATTATTTCTTGGGTAAGTATGACCATAAGGGCGACCAAGCAAACTTTTCCTTCTTTTTTTCTCCCTGTAATCAGTTTTTCTCTTCAGTTTTCACCAGCCCTTACTTCCTTGTCTCTTATTTTTGAAGAAGTATGCGAGACTTCGATAGCGTCCATTTTTCTGCTCGAGTTTTACGAGTTTTTTTTTCATTCTTGTTCTACAAATGTCAGAGTACCTCCACCCCGATCAATGCAATGACGCAGGTTTGCTCTATTTGAATGAAGCAGCTGTCTTCTGGATCTGTATGCTTCACGAAGCTATTGATTACAAGCATTTGCTTGACCCGCAGCACGTATCCTTCAGTTCCTAGCAAGACTTGCGATAGCTGACGATTTGCACACAGCGCATGCGCACTGAATCAGCATCGTTCTGCAGAAATGAATACACATTTTTTCAGGACTTACGGTTAATATATTACAAGCGAACCCGTGAGGCCAAAACATCAGAATTATAAAGAAATAGATTAAATGTTTTCGAACAACAGCGGAATCTAAAAGGTCTGCGAAGAGAAAAAGCTGCTGGTAAACATTCTGAAACGGAACGCTATGTGTCATGGGTAAGTGTCTGAAAAAACAAAGAAAGTGTATACTTTCATTTCTTGTGATTTTTCCCTTACGTTATAGTAAACGTGCGTAACTGCGTCTTTTTGAAAAGATTGATTAGTTCGAAAAATTGAAAGTGTGCAGCTTCTGTTTTTCAACCTGGTTTTACTGAGGAAAATAAAAAATATTAGTAATAAAAACGTCAGGTCTTTCGCTCTATTTGCTGGAATCGAAATACCCATTTAAAAGATATCTATGGATTAAATTTTTATTTGCCGCACTTGAAGGCAATGAAAAATATTTGAGAATGCCCGTGTAAACCTAACACTTCTACACGCAGTTAAAAAATGGAATTTAACAGTTTTTCTGTTTTACAAATCTGAGCATTTAAAAAACAAATCGAAAAAATGAGAGATTAATCTTCCTTTCCGTACCTAGCAAATCCACATACACAGTTTCAGATTGATATATTTTTTAGAGAACGTATGAATTTACAAAATCAAAATAAATTATAAGGGATTTTAGACTTCGAATTTTTCTTTACTTACTGCCAGAAACTTTCCACATATTAATGTTTGTTATACCTTATGAAACGCCTGAGTTAGATTTCAGGTATTGTATCGAGAAAATCATTGTAGTTCTCTAAATATGAAAAAAATGTTGGTCGTGCAAATAGAGATTTTGAGGAAAAAAGTAGGAAAAATCGAAAAATCAAAGAGGCGTAGGTATTTTCTGCAAAGTTAAAAATCAGGTATTACCACATATGCATCAGGGATTCACACATGGAAATTTTTTTTTATCAGTACCACATTCGTTCCAAGGAACAGAAAGAAGTTCTGTTTTGTGACACTTTTTTTAATACATCTCCAATGCCTTTGATACTGAGCAGGGGGTAGGAATACAAGTACTTCGGAAAACTTGAGATTGTCAATTTTTCGGGTTACTGAATCTCAAAAGTTAGGTGCGTACACAGTCTGTCTTTTTTGTTTTCAATGTTAGTTCAGACCAGGGCGGTAGCTACCGGGAGAACCGCCCTACCAGAATGGTCATTCCAGGGGTGTAAATTTATGCTTTGGGGGATGCAAAACTACAAATTGTGACTAATAAAGAAAGTTACAACCTTCAGTATTTTCTTTTAAAAGACTTTAGTTAGTCTCATACAGTATTCGATGCAGCTAAACAGGGTACAGAGTAACATACACAATGAGTGATGAAAATAATTTTCCAAAACAGTGAATGAAGGCATAAAAACAATATGCCTAATCTCTATGAACTTTCCGAACATGTCGTTGGAACGAAGAGCCAATTATCTTTTGTGCTCGGAAAGTTCTCTGAGCGTTTAACCTTGAACAGAATTTTTCCAAGCCCTAACCCTAAAGCTTCTTCCTATTGTTACGTTCACCATCCGATACTCATTCGTTCTGCGCGGGCTTGGTTTTCCTTCTGCATTTCTGTGGAGTGTTGTGTTGTCGGAGTTCACATAACGTTTATGCTTTACTTGGTATTTACCACCTGTGGTTCTTGGGTATTTACCTAGTTTTTACATTTTTAAAAAAATTAGGTCAAAAACCTGAAGTGTGATTTTTGAAAAATTATAATACTTTCCTAAACGGCGATGTGTGAGAAAGTAAAAACCACGTATTATTTGAGTAGAACTCGAAGGGGCGTAATTTCAAGTCTCGCCCTTCCAGATAAGTAAAGCTTGCTAAGGTCATGAGTCTGTTCTTTCTGGCTTTACCTCGAAATGCAGCATACATGACAGATTTCAAAGCTACAGTACGTAAGGTACTTACTTCCTCCTAAAGCCGAGTTTGCGTTCCTAATCAAGGAAGAGGTTTAAAAATAATAAAGACCTAAAACTCAAAAATTCCGGATTTGTTCTATTTGCCTTGCCTAGAAGCTATCGGCTCACGGATTTTGACTCTGTAGCACATATACAAGAACTTACAGATTTTTCTCATAGTCAGCCAGTCTTTAAAATGTTTACTCACTTTATAGCTCGGATCGCGTGCCAATGAGTATCATTTAATGTAAAATTTTGAAGCCATATACATTGCACAACACTTCATTGTTGCTGTGGGCACATATTAGAATGTTATCCCTGAGCTATAATGCTTTAATCATTCTTCCAGCAGTACTGATAAACAAAAATTTTAAAAATAATGCGTTCAAGGTCAATCTTTCTTACGCGTATTCTGAAATGTATAAAACAAAGCAATTCGTCAAATGAAAATACGTTAGCGAAGACTTCCTGAGTTAATTTGGTACGTTTCCATCTATAGAGAAGGGTTGTTCTTTAAAGAACACGAACCTTCCATTTTAGGAGGGGACTACTCTGTTGCGTTAAACGTTTCCCGAAATTCAAACTACTTCCCGATTCATCCTTAGCAAGGCATATCAGAGATAAATTAGTTTTTAACGCACCGCTTCACGAGATATAAATAAAGAAATTTTAAGAACATGAAAGCTGGCATATGCGCAGATTTTCTTCCTAGCTGAGCATTCTTAGCTTAACCAAGACTTCCAAAACATCATGTATGAATGCAGAAATACTGAAAATACTCATCATTATATCAACAGAATGATATTTTTTTTCGCTTTATCTAAATTCAAATAAGTTTTTATTTATAATCATTTTCGTGTCCCTGAGACTTTTCTCGTGAACATAATGTGAACTGTGGCTCCTTGAGTTGTAATGTCCCCTAAAAGGCACTGGCGAGAAAATGTGAACTTTGGATTCTCGCCGTCCGCATTTAGAGAAGACTAAAAGTCATCTGCTCTAAATATAAATTATAAAAACTGCCACTCAGTTTCAGAGTTTCAGTTGAATTTCATGTAGTTCAAATAGTATTTTTAAAACAGTTTCTCAAGTCGTTTTACTCTGAAAATACTGTACCTTCCTACAGAAGGAAGAATAAGAGCCACAGTGCTCCCGAAGAACCGGCTTTATTACGTAACATGCACACACACACACACATGCCCACACTCTCATTCCTTCCCTTTCTCTCTCTCTCTCTCTCTCTCTTTCTCCATCGCACTCTGTTTTACTCTCCCACCTTAGTTGTGTTCACAATTTTCTAATACCCATTGCAGATATGTGGATATTGTACAAGAATGTAATTCTTTGAGGTTGAGGTGGTGTCTGCATTTACCCTTAATATTAAGATCTCGCAAGAAATTTCATTTTCCCCAGAATGTATGTTTTTTACAAAATTTGTTCCATCTCTAGTTAAACAGCATGATATGATTGAGGGAAACAGTTTTGGAAGTTTTTAAAGTGTTCCAAGTCGGGGTGAAAATCAGAAGTTTAGTTCACAAGCAGCATATTCTGTATATTGTCATATATTTTGTACGACTATTCGAAAAGTATGATAGCCGTGTTAGTGAGGAGGGTCTTGAAGGCGGAGGGATGTGCTGAATTTAAGAAAATATTTGTCCGTGTTCTCAGTATTTTAAATGATATAAGAAATTAGAAAGTGATAGAATTTTTTCCAGTTAAGGACTTAAGCAGCATAATTTATAATTCCATTTTTATTAAACAGAGTACTTATTTCTCGTAAGTTCTTCCAAAACTTTCGGTTCCCCCTTTCTCAAAACCAAGCAAGACCATGCTTCGCATCACCTATGGCCCCTTTTTTGATTTATTTGTCCCAGCGAAGAAACACAAATAAATCCATTCGATGAGTTTTTCGTCATTTTAATTGGCCCTCACCGACATTGCTAGTATCGCTGATTGGTAGGGTATGTAATGCCACAGGACTCAAAAGTTATTATCTCCTTTGATGACGCTCGTTTTGGGGGGGGGTGTTAACGACCACCGTGAGCACTTCGACGGGCTACAAGCAGTCGCCCGTCTGTGATTTATAGCCACTGATTTCAGGGAGAGAGCCAGTACCGTAAGACAAACACAACATCCGTGCCTCACGGGATTCGAACCCGGACCCATATCGGACGAATGGTTAAAAGCCAGCTCTTAGACCGCTACTCTACCGGGGCGCCCTTTGTGCTTTGGAAGATCATGTTGCGGGTATACGTACTTTGGAGTGGTGGTGACTTCGTGCCCTGCGTTGGCAAAAAAGATACTGGAACATCAACAAGTTTTGTATGTGGGAAGCCGTTCGTTTTCTAATATCGATTGGTATCAATTCTATAAAAAAGTTGATAAAATCTGTGCAAAGCTCGAAATTTTAATATTTATATCATTACAAGAACAGGTACGCTTGAATATGTTAATGTTTTTTGTTGGGGAAGGGATTTTTTGTTCTTTAAATTCATGTAAATACAAAATATCATGTTTTAGCATTGATTAAATTTATCCATACAGTAACTGAGAAGTAACTTTTCCACTTTGACCAAATTCAGAATCGTGATTTATTAAATTCAGTACAACTTGGCAAATAAGTACCTAATGTTAAATTCAGATGCAGATTTAGTCTATCTCAGTTTATCCTCACCACTATTTCACATTTTATTCAAGAAACTGTTGATTTTAAAAATAAACACGTGACTTTTCCCTTTGCTCGCTGCTCTGTTCCCCAAACAATGCTGAACGCGGAGCTGTGCTTTTCACCAGCGATTCCGCACAAGAAAGATTATACGTAGAAACTTCCACTGGAGTACCGGAAAGGCTCATTTTTTCCCCAAAAGAAGTGACTGAGGGTTCCCTTTGTGAAAATTTGTAAACTTTCAATTATGGAAACATTATAATTACATTTCATATTGATAACTGATTTAACATATTCTGAGTGCTACGATAAATTAAATTTCATTAAAAAGAACTAGGAACCACTAAATTTACTAAAACTCTCAAAACGTGCAAAGATATTTAAGCTATTACAATTGCTTTAAAACCATGCTGAAATATAAAACGTTTTTAATTGTACTCACTCATCCGTTTGTAATGCTATTACAACTCATCTGATATATTCTTGCTGAAGAATTTTGTGTTGTTTTATGGTTTTACATCCCTAGATATCGATATCGGATCTAAACGATTACGTAGCGAAACATTATGTTTTAATTTGCATTACAGAAAACAACGGGTAAGCTTTGTTTCCTTGTGCTTAACCTCAGGTACAAGTAGGCTTGAAGTTCTCATAAAAGAAAGCTGTCTGTATGGAACACAAAATAATAACTAAATTAAAAGAAATTAACAGATTATTTATTCTCAGTGAATAAAAAATATATCAAGCTAGATTAATACTGTTATTAAACCCGTATGGTCGTCTCCTCTTCAATGTACACTATTGATTCAGAGTTATTATATGTGTGGGAACCTATCCTAGAAGATGGTACTGTAAAAAGAAATAGAGGAGAGATTTTGATAAGAGTGAGAGATTTCTACACAAAACTATATGAAAGAGATGATACGTTTACTCCAGATATTACGAAAGGCACCAGTACCAAAGTCCTTTCAGTCCTCCCGGAGGAAGTCACACTTGCAATTAAGGACATAAAACGGGGAAGAGCTCCAGGAGACTATGGAATTACCGTGGACATCATACAAGAAACAACAGGAGAAATGGAAACTACACTCGCCCAAGTTTTTACTAGATGCCTCAAAGAAGAGAAGATTCCTGAGGATTAGAGCAGTGATGCAATGATCCTGCTACATAAAAAAAGGTAACATTGAGGATCTCAGGAACTACACGTCCATCAGCCTCTTATCGTGAGGATCTCAGGAAAATCTTCACTAAGGTTCTTTCACATCGGTTGAAGGTAACACTGGACAGTGCATAGGGCTGTAATCAACGGAGAGAACAAGTTGGATTTAGGAGTGATTACAGCCCTATGCACTATGTACCGAGAGAACTAATTGAAAGAACGAGGGAATATGAACTCCCATTATGTATGGCTCTTATTGATTATGAAAAGGCCTTTTATTCCGTGAAACCATCAGCAGTTACAATGGCTTTGAAATCCTGAGGTAATGAAGATGCATGCATTAGCATTATTAATAACATCTATGGATATCCAAGTGTAGAGGTTCTGCTATTTGAGGATACAGCATCAATAAAAATTGGAAAGCGAGTGAGACAAGCTGACACCATATCTCCCAAACTCTTCAGTGCCACGTTGCAAAGTGTCATTCAGTCATTGAACTGGGAAAACAAGGTGATAAAGATTAATGGAGATTAATTATTTAACTCACCTTCGTTTTGCTGACGTCGTAGCCATTTTTGTAACTACCCCTTCAGAGTTGCAGACTATGATCCAGGAACTTGCTGACAAGAGTAAAGAAGTGGGATTAAAAATGAACTTTTACAAGAAAAAAGTGATTTACAATGCTTTTACAAGAAATAAAGATTTATCAATTGATGGGAGAAAAGCTGGAGATAACTGATTCCTACATTTACCCTGGGCAGCAGATATCAAGCGAGGGTCATACTGACAAAGAAATTAATCAGCGTATGAAACTTCGTTATAGAGCTTTTGGAAGAAACAGTAAAATTTTCAAGAGCAATATGTCATTATGTCTTAAAAGAAAAGCGTTTAATCAATACTTACTTCCAGTGTACAGAACAAGATACTGAAGTTTTGTCTCAATAGAAGCATTTTTAGTCAAGTTACGAGGATAATGGCTGTGGAATAAATCTCGCTCCTGTGCCCTGACCTTTGACTACTTTTCGATGATATTCAACAGAACTAGTTCAGTATATCTTCAGAACAACATGATAAAGTTTTGTCGCAATCGAAGCATTTTTACGTACGTTGTGACGCCTAAGGGCGATGGAATGGATCTCACTCATATGTCCTGACCTTTGACTTAATTTCGCCCATTTTCAATAGGGTTCCTCCCCAGGTTGTCCCCTACCACACACTAAAATTTCATCGAAATCGAATCATTTTTACGCGAGTTATCGTGCGGACGGACTGACAGACAGACAGACGGACACAGCTGGAGCCTATACGGTTCTTCAACCTACGGTTGGAAAGCATAAAAAAGGCATACAAAGACTGCAGCAACTGGAAGAAGTATGGAGAGATGCATTCTTGGTGTAACCAGGAGAGATAAGATGAGGAACTCATTAATAAGGAAAATGACGTGAGTGGAAGACGTGATCAGAGTAAATTTCCTGAAATGGCAATTGGCTGGACTATTGCCAGGAGAACGGACCACCGATGGACAACCGAAGTTTTAGAATGGAATCCAAGGGACAGAAAAAGACCAAAAAAAAGAGACCACGTGGGAGATGAGAGGATGAAATTCGAAAACATGTGGGAGTGACATGAAGGAGACTGGCCCAAGACAGACCATTGTTAAAGAAAATTGGAGAGACCTTCACCCAGTAGTGGATTAATAATGATTGGCGATGATGATTATGATGATGATGATGATCCTATCCTAGGAAAATTTAGGCTAGTACGTACTAGTGTTTTTGTTGCCTAACTAAACGCAAAATAAGCAATACAAAGGATTTTCTTTTCAAGTATATATTTTTAAGATTTAACATTTGATTACAATACAGCACCATGTGATGCTTCTACGACGGTTGCGAAGGCTGTCAGTATGTCCCTGTTCTTAAATTTTGTTCAGTTTCTCTTCAGTCAGTCTACCACACATGCTTTCAGTTTATGAAACTGTCTCTTATAATTTGTTTTTGAGATACGAAAAATCTTGTCATGGTGTATGGTGTCTAATATGCTCTCAGTCACCAGGGAATATTTGTGCATAAGTGGTGGAGTTAGATACTAAGTTCCCCTACCCCCTGCCTTTTTTTTGAGCTGTTCTTGCATCTACCTTTCCTTCAACGAAGCTTAGATCCCGAATTGGCTTGTGGTAATTCAGGTTTTCCATTAATACCACTTGTCACCTGGGCTTCCCTTAGTTTTATATAATCCAATCCAAATGTCCCCCTTCTAGTCCTTCCCGTGAGAGAGAACCTAATCATTTGTAAACCTTTTCAAGGTCTTAACGGCCCCGTGCTATTGATATCCCTTACGAACAAACCATCAAAAAGTTAATTCAGTTTCATTCAACCAAGTTTGTACTTTTAAAATTAAGATTACACTAGCCTTGAATCGCTGATAAAAGGGTGGCGGGTTGCCCTGTGGTTAGAGCAGTCGATCTCCGAACCTCCTGGTTGGGGGCCCGGTTCCAGCCCGACTGATCAACCCATGTACGCAGACTTGTCCCAAATGTTGTGTACGGGTCGGTTGCTATGATTAAACGAAATATTTCAAGTAATCTATCTCTTTCTATATAACTATTTTTCATTAAAGAATTACCGTGATCACTTAATTTTAATAAGAAATCAGTGCAATGTATTGTTTCATTCAGACAACTAAGGTGCATAAATGCCTGAACAGCAAGATAAAAGTAATAGTTAAAGACATCTATGGAAATAATACATATGCATTTTCCTATTAAACATTTCCAATTGTTAACACTCTTCTTTCATTACGGCAAACAAACTGCTGAGATACTTCACTTGAAGTTAGTATGACTAGTTTTGTATATGTATGGCAAACATATATGTTGTTCAGTCTCTTTTGCGTCATAGTAGACCTACAGTAAAATAGAAATTGAAATATATTGAAAATCGCAGGTCGTAAATTAATTACTTATAAATTCACTTATCAAAATCACTGATTAAGCGCGTAACGGTATAAGTGCTATGGTATGACTTGAAGTTTCTTACCTGAGATAAGTCTTCTCAAGGAACGGAAACTTCTTCCGGCCTCACATGTGGAACTGTGCAAAACCAGTAGAAGAGCAATAATAATTTTTGACATTCGAGAAAACATTTTTCAGGCGTGGACTCACCGTGTACGTTTCGCATGGAATATTTCCTTCGAAAAAGGCTTAATTCCATTTTTAGGGACTCGGTGTTTAATTCGGAATAGGAGGGTGCGATGTGACTGCTTTAATCTGCTTGCTTAGAAGCAAACACGCTTTCAGTAGCATTATATGTTTTATTTTTTCCTGTTCAAACCTCATTTGGAATTTGGCGAGAGCTGAGTCTATGACATGGAACATTTCTCTTCTGTAATGTTCTTCAACTGAGTCAAAATGGAAAGCTTTGCATCTCTAGTGTATCGTTTCAGTGGCTTTCGCCGTCTAGATACTTCTCATGGTCGTAATTCAAAGTCATTAGAAAATTTCGCAATTTCTTCCAAAATGTTCTTAAATTCAATCCTCATGTTGTTTAAAGCAAGTGTAACCAACTTTACTGCATCCATCATTCCCGATACTGTTTGGTGTCTGCTTTGGGGCACTTTATTCAGCATTTCCAATTTGCTGCTCACAGTTTTGGCGTTTATGAGGCCCAGCACTGTTGCACTATTAAACCTCCTGAATAATTCAAAATTCTCTTCATACTTGGTACTGGTAATGCTTCAATAATTTTTCTCTACTGGTTCAATACAGCATAAATCTATTTCAATCTGTATGTACAGCAAGTGGTATATAGAAGTTTAATGCTTGAAACGTTGTTGGCATTTAAAATGCTTTAATAATGATTTTTAACTTAAAAAGACTGATTGTAAAGAATTCCCAATTCATGAACCTAGTGCAATACAATTTTCACCGGCAAGGAAGATAACAAAGACCTCTCACAACTAAATTTGTGCAGTATGCATCGCAGTGGACGAAAGTAGTAAGTGGTTGTATTTCTTTAATTATTGTGTGAACTTCTGACATGACATCACGAATATTTGCCATTCCATCCGATTTCTGGCCCCGAAGTTGAGAAACGGGTAATTGTAGCTTCATTAGAACGCCCATTATCACCTTAGCGATGGCTTCTTCTGTATGTAGTGCTAGTTGCAGTATTATGCAGCCCGACGAATTGTCCTTTGGCACCAAGTGATTCATTAACGTAACTAAAAAAAATGCTCACTTGTTCAAGTCCAGTAATATCTCGGGTGTCGTCACATATGACAGAAAGAATTAGAGGGTACTGTAATCAAATTGATTCAGATATACCTTTAACGACACTCAGTGTTTTCTATTATGAGCATAATTTCACTTTGCAGGCCTGAGCTATACCGGTTATGTTTCCGAGTCATCCAATAATTCAATTCACCGTAGTCTTCAGCTATAAGTTTCAAAAATTCTAGTGCATTTCCATCTTCAGACAAGTGTCATTGTTATGGCAAGACGTTGTCTTGTTAGAAACTTGATTGATTAAACTGTAGACATTAAGCACTTCCTACATATTTTTTGATCACTCGTTTTTTGGGAATCAACGTGCTGTTCAGTCTGGTGTTTCACTTGAGAACAGAAAAGAACGGCTTCCAAATCTGAATCAGATTTCTCGGGATTTTTTAATTATTCTATTGATTTTTCCCAATTTCGAAACCCCGATGTGGTAAATACATCTTTACGCCTCTTCATGAGAGCTTCAGATGGGCAGTTCAAAATATAATTCCGGCAATAAAAACATGCGATACCTTTCACTTCTGGAGCATAATGTAACCAGGAAAACTGTTTGTACTATTCAGTCTGAAAGGTGAGTTTCTTTTCCCTCAGAAAGTACTTACATTAGAAGGGTGTCACTTTTTGCATGGAAAGGTTTCATTTCTGTGTTCTGAGGATTTTCGATGCATAGTTCTTGAGATACCGAAAGAACAGCACCTTGATGGGATTTACTTTTGCGATGAGTTTGATTTTAGGAACTGTAGTTGTGCTCCTAAAATTGATGATGCTACGTCTTCCATTATTAATTTTAATTTAGTTGAAGATTCTCTTCTGTGGATTGAGCTCTCTGGCATAATTTTTGGCACGATTAGAATGCAACCAAAGGTCCTAAGACGTTCTCCTTTTTTAACATTCTGCACGTTAATAATTCTCAAATTTCACAAAATCTCGAAAGCGGAGTGGTGTCTACAAGGGATTTTAACAAGGGGAACCCAGTTTCTTTGATTACGGAAAACCATATCCTGACCACCCACGACATCAGGAAATTCCTTTCTCATGCGAGTGCATTACACACATAGAGGTAAAGATCAAAATAGCCTCAAAACGATACACTTGGTATTAAAGAAAATTACTCCTCAGTTATTCTGAATTTTAATTTAAACTATAAGATATAATATGGCTTACATATACCTTATAAAGCACTAGTATTATAAGATATAATATGGTTTATATACTGTATATCTTACAAAGCACTAGTATTATAAGATATAATATGGTTTATATACTGTATATCTTACAAAGCACTAGTATTATAAGATATAATATAGTTTATATATATCTTATAAAGCATTAGTATTATAAGATATAACATGGTTAAAAAGTTGGAAAGGGAGTGATACAAAGTGAAACCATATCTCTCAAGCTCTTTAATGCCACATTGGAAAATGTCTTTCAATCACTGAACTGGGAAAACAAAAGGATAAAGATTAATGGAGATTATCTAACCCACCTTCGTTTTGCTAATGACGTAGTCATTTTTGCAACTACCCCATCAGAGCTGCAGAGTATGGTCCAGGAACTTGCTGACAAGAGTAAAGAAGTGGGATTAAAAATGAACTTTCGGAAGACAAAAGTGATGTTCAATGTATACCGAAGTAAATTTCTCCGTCATTTCTGTCCGCGCCAGGATTCGAACCCGGGTCCCCTCATTCCGGAACAAGTCATTCTACCAATTGAGCTACGCGGACGTTTTATTCTGATTCCTATCTGCCTTTATGTCGTGTGCTTCCTTCTGGCAGGTACGTCCTTCTGGCAGGTACAAGAAATGAAGATTTATCGATCGATGGAGAAAAGCTGGAGATAACCGACACGTACGTTTACCTTGGACAGCAGATATCAAGTGAAGGTCACATTGATGAAGAAATTAATCGGCATACAAAACTTGCCGGAGAGCTTTTGGAAGAAACAGCATAATTTTCAAGAGCAATATGCCATTATGTCTTAAAAGAAAAGTGTTTGATCAATGCATCCTTCCAGTGCTTACATATGGTGCAGAGACGTGGATCTTAACTAAAAGAGACATACAAAGGCTGCAGACAACTCAAAGCAGCATGCAGAGGTGCATGCTTGGTGTAACCAGGAGAGATAAGAAGAGGAACTCGTGGATCCGAAAAATGACAAGAGTGGAAGACATCATGATCAGAGTTAAATCCCTGAAATGGCAATGGGCTGGACATACTGCCAGAAGAACAGACCATCGATGGACAGTCAAAATTTTAGATTGGATTCCAAGGGACAGGAAAAGACCCAGAAGAAGACCACATGGGAGATGGGTGGATGCAATTCGAAAGTATGCGGGAGTGACATGGAGGAGACAGGCACAAGACAGACCGTTGTGGAAGAGACTTGGAGAGACCTTCGTCCAGCACTAAATAGATAATGGTTGACAATGATGATGATGATGATATATAACTTATAAAGCACAAGTATTATAAGATGTAATATGGTTTATACACAGCACATCAGCTGGGCAGTGAAAGGAAAATAAAATTTACTCTTCACTAACGACACAGCGGAGCAGTGAACGATAAAAGATGCAGCAATGGCTTCTGGATAGGAAGACGCCACCTTGTTCTTAGATTATTTCGGATGGAAGACTAAACCAAAATATGGTAAATACCTACGTTTCTAGATTGCGGCTAACTTAAGTATAGAAGAAAAACAAATCGACCCCTTGTGGTGGGTGGAACCTTATTCGTGTAGTTACCCTTTTCCTGAGAAAATCTGCTCAAAGATAGTTCGACAATTTACTACCGATTAAAAAAAAAATGAAAAGGAAATTCAACTTGTTAAGATTGGATGGATGCATTTTTTAAACAATGAGCAGGAGTAATAAAATAAACGCGGAAAGTCAGGGAGAGTGTCAGTAGCCTAAAAAAAAAAAAAAAAAAGATAGAAGTTGAACAGTTATTATTCAGCCGGGGATTAAAAGATCAGAGGACCGAAATAACATCGAACGACTGGCATGCCATAAAGTAAGAGACACAGCAAAAATTTCCACCCAAAAGAAGAGGGAAAATGACCGCTGGAGCCTGTGGTTATCTCACTGTGGCTTGAGTCTAACAATGAGGATATAATCGAACAGAGGGACTAATTGAATGACATGCCATAAAATAGGAGGACTCTGGGTTTGTAGATTGCATAAAATATCCGGTGCAAGCCAGGAAGATTAGTAAGGATGCAATGTCAGAGGATCAGAGCTCGGACCATGTCCTGAATACCCACGACATCCAGAAAATTCTTTTCTCATGCGATTGCATTACACACATAGAGGTAAAGATCAAAATAGCCTCACAACGATACACTTGGTATTAAAGAAAATTGCTCCTCAGTTATTCTGAATTTTAATTTAAACTATATAAATAATGAACATTTCAAATCGAAGAATGGGGAAGTACAATATGTAGGGTGACAGAGTAAATCCTGAAATTGAGGGGACGCGTCTTTCTAGTTCCCATGCAACTGTACTCCCGTGCTTAAACACTCCGCTTTGACTCCGTGAGTACATTAATGTCGACCCCGGTGAATTAGACTCCCCGTTGCAAATAAGGTTATTTGTTCACACTAAGGTGAGTCAAAAGTTCATCCCCTTTGCAGATAAAAACTTAGTGATGCAATAAAGCCATACACGCTCACCTCATCCTGCGAGGAATTATCATCTATCGTTCTTTCACAGCGTTTCGCCAGAGCTACGATCGTACGGCACTACCACTCTGCAGTTTTCGAGCACAGGACCTTTCTGATGACATATTCCACATCCACCTTCGAAGCAAAGTGCTGCCCTTGTAAGAAACGGTCTATGGAACAAAACGAGTACTAGTCGAATGGGGAAAGATCCGGACCGTATGGATGATGTGGCAGGATCCTAACCCTTCCAATTTCTGTTGTTTTTGGCAGAACACTCTGAAGATGTGACTTTGTACATTGTCCACTTGCAGCAACTCCCTCTTTCTATTGATGCACGCCGGGTAGCGTTGAGGCAGAGCATCATCGACCCTCTGAAGTTGTTCGGCATGCAGGTTCCCGTTCACAGCCTGAGCATCTGGTACGAGTTTTTAGTCCAGAGGATCCTCACAATTCTACCATATGCAAAACAAGACTTTCTCTAGAACCGCCTCTTTGCACCACTGGTTGTGTTCCGTGGCGTGGAATCAGCCACTAGTTCCCGCGGTAGGAAAATGTAGGACTATCGACTGTTCATCACCTGCTGTGACGATACGACTCAAAACTCTATCGTCCAGTGGATTTGGCAGTAATCTATAACAGACAGGGACACGTTGTTCCACTTGCTGGGATGTCAATCATGGAGAGCTATTCGATGGCTGCTGGAAGAGAAACCGGAATGATGCAAATGACGAACGATGGAGGATTGGGAAGACCCACCTCAGCTGCTAATTGTCGTCTACTGGTACCGGGGTTCGCTGTCACAGCTTCGACTAGAGAGACAGTGCTGATGATGACTGGACGTACTGAACTCATCTTGCATTTGAGACTGGCGTCCCCAGTGTTCAAACGTCGGAACAGATTTCATGCAGTGCTACTGTCCATTGTGCCCTCGCCTTCAACTGTACAAATTTCTCTCGCAACCTCTGCCATGCTTAACTCTTTTTCCAATAATGATGTGGAGCACCCGATCACCACGTTCATCAACCTCTATTCTCTGCTCACCTGATAGCGTAATGTGGCTCCATGCCAAATGCACATTATCATCCTCATGTTTTTCACGCTATCGCAGTAGTTAGTCGACGCTGGCTCGCATTTTGTACAGGAATGGATTCCCCACATTATGCGTATCTCAAAAACGGGACGAACTTTTGACTCACCCTGGAATTTCTCAAGCCTAGTCCCATGTGTCTTTCCGATCGGGATTCATTTTTCAAAGGGCTATTTAAGACCTGAGATCAGACTCTCCCTGCCTAAAATCCTACACAACCTGATTAAATAGCTGGTAAATTACAGTTAAGAATGGCTAAGAATTACCACAAAAATAAATAGTGAATACAAGCAACAATGCGGTTCAAAGATTCAGTTCTTCTTGGGCCGACTTACCTTCTGTAGTTCCCCCTTTTCCGGCCTCGACATGGCTAGTTGTCGTTGTTGTGACGGCTATCGCCTCTTATGACCACCTTGGTTGAGCGACGTCTAATGTATTCCGAGAAGAAATACAATAATCTAACATATCGAAGTGGAATCCCATCTTAACTCTCATCCTGCCAAAAATCATTTGGTAAAAGTCAGAGATATGATTATGATACTATTGTATATCCTCACAATTCATTACATAACCTTGACCATATCTTTGGGTACAGGCTTAACCGATAAGACTCATTCACAGAAGGGAAATTTTCGCACTTAATTTTTTTTTTTTTTTGAGAAGGGATCTTTGTAGCAATTTCAACATGCCTCTGGTTTAGACATTTGTTTTTACGTTGCAAGCAGTTTTGTAGAATTTTAATCTAACAAGTCTGGAAGTTGTGCATGTGAACATGCAGAGTCTTCTATTCATTTTTTTCTGTTCAAAACAGTTACAGTAAGATTTTATATTACACGAAAGTGATAATTTTCTGGTTACTAGCAAAATAAAAGCGGTCGTCCTAATATCGTCGAAACATTTCTCTCATTACATCAACTTAAATTCAACAGAAAAAGAAAAACGTTTCACACAATTAGTATTTTACATTTGAAAGAATAATATGCGCAATACCGGAATCAAAAGTTGCTCAAAAGGCAGGGCCTGAAAAATGAAAAGTTAAAGAGTATCATCGACTAACATTTTATTACTTCATTTACTTTCTGCAAACAGCCAGAAAACAATTTGTGGTCAAGAAAGGATTTCCCTAACTTTTCGAATACGAAAAAAACATACCTACAACCAGTTCAGGTTGATACAATTGACCTCTGTAAATAACAAAATTTCCCTTTGTTCAAAGAACAGCTTCTGGAAAAATCCAGAAATGTCACCATCAGAATATTGTTCAGTGTAACATTGAGTTGATCATCAGTTTTTTCAACAAGATCCTTGGTTGTAAGAATTCAAATTTGTAAAATGCGTTTTTAATTCTAATGGTACATTCTTTTTTACAATATCGAGTCCCATTATTGGGACCACCAGCTAATATCCAGAGTAACCGCCGTGTGCAGAGCGGACAGCAGCTAGACGGGCTGGGAGTGACTCAATAAGGTGCTGGAAGGTGCTCACAGGCATGTGGAGCCATGCTGACTGCAGTGAATCTGATAGCTGTTGGAGAGTGTGCGTGGTGGAGGATCCATAAATCGAACAACACGATCGAGGTGGTACCACAGATGCTCAATTGGGTTTAAGTCTGGGAAATTAGGGGGCCAGGGAAGTACTTTGAAGTCTTTATCATGCTCTTCCAACCAGTCTCGGACATTTCTAGCTGTATGACACGTCGCATTGTCGCTCTGGAAGATCCAATCCGCTCCAGGGAAGACAATCAGCATGTATGGGTGTACGTAGTCTGCAAGGATGGATTCATAACGAATTCGATCCATAGTGCCTTCCGCAGGTATGAGTGGACCCAGGGAATGCCACGAAAACATTCCACAGACCATATCGCTGCCCTCTCCAGCTTGAGTTCTTCCAGAAATGGTTGAAGAGTGTTTGTTCTCCGATGTTTCTTGCCTTATACGCCAACGTCCATCCGTTTGATGAAGCAGAAAACGTCACTCATCGGAGAATGCAATCCTTTGCCAATCAGCGAAGATCCAATTCTGATACTGCCGTGCAAATGTCAGCCTTTACTGCCGATGCACCTTCGTTAGCATACGTGCAGTGACAATCCGTCTGCATCGGAGCCCCGTAAGCATCAGGGTTCGCTGAACTGTCGTTTTAGACACACTTCCGGCAGCCCCCTGGTTCATTCGGCCAGTGAGTTGCTCCACTCTAGCTTGTCGATCGGCTCTCATGCACCTTCGAAGCCGACGTTCACCTCTCAAATCAATGACACGTGGTGCTCCGCAGTTCCCATGTCGCTTATTCGCAATGGTGCCATTTCTCCAATCACGATACACTTTAACCACAGCAGCACGCGAACAGTTCACAAACTGCTCTATCTCAGAAATACTGCCACCCTTGGCCCGAAAGCCGATAATCATCCCTTCCTCCAAATCTGATAAATGGCTCCTTTTATCCATGAAAGCAATGAGTGATATGTTTTCATAATGCCTACAGCGCACCTTATACTGTATCAAAGGTCTGCACGGGCCTTAATTTGGAAAGTCCGGCCCAGCCCAAGCCCGCACGTACAAGGCACGGCCCGTTTCAAATTTTTTAATTAAAGCCCGGCCCGTAAGACTTCAACAATTACTAAAACACTAATTTGGCACCTGGTGCACTCGGTCATTCGACTCCTGAAGAGTTTTCGTTTTCTTAATTGCTACACGTATTCTATTACAATAAACGTTGATTCGGAATATTTCTGTGACTGTATAAGTCACGTGACGTCTGAGGAAGGAGGGGGGGGGGTTGCTTGTATACTAAAAAATATCGCATATAAACGATAATTTCCGTTTATTTCAAATTTTCCGGGTTTTCAACTTATCATTACCTACCGCCGGACCCGAAATATCCTTGGGGATAAGGTTTGGGGTTAATTCGAAAAGTACGAAAAATCCAGAATTATGGAGCCCGATCGTTCTAATTTGCATTGTCTGCAAGCACATATTCTCCGGAAGCGATTTTTTCGCGAAAAATCTTTCGCTTTCTTTTATTCCATAATAAGTATGGAAGAGTATTTATCAGAAACACTGAACTGAGCATATGCCAGGGAAAACAACGACAGACTACTCAGCTAACCAGTGTCACAGAAGTTTTGAAAATGGCTTGGACTGGGATACCTAAGGGTTCATTTGCCATCTGCTGACTCCCTGAGCGTACAAATTGGAAAAATACGTCACAAAAGTAATTATACACAGAAGTAAGTTTCTCCCAGCCCATTTCCCCAGTGCCATTTAAGACAAATTAAAAGCTTTTCACACATCAAGAGAACAAAGTGCCGCCGACCAGAACAATAAAAAAGATCGTCTGCGAACGGGTGGCTCGGCTTATAAATGCTGCAGTTAATAGCCAGCCCTGAAGCATGAGAGGAGGATGGAAGCTAGAGAGAGAGAGAGAGAGAGAGAGAGAGAGAGAGAGAAGGGACCACATTCACATTGAAAAACTAAGGGAGCTAACCCACTCCAATTGTTTTGTAGGAGGAGAAGATGCCGTAAACTTCTATTTTTTCCAACAGCGGAAATTATTAAATCTTATCCTGCTGCTGTATGTTGTGAGATTTCCAAACGAGAAAGACACCGTACAGCGATTGTTTTGCACATAACCCCCCCCTACACCTGCTCGGCTCTTGTCTGTTTTACATTAAATATTAAAGGCCCGGGCCTGTGCAGACCTGTACCTTATGTACCCTCCAAGCCAGATCACGACACGTGCCTTTTTTCATTGGATACGCACTGTTGACGTCAAAAGAAGGAGGTGGTCACAATAATGACTCGACTGTGTAGTTTGATTTGTAATGAGATTCATAAAATATATTAACTTTGCATTATTCTTCTGGGTAATCAACTCCATGCATTAGCTGAAACCTTAGAGCTTTTTTCGCGTTAGAACATTCCCCTACGGGTTTCTAACGAAACTGTAGTTCCGTCCAGGGCTGCGATACCCGAGTGATTAGAACATTCGGCTTCCGACCTGATGGTTGCGGGCTCGATCTCGTTCATAATGCTTTGAACTACTGAGGAGCCGCTGTCCCTCGAAGAGCACGCCAAGCCGACGGTCCCGGGTTATTGAACCTCCCTTTAAAAATAAGGTTATATCTCCTATGTCCCCTCTCATTTACCCCATGTGGCATTCCGCTGGGATATCAGACATGCACCCCATCTGACGTTCCGTCGTGTGTCTACTCATTCTACCCCTGTCTCTGCTTCGATCAGACCTCACGGACTCGCTCCTACGCCACTCACCCTTTCCTTCTTGACGTGGGCCACTACAGATGTATAAGGCATTCTAAGCCTACGTTATGGGAGGAATCTCTTCGCATAATCGATGGTGGACCAAAGTGGGCACCAGTCGCTGCAGTTCGGCCAAATATTCAGGTTCCTTTAAATTAATTTTCATTAGGGGACAGAACAATCTTTGGCATTAAAGTACTTGTTCGCAGAATTTTAACCCGAGTAGCTCACCAAGTTTTTCAGTGTCCTCTTAAAGGTAGAATAGGATAGAAGGGCGTGAGCTTAATACCAAGAACGTGTGTGTGTGTGTGTGTGTGTGTGTGTAAAAAAATAGTTTTCTAAATTAAACCAACTCCTCGTCAGTTTACCATGCCCTATTAAGTGTCAAAATGAAAGTCCATGGGTTTTAATTTTTTTCGATGTCCGTGGCAATCATTCACACCTATAGTATCTAACCATAAAAGCCAGTGAGGTTCTCAGTAAGCCATATTCAACATCTGAGAATAACATAGTCACAGCTGAGATGTTCTCTGCTGTCTGTAGTCCGTTTAAAGAAATCATGAGAAAAGCATCGGTTTCTCTTGTAAGGAGCACCAGAGGGTTGACAGTTAACACCCTTTTCCAAGTAAGTGTTTCTAATATCAGTACAGAAGTGTACATAACTTGCTGAGTAAAGCTAGTGACAAATAGTAATATCTCTTTGATCTCTGAGGCACGAATGAAGTAGGCTTTTATCTTCCTTCTTGTCAGATTTTGCGATGTTGTTTAAGCTCTTCTTACCTTGGATAGCGGCAATCAACCAACTTTGAAACTGATTTCCATCCTTGGAAGATTTAGTGCACCAGTATTTTGATTTATTCGATTTGATCTTCGTAGTATATGAGAGTATTGTTAAATGAGCTACAGCAATCGATGCATTTTTTTGCTCATTTCTTCTATTTCTGTCTTATTTTTATATTTCTTATTCTACTCAAATCCGCTAAACTATCTTTTACCAGAGCTGTGTCCTTCATTTCTGATTGTTTAACGACTGCTTCAGAACTCTAAAGAATAGCCCGTCTCTAACTTGAGACAAGTGTTTCCAAGGAAGGAAGAGGGCTGAGATGAACATGCCTCTTACGGGGCTGGAGCCGGGCTCAACCCGAACGACTGGTTAGAACCTACTGCCTCTAGTCACTTGAATGAGTTCTACGTAATTTCTGTAGGAGCACGAGTAATGAATTAATACGTCACTAATAAGAAGTTATATCATTTTCTAAAGGATTCGTCTGAATATCGTGCTGACGTGTTGCACGTGCGAAGTCGTAGTAGATGAAAATGTGTTTCTTTAATTTGGAACTAAGAATGTTAACTTTACTTTGGTGACTAAATTAATAACCTTTTGGAATTTTGATCTAAGGGAAAGTAAATCGAAAGAGAGAGCAATCTGTGTCATGGCATGAGAAAAACGGTCCACTAATGCAATTTTTTCTAATAACAGCTCTAAAAATCTGTAAGAGGAAAACGTCTTGGTGAAACAAAGGTCTTTAGTAACTCAATATGGCTGAACGACGGATGTCTCTTTGCTGTTCATGGGAAGGAAATTAAGTCGTTTATAGGTTAAGGTGAGTCTCGGTAACGACACGCCGCAAATCTGCAGCTGCGCTTTACAAACACTTACGGTTATGAAAATAGTCCATTAATCCAGTCTTTGCAGATTGTTCAGTAAAGGTAGTGCGAACCACAGTTAAGCAGATGCACGTACCTTGAGTTCGTTATTCTCTTCCTTGTCGATTCGAAACATTGATTCCATTGTTAAAATCCCTAAAACTTCTGTATAATGTTTTAATAAGAAAAAAAAAAAATACTTTCCCTTGGTTCAATAACTCCGGATAATAAGAAAAAGAAAATCTGAGGAATCCTGTAAAGTGGTTTATCTAGTTTTCTCATATATTTTTTCAAACTTCCAAACTTTCTTTTATTCTTAGCTGATTAGACCAGTACGGAGGTTGCGCACTGCGCAGTCTATTAGAATACTAATGGATTTTTTCCAAAAACTGCATTTCTCTGTAGTTCTGTCAAATGTACGTATCCATGGTAAGCAGAACTTCTGATTTTCAGTCATAAAAGAACGTAACAAAGAAAAAAAAAACAGAGAAAATAGTTCTTCCACTCCCATATACGCTTAAAAAGGATTTAAAAACTTCAATCTATACTAGAAGCAACGTGCAGATGCATTGTGAAAACAACAGAAAACAGTTCACTGAGCAACAGAAGAAACAGATAGTAGTTCCATACAATAGCACAAGTTCGAGAAGCCTTGAAAATCGAGCTGATGATGACTTCGCTTGAGTAGGTACAATACACTATATGGTCAAAACTATCCAGGTCCCCATTTTGAGTAGTTGGTTTGCCCATATACGTTATAGCCATGGCCCATACAGTGCAAACGAAGCACGTGGCCTGGCAAGCATCATAGACAAGCATGAACAGCAGAATGAGCCGTACGGAAGAGCTCTGTGACTTTCAACATTCACAGTCATAAGATGCCATCTTAGCGACAAGGTAGTTTGGGAAAATTCTGCCCTGCTGCAGCTGTCTCAATCAACTGTAAGTGATGTTATTGTAAAGTTGAAATGCCTAGGAGCAACGACAGCGCAATTGCTACCTGGTAGGTCACGTAAAATGACAGAGCGAGACTGCCGAGTACTGAAGCGGTGGTGAGATAAAATCGCTTGTCCTCTGTTGCAACACTCACCACCGAATTCCAGAATGCCTCTTGAAGCAATGCTAGCACCACAATGCTTCATTGAAAGCTGAAGGGAATGGGTTTTCATGGCTAAGCAACCGCACACGCATAACATCATCAACACCAACGCCAAGCGTCGGTTGGAGTGGAGCAAAGCTCAGCGCCACTGGACTTCGGAGCAGTGGAGACACGTTCGCTGGAGGGATAAAGCATGCATCACCATCTGGCAGTCCAGACGGACTAGTCTGGGTGTGGAGCATTCCAGTTGAACGCTACCTTCCAGAATGTGTTGTGCGAACTATGAAGTTTGGTGGAGGATGCATCATGCCCTGGGGCTGTTTTTCATTTTTCGGGCTAGTATCCTTAGTTCCAGTGCCCGGGAATCTCAACAACGCGGCTTTTAATGACATTCTCAACAATTCTGTAACCCAACGTTATGGCAACAATTCGAAGACCCTTTTCGCTACCAACGGGTACAATGACCCTGTCCACAAAGCGAAGTCCATGCAGGAAATTTTGATGAGATGGGAGTGGAAGAACTGAACTGGTCTCCACAGAACTCCGATCTTGATCAATCCGATGTAACACCTGAGGGATGGGTTGGAACGCCGGCTGCGAGGCTGGCAGAACCGCCCGACATCAGATTCTTGTGGAAGAATGGAAGAAAATTGCCGCAGCAACAAAATCTACCGGAAAGCCTTCCCAGCAGAAAGGAAGCTGTGATAGCAGCAAAGGGTGGACCAACTCGATATTCATTGCTTTCCTATTACAGAGAGTTTGTGGATAGAGAGAGTCTAGGGGCCCCCATACAAAATTTTCGTGAAATCTACAGTTTTCAATATAGAACCAACAAATTAGGCAAGCGTCCGGAGATTCTTGATCAGGGTGTACCGTCAAAATAACCCGGGAAAAATAAACCGCGTCGTAATAACCCAGTCAAAACAACCCGGAGTCTAAATAACCCAGCGTCACAATAACAACGCGTTAAAATAACCCGTTACAAAAATAACCCAACGTCACAATAACCCAGCGTCAAAAAAAAAAAAACTTTACAAAATAACCCTGCGACACAATAACCCCAGGTCACAATTATTGTACGTCAGAATGACCCGCGTCATAATAACCCACGACTTAATAACCTATCTCATGAAACTAACTTAGTCCATAGACGCTTTTTGGAAGGAATCGGCGTCCGGGGTCAAGGGTCTCCCCATACAAATTTTTCGTAAAATCTAGTTTTCAATTTGGAACCACCAAATTTGGTATACAATTTAATGGTACGCTAACTTAGACGGTAGATGGTTTTGGGAACGGGTCGGGGCCCGGGGTCTAGGGGCCCCCATACAAAATTTTCGTGAAATCTACAGTTTTCAATATAGAACCAACAAATTTGGTATACAATCTCATGGTACTCTAACTTAGACGATAGATGGTTGTCGGAACGAATCGGGGCCTGTTGTCAAAGGGAGGCCCCATACAAAATTTTCGTAAAATCTACAGTTTTCAATTTAGAATCAACAAATTTGGTATACAATCTCATGGTACTCTAACTTAGACGGTAGATGGTTTTCGGAACGGGTCGGGTTAGATTCAAAATTTTCGTAAAAGCTACAGTTTTCAATTTAGAACCACCAAATCTGGTATACAATCTCATGGTACTCTAACTTAGACGGTAGATGGTTTTCGGAACGCGTCGGGGCCCGGGGTCAAGTGGGCCCCATACAAAATTTTCGTAAAATCTACAGTTTTCAATTTAGAACCACCAAATTTGGTATACAACCTCATGGTACACAAACTTAGACGGTAGATGGTTTTTCGGAACGGGTCGGGGTCATGAGCCCCCCACCCTCATACAAAATTTTCGTAAAATCTAGTTTCCAATTTAGAATAAAAAATTGGTATACTACCGAATGGTACTCTAACTTAGACGGTAGATGCATTTTGGAACAAGTTGGGGCCCGGGATCAAGGGGCCCCCATACAAAATTTTCGTAAAATCTACAATTTTCAATTTAGAACCACCAAATTTGGTATACCATCTCATGATGTTCCAACTTAGACAGTAGGTGGATTTTCGAACAAGTAGGGGCCCGGGGTCAAGGGGCCCCGCATACAAAATTTTCGTAAAATCTACAGTTTTCAATTTCGACCCTCCAAATTTAATATACATCTCATGGAACTCTAACTTAGACGGCAGATGGTTTTTGGAGCCGGTCGGGGCCCAGGGTCAAGTGTCCCCCGCATACAAAATTTTCGTAAAAACTACAGTTTTCAATTTAGAACCACCAAATTTGGTATACTATCTCACGATGGTCTGACTTAGACGTTAGATGAATTTTCGAACAAGCAGGGGCCCGGGGTCAAGGGGCCCCATGCAAAATTTTCGTAAAATCTACAGTTTTCAATTTAGAACCTCCAAATGTGGTATACATATCATGGTACTCTAACTTAGACCGTAGATGATTTTTGGAACCGGTTGGGGCCCGGGGTCAAGGGGCCCCCATACAAAATTTTCGTAAAATCTACCGTTTTCAATTTAGAATCACTAAATTTGGTATACAACCTCATGGAACACAAACTTAGACGGTAGGTGGATTTTCGAACAAGTAGGGGCCCGGGGTCAAGAGCCCCCTCATACAAAAATTTCGTAAAATCTACAGTTTTCAATTTAGAACCAACAAATTTGGTATACTACCTAATGGTACTCTAACTTAGACGGTAGATGGAGTTTGGAACAAGTAGGGGCCCAAGGTCAAGGGGCCTCCGCATACAAAATTTTTGTAAAATCTACAGTTTTCAATTTCGAACCTCCAAATTTAATATACTATCTCACGATGGAACTCTAACTTAGACTTTAGATGGATTTTCGAACAAGCAGGGGCCCGGGGTCGAGGGTCTCCGATACAAAATTTTCGTAAAATCTACAGTTTTCAATTTAGAACCACCAAATTTGGTATACAATCTCATGGTACTATAACTTAGACGATAGATAGTTTTTGGAACCGGTTGGGGCCCGGGGTCAAGCCCCGGCCCCCCCCCTCGTACAAAATTTTTGTAAAATCTACAGTTTTGAATGTAGAACCACCAAATTTGGTATACAATCTCATGGTACTATAACTTAGACGGTTGGTGGATTTTAGAACAAATAGGGCCCCGGGGTCAAGGGCCCCCTCATAAAATTTTTTCGTAAAATCTACAGTTTTCCAATTTAGAACCTCCAAATTTGGTATACTATCTCATGGTACTCTAACTTAGACGGTAGATGCTTTTTGGAACTGGTTGGGGCCTGGGGACAAGGGGTCCTCGACGCAAAATTTTCGTAAAATCTACAGTTTTCAATTTAGAACCACCACATTTGGTATACAATCTCATGGTACTATAACTTAGACGGCAGATAGTTTTTGGAACAAGTAGGGGCCCGGGGTCAAGCCTCCCCCATACAAAATTTTCGTAAAATCTACAGTTTTCAATTTAGAACCACCAAGTTTGGTATACATCTCTAACGAAACTCTAACTTAGACTGTAGAGGGATTTTGAAACAAGTAGGGACCCGGGATCAAGGGGGCCCCATACAAAATTTTCGTAAAATCTACAGTTTTCAATTTAGAACCACCAAATTTGGTATACAATCTCATGGTACTTTAACTTAGACGGTAGATAGTTTTTGGAACGGGTCGGGGTCAAGCCCCGCCCTATACAAAATTTTCGTAAAATCTACAGTTTTAAATTTAGAATCACCAAATTTGGTGTACTATCTCATGATGCTCTAACTTAGACGGTAGTGGATTTTGGAACAAATAGGGGCCAGGGGTCAAGGCCCCCCATAAATTTTTTCGCAAAATCTACAGTTTTCAATTTAGAACCTCCAAATTTGGTATACATCTCATGGTACTCTAACCTAGGCGGTAGATGGTTTTTGGAACCGCTCGGGGCCCGGGGTCAAGGGGCCCTCGATACAAAATTTTTCGTAAAATCTACAGTTTTCAATTTAGAACCACCAAATTTGGTATACTCTCTCATGAAACTGTAACTTAGACTGTAAAGGGACTTTGAAACAAATAGTGGGCTGGGGTCAATGGGCTCCCACACAAAATTTTCGTAAAATCTGCAGTTTTCAATTTAGAACCCCCAAATTTGGTATACAATCTCATGGTACTATACCTTTGACGGTAAATAGATTTGGGAACGGGTCGGGGTCAAGGGCCCCGATACAAAATTTTCGTAAAATCTACAGTTTCGAATTTAGAACTACCAAATTTGGTATACTACCTCATGTTAGATGGTTTCTGACTTAGAAGGTAGATGGTTTTTGGAACAGGTCGGGGCCAGGTATCCAGGGGTCCCCATACAAAATTTTTGTAAAATGTTAAGTTTTAACTTAGAACCACCAAATTTGGTATACTATTTCATGGTACTTTAATATAGAGGGTAGATTGTTTTTTGAAGAGGTCGGCGCCCAGGGTCGAAGGGCCCTCACACAAAATTTTCCTAAAATCTATCGTTTTCAATTTAGAACCACCAAATTTGGTATACTACCTCATGGCACTCTAACTTAGACGGTAGATGTTTTTGGAAGGGGTCGGTGCCCGGGGTCTATGGGCCCCCATACACATTTTCGTAAAATCTATAGTTTCGAATTTAGAACGACCAAATTTTGGTATACTACCTCAATGTATTCTATCTTAGAGCGCACAAGGAAAGGGTCTGGTGCTGGGGTGAAAATGAATCCAAAAATTACATTTCTTAGTCTTAAGAACTGCAACCCAATTCAGTACTTCAATACCCCACCTACGGTCTAAGTTAGATTCCGTAGACAACAATAAAGTGCAAAAATATCCGGTTAATGGTGTATTAAAAACCCAAATTAACAAAGGTTAGCTTTCACCACCAACGGGTATCTTATCAGGCAGAAAAACAATGTAATGTAAATAATGTAAATTATTTTTTGTTTTGTATAACTAAATTAACTAAATCAAAAAATTTAAATAAGTTTACTGGAAATTTACGGAAATATTTTTTCTTTCATTAACTTTCACCCGCTGAACTTGGTGATTCTACAAATAGTAATATTTACCCATGAAATACCGGGTACTCCTGCTAGTAGGAACTAAAGATAATGTTACACTTTTAGTCAGGCACAAAACAATAATAATAAAGCTCTAGGCCTGGGCTTTATTAGCAATTTTCAGTCCGCCGTACTAATTTCCGTAAGGTTTGCATAGAACTCCAAGATTTTAGCAATGCGCTTTACTGAGGTTTAAACTATTAAGCAGGCTTAGGGCTTTTTGATAGTTTTCAGTCCTCCGAGCTGATATTTATATAGTTTTCAAAGAAAATCAAACTAATTCTGTTGAAATTTTACTCGAGCACAAGACATTAATAGATACCCGGAGGCCTAGGCATATGCATCTTTAGTAATTTTATAATGCCGTGATCATATTAGCTTTTCATGACAAATCAATTTAAAAGTGTTACACTTATTAAATTTTTTTAAAAGGCTTAGGCCTAGCGGCCGATAATTAATATTTGGTGCCTAAGTGAAAGCGCAACATTATTAATTTGATTTATTATGCAAACCTTATAAATATGAGCACAGCGATTAAAAGTTACTAAAGAGTCCTTGTAAGTAATATTTTTTGACCGAGTGCAAGTGCAATTTACGAAATGTCGACAGGTCAAAATATCTAAAGTAACAATGAAATTTGGAATATTTCTTTTTCTTTTTATTTCAGTTTTGACACTTATATTAAGTTCTGAAAACATGTATTTTACCTATTTTTTTATCTTCATTGTGCTTTTAACAGAATTTCTTACCAATGTTTTGGGCATTTCATTTTGAGTGGTTACTTGTGTTTATGTTTTGGGCATTTTACTTTGTATGGGTATTTTTGTTATGTTTTGGTTATTTTATTTTCCGTGGTGGTTGTAATTTCCAGAGGATGAAAAGGGGAACTGTTAACACTCACGATGTCTACTTGCTCACATTTTTTTTAAATACAGCACATGTTTTTGTATTGATTTATACCACTTACGCCTTAAGCAACTTCAGCTTTCTTTAAATAATAACCTTTTCTCAGAGCCTTCTGTTTCCTCTACCTAGTTTTTTCGGCTCCGCAATTTTATTTCTTGGTATTAGAATATTTTCTTTATTATTACTCTATTTTCTCATGTAAATTCTTTATGTAAGATATGTCTATTGTATCGAAGGATTTTGCAATTATATATGAAGCCCTGTTGCTGAAGTTGAACAATATTTCCAACTAAAACAGCGCAGTTCAGACATTTTCCTGCTGTTAACTTAAAAAATGAAAACAAAAACAACAAATCTGGACAATTAGTTGAGGCATGAGACAGTACTTACTAGTAACCAGGCAAAGTTTTGAGGAAGAATGAGCTTAGGAATTTCTAACTCCAACAAAAAAAAATAACCGCACTTATCCCTCCCCATTCCCTAGTGCCGGCCTTTGGACGTCTTGAAAGAGAAGTCCTGAGGACACATCTGTATCGTAATTGCCTGAGAATCCGTGACAAGCTCCTGGTGTCGTAGTAAAAAAACACACTTCCTACTTCGCGTAAATTGCTTAGATGGTAATGCCAACGAACAAAGTTCTGCTCTGGCATTGGATTTCTGTTGCTTTTGATGGAATATATATCTTTCCTCTGGGGTTCACCGCTTTCTGTGTAGTCTTCAGGACACACGGGAATACGCCCCAAGGTAAAACACCTGTTTCACGGCAATTAACAACAATTAGCGAAGGCGAGGTGCGGTACAAGAAATAAGTCAAGCGAGACGAATCTGAACTTAGAAAGTCGGGGGAAGGCGTTGTACGAGAAACTGTGTTTGGCTTACAGGCCATTCGGCACGTAGGAACGTAGGTCTTCTTTTTAATACGTAACGGGGTAAACAAAATGTCTTTTCAGTATAACAGTTTTCTTTCATACGCATGGTGCAGCACAGAAAACAATTTGAATTTATTTTTTAGAGTTAGCATGGCGCCTACCGGCCCAGAGTACAGCGGCCCAGTCCTGCCCTGGTACTTGGCGCCCGGGTGTTTGGCATCCGTTGATCCCCCGCTTGGAGCGTCCCTACTGCAAAATACATGTACTTCCGTTTTGGAAAAACAAAAGATAAGATGCCAATTCCTAAACTTAAACTCTTCTTGTGACCGCAGGTACCAAAATCTTGAACTTCGCCTAAACCCTAACTGGAGGAACAGGCCTCACGTGATCGTCTGTATTCTGAGTGTTTTATTGAATGGTTGCTCATCAGTTCGTAGTTGATTGGCAAATAGAGAACTTGCTTGTTGAAACCTTTGTTGTGCGTTGTCAAGTGATAATAGTGGATATGTCATTCTAAATATTTTGGAAAGAGAAAGCACTGTTTTTCGAAGGCATTATGAAGGTGAAGTATGCAACATAGTTAACTCACAACAAGGAAATAATTTGCTGAAATGGAAATGGTATTTATTTTGCCATAACAGAGTGCGGGGTGATTTATGGCATTGGCACTGTATTGAAAGAAATTATGGAAACTGTACAGGCTTTTCTGGTACTGTTTTTATTGGAGATGAACACAGGAGGCGCAATGAGAAATCACATAATCATGCTCCAAGACCGGAGAAACGTGATGTTGCTGTTGCAAGAGCGCAAGTAAAAGAACAAGAGAGAAATATGGACGAAGCCCCTGCACAAATTATTCAAACCGTGACCACTTCAATGGCTACAGTAAATGCAGGTTACATGCCTAATATTGATGTACTAAAGCAAGTTGTAAAACGAATACGAAGAGAAGACATGCCTGAGGAGCCTACGACTTTAGAAGGGATCGATGCCCCAACAGATTTAAAGGAAAGAGATGGTGCAAAATTTCTTGGCAGAGACAGCGCATTTGGAGATTAAATAATTATTTTATTTTTAACAGAAAATAATTTACGAAAGCTTAAAGAAGCACCCTTCTGGATTTCTGAAACTTGTCCAACCCTATTTAGGCAATTATATACCATTCAGGCTATGTTTGGAATGAATCCAGAGAGGCAAAGATTTGCCCCACTAGTTTATGGGTTACCTTCCAACAAGAATGAAGAATATTACATTATACAAGATTTTTGCAGGATTTACATGACTGTGCATCAGATTATAATATTCAGATTGCAGCACAATACGTATAATGATAGATTTCGAAATAGCTATCATTATAATGCTGCCAAAAAGGAATTTTTGAAGGACACAAAAATGTTGTTGGTTTCATTTCGGAAAAAATATGCGGAGGAATATTCATCCTCTGGCATAGCCTCGGAATATGTGGAAAACAGTGAGTTTGCTCTCAAAGTCAGACATTTGCAAGCACTCGCATTTCTTTCATCTGATGAAATTCCAGCTGCTTTTGAAGAAGTGAAATCAATTTTACTAGAATATGCAGATTCTGTAGTTCAGTGGTTTGAGGAAAATTATGTTCTTGGAAAATTTCATGGAAGCAGAAGAAACAATCCGAGCAGAAGCCCTCCGCTTTTCTTACCAACAATGCGGCCAGTAAGTGAAAACAATTTACTTGGTTTTCCCAGAACACAAAACAAACTTGAAGGATGAGACAGACGGTGGAATACAATTCTGGGAGAGAAAAAACTGGGACTGTATAAAATAATTACTGAAATTGCGAAAGAGCAGCGAACAACTATGGCTAAAATCGAAAGAGTGATATCACAGATTCCAACAAATCCACCTAGAAGAGAAACGCTAGCAAGATAAAAAGGAATTCGAACTTCTTTGGCTCACAGAGACAATGTTAATGTGCTAGACTTTTTAAGAAGAATTTCTTATACTCCTACCCTTTCCTAAAATGTGCTGGTATTTTTCACTAATTGAATTATACCTATTACTAACTTGTATTTAAAATTTTCAAGAATGTAATTCTGCCGATGATGCAAGAATGTAAAACACAACGCAAAATTTAAAAAAGGCCAAATTTTCAAAATAGCATGTCAAAAACATAAAATGTCAAAAAGTAATCCAAAAGGTGAAACAAATAAAAATTTAAAATGCAATCACAAGTCACAAGCATGACAAAAATGCGAAACGTTATGCAACAAGCTCAACACAAAATAAAACAAATGCCAAATCATAAAAAAGAAATGCACACGCTATGTAAAATGTACAAAATAAAATAAATGTCATATTCATAAGGATTGCATGACAAGTCAAGTTAATAATGAGCTTTTACTTAGGCTTCAAACAATAATTATTAGCCTCTATCCCTTTTTAAAAATCTTTAATAAGCGCAACATTATTAACCTGACTTGTCATTACAGATAATCAATATGACCATGTCATACAATTACTTAAAAGACTTGTGCCTAAGCCTAATGGCTGTTTATAGTTTTGTACTCGAGTAAAAGCGCAACACAATAAACTTGACTTTCTATGAAAATTTTATGTATATGAGCACGGTTGATTGAAAACTTATCAAAACGCTGTACCATAACCTTGGCATGTTATCGAAACCTTACGAATACGTCGGACTAAAAATTCCTAAAATAAGGTTACGCCTAAGTTCCTGTAATTAAGGTTTTGTGACAGAGTAAAACTGCAACATTAATAACTTGACATGTTGTGTTAACGTTGTGAATATGAGCACGGCTGATTAAAGATTTCAAGAAATAGCCTTTAGGATTAATGTGTTGTAACTGTGTAAAAGTGTAACATTATGTTTATTTTCTATATAAACCAAACTACGTGCTGAAATGGCCCATCTATGTATACGTATACTTCAACCATATACCGAAGCGCTGACAAGGTGAAAACAAAAGTGCAATTTTGTACGGTCCCCTAACATTTTATGGCCAGCCTACACGGAAGTGGACACGTTGATATCAAAAACTTACTTTTCATATGGCTCCATAACAAATAGCAATGGACACGTCGCAATTTTTTTTTAGTTGGAGGTTTACCGACCACCGTGATCAATTCAGTGGGCTATAAGCAGTCGGCCGTTCCTAATTTTGTGCCACTGATTCCTGGAAAGGGGGACAGCCAGTGCCAGAAATCAATCACAAAGTCCATGACTCACAGGGATTCGAAACAGGATCCTTCTCGACGAGTGGTCTGAAGCCAGCGCATAGACCACTGCGCCACCGTAGCGACTCACGTTGAAACACATTCTTCATACGGTCCCAAACGCTCTTAGGGACATATTAGATTGAACTGGACGCAAAGAAATCATTAATATAATTTGTACTAGCAGGGATACTAATTTTATGTATATGAGCATGGTTGATTGAAAACTTATCAAAACGCTGAATGAAAAAGATATGTATGTAATTTTCCTGTAAACTTATTTTAAATGTTTTGATTTAGTTAATTTAATTTTACGAAACAAAAAGGAAAGGAAAAGGAATGGAAATACTTACCTTCGAGGAGACATCTATAGAATTGCCGTACATCTGGCATGTGCTTCTGAGAATCTCGCCACACAAAAATGCAATGTACCTATGTGATGTAGCATGCATACGACTTGACATTGGCATTGATCATCTTTTTCTTACCGTTTTGAATTTTGAATATCTGGAACTCTCTATTTACTTTACGTTATGTTTCTGCCTGAAAAGCCGCCCGTTGGTAGTGAAAGCTAAACTATTTTACTTTGTGTTTTTAATACACCATTAACCACATATTTTTGCACATTATTGTTATCTATGGTCTCCAACTTAGACAGTAGGTTGGTTAGTTGGTGGTTTATGGCGTAAGGGCCTGAAAGGGCCAAAGAGCGCCTTAGACCATAGGTAAGGATATTGGAGTTCTGAATTGTGTTGCAGATCTTACCAGTAAAAAATGAAATTTTCACGAAAATTTAGCATGGGGACAACTTGACCCCGGGCCCCGACCCCTTCCAAAAACCGTGTACCGTCTAAGTTAAAGTACCATGAGATAGTATACCAAATTTGGTAGTTCTAAATTGAAAACTATAGATTTTACGAAACTTTTGCATGGGGGCCCTTTGGCCCTGGGCCCCGACCTCTTCCAAAAACCGCATAAGGTCTAAAGGTCTAAGTTAGGGTTTCATGAGATGGTATACCAACTTCGGTTGTTATAAATTGGAAACTGTAGATTTTACGAAAACTTTGCATGGAGGGGGGGGCTCTGACCGCTCGGGTACCGACCCCTTCCAAAAACCGTCTACAGTCTAAGTTAGAGTTTCATGAGATAGTAGACCAAATTTCAAATTTCGTGGTTCTAAATTGAAAACTTTAGATTTTACGAACATTTTGTGTGGGGGCCCCTTGACCCCGATACCTTTCCAAAAATCTCCTACGGATTAAGTCAGAGTACCATGAGATAGTATACCAAATTTTGTGTTCCTAAATTGAAAGCTTTAGATTTTAAGAAAATTTTGTATGGGGTACCTTGACCCCGGGCCCCGACCCCTTGCAAAAAACAAATATCGTCTAAGTTAGAGTTCCGTGAGATAGTATACTAAATTTAGTGGTTCTAAATTAAAAACTGTAGATTTTACAAAAATTTTGTGTGGTGGCTTCATGATCACGGGCCCGACCCCTTCCAAAAGCCGTCTACTGTCTACGTTAGAATACCATGAGATAGTATACCAAATTTTGTAGTTCTTAATTCAAAACAGTTGATTTTACGAAAATTTTGTGTGTGTGAAGGGAGGGGAGGGGATGTTCTTAGACCCCAGGCTCCGCCCCGTTCCAAATACCCTCTACTGTCTAAGTTAGAGTTTCATGAGATAGTATACCAAATTTGTTGGTTCTAAATTGAAAACTGTAGATTTTACGAAAATTTTGTATTGGAGGGGGGGGGGCTCCGACCAATTCCAAAAACCGTCTACCGTCTAAGTTATCGCACCATGAGATAATACACCAAATTTCGTTGTTCTAAATTGAAAACTCTAGATTTTACGAAAATTTGGTAAGGGGGCCACTTGTTGTCCCCGGGCTCCGACTCCTTCCAAAAAGCATCTACAGTCTAAGTTAGAGTAACATGCGATAGTATATCAAATTCGGTGGTTCGAAATTAAAAACTGTAGATCTTAAGCAAATTTTGCGTGGGGACTCCTGTCCCCGGGCCCCGACTCCTTACAAAAACCACATACGGTCTAAGTTAGAGTTCCAGGAGATGGTATACCAAATTTCGTGGTTCTAAATTAAAAAACTGTAGATTTTACAAAAAATATTGTATGGGGGCCCTTTGACCCAGGGCCCAGACCCCTTCCAATAGCCGTCTACTGTCGAAGTTAGAGTACAATGAGATAGTGTACCAAATTTGGTGGTTCTAAATTAAAAACTGTAGATTTTACGAAAACTTTGTGTGGGGGGCAGCTTGATCCCGGGCCCCGACCCCTTCCAATAGGCGTCTACTGTCTAAGTTAGAGTACAATGAGTTAGTATACCAAATTTGGTTGCTCTAAATTGAAAACTGTAGATTTTACGAAAATTTAGGGAGGCCACTTGACCCCTTCCAAAATCCCTCTACAGTTTAAGTTAGAATTTCATGAGATAGTATACCAAACTTTGTAGTTCTAAATTGAAAACCGTAGATTTCACGAAAATTGTGTATGCGGGGTGTGGGGCTCCGACCCCTTCCAAAAACCGTCTACGGTCTAAATGGGAGTACCATGAGGACATTTTCTGGACCATGTCGACATTATGACCGTGTCGACATTTTGGCTGTCGACATTATGACCGTGTCGACCTTGTGACCGTCGACATTATGATCGCCACCGCACAAGCAAATTTAATAGACAGAAATGTTTGCTCACCCCACGTACCTTGAAGCGGAAGTATCGGTCCCTTACGTAGTGACGTCACTGTAAAGGACGGGTAGACCGCCGATACTTGGTCGATACAACTGAAGCACTTGCGGGAGAAGTGTTGTGAACAATTTTAAATTCAAATTCGTTTTGAATTTGAAAACTTACAGCCAAGATGGAATGTAAAAAAAAACAAAAACAAAAAAAACAGCGTCAACAATACACGCAGGAAAAACTGACATCCATGTGAATATTTTATTTATTGTAAACCAAGATTTTAAAGAAAATAAGTATAATTTTTTTTCAAATCTATTTAATCTAAACAGGATATTTACTGGCTTAAGGAAATGTGCAAGGATAGCGACCATAGCTTTTAAATTTAATTATATGCAACTGTAGCACTGCCTTCTTTAAATAAATTCGAGAGAAAGAAAAACATCATAACATTATATTAGTAGCACCTCATAAAGAAATCCCTTTATGCCGAACAAATCAAAACTTCAGCAACATTAAAGGCGCTCGCTTAATTAAGAAGCTGGGAATTAATTCTATTAAATGCTCCGTTGTTATTTGTAATTAATCGCTTAATAGCAAAGTTAAAATTATATATTTTCAAATTCTTTTCCTTCTTTTCCTTTCTTTTCGTCATATTTTAATCGCTGAATTTTGAGAACTTTAAAAATCGGCACTTTATTTAATGCAAAGAAATGCTTCCCTCACTCACTTTGCCATGTTCCTTAAGTAACTAGTTTAACCGGTATTCTCTTCTTTGGTTGGTAAGACATTTTTTCCTGAGGATTTGGAATTTAGTCCAATACTAAAGTGGAAAACAAACGTCTCAAGGGGAAAATAAATTCATTTTGCTTTTCGTTGCTATTATAGAAGAAAAAAAGAGTTTTTCCAGATTTTAACTATGGGTTATTTTGACGTCGGGTTATTTTTGCCCCAGGTTATTTACGTTGGGTTATTTTGACGCCGGGTTATTTTGACGCGGGGTTATTTGGACGCGGGGTTATTTGGACGCGGGGTTATTTGGACGCGGGGTTATTTGGACGCCGGGTTATTTTGACGCCGGGTTATTTTGACGCGGGGTTATTTGGACGCCGGGTTATTTTGACTGGGAGACTTTTACGTGGGTTATTATTTCCGGGTTAATTTGACATGTAACCTTTGATCAGAGAGAGTGTATAAGCGCCAACACACTTCTGTGGATTTTGACTCATAACCGCGATAATATTAAATCAGGTACCTTGTGTTTGGCTGTTTTCTCAGATTCTGAACTTTTAAATAAATGCACAAACAACAGAAGATATTCTTTTTTATATCCAGATCACACAAAAATAACTGGGTGAGCAACTCCATGGGCTATAAGCAGTCGCCCGTCCCTAATTTAATGCTGCTGGTTCCAGGAAATGGAGAGGAGCAATACCGTAAGACAAATACAACATCCATGCCTCACGGGATTCGAACCCTGACCCTTCTCGAACGAATGGTCATAAGCCAGCGCTTAGACCACTGGGTCACTGGGACGGCAGAGATCAGCTTAATGTTGTAAGAGAGTTAGTTACATTGTTAAGAATGAATTAGGAGATACTTATTTTTTAATGTCTGTAGAAATCATATTTTAAATGCTGGAGTTCTTCGAAAACATTAACTCTGAGCTAATACCGTCGATGTCGCTGTGCGAGCCGTCACTGCTATGCGGTAAAGGTGTCTCTCCTGTGCAGTCGTATGATTTTACAGTCCGTTTCCCGGATTTATGTGCGCCCGGGCCTCACTGTCCACTGATGGCATCATTACTGGTGGTTCGCCCCGTGCGAGTGGCAGTTTTGCGGTTGGAAAATCCAACTTCTCTCACTCCAAAAATCTTTCCTCGCTCAAAGTCCTTCAGGTGTTCACAATGCAACCAGCGACAGAGCATAGTGAGACACACGAAGCACCATTTCGACTCAATGTCGGCTCTTTACTGACTGCAAAATCTCGTTGAGCTCTTTATACCCAAGATCGGACAGTTCAGAAACCGCATGCACATTTTCACTGACACATTTAATCATTTGCATGTCCCAACCTGTTGTATATATCTTGTAAGTTTCAAGCTAACACCAGCAGTCCTTCATGGTGTTGCGATTATCATAAACAATAGTGTACAAACTGAAATCGTCATTTTAATGATGTTACATCCATTGTCTGGCTTACGAAGGATCGCCTCCTAAACATGCAAATCACCCACCGGCCTTATGGTAACGATATAAATGTTTTTGCTCAGGGCCAGGGTTCGAATCCGGAGAAGACTCTGTAAAAACAGAAAAACGAGGCAACTTTGCAATTAACAAAAGATTAACAACACTTTTACGAAAACGTCAACAAAATTGGAAACACGGAGAACAAGAACGTAAGCCTCGAAAATTGCAGAACAGAAATAAAACAGAAAGAAGAGTAATGAAAGTGAATAAGGAAAATTTAATTTCTAAAGCTGCCTATATGCATAGAATGATGAAAGATATTGCGAAAAATGTATTACAGAAGATATCCAGAATAATAACCGCTATTTATCAAGAAAAGCTAAAGAGCCTGAAAAAGAATATTTTCAGGAATGATAGGAAGCAAATTGTGCCATACAAGAAATAACGCTAATGTCAAATATGACTGTTAAGTTTACGTTCGTAGAAAGGTACGATACCATAACAGCTATTTCTGCTTCAGAGAAGCCGACTCTGTAAATATGACCAAAGCGGCTTTTTCTGTTGCGAAATGGTGTTTCACAAGTCTTAGTAAATAAGAGCATAGTTAAGCATTTTTTTTGGCAATATCTTTACCAGGCCGAGGAAGCTCGTGGGTACCCGCATGCCCTCTCATTTCCGCGGAGCTGCTTCACCCGTTTGCTTTGCCTGTGATCAGCACGGTTTGGATGGCTGTTCCAGGCTTCTGGAGAAATAAATACCCAGAAGGCCAACATCAGACAACAGATCCAAATCCCGCGCCTTAGATCACGCGCCCACCGGACAATAGCAGTTATAGAATTACAAATAACAATATACAGAGTACAAGTAATCAAAAGTGTATATATACTCTTCTTTGAAAATTATTGGAAAACAAGTGAAATAGTTTGGATTCGTGTTTCTTAAAAAAAGAAATGCATACTATATTTATGGAATTATTTGAGTGCTTGTCCTTATTTTTACTATGAAACAAATACACTCGGTATAAAGATGTCCTAAGATATTCTATAGAACATGTATCAACAATATGTAAAATCTTTATAAACCCTTTTATTTTCTGCCCAACTTGTATTAATTTATGTAATGCAATTTGTGTACTCTAAAAACGGATTCTCAGTTATTGCATATTTTTTAAACAGATTAAAGAAAAATAATGTCTGAACTCAAACAAATTTGGTGTTTGTGTTCAAACTGTAATTTTTTTACTATGATTGAAAATGGATAGTGTAAAAATGCTATTGGAAATATTTTTTCTCACATATTGCTGGACATAAAACAAACACACATAATGATATCACTAAAGAAAGTCACACATTTTGTCAAAAACAGCTCATAAACTCGTAACAAATCAAAACAATCGTTACGCGATTTTTCCTCAACAACGGAGCAGAATACAAAACAGCGCAGCCACAGACCCGGTTCCGAGGTCGGCGGAGTTCACATTGTGCACGAGAACGGACTCACAAACAGCGGGGAGGGAGAAGAACAGTGTGCGTCAGCGCTCTTCCGTCCACTGTGTGCTACCGGGGCCAACGTATAGTGCGTTCACTATAACTTGACAGTTGGGAAGGATTCACTTAACCAGTTTTAGGGGAGCTTCGCATCGTAAGCAGCGTGCTTAAAACTAATCGCCTCCAACCCTCTTGGAGCAGGGCAATAAACAATGAAGATACGGGGTGGATGGGGGGAGTGTTGGCAGTCCCTCCTAATGCTGATTCCTTCAATGGTCTTTGTGCGAGGGAAAAGAATAAGGCATTCTTGAACATCACCAAACGACCCTTTCCGACTTCTGTTACTGATTTCTCAAGCTAGCTTTGTAGCAAGCAAGAGATCTTTACTCACGGTTTTTTTCTTTTGCTGTTTATTTAATCTTTTTTTTTTTTTTTTTGTGACACTGTTTTTTTTGTGTCCCAGGATACCTATCGCCAGCTCATCGAATAGATACCTCGCCGCTGTTTTGCGGTCTAAACGAGGTCATACAACTTATTAGGCAGGTGATCATAATGTAATATGGCTCGTCGGTATATACATCATCACCATCATAATCAACCATTATCAATCCACTGCTGGATAAAGGGCTCCCCCAAGTTTCTTCCACAACGGTCTATCTTGTGCCACTCTCCTCCATGTCACTCCTAAATGCTTTCGAATTTCATCCACCCATCTCCTATGTGGTCTTCTTCTGGGCCTTTTTCTGTCTCTTGTAATCCATTCTACAATTTCGGTTACCCATCGGTGGTCCGTTGTTCCAGCATATGTCCAGCCCGTTGCCATTTCAGGGATTTTACTTTGATCATGATGTATTTCTATCTTGTAACTTTCCTTTTCGACGAGTTCCTGCAGAGCATAATACAGAAAACAATGTTCTAAAAAGGCCTGTGGCCTTTTAGAACGTTTCTCTCATTAGGTATAACACCTAATGAAAAGGTGTTAAACACCTTTTCATTTTAGAAGACTTTTCATTAGGTGTCATAAAATGTTTACAAATGCGAAATATCTAGGTTGTAACTTAACATTTTCTAAAAAGGCCCATGACATAGTGTTTTTTTCTTTTTTATTTATTGTATTGGGGTTTAACGACCACCGTGAGCAACTCAGTGGGCTAAAAGTAGTCGCCCATCCCTAATTTAGGGCTACTGGTTTCACGGAAGGGAGAGAACCAGCGCCGTAAGACCAGCACAACATCCATGCCTCACTGGATTCGAACTCAGACCCATCTATGCTGTATGATCAGAAGCCATCGCTTAAACTACTGCGATAGCTTATTTATTTCGTACACGTCTGTAATTGGGTGAAATTTTTATACATCAAAAATTCGTTTGAATCATGATATTTGGATCATATTTTATTTTGCCCACTACTTTGACGTAATTTCAACAATGAACCCGGTGGGGGAAGGGTCAAAGCAGAATTGGACAAGTGTTCATTTTTCAACCATGCATTTTTACATTTTCTTGCTAACACTGATTCGTTTATGAAACGGGTGTAGGAGAACTGTCGACAAAACATTTGAGGGGCCTTATAAAAATGCATTTTTGACCGCTTCGTGGACACGACCCCCAGAGGTTGGTTATCTGAATCATATGAAGTTTCCATAATTTCGTCTTTTTCTTAATTGCGGTTATTTATGTAATTCTTTATGCAAATGTTTATGATCTTCAACTCAACAAAAGATTTCAGGATTTACAACAAACTACAATTAATTATCTGGGGGCATGCTGCCTCAGGAAACCTGTCGAGGAAGGGGGGACCACAAAAGTATAAAATATAAAGAATTTCTGGTCCGATCGGGAGATTTTTAGCATTTACAACCTACATCTCAAACTCTCTGAAGACATGTGCTGACTCACGAAACCTGTCCGGGAGGGGAGGGGTGGGGTGGGGGGTTCCTAAAATATAAAACAAAAACAAAGTATTTCTAGTTGTAAATGCTGAAAATCTCTCGATTAGACAAGGAATAAGAAATTCCTTGCCGCCCCGGTGGCGCAGTGGTCTAAGGCGCTGGCCTCTGATCATTCGTCCGTAAGGGGTACGGGGTTCGAATCCCGTCGGGCGTGGATGTTGTGTTTGCCTTACGGCACTGGCTCTCTCCTTCCCTGGAACCAGTGACCCTAAATTAGGGACGGGCGACTGCTTATAGCCCATTGAGTTGCTCACGGTGGTCGTTAAACCTCCAATCAAAAAAAGAAATTCCTTACATTTTACACTTTGGGATCTACCCCGACACACAGGTTTTCTGCGTTATCACATGTTCGTAAAGAGTTTGTTCAGATTAGTTTCTAAACGCTCAAAATCTCCCGATCTGATCGGAAATTCTTTGCATTTTACACGGGTTTTTACCCCTCCCCCCAACAGGTTTCCTGGGTAAGCACATGCCCTCAGATAATTTGTTGAATTCTAGCTTGTGAATGCGGAATATCTCCCGATCGGACCAGAAATTCTTTATATTTCATATTTTGGGTTTTAAGCACCCCACCCCCCACCCCCCGGTAAGTTTCCTGGGTTTGCACATACACGCAGAGAATTTGTTTAGCAGTAGTTTATATACCTTGAAAAATATCGTAAATAAGAAAATACGGAATTACGGAAATTTTATGTGTCAGATAACCAATCTCCGGAGACGTAGCCGCGGAGCAATCCAGAACGCAATTTTTATACGGCCCCTTAAAATGTTTGTGGCCAGTTCTGCGCTTTGTCTTTTTCCCGAAAATCATGGAAATGTTTAAATTTCTTACTGAAAATGAAATATTTAAAAAAAAAAAAAAATTTGGACAGTAGTTGCTTAAGTAGTGGGGAATATAGCGACACGAAATTTGTTTATGCAGAACAATTTTATGGCACTGAAATTCCAATGTATCCAGTTCTCCGGTGTGGCCAGTTCTCCGTACCCGTTATGATATGAGATACACACTTCAATGTGGAGGGGATATTTATATGGCTTCCTTATCAATATCATGCTTTTTGGGAAATTTTTCTCCTTGGTATTTCTATTCGGTCACCCGCAGTGAGATCCTAGATGTGCACTAATACTGAGGTACAAAAATAATGGCCCAGCCCTGGACCCAATGTCTGCTTAAAGAAATGTGCTCAGCGATAGTGTATATATACGATATATAACTACCGAAGACTTTTCGTTTAAATTGTATCACAGAGAACAAAAAAAAATAAATAATAATAATAATAATTCCCCGTGTTATCTGTAAATGCAATGACAGTATTCGACATTTGCTACCGAATATTAACAGCATGCATTTTCTTATTAAAACCTAGCCGTGATTGTTTCCTTATTTGACCGCATTTGGTTGAAACTTTTAATGTGAACCCCCGGGCCCATCATGGAAATCCGATACCATCTCACAAAACCGTAGAGGATACCCAGCATGCAAAGTCTGCGGTATCCTTCATGCAAAGTCTATTTAACGAGAAGCTTCGAAGCGCCACAGGGGAGTCCCTCCACCCTCCACCTCCCGTCGTCATTGTTCAAAGGCTCTTTGGTCTGCTGGAAGCGATTAGTTCCTAAAAGGCACGCTGCTTACTCCCTCAAACTGGTAAAATGAATCCTTCTCAACTGCCAACTTAGAGTGAACGCACTATACCTCCCTCGTTCCTTGGTCGGGCCCTGGGCGCTGAAAGTTTACGACCGCTGTGACGTCACACAAAGCGCCGGGATGAACCTGTTGGAAAGCGTATTGTTGAGTTAGTTTACTTATTGTCACAGTCGTTGTCTTGCTTCATTCTGAGCTGTTTTCTCTTCGCAGAATCAATCTTCCTGCTTCCATTCATTTGCAAACTTTGTTGAGGATTTCACAAGAATCACTCTGCATGATACAGGCTTTTTTTTCGTGCACCACCCGGAAAGTTTTGTTGGTAATGTTAACCCATGTTTTTTTAAACCGAGAATGCCTTCTAGCTGTTGTGTCCCGGAATGTATACCTCAAATTACGGTCCTGCTAAAGAAAATGTTAAAGTGTTTAAATTTCCGAGTGAAGAAAGCACATTTCAACAGTGGCTGAAGAAAATTCCTAGGGAGGACTGGTTTCCAAGAAAGAGAAGCGTAGTATGCATCATGCACTTTTAAACATGAAGATGTTATAACAGAAGACAGTGTCACTAGAGACGATGGCTCGATTATTGTTGTCCCGCGCTCCCATTTTGCGCTTAGCAAAGATGCAGTGCCATGTATTTTTCCTAATCTGCCAAAATATCTTTCTGACAAAGACACTCATAAAAGGAAAGCGCCATCAAAAAGACTCGAAAACTTGCCCGACAGAAAAGAGGAAGCGAATGATGCAATTCTGGATAAAGATCTGATACAGACTTTTGATGCTTTGAAAGAAATATCTAAATTATTAAAAAAAGGTGATATAGTTTGGACGAAGTGGACTGCTTTCATTTTAATAAAATTAGTTGTAAGACACCACCTATTAAAATATCATCCAGTTTTATTATCTATTCAGATTTGTCAGTGGAAATTTACGTCAATCAAATTAAAGTTGAAACCAAGAGCATGATCTGGCTTCTAGAAAAAAATGAAAATGGCAATTTGAAATTAAATCGGTGGTCACAGCTTGAAAAACTCTTAAGTTACATTGATAAAACTGAAGATGTTCCTCAAAGTGTGTCGTTAAATCATATATCGAACGTGATGCAGGATTATATTGACGATCACGAAGGCAGCAATAAAATACACAACATAAAATTTCGTCAAGAACAAATATCATTATTGTCAAAGAGTCAGCTCGCTCGAAGGTATAGTCCTGACACGCTTGCGTGGGCTTTCTCACTTTTTACCAGTTCTCCGGCTGCCAACAGAATTATTCATAAAAGTGGAATTATAATTTTGCCACACGAACGTAACTTAAGAAAATTACCATTACTTCTTTTCAAGAGCAGCAATGACGGTAAAGAATATGAGCTATATTTGAAAACCAAGGCTTCGAAACTGGAGCGCCACGAATTGAATGAAAAGGCTCTTTATCCCATTGGCTTTGAAAAACAAAATGTTAGCCAATGTTTGAGAATTTTTGACGAAAACAATATCTACGCTTTGAAACTGGAAAACAATCCTGAATACGAAGGAACTATCAAATTTTAGAAATAATTACAAAATGGTGGAAAATTGCTAATATTAGACATCAATAACAAGGCGTATCAACTCGTGATTTCAATTCATTAGTTTTCCGATGTTAATGATGAAAGAATTTCATTTTTGTCAGAATGTGCAGCATGGCTGAGGGCATGGAAATCCGTACGAATGATGCATGCAAAAAATCGCAAGGGCTGTTTCACGGAGGAAACGTTTTGTTCATTTACGCACACAGTCAGCGTCTTGAAGGAATTTATATTTTATCTTGTGTTAAAGCTGAAAGATAACTGCGTTCTTACTGGAAAATTCCAAACTGATGCAATTGAAGGAAGGTTCGGACAATATTGGCAGTTGAATGGAGGGAATTACAACATATCGGTGGAACAAGTTCTGAAATCGGAGAAAAACTTAGAATTGTTCAGCTGATAAAACTCCACTCTTCAAGGTGTGGTTCCTTAGCAATTAAAGATTTTTTAAAAGAATTTGATGTCAAAGAGGAACCAGCTACTACGGAAGACCTACCTGATATTAAAATAAGGGGAATTGATTTATATGAAATAGATAGTGACGAGACGGATTTATTACCTGTATTTGTTTACTTGTCCGGATATGCAGCATTTGAACAAAAAGAAAAGTTGAACTGCACTCGTGCCAGAAAAAATTAACGTTAGATACGGAGATAATTCTAGAATTAGGCGATTCCGAAGTGAAAAAATATTTTGAACTACTCGACCGAGGTGGACTAACATATCCGTGTGAACTGGTAATACTTTCTTTCATTGCATGTTATAAATTATTTAAACTGTTTTTACGTGAACAGATCGAACATTTACTCCATATGGGGAACAAAAATCACTGCTTAAAAAACTGGCTAGGGATAAAATTTCTGAATTTTCACTACCTGGAGCTTGCATTAGACATGGAAGAACTAATATAGAGTTAGCCATGAAGTGTATTTCAGTGTTTTTGAACATTTTTTCTAAACAACTACGCAAAACTCAAAAATGACGTCGTTGGTGAAAAATCTAGTAAAAGGAAATTTGCTGTCCTATCGACCGTTCCATGACAAGGAAGTTCAAGCATTAAAAAGGTATTTTTCATTTGAAATTTATTCGATTAATATTTTTAAAATGCCCTATTAATATCGGTGGAAGACTCGCTTTTGTTTCAATTTCTTGTATTTGGTTAGCGGAAAATGTGAAACCTTTGTATCTTATCAAAGTGATATGAAATTCCAAGAGCCATAAAATGAAGCCCACTCAGTTAGATCTCCGTCAATGTCTTCGTTTACAATTTTTCTTCGTAACTGCAATATGCACTTTCCTATATTTTATATCTATGAGGAAATGTTCAATTTAACTGTAGTACATCGCAAACAGTATAACTTTGTTTTAGCAACATGAGATCAACCATTCATTTAAAAAATATACTTGGTAACGGGAGCAACCAAGGAGAAAGCAATGTTACTGCAGCGTGACGTCACGACAGCGGAAAACTTTGAGCGCCCAGGCCCCGACCAAGGGACGAGGGAGGTACGTTGGCCCCGGTGCTACACCCCTGAGGCGATAAATACAACCCCTAAAAAATTGCGAACACAATTTAAACACTCGGACGGCGGATTGAGAGTGCTGTAATCTACTTATAAAGACTTCTGGATGTGCAATGGTTTACAACAATCTTGTGATTCAAGTTTCTCCGCGAGCGATAAAAAATGGAGCTGCGATAGACTGGTCGACTACGATCGACGGGCTTTCGGTTCAGCATGAAAACTGTCTTACGTAGTGGAAAATTACATACTATTCAAAATTTGATCAATGTTCCGTTGTCATTTTCCAGTCAAAGTTCTGACCATTTCTAAATTGCTCTCTCTCTCTCTCTCTCTCTATTTGAGATTAAAATGATAAGGAGATGAAGATACGCCTGTGTCTACTGTCTGTCTAAAGCTCGTAAACAAAAAGTCTGGGGTATTCCTCCGTAAGAAAAAGAAATCGTTTAATTTAGATACAGTGCAGATAATGAATTTAGCAGAATACTATCTAAAAGCTAAAATGTAAAAGAATACTATCAATAGCATGTATTTATTGTCTTCTTCTTTTTTTTTAATCTTTCTAAACTTTTGTTCTGAATGATGTTTGTCAAAGCCAGACAATGTTGCATCTGAGTTGCTTCCGTGCAACACTGTTATTCCATTGCATAATTTATTACTCGTCCCACATGTATCTGTGTTCCTTTTATCTGCATAACGAAAAGAAAATAGTTTCACCTTCTCAGTCTCAGCGCTAATTACATTAACATGTAATTATTTATAAAACTAGTCCATAAAAACCATTTGTCAAAGTGTCTCCACTTCTTAAAAAGCCTTTTAGTTTATTCACGATTAACAGTTGACTATTGGCACATGTTCAATAGTTACAAATTCATTGCCTTTTCAGCTTGCAATACAGAACTTTAAAAATATGACACGTGACGCTGAAAATATTGGAGATAGAGGAAGAAAAAAAATCGATGCTGCTTTTCTTTTTCCTGTTTCTTCAGGCGAATCAATCTGCCAAATCTGATATTTGATTAACCTAATGTTGTTCTCAATAAATACGAAGTGCTAAAAAATAAGAGCTCTACACGCCTTCGACAAGTATGCAGGTTTAGGTCGCACCCGAGTGAGAACTTGAACATCGACCTGTACAGAACACACACCATTGCTCCCATCGTATTGATGCTTAGTCTCACCATTGCTCCCATCGTATTGATGCTTAGTCTCACCATTGCTCCCATAGTACCAGCGTAGTGCTCAGTACCAGGGTGATTCAAAAGTAATTGTCGTTTTCTCACAGTTCATGAAAATGTGTACAAATGCATAAACGTAAAAAGTTTAATCTTCGAAATAGAGTCCATTGTGATAAACATTCCTGTGGTTTCGAGGCGAAAAAGTCTTGTTCAACATTGTGGATGTTTCGAAGTTTTACCCACGTAGAAAATGTGTCATGGACCGGAATAAGTGGTATTCCGAAGGCGCAAGATCCGGACAATAAGAAGGGTGGGGCATTAGCCCAATATCGCCCAGTTTCTGAATTTTTTTCCTTAGTTGACTGGTCACGATGATAGGGTACTTTCGACTTAAAGTGGCATACATCCATTCCAACTGGCCACAGGGCCACGGCACTCGGCAATCTGGAACCATTTCCCAAAGAATGGTGCTCTCAAAATTCTACCATAAGCAATAATTGGCTTCTTTCTTTTTGGGATTTAACTACAGTTTTCTCATGTCAGCATTCCGGGAAAATATCCCCTTTTCATAGCATGTTACAATTCGTTTAAAGAAACGGTCGCCTTGGGGATTTTCCAGCAATTGGCGGCACAAATGCACACGTCGCTGAGCTTCAGTAACGGCCATTTCAGCTTCTGTGCTTCTTGCCGAGCTTGTGCGATTGGCGAACAAATGTGGGCTAAGGTATTTCCAGCTCAACTGACAGCTATCTAGTGTGTGTGAACATACATGTATCTGACTGTACAGCTGGGCGTACAGCTTCAGGATTCACCGTCGAAGGTATCCCAGCACGTGCTTTGTCTTCAAGATTGCGGTCCCAAATTTTAAATCACTGAAACCAAAATCTTGCCGTTCTTTCAGACACTGCTCCTTCACCTTCCACAACATAAATTTCCCTCGCTTCATCTGCAGCGGTCAACTATTTTAAAAAGAAAAACCGTAACCGCTTTTGGATCGTGTATTTATTTCTCGTCCTTAGCTTTCGACAGCAGAAAATTTACCAATAAATCACGGCAGGGTATGCTCCTATTTATACCAGCTAGACGATACCGGTTTTTTTGGTCATACGTTGTTCTCAACTGCATAGCGCATGCACACCAATTGCCTTTAAATAACCTGACGCAAGACAACTCGTGGCGCAGTGGTCTAAGGCACTGGCCTCTGATCATTCGTCCGTAAGGGGTCCGGGTTCGAATCCCGGTCAGGCATGGATGTTGTGTTTGTCTTACGGCACTGGCTCTCCCTTCCCTGGAACCAGTGACCCTAAATTAGGGACGGGCGACTGCTTATAGCCCATTGAGTTGCTCACGGTGGTCGTTAAACCTCCAATCAAAAAAAAAAAAAAAAAAAAAAAGACAACTCTTCAAAACTGCAATGATTTTTGAATCACCCTAATATTATCAGTCTGAACAACAATAATTTTTTCTTTTTGATTGGAGGTTTAACGACCACCGTGAGCAACTCAATGGGCTATAAGCAGTCGCCCGTCCCTAATTTAGGGTCACTGGTTCCAGGGAAGGAAGAGAGCCAGTGCCGTAAGACAAACACAACATCCATGCCTCACCGGGATTCGAACCCGAACCCCTTTCTGACGAATGATCAGAGGCTATCGCTTAGACCACTGCGCCACCGGGCGACAACAATGATTTTCGAACCACCCTATCAGTCGGAACAACAATGAAACGCTATAGGTCCAAGAATTTTTTTTTTCAGTTGTAGGTTTAACGACCACTTATAATGAATATAGCTTTTACTACTATGCTAATTATAATGAATTCAGCTTCTTCTAATGCTTGTTGTTTGTTAATTATATCATGAATAAATTTTCCTGCTAGTAGTGTAGTAATAATAACGAACAAGCTTATAACTGGTAGTAATGTTGTAGTAGTAATTAAGATGAATAAAGTCTTATGCTGGTTGTTACTAACACTAAATGAAATAAACCTAACAGCCAGACAGAGGTCTGACAGTACTATGAACTGAGAAAGACGTACTTACTTAAAACTCTTTTATTAGATAAACTCTTGAATCATCCAACACACACACACTAATCGTATCACAATAATGAAGAAAAAACCTAATCACATAGAACGAAGCTCTCCCTACGCACATCAACAAAAAGCTCTCCCTATACAACAACGAACGCTCTCCCTACGCACATCAACAAAAAGCTCTCTCTAGGTATCGTTGAACGCGCCTATTTATACTGGCTACCACCACGTCATGACTTACACTCATTGCCAGATCTCATTCAGCGGGTGAAATAACATCTCGTTCAGTAAGAAGATAATTTACATAGTAAAATAAAATAACCAGAGATAGTAAAAATCAAAAGGAAAGTGAATCTAGAGTATACGTTACATCATCTCCCCCTTAATTTATTTTTTTTTTTTTCGAAAAACCTATCAATTTTGGAGTGTAAGTCTTACACTTCGTTGATTGACGTTTATCGACCTCTTTTTTGTTTTGTTGTTTGGTGGCAGCAGTATGTACAATCTCAAACTTGGCATGACAAAATCAAGAAATCTGTATTCGTCTGTGAAACACTTTGTATACTTGAACAAAACAATTCTGCATCGGCATACCTTCCTTTTATTCTGCCTAGCAGGAATCACTTTTTTAATTACAAATTACGTTCTCATTATTCGTTGAATACACACCAACTGTATCAGCAGCGAAGATTGCCTGTAGCTGCCTAACAGTAACAATTTTTATTATTTTACCCCTAAGCACATAGATATATATATAAAAATTTGGATTAGTAGATGGACATAGAAGAAATATAAAAAAAAAACACATATATACACAAAAAAGAATGCATAGGCCCACACGAAAAAAAGAAATTCTGACACGCCAACTGGTCGTGCAGGAAAAACAACAAACGGAGAAAAGAACCTGTCCACGAGAACTTACTTATCTCGAGGACGCATAAAAAACTCTAGTACGATAACGTTTTCCAGGCCTAATCGGACTGGTAAATTCAGGTGGCGGTGAGCGTTTCAAGGATTTGAATGGATCCGGAACATCTGTATTCTGTCGGTCAAGAAATCCCGGCGGCTGACAGGAACGGTCAGGAACGCTGAAATCCGTCGGTCAGGAACGGCTGAAGTCTGTCGGTCCGGAAATCCCTGCGGCTGATAGGAACGGTTGACGTCCGTCGATCAGGAACGGCCGAAGTCTGGCGGTCCGGAAATCCCTGCGGCTGACAGGAACGGGCTCCCTCAGGCTTTTGATATGTAGTCCCTTTGTGCTGGGGCCCGTGTTGTCCTTCCAGCATTCTTTTGGACGGACGTGGCTTCGGCCACATCGTTTGTTTTCGCTTTCGCCCTCGTGGCATGAGAGTAGCAGCAGGCATTGGCCCTGTTTGCCCTGAGCGTAGGTTCCAGGGGCGAAACCCGGGCGGATGATGCAAGGATCTCTGCCTTCGTCGCTGTTGCGGCGAATCAGATTGAGGAGACAAGTTACGTTTTCGACCAGCTTTTGGTGCTACTAGACGGTTTGTAATTGGTGTTTGACGTTTAGGAATAGTCAAATTATTGTTCATAACTGATAAATCCGAAATATCTGAAGCTTCTGAGTCGCTGCTGTAATTTAGTGGTCGTGCAGGGCGATGTTTATTTCTGCCTATAGGAATACTCTCTGACGAGGTATTCAAGGAAGTAGGAGCTTGTGTTGGTACAGAGTTATCAGGAAATGGTGCAGCAATAGTCTTGGCAATGGTTGGAGGGAAAGGAACGATACTAGTATTTGAAGAACTTGATTCGAGCCTTGGTTTCATGGGAGAATCAGGTTGCGTGTTTGGAAACCCGTCTTGATAAGGGGAGGGTGAAGAAAAAATCACTGGAGATTCTTCAAAAATGTTTGTTGGTTCGTCCAAAATTTCTGGAGGTTGATCGTGAGATATAGACTCTTGAGTCTGTGGAACAGAAGGTTGAGTAGGGTTGATTATAAAATCGATATTTCGTTCACGATACTTGCGACACTGAGCAACGTGTACGTATTGAAATTGATTGTCAGGTTTTTCAAGAACAATGTTATTTTCAAACACATTTGCCACCCGATATGGACCTTCGTAGCTGGGTGCACATTTTTTCACTAAAGTATGAGAAACAGAAGACTGGAAGTGCGTTTCCACGAGAGTGAGATCTCCAACGACAAGATCTGGTTCCCTACGCCTAGTATTATAATATCTTGCTTGAGCCGCTTGTGCTCCTAGCATTGCAACACGAGCTTTTTCTGCCATGATTCGTACTGATTGCGGAGTTGGTCGCTGGTTTAGCTCGTCGATAATCCCCGTTAAATTTTCAAAGGGGTTTTAATTTTGCGACCCAGAAAAAGTTCTGCAGGAGTAATTTTAGTAGATTCGTGAACAGACGAGCCGAGGGCTAACGAAAAAAGCTCAAGATGGTCATCCCATCGCTCATGATGATCCATGACAAATGTAGCAATCATTTTCACTAGCGTGTGGTTTACTCGTTCCGCAGGATTACTCTGGGGATGATATGGGGAAATGAATTTATGCTGAATGTGTAGTCTCGCACACATTCTTTCAAAAATGTCAGAAATAAATTGAGGACCATTATCCGAAACTACTTTATTAGGTGCACCATATCTAGAGAATACTTCATTAATTAATACATTACAAATAACTTCTGCCGTAGCGGCTTTAATGGGAAAAACTTCAACCCATTTAGAAAAATTATCAGTTAATACTAAAACGTAACGAGCTTTGTTTTTAACAGATAAAGGATAAGGTCCCAATAAATCTATTGAAATAATGTCAAAAACATGAGAACTTGAACTAGATTTCAAGTGACCGGCCGGTCTTACATTACGGTAATTATTAATCTGATACAAGTGACATGATTGAACGTATGCGAGCGCACTTTGGTACATGCCAGGCCAATAGGCAACATCCCGCAATTTACAACGGGTCTTGCGAATACCTAAATGGCCTGCAAGAGGTTTGTCATGAAATTCGTTTAAAAGGGCCATTCTAAGGGTTCGCGGAATACATGGACGAAACTCTGCCCTAGTAGTCCCTAGATTTCGTATAGTAAAGCAGACCCTCTATGACTTCAAAATGCTGTGACCTTCCAGCCAGAGAAGGATCACTTTGTAGGGGCAAACCCGCAAGCAAAAAATTATAGATATCCCCGAAATCTGGATCATTTATTAATTCTGCCATTATCTGCTCTCTGGATGTTATATCAGCTATTAGAAGCAAAATCTGACATCCAGGAGTAGTTTCTGTGGGGACCCCACTAATCGGAACGCGAGACAATGCGTCCGGTAATTGATTCTTATGACCTGGCTGATACGAAATTTTGATATTGCTCTCTTGTAACTTCAGAGCCCACTTCAAGTTTTTGAGAGAGATGCTTAGCAGAATTCAAATACTGAAGGGCAGAATGATCCGTAATTATGTTAACTGTCAATTCGTTAAGATAACATTGAAATTTGTCAAGAGCATACACAACAGCAAGACATTCACGTTCCGTAGCTGAATAATTGCGTTTAGCTTTAGCTAAAGTACGAGACGCAAAAGCTGTTGGATGCCCAGCTTGTGACAAAACGCAACCAAGACCAACTCCGGATGCGTCAGTATAAATATCAAATTCCTTAGTATGATCCGGGAAAGCCAACACAGGAGGCTGAGTCAACGCAGACTTCAGTGTTTCAAACTCAGCGTTAGCCTCAGGTGTCCAAACAAACTTCTTGTATTTACGTTTCAAAGCATACAATGGCTCACAGATTGTAGCATAAGCGGGGACGAACTGCTGATACCATCCGGTCATTCCCAAAAAGCGTGATAGTTCTTTTGCTGTTTTAGGCTGAGGAAAGTCAACAATAGGCCTAATTTTTCATTATCCGTAAATAAGCCGTTGGGAGTGATTTTCAACCCCAGATATACAATCTCGTCCCTCGCTATCTGGCATTTACTAGGTTTTAACGTCAAGCCAGCATTGTATATGAGTTGGAACACCTGTTTGAGCAGAGAAAGGTGCTCGTCAAAAGTCTCGGATGTAATAATAATGTCATCCAAATATACATGCACATGGGGACCCAGAACAGGTCTGAGAACCGTTTCCATAAGCTTTTGGAAAGTAGCAGGTGCAGAAGCTAGTCCAAAGGGCATACGCAGGTATTCATAAGCCCCAAAAGGAGTCACAAAGCCTGTTTTATCGACAGAGTCCGGATGTACCGCCACCTGCCAATATCCACTCGCCAAATCCAAGGTTGACATCCATTTAGTTGATGACAGGTTATGCAAAATATGCGACATGACAGGTAGTGGATAATTGATCGTTCTTGTGACTTGGTTGAGCTTGCGGAAATCTGTCACGAAACGAAATTCATTGGGTTGTTTCTTTGGAACCAAAAACGTAGGAGCAGCCCAGGCGCTTGTTGATTCCCTTATTATGCCCTGTTTAATCATTTCAGAAATTTGACGTTGCATTTTCTGTTTCTTATGTGGAGCACAAGGGTAAGGTTTCGTCGCTATCGGTTTCGAACCCTCAGTGTCAATGACATGATAAACCACCTGTGTGAAACCAGGTTAATCAGAAAATAAACCAGGGCTTTCCTGTAAAAGGAGAGAAAGCTGGTTTCGTTGCCTCTCATTCAGTTGGTTACTCAATAACAAACTCGTTATATCCATAGGAACCGTAGGAATCAGTTCGATAGGTTCCGGAAAGGAAATCACATGTTGTACGAAATTCAGAGTTATTTGAAACGTATTAATAAAGTCCATTCCCATTAGACATTTAACAGGTAATTCGTCTATAAGCAGGAAAGAATGCGTAAAACGAGCCTTTCCCAGCCCTAGAGATAATGTGACAGTTCCTGTGATACTGAAGATTTCGTTATTTGCACCTCGCAAATACTGCGTCGCAGGCTGAGCGAGTATTGCAGGAAAATTGTCAGTGCAAAACTTCGTATTTAGGGCTGATATTTCAGAACCAGTGTCGAACTTTGTCTCGACAATAATATCTTCAATTGTCAAGAATACATCAGGCAACTGAGGAGTTTGGACAGTCACTAATACTGTTTTAGGGTCAGAATGCTTGGTATCAGGAAGCAGGACCGACCCTTGGTCTACTTCCTTTGGAAGTTTAAAGGATTCCTTGTTGGATTATCATGCGGTCTGAAACCTCGACCCTGCCGGGTATCAGGGAAAATTTTCACGATGAGGAAAACTGCGTGAAACCTGCGTCGGGAACTCCGCGTGTCTGTTGACATTTTCATATCTATTACTTCTTCCCTCAGCACGGGCAGAAAAATAATCATTGCCCTGAGCATGAAAACGTTCCGAATGCTGCGGATTGGAACGGGGTCGAGCATACTGTGCATTTGTACGATATCCCGAAGATTGTTCAGAAACTCGCGGTTGGTTTGCCACTTTTCTGTGTGGTGGAACGTATGAAGCTTGGGCGTGCACTTGTGTATGCTCGCGCTGAAAGTTATTATGCCTATTATGCCGCTGAGGGTTTTCGTAATAAGCCTCGCAGGGTGCCCGAGCATGGTGAGTTGAACCATGTTTGCCGTGTCGCTCTTCATACGTTCGTATGAGGCGAAGGCATTCATGAATTGTAGCAGCAGGGTGTCGAACCTCAAGAAAATCTTGTAGAAATGGGTCGAGCTGCTGCAATAGGGTATCCAACATGTCGACATGACTGGCATGTGGATCCCATAAGTTATATAAGCGTGTTGTTTCCAACACAAATGCAACAGGGATATCGTTGGGTCCTTGCTGACGAGAAAAAAGTTGTTGTGCAAGGCTAGCTCGACTGAGGCCGAAAGGAAAGACTTCCAAAAATTCTGCTCGGAAATTCTCATAATGAGAATCCGGGTTCGACACTCTCCACTGCCGATACCAGGTCTTAGCGGTATCCTTCAAGAAAGTGCCTGCGATTTGTACTTTGCAGTCTTCAGGAATATTGTATAGATCAAAATGATCTTCCAAATCTTCGAGGAACTTTAAGGATCCCTCCAACCCATTGAAATGAATTGTTCCTGCATGCGGCACGAAATGGGCAAGCATTCTGCTTCGCTCAGGTACGACCCGCGACTCAGAGTAATAAGAAGCTGGTGCATTACGAAATTGTGAAGAATGCCTGGGTACGTGTAGATCATTCATATCAAAGTGAGACCCACAGGCTTCTTGCAAATTGTCAAAAAAAAAAAAAACACCATCACCATCGAAACTTGCCTTAGGGTGAAAAATTGAAGTTGTATCAGGTAAGGAAGACATGGGTAATAATTGTCAAGACCTCGTGTCCGAGAAAAGTTCGGACGCCAATTATAATCAATATAGTGCTTTCAGTAATATTATAATGAATACAATGCTTCTGCTACTGATTTATAATGAATTTAGCTTCTTCTAAGCTAATGCTTCTTCTAATGCTTGTTGTTTGTTAATTATATCATGAATAAACTTTCCTGCTAGTAGTGTAGTAATAATAATGAACAAGCTTATAACTGGTAGTAATGTTGTAGTAGTAATTAAGATGAATAAAGTCTTATGCTGGTTGTTACTAACACTAAATGAAATAAACCTAACAGCCAGACAGAGGTCTGACAGTACTATGAACTGAGAAAGACGTACTTACTTAAAAACTCTTTTATTAGATAAACTCTTGAATCATCCAACACACACACACTAATCGTATCACAATAATGAAGAAAAAACCTAATCACATAGAACGAAGCTCTCCCTACGCACATCAACAAAAAGCTCTCCCTATACAACAACGAACGCTCTCCCTACGCACATCAACAAAAAGCTCTCTCTAGGTATCGTTGAACGCGCCTATTTATACTGGCTACCACCACGTCATGACTTACACTCATTGCCAGATCTCATTCAGCGGGTGAAATAACATCTCGTTCAGTAAGAAGATAATTTACATAGTAAAATAAAATAACCAGAGATAGTAAAAATCAAAAGGAAAGTGAATCGAGAGTATACGTTACACACTGTGAGCAACTCAATTGGTTATAAGCAGTCGCCCGTCGCTAATTTAGCGTCACTGGTTCCAGGGAAAGGAGAGCCAGTGCGTAAGACACACACAACATCCATGCCTCACTGGGATTCGAACCCGGATCCTTCTTAGACGAATGGTCATAAGCCAGCGCTTAGCGCCACCGGTGCGGCCTAAGAAATTCCTCCATAAATATTCTGCACTCTCTATAGGCCATAACTACCATATTGGTCGTTTTTTTTTGTTTTTTTTTATGCATTTTCAAAGTACGTGTAACAACCACAGCAACGAAATTTCTTATCGGGACAATGCTGCTGTTGTCTTCAGAGCCTTGTGTTTGGGAAGAGTCAGTCGTTCCTAAGTGTCAGTTACGAGCACCAAAGAACAGAGGAAATGAGGACCATAAAATAAACGTAAAACACGTCAGTCTGGCCTGGGACTCTTTGGCGATAATATTAGCCTTCCAATTTGCTAGAACACCGGGTGATTGCTCTTTCTTTTGTCAGTATCCATATCAAAGAGAAGCTGAAATGACTTCCGATTAATGCATTTCTACAGCATGGTACCATTTGGTTATTCTGATGTACCCATTTTTTCTTTCTTTACTTTGGATTTATTTGGTCTTCTGAGTATAATCCCACGCAGTTAAAAATTAGCCTCACTTCCTTGTACCACTAACGTTGACTACAGCATCAGTTTTTAGCAAAGAAATGAAAAACAAACAAACCCGAATATCTGCTTCGATAGCGAGAAGAAGAAAATATCTAATTACAGAACTTCATCTGTTACATACCATGAATAGGATTTTCTGAAAATTCATATTTTCTTCATATTCTTTATGAGTAGACATTCCTTTCCCCGCAGATAACTAACCGTTTGGAAGGACACAGGACCAAGAACCGGTTGCCAACTGGTCAGAGGAGTGTTTCTCGTTAATCGTCCGATCGAGTCTCGGATGAAACTTGGGTGATCTTACCGTGCTGGGTGTCCACCTATTCTGGAGCCAGTGACTCTAAATTACGGATGGGAGACTGCGTATAATCCTTAGAGTTGTTCACGAGTCGTTAAGATCCGCTCCCCCTTCCCGAAAAAAAAAAGATCGAATGGCTACGAGGATAAAATCTAACATCGAGGGTTCGAATCCCGGTAAGTAACTGTTGCTGTGTATATACTACATTTCCAGATGCCCACCCCGGTAGCCGAGTGGTCTGAGGTGCTGGCTTCCGATCATTCATCCGATATGGGTCCGGGTTCGAGTCTCGGATGACTATGGGTGCTGTGTTTGTTTTACAGCACTGGCTCCAATTCCTGGAACCAGTGGTCCCGAATCAGAGACGGGTGACTGCTTATAGCCCTACCAGTATGTGGTAGTCGTTAACTTCCACACCCTCATCGAAAAAATTATTACCAGATGTCTTCTTAGCTTGAACCAGTACCACCAAATTGTAAACCTGATATGTTAAATGGAAATACATTGTGGATGACTTCCTTGAAATAACTGTAATCATATTTTTTTTCTATTTTTTCTTTTGTAGTTCCCAGGGAACCTCTGCAGTCGGCGGCAGCAGTGAACTTCGCAATCGGCTTGACCATGGTGATCGTTGGATGTGCTATGCTTGGGCTCGCACTAGCGATTTTCTGCTTAACTAAGCCTGTTCTTTATGTTCGAGACGGTCGTTATGACCAATTGCTCATGTCTGTAGTTCCAGTCGATCCCAGAAGCAAAAGAACAGAAGTTCTGAAGTCTTGACGACTACAACACAGCCTACTACTTCTTGCACACATAAAGTTTGTTGAAGCAAACGTCGCAAACTGCTTTTGCATTTAATTTTGCAGTTATATATTCTGTGACTTGCTGTTCTTTCAAACACAGTTTTTTGAAGCTGTGAGAAGTAAAAATTCTAAAAGATGCAAACTGAAGTCATTTGCCACGTTTTTTAAAGAAACTTTCATAAGAGAAATGAAACTTCATTTACGACCGCAGAATCCTTTAAATGCCCTCAAGGCATATGTGCAAGGAAGGAGACTGCTCCGAAAGGAAAACTTATATCAGAATATAATTAACCTCTGGTCATTTGTGCGCGCGCACACACACACGCACACGCACACATGCATGCATATGATATGTTGCATTGCAATAAAGTGAAAACGAAACGCAATACAGTAGAACTTTAAAACACAATGCACAATATTGTATAATTCTTTTACTTTGAAACGTCTCATATTTATTTAAGACTGAACAATTAGAAACTGTCAACTATCTTGAAAACATTAAAGATGCCTTTGCTACAATATTTAAGTTTTCATTTCTTGGTAAAACAGTTCTTTATTTTGCAAGATTTCAGTTTTTGGTGTGCTTATTCTCAGTAATTGTAGTACCGGATTTCTTTTTATCTTTTTTCTTTTCGTGCTGAGCAGAAGTATTTTTCCTTTACTGTAACTCTGCGCATATCGTAGGTCGTTCAAAAGGTAACAAGACTGACGTCATAACGCCAAAAAAAAAAAAAAAAAAACCCGACGCAGAAAAATGCAGATGCCTGTGTCAGAACGCCTACAAGGTCAGTCACATGGCGACACGTTGTTACAGCGCTCCGCTTGTTCATTCTCGTAGTAGAGGATGTAGAGTTCAGACGTGTTTCTGTAACCCCGTATGGATTAAAAAAATTTTGATATAAAATTTTAATATGTTTTCACCTATAAAATTTTGCGTGCGTTTGAATAAAGCCGCCATAGAAACGCGCAAAATGATTAAAACAACTGTGACGTACCTGCCAGAAGGACGCACACGACATAAAGGCAGATAGGAATCAGAATAAAACGTCCGCGTAGCTCAATTGGTAGAGTGACTTATTCCGGAATGAGGGGATCCGGGTTCGAATCCTGGCGTGGACAGAAATGACGGAGAAATTTACTTCGTTCTACAACGTATAAGGAAGATGCTTTGTACCGTTCAAGTGTTTTTGAGTGTCAGAAGAAATTTCTGAATGGTGAAGAGTGTCTGGAAGATGCGCCACGCTCCGGTGGGCCAAGGTTAATAGACTACTATAGGTTTGCTCATACGGGAGTACCGGATGAGCTTTCCTGCACAGCATTCCCTCTGACGTCACCTGCCTTACAAGAGAACCCAGCGAACACGAGAGTTGTCTGATGTCTATTGACATACAGGCAGTTTGTTGGTAGAAACAACTTTCAATTCATTATGCGTTCGCGTAATACTCACTTCGTATATTTAGTTCTGTAATAAATGAATTTCTAATTATTTGACTCCGAAATTGATTATAAGTATCAACATGCTCTAGAGAAAAATCTAAAGATTTCTTATGCAAAATTCTGTAAATAAACAAATGCTCTGGCGTTTCTCAGTTGGGTTGGCCCAAGGACCCGGCATCACTTGGTTCTTTGTTTTTGTTATTGGCTGCGTATTTTTAAAATATATTTGCATGTGATTTTAAATACATATTTCATGAATCATTGGAAATACTTTAATATGGCGGAGATATTTTTAACACTTACCAGTATTATCGGAGAAGTCTTCTCCGGTGTATTTTCATTTGTATCTTCAATATTTTTGGCCACCCATATAAAGAAATTCTCGGGGCGCCATTGAACAAATGTGAGAAATAACAAATTTGTAAAAAAATTATTCCTTTCTTCATGTAGTTATCTTCAGAAGCTTGAGTTTTCATAATTTTTTTCTTTTTTCTTTCAGTTGCGAATTGATGTGCCTCATTCGATTCATAGTACGTGTTTTCATGAAAAGTTTAATGCCACGGCTGAATTTTAAAGGAATTTATATCCATTGCCTCTGATACGTTTCTCGTAATATTTTTCACTTTTTTTAACTTCATGTTCGCCATGGATTGGGGGTAACATCCGCTCAATGCTTTTTCTGCGGCAATCCCACTAGTTCACTTTTGCATATCCCTTTTATAGTCGCCTTCAGCAAAATGTTTGGAGCAAATAGTGACATTTTGGACAGTGGCGTACCGAAAAATCTCTGAGCCCACCGCAAAAAATTCTTCTAGACCCTTTTGCGAAAATCTATTAGCACTCAATTAGTTATTTTTTTAATTCCATGCTATTAATTAAGTTATAGGCATTTTAATAATTAAAATTCTTTGGAGCCTACAGATATTTTGCGTAAGACCAAAATTATTGCGGTTTACTGCGTGTAACACAAATCTGAACGTTGTAATTGAAATAATTGCCCTTGTTTTATACCACTAGAAAATACTACAAAACAGTTACGCAAAAGTTAAACATGTCATGCAAATTTTATTCTTTTAGCAACTAAGGCCTCGCGATCAGGCCTACAAAACACGTAACTTTGAAACGCCTCGCGACCAGGCCTACAAAACATGTAACTTCTGTGAGAGTGCCTAATGAAATTTTCCGATTTATATAAAAATACAGAATATAAGTAAGCAAATAAATAAAATCACATGGCACAAAAAAAAAAAAAAAAAAAAAAAAAAAGAAGCAAAACTACGTAAATTATTTACTTTTGAATATAAAAAACACAACATAATGTCACAATGTTTTGAACTTAGTAAAAATTTTTCTCTTGACTCTGTTATAAAAAAAAACGACACAGGTCTCTGCATATACCGAAAAGAACAACTTTTAATCCATTATATTCTGAAGCAGGCGTGCAAAAAACTGTAATTCATAACACCTTATCTTCCTCATTGATAAAACGTTTTTATTCATTGAACTGATATTTCTTTCACATTCTCTTGTTAATATACATACATTCATTGGAGCCTTTGCTATGGATATGAAAAGGGGCAGGTCCTCTGAAATAAGTGCTTTCCCGTCATCCAGTTTTTATAAATTTAAATCTCGGAAAAAACAACAACTAAAAACTACTTTTCTTTTTAATACACCTTTTAAAGCTGCTGCAAAAAAATCCTGAATATTTCTTTATTCATGTTACCTGCAGAGCTCAGTCACTTTCGGAAATCTGTGGTATGTAATTGGGAATCCTTTGGTATTTCTGTAATTATTCTTGCAGTCTACAACAGTGCAGGAACTCGAAGGCATCTCGAAAGAATAAACTATTTGCAAACAAACTTAGCTATTCCACTTACTATATATACACTAAAATTATTCTAGAAGCAGGAAAAACAGCTCTTTGAACAAGAGTCAAAATGACATTTGCGACTGCTTTGACCTTCGGTGCACTAAACTAGCTAAAGCTCTGCTGTAAGATAGCCGACGTTATCAGACCACCTCCTCCGCACTCCCGCGAAGGGGAAGCTTTACAGGGGTCTTACGGGCACAGCCTTGTGTGTTAAAGAACCTTGCGGTAGGCCTTCGACATCCACTACGGAGGTTAATGTCAATGTCATCGAGGCACTCCTGCGCGAAGACCACTGAATGACGATTGAAGATTGAGGAGGTTTCTAATGGGATGCAGATGTCCGTTGGTTCCGTTGATGACATTGTGAGAAATCAGTTGGAGTACTGAAAAGTCTCTGCAAAGTGGATTCCCTACTTGCTCACGGATGAACATAAGGCAAATCGTGTTTTCACTTGTCTTCAACGGAAGTGCCGGCCACGAAGTGAGCCACACTTTTGGATCGAGTCGTCACATCTGCTGAAACACTTTTTCACCATTTCGATCCAGAAACAAAACAACAGGGAACCTAACGGAAACATCAGGAGAGTCCCCGATCAAGAAAACAAGTTCAGGGAAGGTCATGCACCTGATTTTCTTCGATAAAAAGGGAATTGTGTATGACCATATCGTACCACAAAGGAAAACTGTTATTGGTGCAGGCTATTATTTTGAGTTCTCAAAGATCCTCTAAAGAAAACAAAATCCTCACAACGCCCAGAATATGCACAAACTTGTTGGATTTTGCATCACGATAATGCCCTGCACATCGTGCCTTGCTTACCCAGTAGGTTATCGAAGACTAGACATCGAAATGATGGCGCACCCTCCTTATTCACCGGATCTGACGCCGTGCGACTTTCACCTATTCCGTCAAGTGAAAAAAGAACTTCGTGACCGCGGTTTGCATCAAATACAGAAAAATGCTATTGATGTGTATCCTGAATTATATGTCGAGGAAGAGCTTCGAACACACCTTCAGGAAGTGAATAGAAAGGTGAAATCAGTGCAATCAAGTAGAGGCAGAATACTTCGAATGTATATAAGTGTAAGTATGTTTACCGCATTACACTTCTGCACCATGTAAAAATCAGTCTCATTACTTTTAGAACAACCCTCGTTCGTGACACTGAAAACTTTTCAGTTCATGTTTTTTTTTAACGAAATTTGTGTATTGTTAAAAATGTACTGAGCAAAATGATATCTGAAGAGAAAGTTCCTCTGTCTCCTTTCTATATAACATCAACAGAAATAAAAACTTCTCTTCTCTTGTATTGAAAAAGATCTGCACATTACAATGCTTCTTAATAGACAATTTCGCCGCCCCGGTGGCGCAGTGGTCTAAGGCGCTGGCCTATGATCATTCGTCCGTAAGGGGTCCGGGTTCGAATCGGGGTCAGGCATGGATGTTGTGTTTGTCTTACGGCACTGGCTCTCTCCCTTCCCTGGAACCAGTGACCCTAAATTAGGGACGGGCGACTGCTTATAGCCCATTGAGTTGCTCACGGTGGTCGTTAAACCTCCAATCAAAAAAAAAAAAAAAAAAAAAAATAGACAATTTCTTGTTAGTAGATACTTGAAGTAAGATAATGTGCATAGAGATTTCATATCTATCGGTTTTATTTCTGGACTATTGATATTTGAGACCAGCAGTTTTTTGTGCATGTAAGTTCTTGGTTTTTAGGACCAAATTGCAAGTAGAAAAGCAAAGGAAAATTTTCAAAATCACCAGTTGTTTCCCAAACACTTTATTCCTTTTAAGTATTTATCTTTAAATTAGGCTGCTTCAAACAACAACAGCTACAAAAAATCATCATTATCCACATTCGCTTTCATTTGAAGTGCATTCTCCCATCGCCACGTATTTTTTTAGACTTATTGTCGATAAAACGCTCATTTTGTAAATATATTATATACCATAAATGGAACTATTTTAAAACAAATCGATATGCTTGATGTTTGTCTGTTTCAAATGAAACAATATTCTAAAAGAATTTTCTCTGATTGTTTTGTGTTGTATAACATCTACGCGTAGTTAAAACGTTATTACTTTTGGGAGAAACAAATTTCCATCAATGGTTTCGAACTAAATGAAACTCATTCTCATACACATGAGCTCTCGAAGTTTCTTCATCCGCTTCAGTAGCTCTATTGCATGGTCAGTCACGAACAGTAAAGCGGTTTTCATTGCCGAAACTTTTGTTCGCTGAGGCTTCACTGAACTACGTCTCCAAGAAGTATAGAGTGATAAAACATGAGAACAGTTAACCACAGGAAAAAAAAAAACAAACAAAACAAAACAAAACAAGAAAGATGATACCGAATGTTTGGTTGAAATGAGCACGTTTTTTGAATCTATTCCGAAGCGAATAAGATTCATCAATGTTATTCAAAGTCAATGGAACCAGATTAAAAAAAAAATCAACCAGATATCTACAATCGATAAAACATCCAGAAATAGAAACAGCTTCTTACTTCCACCAACGGCTAAAAAGTACCATATATACTCGCATATAAGTCGAAAGTTTTTGGAAGAAATCCTGCTTTCAAAGTAGATCGCAACGTTCCGCGTGCCAAAAACACAAACAAATCCGGTTTCGATCGCAGCTTTCCGCGTGTTTTTCGAAAGTACTTCCGAAAAAAAAAAAAAAAAATACATAAATTATAAAATATTTTTCCACCCAGAGTAGAATTCCTACGGGAATAAACGCCGCCAAAATGATAAGCTAAAAACCGAATCCCGTTTCAAAATGAGACCGTGAAATTTCTTGCTCCAAACATGGAATAGGATACCTCATTACTTTCCCTAGTTTCCGTAGGCAACCTCGTAACACCGTCTTTCAAACTGGACACGTAGCGAATCAGACACCGCGTAGATCGCTTAGCTGTTGGTCCGCAGCCAATCAGACATCTTTCTCCTCTCTCGAGTTTTCACTGCTAGCGTGCCTTCTGCTCAGCGCTGGAGAAAGCCATTCGCGCTATCAAACAGCAAAGACACGGTGATTTACGAAAGGTGGTAAAACTTGAAAAAAAAAAAAAAAAACAAACCCGACTTGGCCTTGTTACTTCTTGAGTGAAAGAACTGTGGGATGCAGTTTCTCCAGGAATGGTTATAAAGTCTCTCAAAAAATGCTGCTTAAGTAATGCAATGGACGTTGCAGGAATTATTTGGAAACTGCAATACTGAATCGTACTTCGAAGATTTTCACAGAAAATAATCTCTGAAATTTGCATAATTCATTTCAATAAATATATTTTCCAAACTCTTGAAATATATAACATCGGCTTTTACGGAGGTTAAGGGTTTTCACAAATCGTCGGCTTACACACGAGACCGACTTACATGCGAGTATATACGGTATGTTACGAAAATGAACAAATGGCGCAGAAAAAGTTTCTCATAGCAGAAGGAAGATATTCAAATCGTACAGTTAAGAGAAGAAATATAGAAGGGAACATGATATAACTCTACACCTTCTAGCGGAAGAATGCATAATGAAAAAGTTGAAAATAGACGAAAAATATTCTTCATGGAAAAGGCTATGCTAAGGAAAACACTTATCAAATACATCTCCCGGAAGCAGAAGTAGCGAGGAAAAAGGTTTTGACCTTTACGGCCCCTATAGGGAAATCAGTACATTATTCAAAGAGGAAAATGCTCCCCATCTTTATTGTAGCGAATGGCATACAGTAATAGAAGAAATTTTTCAATACAACTTTTAGAAGCGGAGATACAACTGCAAACAGAAGTACAAAAACACCACCTAGCGAAAGAACTGTGAACTACAAAACTCCTCAAATATGAACCTAAAGTTATCCACAAGGTAAATGACATCCGGCGTTAATATAATTTTTTAAATCGCACATTTCGAAGCATAGATATTGAGAAAAACAGATTAAACATTTCTGCTCCTAGCAGCGAAACTATGCAATATTTTGGGAAGAAAATAAACACAAAGAGTTTGCATGGTTGGTATCTGACCGAAAAATAATTTTTTCAAAGCGGTTTTTAATTCCGCAGATATTTCTGAAAACGTAAACGTGAACCTACACTCTCTAGTGGCACACTTGGGCGTTAAAAAAATTTTGAAATTATGTGAGAAATATTTCGCACCGGAAACGCTCTCTGACAAAGAATTTTTTTTTAAATCGCACTCTTAGAAGCAGATATATCGACAAAAATGTGATATATTATATATCTACGCCCTCTAGCGGAAACACTATGCACCATTTTAAGCAGGAGGTATTATCAAAAGGTTTTCCGAAGTGTGCGGTACAGGTCAAGAATTTTTCCAATCGAGTTTTCAGAAGCAAAGATTTTGCTACAAATACACCAGAAGCAGAAATAACACTTACGCCCCATGTGGCCAAACCATCAAACAAAAATTATATATTATTTGCCATCAGGATACATATGCCATCAGGAGCTGTATCCGATGCAGGAAGAATTTTTCAAATTCGGAGTTTAGAAGTAGAGATATAAGAGAAAACGTAATTTACCTTAACGCCACCTAGCGGAAAGTCTTTGAGTTGCTTGAAAAATTTGAAATTATATGAGAAACATTTCGTACCGGAAATGCTCTCTGATAAAGAAGTACTTTTCTAAATCGGACTCTTAGAAGCCGAGATAATGACGAAAATAACGTATACTTTCACGCCCCCAGGCGGAGAAACCATACATTATTTTGAGAAGAAAATATTCCGAAAAGGTTTTCCGAGGAGAGTGGTATCGGTCCACGATAAAAATTTTTTCAATCGAGTTTTCAGAAGCTCAGATTTTGCTGCAAATGCATCGGAAGCAGAAATAACCACTTACATCACCTGGTGGCTAAACCATTCTTTACCAAAAATTAGTAATTCTATGCAAAACATTTCCCTTCAAGAGCTGTATCCGCTGCAGAAAAAAGTTTTCAAATCCAAGTTTTAGAAGCAGAGATATCAGGGAAAACGCAGTTTATCTTTACGCTCCTAGCCGAAAATGTATGCATAACGTGAAAATGTGACAGTACCTAAAATAGTATTCGATATAAACGACATCGAAAGCTAAAAGAAGTTTTTGAATCAGATATTTAAAAGTAAATATAGGGAACAAAATGTGTTTGAATTCGACATCGTCTACTTTTACGCCCTCTAGACGAAAAATTGTGCAACGTAAAATACCCGGAAAGCAAGGATCATTTTTCTCACATTTCAAGCTTCCCAATGCAAAAAGAATTTTTCAAATCGGACTAATAGTTGGAGAGATATGGTGTCCACAGACGGACGGACAAAGTGATAACATTAGCACGATCGTTTTTTTACAAATTACGTGCTAAAAAAGTGCCAAGAGTTCATAATTTCTGAGGAGCATCTGTGGATTGAATTTTTGACATTCAGAGTGCAGTGTGAGGAAGTCACACGTAGACAAAAACCTCGCTCAATGGCAAGCAAATTTTAGTAAAACAAATAATGCATTTTTTTACTAATATCCATATTGGTTAGAAAATCGGAATAGGTTTTTATCAATCCAACCACGGAAAACTGGAAGATTCTTTCCCTTTAGAACAACAACCAAATCGCGCTCACGGTCATCCAGGAAAAGTTGCTTTTAGTATCTTCAGTGAGGTCCCGATTTTGCATAAAGAATTTGAGAGCGGTTTTGCGTACTTCATTCAAACCATCAAATTTGAAATTTCGGAATCCCCAGGCAAATTTTCGTGCAAACAGAAGAAATAAAACCCCCAAGAACTCTAAAATCCCGCTTTCTCCCCACAAACTCGATTGTTGAACTTGCAGGTCTTGCTACTTCAAACTTCAAAGTCTATGAATTATCCCAATCAGAGCACATTTAAGGCGACAAAATTGTGCAACGTAAAATACCCGGAAAGCAAGGATCATTTTTCTCACATTTCAAGAGCCCGAGGGTTGGATAGTATTTTGGGGCCCCAGTATTAGTGTCATGTCTAGGATTTCACTATGGGTGGATGAATAAAAATGTCCAGGAGAAAACATTCCCAAAATATGATGAGGAAGCATGAAAATATCCCCTACGTATTGAAGTGTGTATCCCATGATTCATAGACGAATCAGTGGTAGCAAGAAAATGTAAAAATGCATGCTTCAAAAATGGATACCAGTTCAGTTCTGCTTTAACCCCCCCCCCCCTCCCCACCGGGGGTGGGGGAGAGTTGGGTGAAATTATATCGAAGTAGTGGACAAAATAATATGATCCAAATATCACGATTCAAACGAATTCTTAATATATGAAAACTTCCCCCAATTACAGATGTGCACAAAAAACTTCTGTAATGCTTTCGAATGATTTGAGGATGCACTGGAGGCGACTATACTTTTTCGAACTCCTTCTAAAAGAAGCGGAAAGAAATAGATATTTTTTTCACAAGGCAGTTTGTCACAGCTTTTGCTGTGCTATATGCAACCCCCCCCCCAAAAAAACACTGTAGAACTCTGTCAATTATTCAAGCATCCTGCATAATTCTGGGGCCCTTGAAAATGTGGGGACATTCATCTTCCGACTGATACTTGGCATTTTCTCTTCAAATAAAATTTCCTCAATGCACTTACCTATAAAATTTATTTTACAACGCAGATGAGCCGCAACACCAAACTTTTTCTAAGTGGAAAGCTGTCGCTAGGACGAAACTCTTGTACTCATACGTATATAAGTACAGTAGCGAACAAAAGCATTTGGTGAAACACTTTTTCGACCATAATTTTTTTCTGCTGGGCCAAATCGGGACATTTTGGGATATTATATGTGTTGATTCGTGAGTTACAATGCCGCGTAGTTTGTATTTCGCTCAGAGCGAATATGTCGTTCGAAATGGGACATATTCAAGAGTCGCCAATTATTACCCATTTGTTTGCTGCATGCATTAATGTTTTTCTTGTGATTTTTGTGGGGTTTGTGATGTGTAGTGTGATAATAAGTCAGTCTTAGGTTTTCAGAAATCCCTGTTGGAGCTAGCCAGGCGGCAGTGAACATGATGGAATCCGGAACGCGCGTCACCGACATTTCGATGGCCCTGAAGATCCGACACTTGTCCATTTCAGCTATCCTGCAACGTTATAAGAAGGCTGGGACCGTCGAGAACAGACCGCGATGTGGTAGGCCTCGTTCCACTACGTTGCGTCAGGATAGACGTATCCTCCGTCTATCTCGTGCTGATCCCACCTTGACTGCTGTGGACATCGCCACCGAATTCCGCGACAGCGACGACCTGAACGTCAGCCGAATGACCATCTCCCGTCGTCTCATTGCTGGTGGATTGAATGGAAGACGCCCCGCCAAGAAACCACTGATCGGAGTCAAGAATCGACGAGCCAGAGTCGCATTCGCGTGCCGTCATCGACACTGGACCGCGGCGGACTGGAGTAAGGTACTTTTCACCGACGAGAGCAAGTTCAACTTGTTCGAAAGTGATGGCATCCGATACGTACGACGTCCGTGTGGCCAGAGATTCAACCCCCAGTTCATTCAGCCGACTGTCAAGCACGGAGGAGGATCGCTCATGGTTTACGGCGTCTTCTCTCGCAATGGAATGGGCCCCATCATCAAGATTGACGGAATAATGACCAACCAAAGCTACACGAACATGCTCATCAACGATGTCTTTCCCATGGGCAAACCAGAACATGCCACCAGGATGGATCATACAGCAAGACAACGACCCGAAGCACACCTCCAGAGTAGCGAAGGCAGCCTTCCAGCAGCAACAGTCACACTTCTAGACTGACCAAGGCAATCTACAGACCTCAACTCCATCGAGCACACGTGGGAGGAGCTGGAGAGACGATGTGCGAAGAAAACCTGCAGGAATAGGGTTCAGAAGTTCGACCAGCTGTCTGCAGAATGGGCGCGAATTCCGCAGGTCACCGTCGAGAAGCTAGTGGACTCGATGCCGGCCCGTTGTGCAGGTGTCATTAAGTCTCGTGGTTATCCCACTAAGTATTAGTTATTGTTTTGTCGTTTTCTCGTACTTGTTTTCTGTTATCGTTGCATTAAATGAATGTGATACACATCTACTTTGTTGGTCAATCTGTATGATCTTTGCGATTAAGCTCGGTACCTGATCTGTGTTAAGGTTTCCGATCCATCTGCATATGGGTCATGTTTACAACTGAATAACACATCATATCCCAAAATGACCCGATTTGGTCCAGCAGAAAAAATTTTATGGTCGAAAAAGTGTTTCGACAAATACTTTTGTTCGCTACTGTATTTTAGTTCGAAGTTATGTGAGTCATATGCTACACCTCTGGCGGATCCAAGGAAGGCGCGGGGTTAGCGTGCCCCCTCACGAATGTTTTTCCTATCGATTTCAACATTTTACAGAGACCTTTGGGTTGGAAACTTAATTTCATGTCAATATTTCCAGTTCTTAATTAATCTGTAAGATAATCTGTCAAAAAGAAGAATGCCATGTGCATTAATTTGGTTTGCTGTTTTTCAGAAGTTACTGAAATGGAGAAACAAAATCTCCTGATTCGTGAACTTCCGTTGTGTGAGTTTCAACTGGGCTACAACGCAGCGGAGGCTACCAGAAACACCTGTCATGCAAAAGAGGAGCATGCAGTGAGTCACATAATCGCAAATTCAAACCTGGCAAACTGGAATTGGAAGATCAAACTCACCAAGGGTTACCAACTACACTACCGTGGATTCTGACGCCCTACGTAAAGCAGTGGTAGCCAGTCCTACAACCAGCACGCGTAGATTGTCCGGCCAAATTACTACTTCACAATACAGCGTCTTTCGCCACCTTCACAAGTTCGGGAAGACCGAATGAAGCTGCCAAGTGGTCCTGCACGATTTGACACCTGCCCAAGCTCACTGACAAGTGGAGATATGTCGTCAATTGCTTGGCCCTACCGATGGGTTAGATGTATCGTGATATCTGATGAAAAATGGATCTTTTACCGCAATCCAGACATGCGGAACCAATGGCTAGACAGCGGTTATACACTGAAGAGCAATTGAATTAGAGACAGCTGGCGTTATGCAAATGTGGCGCTGTGGGTGGCCCTGTAAACGGAAACAACATGACGTATGCAGCAATCCGACAATATAAGGTGTGACGCAACGGGAATCAGTAAAAGTCGGATGCAGTATGGGTAAGACAAAGGATCTAAGCGCATTTGATCGTGGGCAAAATGTCGGGGCCCGACGAATGGGTTACTCCATCTCGAAAGTCGTGCGCGCACTGGGATTTTCACGAGCCACTGTATCATGGGTGCACGTGAGTTCATCGAATCCGGTAAAACCATCCCTGCAAGGGCCAACTGCCGTGGACAAGAGCGTGTGGATGAGCGGGGTCATCGTCAGCTAGCTCGCAATGTAACAGCGGATAGACGCGCCACAGTGCAAGAAATCACTCGGCAATTTAAGGCTGGTGTACAAAAACGTGTAAGCAGCCACACCATCCAGAACCATCTCCTCGCTATGGGGTACAGAAGCCATCGTCCCACGAGGGTACCACTGCTGACCGCACATCACAGGGTGCAAAAATTAGCATGGGCGCGGGAACATCGCCACTGGACCCTAGACATGTGGGAAAATGTTGCCTGGACTGATGAATCGAGATCACGTTGGTACATGCGGATGGCAGGATACGAGTACAACGCAAACCACATGAAGCGATGGATCCTTCTTGCCAGCAGGGTACTCTTCAAGCTGGTGGGGTGGCATTCTCGTCTGGGGACTGTTTACGTGGACTGAAATGGGACCCCTGGTACGTGTGACATCGTCCCTCACAGGTCAACGTTACCGTGATATCCTGGACGACCATTTGCTCCCGTTTGTGCGTCTTCAACATCGCACTGGGGACCTCATCCTGCAACAAGACAATACACCGTGCCATCGCTCCCGAATTGTATCCGAATGGTTGGATGAACACTCCACCGATGTGACCTCGCTTCCTTGGCCAGCTAGGTCACGTGACCTCAAGCCCATCGAGCACATCTGGGATGCCATCGAGAGAGATGTTCGAGGCTCTGACCTCCCTCCATCAAATCTTCGTGAACTGTGGGAGCTTGATCAGGGGTCGTGGATCCGTATGGCTTCCCAACGCTTCCGGTGTCTTGTCGAGTCCATGCCGAGACGAATCGCCGCCGTCATCAGGACGAAAGGTGGTGCTACACGTTACTAGACAGGTATCTCTAATTCAATTGCTCTTCGGTGTATACCAGAACAGGTCGCCTAATGTGGAAGGTTCGAGAACAAGGTGATGCTGCGTGTACGGTGGAACAGTGTAGGCTTCGTGAACCATGAATTTGTCCCAAATGGTCGTGGTATCACTGCTGATCTTTATTATTTATTGTACATTATGTTCGGTCCAATTAGACCGAACACAATGAACTAATCTGGCACAAAAATACCCTTCCTGGTCGACCGCAGGGGGCTCTTCTGCAGAAAGATAACGCATTTCCACATGTGGCACGTTAAACCAAGGCAAATATTCAGGAACGTAGGGGTATTGAGCTGTTGTCCCACCCAGCATATAGCCCGGACGTTGCACCAAATGGCTACCATCTGTTTCACTCCATGGCTCACTTCTTGTGCGGTAGGCACTTCCATGACCAAGCTGAAGTGGAAGCAGGTGTTCAAGAACTCTTAGCTTCAAAAGACAAGGCATAGTATCATGAAGGAATCACAAGTTTGACACAACGTTGGCTGCAGATCATCGAACATAATGGCCTTTATTTCGAGAACTGATACTCACTACTTTAGTGAAGATTTTATAGCCCACTGATAGGAGGCTGATGGGCCTGTAGTTGCTGAGATCCTCAACGTCACCTTTTTTATGTAGCAGGATTATTGTAGCATTGTTCCAATCCTCAAGAATCTTCCCTTCATTGAGACATCTAGTAAAAACTTGTGCTGGTGTGATTTCTATTTCTCCATTTGCTTCTTGTATAATGCCCACGGTACTTCCATCTTCTCCTGGAGCTCTTTCCCGTTCCATGTTCTTAATTGCATGTGTAACTTCTGCCAGAAGTACTAAAGGAACTATGGTACCTTCCTTAATGACGGGAATAGATCTATCATGCCTTTTATACAGTTTTGTGTAGCAATCTTTTACTCTTGTCAAAATTTTACCTCCATTTCTTTTTAAAGGACCATTTTCTTTTTTCAATGCTATAATCTGTTTTCTTCCCTTACTGAGATATCCCTTTGCTTTCTTCAGGCTTTTGTTGTTTTCAATTGCTTTAACACTAGTTCACAACTGAATTTCCTTATGACTTCAGTTATACTGTTTCGTACTGTCTTGTATAGCTCTATATATTACACTTTAGAAGTTACAATTTTTTTATTTGTCCTCATTCCTTTTCTCATTTACAACAGCATTTTTTTTTATATTTTTTTCATATGCAACGTGTTCTTAGTACCACCTATTTTTGTTATTTAGCTAGCTTTCTGTTAAAATCAGAGGTGCCCACTTCTTCCCATATTGGACCTTCTTGAGAAGAGAATCGGTTCCTTAGTTCCAGCTTGAAGGCATTATGATGATTTTTAAGGTTGGTCATGTCAATGCACTTTGTTTGATTAATGAGAATGTCGTGGTCGAGTTTAGCGTTGAGGTGCATCTTAGATCTCACCATTTTATAGTCACTACCTATGTTGAACCCGTTTAACACACTGCAGACTTCGATAAAGCATTGAATTGGAAAGAAAGAAATGTCCGATGACGAGATACACGACGTTTGATCCCCGGCTACGACGCACGTTGGCCACTAAGATCGCGCAGCACACCGGCATGACATCAGCAGGTAGGTGGCTTAAGTCAGTAGCAGTTAGCCGGCAGAAGGCGAAGAATGTAAGCATCAACCGACATGGAAATGAATGAGGAGCACACCCGCCATTGCATGTTGTATGAGTTTCGTCGCGATAGAAGCCCTGCTGTAAGGAACATTCCCAGTATGTACCCTAATGCCATATCACATCATCAGTGCTGTCGTTGGTTCGAACAGTTTTGAGAGTGAAATTTTGACCTGTCAGACCGTCTCAAAGCCGGAAGATCCGCAACAGTGGATATGGACATGCTGAAGACCTTAGTAGAGACGGACCCACGCGGTACTTGGTCGAACAGTTGGGGACTACCCATACGAGCATTATTACGCACGTACGTCAAATTGGGAAGGTGCACAAGACGGGTGTTTAGAGAACCCATTAACTCACAGTTGAGCAGAAGGCAAATCTCATGAGTGCATGCGTTTCTATTCTTGCACGTGGCCAAGTTGAGCCGTTCTTGGACCGCATTATGACAGGTGATGAGGAATGAGTCCTGTATGACAATGTCAGCGCCAGGAAACAGTAGTTGGACTCAAAACAGAAGCCCACGCCGACCCCTAAACCCGGCTTACACCCATGCAAAGTCCTGCTGTAGGTTTGTAGGATACGCTGGGTGTCGTGTTTTGAGGTGCTGCCGGACGACACCACTACCACCGCCGATGTGTACTGCCATCAGTCAACGATCTACACGCATCGCTCACGTCGAAAAACAAGCCCTACTGAATCTCAAGGGCGTCCTTCTACAGAAGGATGACGCGAAACCTCATACAGCACGGATGACCTATCACAAGGTCAGGGACCTGGGCTGGGAGCTGCTGCAGCACCCAGCCTATTCCCCAGACATTGCCCTAAACGACCATCACCTTTTCCGGTCGTTGCAGCATTCCCTGAACGGACAGCGATTCACCAATAGGGACGATGTCGAATGAGCACTTACTCTCTTCTTTGCTTCCAAGCCGCCACAATTCTGCTAGGACGATATCCAACAGCTGCCCAGACGATTGGAGTAGGTCGTGGCAAATGATGGCGACTATATTGTGGACTGATTTGTACTTGTTAATTTTCAGGCATTACTTTCTTTCCAACCCAGTATTTCTTATTACACATAATAAAATCACTTGTGGTGGCTTTGAGCTTGTAGTGGCCCGCATTATGACAGGTGACTTTGAGCTTGTAGTGGCCCGCATTATGACAGGTGACTTTGAGCTTGTAGTGGCCCGCATTATGACAGGTGGCTTTGAACTTGTGGTTTTAGAATGATTTGTGGTGGCTTTGAGCTAGTGGTTTTAGAATGACTTGTGGTTTTAGAATGATTTGTGGTGGCTTTGAACTCGTGGTTTCAGAATGATTTGTGGTGGCTTTGAGCTTGTGGTTTTAGAATGACTTGTGGTGGCTCATCTGTTATCTTTTTGAAAACTCGGTAACGGGTAGCACCGCTTTGTCCGAGGAATTTTTAACTTCATCTTTCAGTTTCTTGTTTATTATAAACCGATGAGCCATTACATTATGACAACCAACCTAATAAGCTGTAGAACCTCCTTTAGCCCACAAAACAGCTGCCACTCGGCGAGGTATCGATTCGATGACGTGGCGATAGGTATCCTGGGGTATCTGGTACCATAATATCAAGAGATCCTCCAGTTCCCGTGCATTTTGTTCCAAGTCGAACCACAAATGTTCACTTGGGTTTTTGTTCCAAGGTGAGTTTCCGTACATTTTGTTCCAAGTCGAACCACAAATGTTCGATTGGGTTCATGTCAGGTGAATTTGGAGGACAGCGCACTAACAGAAAGTCACCAGCATGTTCTTCGAACCACTCCCCTACGATTCTGGCAGTGTGGCATGGCGCATTATCCTGTTAGCAATGGCCAGCACCAGCAGGGAACACAGTTGCCATGAATGGGTGAACTTGGTCCGCAATGTTATTCAGATACCTGACAGCCGTCAGGGATTGTGATATTAAGATAATGGGTCCTAAAGTGTCCCAAGAAAACATCGCCCACAGCATAACAACGCCGCCGCCGTCGCCGACCTGTTTTCACCCAACAGTACATCCAGGTGCCATAGCCTCCGTTGGTGATCGGCGCATTCGCGCTCGACCGTCTACATGATGCAGCAAGAATCTTGATTCGTCAGACCAGGCCACTTTCTTCCAATCATCCACGGTCCAATTTCGATGATCTTAGGACCATTTCATGCCTTGTTGGCGATGACGTGCAGTGAGCACGAGAACCAGGCAGGGTCTTCGGCTACGCAGGTCTATGCGCAGAAGGTTGCGATGAACTGTGTGCTGTGACACATTGCCCTGATCACTGCGGGAGATTTGTCGCGCTGTGGCCCTGCGGTCGCTGTGAAAAAATGCGCAACATTCTCCTCTCCCCTCTGGCATTAATGAGCTGCGGACGACACACGGCTGAACAACGGTCCGTCGATTGGCCATCAGTGCACCACTTTTCATACGTACTCACTACAGTGGCTCGTGAACCACCCACAAGCCGCGCCGTTTCTGAGATCGTAGTTCTGGGGCGCCGTGCCATCACAATTTGTCCTTTATCAAACTCCGATAAATCTGCAGCTTTTCCCATTCTGACTCAGAACACTCTACAAACCGAAAATCTGTCCTCGGGTTGTATATATGCTGCTCTGTGAACTTCACCTGCGCCATCGTTCTGCCTTTAGGCGCGCTCATTTCTCTAGGCTAGGGGTGGTCATAATGTAATGACTCACCGGTGTGAATCCTACACCACTAGTTCTGCCAGTATCTGTCCTACGATAGTAGAAGAGATGCCCACTTTTTAGTTTAATGATATTATCTCCTTTTCTTCTTACCTCACTTAGCCCGACGATGTGCGTCCCACTTGATCGTTTGAAGTTCCTTTCGGAGCCTTGAATCAGAAGATAGAGATCGTCCGTTGAACTTAGCCAAGGTCAACATCAGATGGCAGTCCTCCGGTGATTCTTAGCACGCACGTCATTTTTCTTCGCTACGATTTTCTGTCATTTTAAGAAGTTTATCGATTGTTGTGAGTTATGTTTTTCTAACCTACCTTTAAGTGTGTCATATCCTTTTGTGAAATCCCAAGACGTGAGTACAGCATTATCGTGCCGCACCGGTGGCGCAGTGGTCTAAGGCGTTGGCCTCTGATCATTCGTCCGTAAGGGGTCCGGGTTCGAATCCCGGTTAGGCATGGATGTTGTGTTTGTCTTACGGCACTGGCTCTCTCCCTTCCCTGGAATCAGTGACCCTAAAATTAGGGACGGGCGACTGCTTATAGCCCATTGAGTTGCTCACGGTGGTCGTTAAACCTCCAACCCCAAAAAAAAACAAAAACAAAAAAAACCAGCATTATCGTTATTTCTTTCATTTTGTGTCCGACCAAGCTGGTCGGCCCACACAAATCTTAAGGCTTTGGTAGTGGCGGCATCTAGCTTAGGCACACATTCAGCTGACGCTCTCGATGCCCCGCCCACCAAAAACAACTGATACCTCTCTCTTTCTCTCATCGAGTGACGTCACAGATTTCTCCCGGCTGCACCAGGGCCAAACTAGAGCCGGCCCTGGCTGCACTCAGCCGAGGCCACGGCTCAGCAGCTCGCACGCACGCTACGAAACGTCGAGTCAATGAACCCATGTCACTGCTTGATCTCCCGTCATTGCCTACCAACAGCGGTGAGGCAATGGAAACTGACTTACATCTTCTTACTTCAGTTACGAATAGTAACATTCCCAGTTATACATCGACATTCAGTAGCACATCTACAAACACTGCAGATGTGATACCATCTTCTCTGAGTAAATATATCACTCGAAATGGTGATATACTTAAAATGCAATTCACAGAATCCTCTGCAGTTACAAAAGATTTTTTACTGGAACTCCGGAAAGGAGTTAGTATTGATGCCCTCCCCAATACGACTCTGAAAAAATACAGTGCTGCAATTAAAAAAGCCCTGCCAAGAGGAGCCATAACTCATATGGCGCGACGGCCAAGAACTGTAATTGTTTGCCTCTCTCAAATTGACTTTGCCAACCAACTTGTCCGGAAAGGATTCACTATTGGATCTCATACATTGGGCGTCTCTCCTCTTGCTGAGAGACGTGACCAAGTTTCTTGTTATCCTGTCCCATCGGAAGTAAAGAACTCTCTTCTACGGGCTGCCCTCAGCAATTGCGGAGAAGTGATCGGCGACTTTCGTACGCTCTCTATCGCACCTCTTGGCCCAGATGATTCCGAAATATTGAGCTTTCGGAGAAAAGCAAAAATGCGTTTTCCCACTCCTGAAGATCTTCAAAACTGTCCCACCCGGCTAAAATTAAGTGTGGGTTCTCGCTCTTACGATATATACATTGAAACAGATTTATTCTGTAATCACTGCAAGGCATCTGGACATGCACGCCGTGCTTGCCCACAACACCTGGCCCTCTCAAAATTTCTTCCTCAAAGAAACAATCATCACTTCAGCAAACCTCAACCTCTGACTTATCACTGGTTGGATCTACTAAAAAAACCACCCGGAATCGCTCTCTACACTCTGAACCGAGTTAATTGACTGCCCTGCTCATTCCAACCGAGAAAACTATACACAACTCGTCTCAAGACTCATCGCTAGCTGATAAACAGATGACGACCCCTTCTTCTGGACTTACACGGCAGGAAACTACAACTCCTACCTAGCTGAATCTTAGCTTTTTCTCAACTCAATGATGAGTGTCTTGACCTTTTGGTGTCAAACATGCCTTCTACTACTGCATTAAACATGATACAAGTTCAACCAATTCCGGATATGAGCGTCACACCTTTTCTGACTCCAACTTCATGCACTTCACGACTTGATTTCCCGAATCAGGAGGAGAGTAGTGAATTTTGGCATTATACATCGCCCCGTTGACCACCCCTCTAACTCGACTTCTCTGACAAAAGTCTCACCGGAAACGATCGTCTCTCCTTTTACTTATGAAACTTCTATACTGCTCAAGCAGCGTCAAGCTCGTCGATGCCTCCGCCTTCCAAGTCAACCATCGCTGAAAGTCAACCAGTCGACGGACCAGAGTTTGCCGTTCTCGTAGCGACCGAGAATCACCATTAAGCGATGATTCCTTCACATATTTTAAGAAAGTAAAGACTCGAAAAGGAAGAGATACTCGTAAAGCTACCTCTACCACAGTCGAATCTGACTACACTACAACAACTATGAAGTCTGAAGAGCACTCTAGTTCATACTCTTCCTCAGAGGTCTCAGTAAGGGAGGAACTGTTAAAAGCTCTTGAGACATCCAGTGTTCCAAGACACCCCTGGCCCTTAGATTCCTTAGAAAAGATACTCTGCTATCGCAATAAACCCAACTGCTTTAAAAAACTAATCAGTCAATGCGAAGGATCATTTGTAGAGATGCTTCAGCAAATTTAGGAACTAACAGTCTTTGCAAAATTACAGCTCCAAACTCTTACTCATGTGCTAGATGATGATTTCACCCTTCAAAAAAAAAAAAAAAAAAAAAAAAATCAGTCGTTTCCAAGACTCTTTTCTCAAGTTTCATGATTCAAATTCAGATCCTCCTATTCCAGATCATAACATTCAATTGTAGGGATTCGTCTAATCGCCTGGCAAATGCTTTAGTGCATGATCACATTGCTCATCGTGCCGTAGAAGTGCTCCTTTTACAAGAAACAAACTGTTCTTCTGACTCCCTTTATCATCGGTGGAGAGACTGGGAGTATATATTTTATCACTCGTATCTTACCTCCTCACGTGCCATCGGATTACATCGGCGGTTTCTACAAGTTATCTCTTCAGTCACTATTTACAATACTTACCTAAATCACATTGCTGGCCACCCAAAATGCAACGCCAAGAAGGAAGCATCCGATTGGCCTGAAATTCGCAGCATGCGTCGCCCGTGGAGGACATGCAAACGATTAGCATTGCAGGGCATATGCAAATCATGTGCGCCCCTCACGCCACCGAGAAGCACCATAAGAAGGGTGCACAGAAGGCGGGGTGTAAGTAGCGGAAGTGTGTTGTGCTGCCTGACCTGTGCGTGGGAAGCTTTTTGATGACTCGTCGCAGAACACGACAGTCGTTCCAGCACGTTTCGGAGTTCGACAGAAGACGAATAGTGGCTTATCGCGACAGCGGTTTATCGTACCGAGACATCGGCGCCCGTGTGGGACGACATCTAGCCACAGTGAGGCGAGTATGGATTCGGTGGGTGCAGGAGGAACGGACGGACCAACGTGAGCGATTTGCGCAGCCACGGCACACAACCGAACGAGAGGACCAGCATGTTGTGCGGCGGGAATTGACGGCTCGCACCGGCCACATCACGAACGTTTGCGCAGTAATTAGGGTGTGTTGCGCAACAACCTGTATCAGCACGTACTGTTTGACGCTGTCTGCAGGAGCGGTGACTTGTCGCACGGCGCCCATTGCTCCGATTACCATTGGCGTTACACCACCGGAGAGTGCGGGGGCAGTGGGCCGTTGAACGCCGCACCTGGACTACGGAATGGCACGACATTGTCTTCTCCTAAGAATCCCGCTTCTGCCAGAAACACCACAACGGTCGGATCAGCGTGTGGCGGCACCGTGGCGACAGACTGTATGACGCCTGCATTATGCATCGCCATACCGGTCCGTCGCCTGGCGTTATGGTTTGTGGCGCAATTGGATATGACACCCGCACCCCTCTGGTACGCATCGCCGGTGCACTTAACAGCCACCGCTACATCTCCGACGTTTTGGAGCCTGTTGTCCTCCCTTACCTGCAGGACCTGCCAGCGGCCACGTTTAGACAGGACAATGCGCGCCCGCACCTGGCACGCATCGTGCAACAATTCTTCACGGCCCACCAGGTGTCACTGCTGCGGTGGCCCGCCTGTTCTCCCGATATGTCGCCCATTGAACACGTCTGGTCGCTGATCGGCAACCGAATGGCCCAGCAAGCACCACCCGCGGCTACGCCTGATGAACTGTGGCAACGCGTGTGAAAGCAGCCAGGACCGACATACCCCATACTCCAAGCGTTCGATGCCGCTGCGTGTAGCGGCCGTTATTGCCAGCCATGGGGGCCACACGAACTTATGATATCTGCGTGTTCCGCAAGTCGCACGAGCCTGTAAGCTCAATCGTTTCATCTTTGTATCTGTTGTTATGTGTCCGGTAAATCTGGCTTTGCTATCTCGCGTCCTTCTTGATGTTGCATTTTGGGAGGCCAGCAGTGTATATTCAGCACCTTCATGCTTGAAGATAAAGCATATTGTATTTTCAATATTTACATTCCTTGCGATGATTCTCCTATTGAACATCTCTTAACCTCCCTCAATAATGTTCTTTTGATAATTCCGGACTCCTCTAATGTGATCTTGGGAGGAGACTTCAACTGTACAACTGAAACTCAGATGTGCCAATCTCCGAACCAACTAGAACATCGTCCCCTCCTTATCCAAGACCTACAATGTTTGCTAGCCGACTTCACACACATTGATGCCTTTCGTATGCTCCGCCAGACCATTACTCCTATACATGGCGTTCCAACAACCCTGTATCATCATCAGTAGTAAGATTAGATAGATTTATACCTCCGCTGTTCTCGTGCCGGCACTCCAGAGAAGTCATCATCGCGCAACTGCCTCTTCCGATCACTGTGATGTGACCTTCCAAATTGGAGCAAGGATTTCTCGTCCTTCTTGATACCGACGTTGGACGTTTGACAGTACCTACTTATATGATTACACCTTCTGCAGCCTAGTTCGCAGTTTCCTACAATCACAAATCGACAACTTCGATCTCAACCAGAGATCGAAGTTGTCGATCGGACACGAAACATCAACTCTTAGCACTCATTCGCAAATATACATACTCCGCTACAGTCAAACGGAACATGAAGTTGCAAATTATTTGGTCCGTGCTGGCTGATCTCAAACTAAATGACCCGATGTTCCCGGTTATACAGCTGAGCTAAACCCCCTCTTTACTCCCATTGCTGCTCAGACGATCCAACGATTACGCCTTCTACATTTTACTCTTATTAACAATTCGTATGAGTACCTCCACTCTCTCGAAAATACTCGTCGGGAATCCACCATTATTCGACAACTACGACTCCCATCTGGGGAGATCACATCAGATCTTGATGTCATGTGTTCCTCAGTACACGATTTTTTAAGCGAAAATGATATCGACGGCTGAACATATGATTCCTCACTTTTTACGTCTCTTCCTCAAGTTCCAACTCATCTACAAAACAGTCTCACGAATCCTTTCACCTTGCCGGAACTCCAAACTTCATTTAGATCTCTTAATCGGAATGCTGTACTAGGACCGGACGGTTTTCCACATGCATTCTTTGATGTCTTCTCATCACACCTACTCCCGCTCCTGCTTCCGGCTTTCAATGATGCTTTCACCTCCTCCAGTCTTCCACAATGCTTCACGCAAGCTTATGTAGCTTTATTCTCCAAACAAGGAGACCTTCTGGATCTTGCACATTGGCGCCCAATATCATTATTAAATCTCGATTACAAGCTCTTCATAAAGCTGCTTTCACACCGCCTCAATACCATTCTACTTCATATCCTTTCCTCGCAACAATCTTATACTGTACTTGGACGTTCGATCACTGACAATCTTACACTCCTACGTGACTTAATCTTCCTTGTTGACACTCAGTACGAGTCATTGGCTCTCCTTAATATTAACCAAAAGCAGCATTCAAGCATTTGGTTTCCCTATCTCCTTCATCACCTCTCTCCTTTCTCTCTATCAGTGAGCAACTCTACAACTCCACTGTAGTCCGCTGCTTTCCTGACAGCACGAATAGAGTTCTCTAGAGGAATTCGTTAGGGATGCCCTTATGTGGACAATTACTTGCCATAGTGTTTGAGCCGTTTTTACACCTGACACACAGATAATTCATACATCGGCTCCCTCCAGTAACAGCTAGCACGAGACATCATAAAATTACTTATTCAGCCTATGCAAATGATGCAACTTTTTGCATACGTCATGATACCCGATTCTCCATCCTTCTTCGCTGCTACCAAGAGTATTCTACCGCAGCGTCAGCCTCACTCAACCTTGAAAAAAGCACAGGTCTCTGGTGCGGCACATAGAAACACAGCAGCGACTCTCACTGGGGAGCCAAATGGTCAAGTACCACCTAAACATTTTTAGGAATTTATCTAGGAACTCAAACGGAGGCCGTACGGACGAATTGGTCCTCTCTCTATCCCTCCCTTCCCAAAGCAGCAGGCTTATCGAGGAGAGCGCAGTTTTGCACCTCCTTCCACCAAAGAGCTCACATTGCTCGCACATAACATCTTTTCAAAGTGTTACTATTAATGGCAAATGGATACCGTTCCCGGCTGCTTGAATTTGCCGACGCCGTCAAATTCAAGCATGCCTTGCGTCAGTAGTATGGTCAAAGCATCATTGGGTCAGCTCTTTGACACTCTGCCTCTCACCTTCACAGGGAGGAATTGGTCTCCCTGCAATAGATCTCGTTTACCGTGCTACACGGCTTCACTGGTTCTTTCAGGTGCTTACTAGCTCCAACCAAAATACACGCACAGTACGCAATGTTCTTGCCTCATCGAAGTCTCCTTCATTAACGTTCGTCGTCTTTCTTCGAATGGATGGTTTACCAGCATTACGACAAAGCCTCCCAGCCGTTTATTGGGAGGCCATAAAGATCCTGCGATCTCTCTCCCATTACGGATAGCATCCCCCTCCTCCACAACAGAGATATTAAATGAACCACTCTTTTACTCAACAGCTCTTCATCCCTCTCACCAGCTATTCTTTGCCTCTCCTGAGTAGATGCGTGCAGGTATTATTACTGTCCGAGACCTTGTAAACCTTGGCCTTACATAGAAAGGACTTCTCTCGCCTATCTGCTCATCTTTATGATTCCGTCTCCTTTCGGATACTCTACACGTCGATAAAATCGTCGACCATCCGTTTATACCCATTTTTGGCCTCTCCTGAGGGAATTCTACAGGATGCAGCAGCACCGCGACTTTTCCCGTTTTTTGTGCAACCGTATTAAATTCTTTATACTTGAGGCATGCTCACAGAAGATTTTGAGTGAAATTCTTCGCACCTACACGCCTCAGCTAGCAATACCTATTCCAACTGTTCCGTCTGCCTCCTTGGCAGCTGTTTGATCTGCTGCACACACTCTCCTTGCTGCACCTCATGAGAAGAATATTTCATTGGCTGTTTCTACATCGCCGTCTCCCTGTTCCTCAAATCTTACACCAAATGACGCTTGTTGTTTCTCCACAATGTGCCTACTGTGAAGTCCCGGCAGACATTGAACATGTCTATTGGTTTTGTCCTGTCTTGCTACCAGTGTTAAATCTCATGTTCCATATTGCCCCGGAAATCTAGGTGCTGTCTCATATTACACCCTACTACATTATTGTCTTCCTGCTTCTCCTCTCCCTTCAGTGTGTGTTTATATTTTCACACTTGTAAAAATAGTAATTTACTCCCATCAACTGATGCATCCGGAAAACTCCACTGTACCTACTCTTACAGAGGCAAGCGAAATGCTTGTCCATCACTTCACAGCTCGACTAAAGTACCGTTTACAGTTAGCGCATGATCACGTTGTTAATACAGAAACTCTTCCCAACTTCTACAAACTTTGGAGTCCATTCCTCAGCTGGTTCCAGATTGATGTCCCCAGAGTTTCCCTTACAGTTTGAACTGATTTGAATACTCTAACCTCTTTATTGACACTCACGTTGTTAATCTGTTCATTTTCCCGTTTTATCTTACGCCATAGTAAGTGTATATAGTTTTTAATTTCATTGCCTAATTGTTTGGCGCTCATTTGTACATAATCATTTCAAAATTCACTTTCTTATTGTGTAGTACGAGTGCTGAATAAAAGCATATTTAAATCTTAGCACCCTATGCCTACATGGCGCACTGTCCGCTGAGTTGGATAGGTATTAGGTGTGTACAAAAGTTCTACCCGTTTTTCATGATGCGAATTCCAAGTAAAAAATGTAAAAAGTACAATAACAGATGGCGTGTTTGATGTCCAAAATGCTTCGAGAAGTAAGCTATAAAATGGCACCAATTTGCAGGTGCATCTCACACATAAACAAGCCAAACAAAGGTTAACATGCCAAGCAATAAAGATCATATTAGGCATTGTTTGCTTTATGTGTTCGACAAACGCAACAGTGCAGCTCAAGCCTGCCGCAATATTTGTGAGGTGTATCGTGAGGATGCTGTAGATGACAGCACATATCACTGTTTGTTCCGGAAATTCCACAAGGAAGACAGAAGCTGCAGAGGTCAACCACGTTCTGGACGCCCATCAGAGGTTTTTAAAGAGGATCTCAACTAAACCATATCAAATGACTGACATCTAACCGTTGAAGAATTATCGAAAAGGTTTTATGTACACAGAACAACAGTAAAAAGAAGGATGCATGCGCTTGGATTTATCACAAAGTTTGATCTGTGGGCATTATATGATCTATCCGCAAGAAATCGATCGTGCAGAATTACCACCTGTCTTTCTTTGCTTGCGCGCCACAGAAAGGAACCTTCCTTGGAACGATTAGTTACGGGTGATGAAAAGTGAATCCTTTAAAGAAATGTAAAGTGTCAAAGGACTGTATGCCGAGTTGAAGAGACTTCAAGAGAAGTGCGTCTGAGAAAGGTCTTGTTACGTGTTTGGTGGGATGTCAAGGGGGTAATCCACTGGGAACTACTTGCACCTAACCAAAAGACAAATGCCGACCTGTATTGCCAACGGTTGGAAAGGCTGAAAGAAAAATTAAAACTTAAGTGCACAGCACTGATTAATTGCAAAGGCGTCACCTTGCAGCATGACAAAGCAAGACCCCATACACCTTTATCCACTCAGAGAAAACTACTGGACGTTGAATGGGAAGTGTTACCTCACCTTCGTATTTCCCAGAACTTGCACCTATGGACTACCACCTTTTTCGGTCTCGCCTGAACAACTTTGTTGGAAAAACCTTCAATGAAGTTGAAGGTGTCGAACCTGCATCACAAGAGTATTTTAACTCCAAAACAGGGGAGTTCTACAGATGGGAAAATAACTAACTACCAAAAAGATGGAAAAGTGTCATAGACTATAATGGCAGTTATGTAAAAGAACAAAGATGTTATTTATTAAAAAAATGTTTGTTTTGCTTCTGTACAAAATAAACTGGTAGAACGTTTGCACACACCTAATAGATTCCAGCTTCCGGGGCCAAGTTTTAAGTTTTGGAGTCACTGCGAAGGGGGCGGAGGGGGGGGGCTTGGACATAACTCAGCACTCTGGCCAAAACTGTGGCCAAACGGGTCAGTGAGTGTGGGATAGCATTTCCTTTAATTTACGTTTTACGTGGAATAGTTATACCGCTATTTAGTGGTCGTCAGAGCTCCTTTAATGGGAACAGGATGCACCGCGAGAAGGCGGAGCTGATATTTCTCACAGGGAGGCTATGATAAGTTTGCGTATTACACCTAACCATGCATCCCATATATATATATATATATATATATATATATATATATATATGGGATGTAAGGTCAGGTGATGCGTAACATCACAGCCTCTCCTTGACAAATGTCAACCCTGCCTTCTCGTGGTACATCCTGTTCCCACTAAAGGGGCTCTGACGACCGCCAATAGCGGTATAACTATACCATCGGGATTAGAGGAAATGCTATCCCACACTCACCAACCCGCTTGGCCAGCGTGGTGAGTTATGGCCAAACCCCTCCAAAATGACTCCACAACTTAAATCTTGGCCCTCAGTCTCCGGCAGCTGGAATGTACCTGGCCAAGGCAGCTGCCAGTGCGACATGAAGGCAGAGGGTGCTAAGAATCCCCGGAGGACCGGACTAGGCTGCCATCTGATGCTGACCTTGGCCACGTATAATGGACGCTCCCTATCTTCTGATTCAAGGCTTCTTGAATTGGAAGAGGAACTACAAAGGATCAAGTGGGACATCGTCGGGCTAAGTGAGATAAGGAGAAAAGGAGAAGATCTCACGTTGAACTGAAAAGTGGACATCTCTTCTACTATCGTGGGACAGATACTGGCAGAACTAGTGGTGTTGGATTTATAATAAACAAGAAACTGAAGGATAAAGTTGTAGAAGTTGAAAGTTCCTCTGACAGAGCTGCACGACTCGTTATCCAACTCTCGAGAAGATACCAGGCTCAGATTATTCAAACTTATGCACCCACCACAAGTCATGCTGAAGAAGAAATTGAAGAATTTTATGAGGAAATTCGAGATCTAAATAATAAAGGTAAGCAGCACTTGAAGATAATTATGGGAGATTTCAATGCAAAAATAGGGCAACGGCAACAGAATGAAACTTCAATAGGTAAATTCGGTCACGGCAACAGAAACCAGCGTGGAAATACTCTCGTAGAGTTTGCAGAGGCAGGAGGGTTTTTCATCTTGAACTCCTTTTTCAAGAAAAAGCAACACAGGAAATGGACATGGAGACATCCAAATGGGACGACAAGTGAAATTGATTTTATTATGTGTAACAAAAAATTCGTCATAGAAGACTGCAGTGTGCTAAACAAGTTCAACACAGGCAATGACCATAGATTGGTGAGATGTAAGATGCACCTCAACACTAAACTCGAACGTAGCAAGCTCATAAGACAAACAAAATGTATTAACATAACCAACCTTAAAATACACCATAATACCTTCAAATTGGAACTGAAGAACAGGTTCTCTGCTTTAGAAGGCCTAACATCGGAAGAAGTGGATATTTCTGAAGTTAACAGAAAAGTAACCAAAGCTCTTATGGAAACAGCAACAAAATTAGCTGGGTCTAAGAACAAATTGCATGTGAACAAATTATCAGGAAAAACCAAAATGTTGATGCAAAAAAGAAGAGTGATGAGGACAACTAAAGAAGATGTGACTTCCAAAGTGGAATATATAGAGCTATGCAAGACAGTACGAAAAAGTATCACTGAAGACGTAAGGAAATTCAACTGTGAACTAGTAAGGAAAGCAATTGAAAACAACCAAAGCCTAAAGATAGCAAAGGGACATCTCAGTAAGGGAAAAAAACAGATTATGGCACTGAGAAAAGAAGATGGTTCTGTAACAAGAAATAGAGGCGAAATTTTGACAAGAGTGAAAGATTTCTACTCCAAATTATATGAAAGGGATAATACATGTACTCCAGACATCATGAAAGGTACCAGTACCAGAGTTCCTCCAGTCCTTCCTGCAGAAGTTGCACATGCAATCAAGAACATGAAGCGGGGAAAAGCTCCAGGAGAAGATGGAATTACTGTAGACATCATACAAGAAACAAGTGGAGAAATCGAAACAGTACTCGCCCAAATTTTCACTCGATTCCTTAATGAAGGGAAGATTCCTGAGGATTGGAACACCGCTACAATGATATTGCTACATAAAAAAGGTAACATTGAGGACCTCAGGAACTAGAGACCTATCAGCCTCCTATCAGTGGTTTATAAAATCTTCACAAAGTTCTTTCACACCGCTTGAAGGTAACACTGGACATGGCTCAACCGAGAGAACAAGCTGGATTCAGGAGTGGCTGCAGCACAATAGATCATATCCACGTACTGAGAGAACTAATTGAAAGAGCGAGGGAATATGAACTTCCATTGTGCATGGCTTTTATCGATTATGAAAAAGCCTTTGATTCGGTGAAACCATCAGCAGTTGCAATGGCTCTGAAATCCTGCGGTATTGAAGATGCATACATTAATATTATTAATAACATCTATGAAAATGCAAGTGCAAAGATTCGGCTGTTTGAAAATACAACACACATAAAAATTGGAAAAGGAGTGAGACAAGGTGACACCATATCTCCGACGCTCTTTAATGCCACATTGGAAAATGACTTTCAATCACTGAACTGGGAAAACAAAGGGATAAGGTTAATGGAGATTATCTAACCCACCCTCGTTTTGCTGATGACATAGTCATTTTTGCAACTACCCCATCAGAGCTACAGAGTATGATCCAGGAACTTGCTGACAAGAGTAAAGAAGTGGGATTAAAAATAAACTTTCAGAAGACAAAAGTGATGTACAATGCTTTTACAAGAAATGAAGATTTATCGATTGATGGAGAAAAGCTGGAAATAACAGATATGTATGTTTATCTTGGACAGCAGATATCAAGTGAGGGTCACATTGATGAAGAAATTAATCGGCGTGCAAAACTTGCCTGGAGAGCTTTTGGAAGAAACAGCATAATTTTCAAGAGCAATATGCCGTTATGTCTTAAAAGAAAAGTGTTTGATCAATGCATCCTTCCAGTGCTTACGTATGGTGCAGAGACGTGGACCTTAGCTAAAAAAAGACATGCAAAGGCTGCAGAAAACTCAAAGAGGCATGGAGAGGTGCATGCTTGGTGTAACCAGGAGAGATAAGAAGAGGAACACGTGGATCCAAAAAATGACAAGAGTGGAAGACATCATGATCAGAGTTAAATCCCTGAAATGGCAATGGGCTGGACATACTGCCAGAAGAACAGACCATCGATGGACAGCCGAAATTTTAGATTGGATTCCAAGGGACAGGAAAAGACCCAGAAGAAGACCACATGGAAGATGGGTGGATGAAATTCGAAAGTATGCAGGAGTGACATGGAGGAGACTGGCACAAGACAGACCGTTGTGGAGGAAACTTGGGGAGACCTTCGTTCAGCAGTGGATTGATAATGGTTGACAATGATGATGATGATATATATATATATGTATGTATGAAGAAGAAATTGAAGAATTTTATATATATATATCCTGAAGAAGAAATTGAAATATTTTATTAGGAAATTCGTCATCTAAATAATGAAGGTAAGCAGCACTTTAAGATAATTATGGGAGATTTCAATGCAAAAATAGAGTAACGGCAACAGAATGAAACTTCAGTAGGTAAATTCGGTCACGGCAACAGAAACCAGCGTGGAAATACTCTCGTTGAGTTTGCAGAGGCAGAAGGGTTTTTCATCTTGAACTCCTTTTTCAAGAAACAGCCACACAGGAAATGGACATGGAGACATCCAAATGGGACGACAAGTGAAATTGATTTTATTATGTGTAACAAAAAATTCGTCATAGAAGACTGCAGTGTGCTAAACAAGTTCAACACAGGCAGTGACCAAAGATTGGTGAGATGTAAGATGCACCTCAACACTAAACTTGAACGTGGCAAGCTCATAAGACAAACAACATCTATTGACATAACCAACCTTACAAACACCATAATATCTTCAAGTTGGAACTGAAGAACAGATTCTCTGCTTTAGAAGGCCTAACATCGGAAGAAGTGGATATTTCTGAAGTTAACAGAAAAGTAACCAAAGCTCTTAGGGAAACAGCAACAAAATTAGCTAGGTCTAAGAACAAGTTGCATGTGAACAAATTATCAGGAAAAACCAAAATGTTGATGCAAAAAAGAAGAGAGATGAGGACAACTAAAGAAGATGTGATTTCCAAAGTGGAATATATAGAGCTATGCAAGACAGTACGAAAAAGTATCACTGAAGACGTCAGAAAATTCAACTGTGAACTAGTAAGGAAAGCAATTGAAAACAACCAAAGCCTAAAGATAGCAAAGGGACATCTCAGTAAGGGAAAAAAACAGATTATGGCACTGAGAAAAGAAGATGGTTCTGTAACAAGAAATAGAGGCGAAATTTTGACAAGAGTGAAAGATTTCTACTCCAAATTATATGAAAGGGATAATACATGTACTCCAGACATCATGAAAGGTACCAGTACCAGAGTTCCTCCAGTCCTCCCTGCAGAAGTTGCACATGCAATCAAGAACATGAAGCGGGGAAAAGCTCCAGGAGAAGATGGAATTACTGTAGACATCATACAAGAAACAAGTGGAGAAATCGAAACAGTACTCGCCCAAATTTTCACTCGATTCCTTAATGAAGGGAAGATTCCTGAGGATTGGAACACCGCTACAATGATATTGCTACATAAAAAAGGTAACATTGAGGACCTCGGGAACTAGAGACCTATCAGCCTCCTATCAGTGGTTTATAAAATCTTCACTAAAGTTCTTTCACACCGCTTGAAGGTAACACTGGACATGGCTCAACCGAGAGAACAAGCTGGATTCAGGAGTGGCTGCAGCACAATAGATCATATCCACGTACTGAGAGAACTAATTGAAAGAGCGAGGGAATATGAACTTCCATTGTGCATGGCTTTTATCGATTATGAAAAAGCCTTTGATTCGGTGAAACCATCAGCAGTTGCAATGGCTCTGAAATCCTGCGGTATTGAAGATGCATACATTAATATTATTAATAACATCTATGAAAATGCAAGTGCAAAGATTCGGCTGTTTGAAAATACAACACACATAAAAATTGGAAAAGGAGTGAGACAAGGTGACACCATATCTCCGACGCTCTTTAATGCCACATTGGAAAATGACTTTCAATCACTGAACTGGGAAAACAAAGGGATAAAGGTTAATGGAGATTATCTAACCCACCCTTCGTTTTGCTGATGACATAGTCATTTTTGCAACTACCCCATCAGAGCTACAGAGTATGATCCAGGAACTTGCTGACAAGAGTAAAGAAGTGGGATTAAAAATAAACTTTCAGAAGACAAAAGTGATGTACAATGCTTTTACAAGAAATGAAGATTTATCGATTGATGGAGAAAAGCTGGAAATAACAGATATGTATGTTTATCTTGGACAGCAGATATCAAGTGAGGGTCACATTGATGAAGAAATTAATCGGCGTGCAAAACTTGCCTGGAGAGCTTTTGGAAGAAACAGCATAATTTTCAAGAGCAATATGCCGTTATGTCTTAAAAGAAAAGTGTTTGATCAATGCATCCTTCCAGTGCTTACGTATGGTGCAGAGACGTGGACCTTAGCTAAAAAAAACATGCAAAGGCTGCAGAAAACTCAAAGAGGCATGGAGAGGTGCATGCTTGGTGTAACCAGGAGAGATAAGAAGAGGAACACTTGGATCCAAAAAATGACAAGAGTGGAAGACATCATGATCAGAGTTAAATCCCTGAAATGGCAATGGGCTGGACATACTGCCAGAAGAACAGACCATCGATGGACAGCCGAAATTTTAGATTGGATTCCAAGGGACAGGAAAAGACCCAGAAGAAGACCACATGGAAGATGGGTGGATGAAATTCGAAAGTATGCAGGAGTGACATGGAGGAGACTGGCACAAGACAGACCGTTGTGGAGGAAACTTGGGGAGACCTTCGTTCAGCAGTGGATTGATAATGGTTGACAATGATGATGATGATATATATATATATGTATGTATGAAGAAGAAATTGAAGAATTTTATATATATATATCCTGAAGAAGAAATTGAAATATTTTATTAGGAAATTCGTCATCTAAATAATGAAGGTAAGCAGCACTTTAAGATAATTATGGGAGATTTTAATGCAAAAATAGAGTAACGGCAACAGAATGAAACTTCAGTAGGTAAATTCGGTCACGGCAACAGAAACCAGCATGGAAATACTCTCGTTGAGTTTGCAGAGGCAGAAGGGTTTTTCATCTTGAACTCCTTTTTCAAGAAACAGCCACACAGGAAATGGACATGGAGACATCCAAATGGGACGACAAGTGAAATTGATTTTATTATGTGTAACAAAAAATTCGTCATAGAAGACTGCAGTGTGCTAAACAAGTTCAACACAGGCAGTGACCAAAGATTGGTGAGATGTAAGATGCACCTCAACACTAAACTTGAACGTGGCAAGCTCATAAGACAAACAACATCTATTGACATAACCAACCTTACAAACACCATAATATCTTCAAGTTGGAACTGAAGAACAGATTCTCTGCTTCAGAAGGCCTAACATCGGAAGAAGTGGATATTTCTGAAGTTAACAGAAAAGTAACCAAAGCTCTTAGGGAAACAGCAACAAAATTAGCTAGGTCTAAGAACAAGTTGCATGTGAACAAATTATCAGGAAAAACCAAAATGTTGATGCAAAAAAGAAGAGAGATGAGGACAACTAAAGAAGATGTGATTTCCAAAGTGGAATATATAGAGCTATGCAAGACAGTAAGAAAAAGTATCACTGAAGACGTCAGAAAATTCAACTGTGAACTAGTGAGGAAAGCAATTGAAAACAACCAAAGCCTAAAGGTAGCAAAGGGACAACTCAGTAAGGGAAAAAAACAGGTTATGGCACTGAGAAAAGAAGATGGCTCTGTAACAAGAAATAGAGGCGAAATTTTGACAAGAGTGAAAGATTTCTACTCCAAATTATATGAAAGGGATAATACATGTACTCCAGACATCATGAAAGGTACCAGTACCAGAGTTCCTCCAGTCCTCCCTGCAGAAGTTGCACATGCAATCAAGAACATGAAGCGGGGAAAAGCTCCAGGAGAAGATGGAATTACTGTAGACATCATACAAGAAACAAGTGGAGAAATCGAAACAGTACTCGCCCAAATTTTCACTCGATGCCTTAATGAAGGGAAGATTCCTGAGGATTGGAACACCGCTACAATGATCCTGCTACATAAAAAAGGTAACATTGAGGACCTCGGGAACTAGAGACCTATCAGCCTCCTATCAGTGGTTTATAAAATCTTCACAAAGTTCTTTCACACCGCTTGAAGGTAACACTGGACATGGCTCAACCGAGAGAACAAGCTGGATTCAGGAGTGGCTGCAGCACAATAGATCATATCCACGTACTGAGAGAACTAATTGAAAGAGCGAGGGAATATGAACTTCCATTGTGCATGGCTTTTATCGATTATGAAAAAGCCTTTGATTTGATGAAACCATCAGCAGTTACAATGGCTCTGAAATCCTACGGTATTGAAAATGCATACATTAATATTATTAATAACATCTATGAAATGCAAGTGCAAAGATTCGGCTGTTTGAAAATACAACACACTTAAAAATTGGAAAGGGAGTGAGACAAAGTGACACCATATCTCCAAAGCTCTTTAATGCCACATTGGAGGGTGTCTTTCAGACGCTGAGCTGGGGAAACAATGGGATAAAGATTAACGGAGACTATCTAACCCACCTTCGTTTTGCTGATGACATAGTCATTTTTGCAACTACCCCATCAGAGCTTCAGAGTATGATCCAGGAACTTGCTGACAAGAGTAAAGAAGTGGGATTAAAAATGGACTTTCAGAAGACAAAAGTGATGTTCAATGCTTTTACAAGAAATGAAGATTTATCGATTGATGGAGAAAAGCTGGAAATAACAGATATGTATGTTTATCTTGGACACCATATATCAAGTGAGGGTCGCATTGATGAAGAAATTAATCTGCGTACAAAACTTGCCTGGAGAGCTTTTGGAAGAAACAGCATAATTTTCAAGAGCAATATGCCATTATGTCTTAAAAGAAAAGTGTTTGATCAATGCATCCTTCCAGTGCTTACGTAAGGTGCAGAGATGTGGACCTTAACTAAAACAGACATACCAAGGCTGCAGACAACTCAAAGAGGCATGGAGAGGTGCATGCTTGGTGTAACCAGGAGAGATAAGAAGAGGAACTCTTGGATCCGAAAAATGACAAGAGTGGAAGACATCATGATCAGAGTTAAATCTCTGAAATGGCAATGGGCTGGACATTCTGCCAGAAGGACAGACCATCGATGGATAGCCGAAATTTTAGATTGGATTCCAAGGGACAGGAAAAGACCCAGAAGAAGACCACATGGAAGATGGGTGGATGAAATTCGAAAGTATGCAGGAGTGACATGGAGGAGACTGGCACAAGACAGACCGTTGTGGAGGAAACTTGGGGAGACCTTCGTCCAGCAGTGGATTGATAATGGTTGACAATGATGATTATTATGATATATATATATTTTTTAGACTGTTCCAAATCAAAGTTTAAGAAAGTGGATGTTTGTTTTCCAGCATCAACAGAATATTTATCGCATTTCCTACAAATACGAGAATACCATTTAATTATAAACTAATAAATACGCTAAGTATAATCATGTGTTTGAACCTGATGAGCATAATGTATATTGTGCCAGTATTCACAGGTAAAGTTTCTTTCCTATACAGGAATCTTCAGGTGAATGAATGCCTTACCAAAATAGCTAAGGGAAAAATACTTTCAGGTAAACACAGTTCGTTCCATTATCTAGTTCTAGTCAGAAACCATCTGTTCATTGCTGCATTAGTATTCGTAAACGAAATAAGGCCTTATTTTTGACTAAAGCTGCCATACGTCCGACAAAGTCATTTTCTCGCATCGACCGTCTCCATTTAGTATTTTCATAACGTAATCACTTTATGAGTTTACTTCGAAAATCTCAGTACCACCTCAGTTTTGTATTCGACATTTAAAATGAAGAAGCGTCGTCATCTCTTTTAGAGGATTGTCGCATTGCCCCTCAGACAGACATATCATTATTAGATTCTGTAGTGAGATTTTCAGGACGATGCAACCAGTTGGAGAAGAAAATTCGGAAGACCGCAAAATTCATAAATACACCGCAGGTCTAAACTACTGTCCCTCCGTAAAGCAGAGAGTATTGTAGAAAATTTTTTGCTAATCGCTTAGGGTACAACAGCTTTGGGGTGAGGAATATTAGGGTCGATTTGACACTCAATAGGCTATTTTGGGTGGTTGCTGTAGATTTAGCCAAAGGTAAATCATTCTTCGCTCTTCAGTCATCATCTTTTTTTTTTTTTATACAAAAGAGATAATAATTATCTGTAAACATGGCTGGTACGTTATGGAGCCGGTGTTTTATTTGGCACAATCTCCTTCTCCTGAAAACTGAGAAACTGATCTTGACCTACATCAGATCTGGGACGCTAATATGGCACTGTTTTTCCTTTCTTCCTTTTCTTTTCTTTTTTTCTTTTCGTGTGTCTGTGCTTACGAGGAGTTCATTAGCAATTCCAGGGTGACTTTTTACATTTTGTATTTTGTTTTGTTCATTAAAATTTAATGCATCGTGTTAGCATGGAAAATCGAAAAAAGTGCCCATGACTGGTATTCGAAGTCTGAAAACGAAAATGGGAAGACCACAAAAGGAGTTTCTTTTCCAAAGTATCTCCTTCCATAGGTAAGGTAAAGTGATTCCACCGATCAAACTAAAACTGAAACTGCAGTTTTAAGTTTTAGTTTGACTCTTTCTAAAGGTGAAGAGGTTAAGTGTAGAAGTCGATCCATATAAAGTTTTTTAGGATCAAGGACTGAAACCAAATGAATCGAAAAACGCTTCAATATCTACAGCTTCGAATTTGAACAATTGCAATAATACAACTGGACCATATGAAGAACAATTGTGATGATACTGTGCGATTCATTCTGGTGGAATATGGACAAGAATCAATTCAGCAGTTACTTTCCTGAAGTTACTTTCCATGCGTTGAATATCTTCATTCTCCAACAGATCTGCGACAGCCACTGTACGATGAGGTGTAGCGTTGTCGTCCACGAAGAGGAACTCAGGACCCACAGCACCTCTAAACAGATGCACGTGAGGCCGGAGAACCTCGATACAATAGCGGACACCAGTGACTGAACCTCCTTGGAAGATATGGAGGTCAGTACGGCTACCAAGCATGATACCGCCCCAAACGAGAACTCCGCCACCTCCAAACCGGTCCCTTTCGATGATGTTGGAGGTGTGATTGCGTGTTTTCTGCTCTCTCCAGATGTGTATACACGCCCAGAATCGCTCGTCAGACTAAATCGGCTCTCATCCGTAAAGATAACTCGACCCCATTACTTATGTGTCCAGTTCTTGTGTTCCTGGCACCACAGAAACCGCCGTCTCCTATGAGCAACCGTAAATGACACACACTGTACTGGTCGTCGTGCAAATAGACCACCTTTGTGCAGCCTCCTGGCCACGGTAAAACGCGATAACGGACATCCAGTTGTATGTTGCATGTGCCTTGCGATTTCTCCCGCTGTCTGCCGTCTGTCTCTTCTCTTCTGTAGGACAATATACCGGTCGTCCGCCGCTGTGGTTGCTCGTGGACGACCACTGCTAAACTCCCAGACAGCTGTTTACGTCGTTTGAAATGCTCTCCAAGCTCGTGAAACGATTCTGGGAGCGATTACGAACTCCTCGGCCACACTAGTCACACTTCGACCTTCTTCCAGCTTCCCAATGACGTGACCTCGGGTAAAGTCATCCAGATGTCGTCTACTGGATTGCCTGTTGGCCATATCCCACGATGGCAGCAACTCGACGTCGTTCAAACCGATGTACACCGTGCAATAGCTTTCACCGAATTGCTGAGTGTACATCACCCGTGTGCTTTACACCCTTCCGACACTCCCCTCCCCACTTCTACGTCATGCTGCATATATGCGCATGCCCTACCGTACCGGACCCTAGTCTATCTCCTGAGTAGTCTTTCGGTCCGTTCTGCCTGCTCGTTCCGCTGTTATGCTGATTTCTCCTCTTCGTCCTTAATTTTTGCACACCAGTGTATAAAGAGCTGTGTAAAAGAAAATTTTGGATGCCAATCTACAAGTTCGCATATTCCTTGAATTTAATTTAATGAATTTAATGATTGGAAGCAATATAATAATATTGTTTCCAAGCATCCAAGAATTAAATTAATTGGCCCCGATTTCTGGATTCCTGCTATTGTCTTCGAACCTTCAAGGTTAATCCGAGTGTGAGTTCGTCTCCATATTCTCCAGTACCTCTCGCAAACTGACGGACTTTGGAGCGTGCTAGGCACAGTGTGACGAGAGCGGCATTGCGCTCTCGTTGATACTTTTCCTTATGTGTACGTGTGGCATTTTTCATGTATGTTTCTGCGCGAAATTGTTCCCGTGGCATTCCATTTTCACGCGTTCTTTCTCATGGGCTGATGTACGTCTAAATCGAATTTTATCCAGTTCTGTCCTGCATTTAAGTTCATGCATCAGTTTTTATGTTTGTAACTTGGCTTTTGTCCACTAGTGTATCCTATATCAATTTTTCAAGAAAAAGTGTTAAAACAAAATAATGGGCAATATGACGATGCAATCAGCCAAATCGAAGAAAAAAAACCCTTATGAATTACAGGACTTACCAAAGATTCGAGAAGGTTCAGGCAGATGCACATGAAATTTCGGAGTGAATGGAAATATTGGCAATTCTTAAAACAAATACAGTCGCTTGAGGAAACACGACGAATGAGTTTGCATGTAAAATGAACGATAAACCTGCCAAGACTTATAAAAACAAAAACACAAATTTCTGTTTTGCGATTCTTGACTGTTTAGTACAATCTCCTAACAAAGGATTTTCAGAGGAACGTAAAAATTCAATTTTGTGTTACCTTCCTCTATAATAAATACTCACATTTAACGAAATAGGACAATGTCTCATGGAGCCTTGAAGCAAGCATCCGATTTCTTTAAAAACTACTGTACCTAAATATACAGAGAAAGAGCTATATTAAAACGGGGAAATGTAATTTAGAGAAGGAGCCGACTATAAGGCATGTCCAATGCTTATATGTAGTATAGAGTTATCCTATGCTTACAATGTATAGGTATCCTTCGCATTACGCGATTAGAAGTATCAAGAAATTGCAGAGGAAAGCGAAACAGCGTGAAGTGAATTGGTGATTCTAACGTCGGTAAAATAGAGATGCTTTCCAAAACGGAAGAAAATCTACTGACATAAAATTTGTAAATACCTGCATTTGTTTATTTCACTTCAATTAGGCCATTATTTTAATCGGATGACCAATAAGCTTTCTTTCACTAGCGATTTTCAGCTGTGTTGAAGAATTGATCAAGAGAAAGCTGACAGGCAATGTTTTTATTCGCCTTATAGCGTTTTTTGAAACAAGTGAAAAAGCTCTGCATCTCTCTAGCTACTTTGGCGCGCTTTTCTTATTTCTGTTTGTTTTGGAGTTGAAGGACTACTCTGAGCAATTTATGGGGTTATAAACAGTCTTCTGTCCGCAGTGAAGGGAACAGACACAGACCCATAATACAAATATACTACCCATGTATCAACCGGAACTCGAACGAATGGTCAGAAGCCAGAGCCTGAGACCATTCGATTACTAAGGCGGCCAACTTTGACGCTTCTCTCCCTCCTAAAATCATTCCCGTCAACGGCAGTATCAATGAATAAAAAAAAATTCCGCCAACGGCCTTATTGAACTATGTTCAACGGGTTCGACAACAGAGTATTAATCATCTTCTCCCTCATTTAGGTCTTTCTCCAGTTCGAGAAAATCTTCATTGGTGACCGTCCCTGTCTGGGATCGAAGGAACTCATCAACAAAGGCGTCATCTACGTCTTCAAATCCAATTGTCTCCCATTTCAACGACGTAATGCCTTGAATTCAAAGTCTCAACTTCAGGATCAAAATCATGGGATTCTGTGTCATAGGACAAAATCTTTTTCCAAGCTCTTTTCTTGCAAGACCGTGAAGCTTCAATCCAGACATCTTCACTACTTTCACTATCTTTTTTTAGATGTTAAATTTCTTTCAAAAACTCTTCCAAATAAAGGTGATGTTCTCCATCGGCATTCTTAATCATCTGAAAAGATTTCCTCAGGATATAATAACTTCTAAAAGTTACAATGACACTCGGAGCCACAGACTGATAAGGGATTTTATGTGTACTGGCATAAATGTTCTCATCAACATCAGCGAAACTTGGAGGAGTCCGTGAGCATTATTCAGAAGACAAGAATTTCAAAGGCAACATTTATTCTCTACAGTGCGCCTTTAGTTCTTGGCAGAGTTCATTGGAAAAGCAGGATTCAAATATAGAGCTCTGCAATTTTCTGTTATATCGTCGTACAACAGGCAAACGCTCCTTATAATAACATTTGAGTGTTCGTGGGTCTTCAGACTGGTATAGCATTAGAGGTTTGTTTTTTTGATCTCCAGGTACGTTCTTGGATTCTTTAAAATATGGACCGTCTTCTCTCGCACTGAGAAAAGTATTCTGCTTAGCATACACTTTCGGAACAATTCTGTTTCATTGAGGCTGAACATTTTCTGAGGCAAGCAACAGTGCTCTTCAATTGCTGCTCAAAGTTCAGCTGCAAAGTTCCCAGCAGCAATTAAATCAGCTTCAAAAATTTCACATGTTAGCTTAAAGTTATGGATTCCATGTCAACCCTTACAACGTTCAAATCACCGAGCACTTGTGGCAAAGGACTGCACTTTCGGATTGGGTTCAGTAGCATTCAGTTTTAAACAAAGCTTTCGCTTTATCCTGGATGATACTGGTGAAATATGAATCACACTTTGATATTCAATTGATTAAGCCAACATTCTTTCCAATTTATCTATAGTCATGGCATTATTTGTGTGCAGAGCCGGCCTTTTGCCCAGGAGAGAAAAGAGGCTGACAAGATCTCTCATTTGAGATCCCAATATTTTGATAATATATTGATTTTTATCGTCATTCAATTTTTAATCAAAATTATCTTTGAAGAAAAAAATAAATAAATAAAATTTCTAAAAAGATAAACAGTCAAAATGTCACCAAATCGAGTGAAGCTTCTCAAAACGTATTAAAATGGACAATGACTCAAGAGAGATTACTTGGACCATGTTTAATACAATTCAAAATGACATCGTCTTTGGATCCAACTGAAGTGATAGGAAACTTTGTTTCTAGAAAAGGCAGAGAAAGTTATTTTTTAAAGAAATAAAGTTTCTTTTACATTATTTATATAGCATTTTACACAAAACATGCTGTAAAATTCAGGTAAGAATTTTGTTTCGTAAATTATAATTTTTTTTATTGGAGGTTTAACAACCACCGTGAGCAATTCAATGGGCTATAAGCAGTCGCCCGTCTGTAATTTAGGGTCACAGGCTCCAGGGAAGGGAGAGAGCCAGTGCCGTAAGACAAACACAACATCCATGCCTCACCGAGATTCGAACCCGGACCCATCTCTGACGAATGATCAGAAGCCATCGCTTAGACCACTGCGCCACCTGGGCGGCCTTATAAAAACTGTAACACTCAAGAAAAGAAAATTGTTTTTCGTTTGAGTTTTCTACCGCAGTTGTGAACAGTGCTACGTTGAACCTTCAATTGTTGCGTTAAACCTTTAGTTGATACATTAAACATTCAGTTATTTCACCCAAATCCTATGAAATCTTAATCACAAAAGCAATGTACAATGACATAAGCATACTGTACGCAGCTTTCGGAAAAGTTTAGAGTATGGGTAAGCTTTAAGTTTGTACATTCAATGACTGACATGTTTTTTTTTTAATTTTGATTTCCTGTCATCGAAAAAAAATATATGTTATTCAAATATAACACTTTTTTCTTCGTTTTGGGGTTGAACAACCACTATAAACAACTCCAAAAACTATAAGCAGTTGCCCTTTCCTGATTTGGAGCCGCTAATTCAAGGAAGCGAATTGAGCCAGTGTCTTAAGACAATTACAATAATTTTTTTGCACACATTTAAAACTTACAATCGTGTGAAAATTCAATACACCACGAGGAATCTGAACATATTAGTTGTAAGGCGATTCCCCCCATCAGATGCAAGAAAAGGAATAGAATATATGAAATATATAAAGGCAAGTAAGATGGTTATAACAGAAGCGCCACAGGTAGCAGCATAGCTTGGAACTTCCATTTAATGATAGGATTGAAATTCATTATGGAGATCAGGATGGTTTGCAATGTTATTTCGCAGAGACAAGGAAAACGTTTTGATATTTTCCCGAGATCTCATGCTCCCTGGGAGATTATTCCATAGGATAATGGCTTTATACACTATGCTATTTAAACCATAATTAAGTCTAACACACGGTAGATATAAATTCTTGTTAGCAACAGATCTGGTGAAGACAGCATAATTCAGATATTTGATGTCAGATTGAAAAATAGGCAGTTTCAGATGCATTATTAAAAAAAAAATGATGAGTAGTTCAAGGAAAAAAATTCATGAATTTTTAGAATATTTAGTTTTATGAATAATGGTTTTGAATGAGACATGTAATCTGTGTTCAGCATATAGCGAACAGATTTCTTCTGTAATTTGAGCAAGCATAACTTATTGTTTGCACTTATATTTAAATACCAGGATTCCAGACAATAGGAGAGATAGGTATAAATAAAAGCATAGTAAAATGTTTTTAGGACATTGATAAGAAAGAGATGCTTAATTTTACTAAGCAGGCCAACCTGTAAGGATACTTTTTTTAAAAAAACTGAACATGCGTCTTCCAGTTGAAGAATTCATCAAACCAAATGCCAAGATACTGAACTTTGTCCACAATTTTAAGTGGGAGATCATTAATCCTGAGTGGAAAGTTGTTTACGTCATCTTTTTTATGAACGTTTCGGAAATATACGGAGGTGGGTTTTAAAATATTAAGTGATAATTTGTTAGAGCTATAATGAATACAGCTTCTACTAATAAGCTTCTTCTAATGCTTGTTGTTTGTTAATTATATCATGAATAAACTTTCCTGCTAGTAGTGTAGTAATAATAATGAACAAGCTTTTAACTGCTAGTAATGTTGTAGTAGTAATTAAGATGAATAAAGTCTTAATGCTGGTTGTTAATAATAACAACTAATGAAATAAACCTAACAGCCAGACAGAGATCTGACAAAACTATGAACTGAGAAAAACGTACTTACAACACAAGCTTTATTCAGAGAAAGTCCTGGTATCCTTCAACACACACACACTAGTCACATTAATCGTATCACAATAATGAAGAAAAAACCTAATCACATAGAACGAAGCTCTTGGCACAAAATAAAGTAGCTCTACTCACATAAACGAAGCTCTCCCTACGCACATCAACAAAAAGCTCTCTCGCACATAAACAACCGCTCTCATAGGTATCGTTGAACGCGCCTATTTATACTGGCTACCACAACGTCATGACTTACACTCATTGCCAGATCTCATTCAGCGGGAGAAATAACATCTCGTTCAGTAAGAAGATAATTTACATAGTAAAATAAAATAACCAGAGATAGTAAAAATCAAAAGGAAAGTGAATCTAGAGTATACGTTACAGAGCATGACCATTTTTGAAAAATGACAGTGTCATCAGCGTATAGCAAAGCATATATAACAGGAACAGTAACGGTCCCAATACCGAACCTTGAGGCACTCCCCATGAAATATTAAGTAAGTCAGAGTTTATATTATTTAAAGAGACATACTGTTTGCGATTAGAGAGGTAACTCATTAAAAGGGAAAGCATTTTGCCACGAAAACCGTAATTCGGTAATTTATGAAGCAGAATACTTGTATAAGATATACGGTGTCGAAAGCTTTTTGGATATCAATAAAAACACAATTAGTATGACAACTCTCATCTAGTGCTTCGGAAATGAAGTTTGACAACTTAGCAACAGCTATTTCAGTAGATCAGTTTCTTTGGAAACCGAACTGATCCAAAGAGTTGGTTGTATAAAATCAACCATGGCCGGATTGGGACGACCAAACCAGGCCGGGAAATATCAGTCTTACGGTCCATTACAAGAACACACATGCCTATAGGGGAATACTTCATATATTCCCTCATGTCAAAAAAATTCTATTAGATCCTGGATGAAGAGAACTGTCGAAAAATGCATTTTAAAATGAATTCAGTCGTGAACAAATTTTAATAACAAATTAATGGTAAAAGAATTTTGTAAATCTGCTCATGGTCAAATGCAGCGTCAAACCATGCTCAAAATGGGGTGTTGTACCGGACAACTTTTTTCTTGGAAAAATTCGGTTTTGACAAAATCAGGAGTCTTTCGAAGATCCCAGTTCTAACTTAGTCACCATGATGGTTATTTTACGAGTTAAAATGTGTGCACATGCCACATAACAATTTTCCTACGCAATTAATTATTGGATTTATTTGATCACTGATCACCTACTGTGTAAATATGTATTGGTGCCTCCCCTGCAGTAAACCCATAGTTTGATCTATATATAAACCAGTTCTGTGATAAATAATTGTTGCTTTTAAGATAAATGCGGGAGGGACACGAATTTATTAATATCTCTGCCCAAGAAACGCTTTAGCTGTAAGTAAATAAGGTTGTGGGGATGATGGGCCATCAAAATGGGTGTTAGTGTCGCCGTTAAAATTAGAAAAAGATGGTAGAGCCTACCAATTATACTGAGCTGCAAGTCCGTCGACCTACGTCTAACTGTAGTTAGCTTTTTCTTAATTAATTTATAAGAGTGTATTTGGTCCAGCTGTCCTTTTCTTGTATAAATGCAGATAAATTTGCTATGTCTTTTTCAGAGCAAACAATTATATTATAGATAGAAAGAAACGCCTTTCTTCTTAGGGAAATGACTTTTCAGATAGGCATAAAGCACAAATGAAGTTACCGGTTTTTATTCATGAGTTGTAAAATTATTATTCCTTCGTTAAAAAAATTCAGATTAAAAGATTACGAGAAAATGGGCCATTTCTTGAGTGGTCCACCGGGAAATGTCCCGGTATCCGGTATCCCGGTGGGCCAATCAGCCCCTGCATTCTGCTATGAATAATAGCCTCTTCAAAAAATTCACTCCAAATAGGTAACAAAGATATCGGTCTGTAATTACAGGTAGATTCCTTATCTCCTTTTTTAAAAAGAGGAATAACCTTCGCGATTTTCAGACTGTCAGGAAACTGACCTGAATAAAAACTCAGATTAATAATATATGTTATTAGTAGTACTATAATGGAGACTGAGTCTTTTATGACTCTGCTATTAATATTGTCTGAACCGGCACTTCTTTTTAGGTGCAAGGAAGTGATAATATTATAAATTTCAGTTTCATCCACAGGACGTAGAAACATTGAAAAAAGGACTTCCCTAATTTTGCATAAAGAATCATAACCTTTAGTGTTTGTGGGCAAGTTTTGCTGAGATGCTATAAATCATGACCTATGTTAATGAAGTAATTGTTGAATTCATCAGCGACTGATTTTGAATCAACAATAAAATTACAAGAATTTCCTCTTAATGCCAACGGAGTTTCAGCAGCATAGGATCGTTTGTTAATAGCAGATTTGATTATTTTCCATTTTTGATAGGAGTTATTTCTTGCATCAGAAATAGCGCGGGTGTAATAAGCAACTTTCGAATGCTTAATAACATTTCTAAGGGCATAATTATACCTTTTATACCTATCACGTAAGTTACTGTTATAAAGATTTCTTCTACATTTTTCACGAAGCTTATCCTTCTTTTTATTGATCTAATGATTCCATTGGTCATCCAAGGTTGGATCTTAATGCCATATTTAGTTTTAACTGCCTTGTGAACGGTTGTGATCTCAAGGAAATCATTCAAAATGCCTTGCAAAATTTCGGTAGCTGCAGTTGGACAAGTTGTATTGTAGATACCCGACTTATCCCAGTCAAAATTAGAAACTAGGTCAACTAACGTGGTGTAGTCACAATAGGAGATAGTTTTTTGGTTAACTGCATAATGGTAATTTGAAAAAATTGGAACATGAATGAAGACAGCGTTGTGATCACTAATACTAAAATCGATCTCTAGTAAGTTAGGAGTAATATGGTCAAGAGTATTGACACTTCGAGTAGGCAAAGAAATGCATATCTTAAAAAAATTGGCTAATAGTATATTAAGATAGTTTTCACTTAGCGATTGGTTGTTGATGCTAATATATTAATATCTCCCAGTAACATGAAATTTTTACTTTCGCTATTTATTTTGTTTAAGATATTGTCAAAGCATTCACAAAAGGCTTTTCGATCATTACTGGGCGATCTGTAGATAACGCCAATAATTAGATTTTTGGACTTGGGACTTTTGATTTCAATCCAAAGCATTTCACAGGAATCAAGTACGAGGGACATTCATCACGAATAAAGTAGGCGATGTGAGATTTCAGGTATAGGCCAACCCGACCAGCACCCCTTATACTCAGTAATGCATTATTCTGATTTCTAACTTTGCATTCAAAATTATAGTTACTGAGATTGAAAAACTCCTTTTGTTTCTCATAAATTAAGTGAGTTTCACTAAGTGCAATTACAGGAAAATCATGATTCAACTGAGATAGAAAGATTTGAAGCTTACCAAATTTAAGAGTTAATGCTTTGAATACCAATATGTAAGAATGACATACCAAATTTGTCGATTTCATCAGAAAGATAATATGAAAATACTTTTCCACAAGTATAATGCCTCATCAGGAATTCGAGCCCAGATTCATTTCGGACCACTCGAATGCCGGAGAGACTCAAAATTAATTAAACAATGATACTTTAACTATTAAGAATCATTCACTTTTAAAAGTCAAAAAATACCATTAGTGTCACCTAGTCAATCTTTGCCTAGGGTGGCCGAAGTAGTGCTACAAGGGCTGTTTGTTCGAATAACAAGCTGTCATTCTCGCCGCACCTCTGCAACTTTCATTCATTTTCTCAGCTTGATTCCCAATTGTTCCTATTATCGATTAGAAGATTCTTGTGACTCGGCCTATGTCAGCGGTGCGTTCGTTACGTTTATACCTCATAAATACATCTAATTTTCCCCAGAAGGTTATTGATTTCCTTATCTTTTTGCCATGGGCAGCATTTCACTCAGTGTTTTCGCGTTTATCCATAACGGTAGATTTTCATTTACACGTACTATTCACTACATTGCATTACATTAATATGTTGCGCAAACTTAAGATAAAAATAGCGTTATGGGCAGCCTAACTCATGGAAACATTTTTACTTTTCATTTGCGCTGTACATACAAGGTAAAGGTAGTACTGATTGGTAATAATTAGCTACAGTAATTGATTCTCTAATTTGTTCATCACTGCTGTTGTTTTCTAGTATCTGAAAAAGTTCACAATTCGTGGCCTTCTGGCAAACGAGAATTGAAAAAGGCCACACGCCTCCGACAAACTACCTCTATTTCGAATTTATGGCAATCCTCACGCGCATTTCTTTGGTGTGGATATCAGGTGCCTTATTGCACGCGATACCACACCCGGTGCCGCGGCCATATCAACGTGTAAAGGTAAAGGCCCAACAATAGAATAACGCTTGCGCTGGCTGTACAGTTGGAGAGAGCCCTGCTTGTCACTTACAACTCCTAAGTTTTCTGGGGAAAAGTCGAATTGAGAATACAGAAAATGCACTTTCACAGACGTTCTGCTGTCTAGTGTTGTATAGTTTTGAAACAAATTTGCACAATCTCTTCAAAGTTATGGGCTATTTTGTTTCCAGAAACCCTCGTCAACATCGCTATATGATTGTCACGCATCAAATTCAGCCTTGATTAGTGTAGCATCAAAGCAAGAATCACAAAGAAGTTTTCGAATTTGTGGTCCAACAAAAGTTTCCTCCTTGAGTTTTACGTAATAAAAGTTCAGAAATGCTTCTTTAAAACAACTATGAAGCCGTTTCCTTTTCTTTGTCAAGTCTTTTAATGAAATATTTCGTTAATCGGAGTTTTACGTGAAGTGGACGAAGTAAAACATTTGCAGTATCTACTAAAAGAACATTCTTTACATACATTTTTCCAGGTATGAATTAATCCCTTTTACGCCATCCTTCAGTACTGCACTTTTTCAGTATCACGACTAGCACATAAAGGAGACTAGAACATTCGAGGAAAATGTGCTACTGTCCTTTGTGATTTTACGACTAGCACAGTTGAGAGAAAATAGGGTTAGAGCCTTGTTTCAAAAGAACAACGATGCCACCCATTTTCCAAGCATCCAGTAAATACGAATGCTATACAACTGCGTTAAAATATTCTTTACTGCAGTAATTAAACACAGAGGTAAATATTTAAACGCTTGGCATTAATACACTGCTGGACAATTGCTAAGGACGGATCATAAACGGCTATATAGCGCATAAACAAGTAAGTGTGGTTGGATGCCAAGTGAAATAAAATAATGTCAGAATGCCAGGACATTACAAGAAAGACAATTTATTGTGCTCTGAAATCCAGAAGGCTTTGGAACGTGTTCAAGGGACAAACGGGCCATTTGGTGCAGAAGACGTAAACGTGAAAAAAATGCAATTACCGTCCGCAGGCGTTCCGGCGTAAGATGTCAATACGGGATATGGCCACCATGGAGGGCGATGCAAGATTCCACACGTCGTGTCATGCTTTGCACAGCTTTATCAAGCAACTGTTGGGGTAATTTATCCCATTCCTCTGTCAGTGCACGGATGGGGGTGTCCTTGTTTATTGGAGGGCATTGGCGACCAGCAAGACTCCTCCCCAAAGCGTCCCACACATTTTCAATGGGATTCAGATCTGGAGAACGTGCTGGCCATACGAGGCGTTGAATATCCTCGCTCTCAAGACACTCCTGGACAGCGACTGTTCGATGACATGTTGCGTTGTCGTCCATGAAAATGAATCTATCACCGACAGCACCACGGAACATGCGAAGATGAGGTAGCAGAACATCATTAATGTATCTTTGGCCTGTCATAGTCCCAGTTGGAAGCACATGGAGGGACGTACGGCCATTGATCATAATGCCAGCCCATACCATGACACTACATGTCGGATATCGGTCCCTTTCCTGTATGTTTGCTGGACAATATGCAGTACCACTATCACGCCAGATCAGTTGTCGTCGACAATCAGACGATAGACTGTATCTACTCTCATCTGAGAAGAGAACAGCAGACCAGTCGTTATCAGTCCAATTGCGATGTTGATGGTGCCATTGCAAACGGGCGGTACGGTGACGTCTGGACAATGGGATGCACACAACAGGACGGCGGGCGTATAGTCCTCTTTCATGCAAACGTCTGGCGACAGTTTTTCGGGAGATCCGCTTGCCAGTAGCAGCCATAAACTGATTTGCTACCTCACTAGCTGTGCTGCGCCGGTGTCTTTTTGTTGATAGCACTATGTAACGATCTTCTGCAGGTGTCGTACTGCGAACACGACCTCCCCCGTGACGTTTGCTACACTCTCCATTTGTTTGAAATGATTTCCAAAGCCTTGAAACAACACTGTGGCTGACGTCGAATTCCCGGGCAACATCTGTTATTTTTCGCCCGTCTTCAATCTTGCCAATAATACGGCCACGGGTAAAATCATCTAGGTGATGTCGGGAAGACATACTGAAAATTGCAAGTTCGTCAATTGATTCTTTCCCTTTCAACTTTGCGTTTGAACAAAAACGGTCAATACGAGTCAAATCTTTCATACCTCTTATCAGCGCTATGACGTCACGAACAAGTTCGGCAATCCAAAATTTGCATACGCACAACACGTCTTACTGTATCCTGCACTTATGCTAATTTCCACATTTTCCTGCCTTTCATTTTATGGTTGCTATCGTTGCTATTGTCATCCGTCCTTAGCAATTGTCCGGCAGTGTACGATCAATGCCTGCAGCTTTATTGACGTTAAGCAACTCAGTTTGTGCATAACTTTGACCCTCTGTAAAAGGAGCAGGAGAGAGACCGCCAGAATAATATGTAGCTACAAAAAAAAAAAAAAAAAAAAAAAAGAATTAATAAAACAAAAAACGGCTTTAGTATGGGTAGAACTACCAAGATTGTAGTTTACTGAGAATTACGTTTTTAATGTGTCGGCAAAGCTTTCACGTTTATCCTCCGTAGAATAAACAGTACCACGCTGTTCACGAATATATTCACGGTGCACCCTAAAATTTTTAATAAGATCTCAAAAACCAAGGGAACTTGTCTTTTAATGGTTGCGACAAATATTCCTCCCAATGTTGTTGGTGGAATTTCTCAATTTCCTTCTGTACAATTTTATTAGTACGCCAGAAATTTGCCCTATTTTCCGAAGTCCTATTTTTTAAACTTTCTGTGCGCAGAGTTGCATTTTTTGATAATCTCCTTTAAACATGGAAGAAATTTAAAAGGTTACGCCCAAATACTTTTTTTACTACTAGAACTATCAGCAACCTCTTAAATTTTAGTAGTAAAAACAGCAATCGCGGTATCAATCTATTCCTCTCCAGATAATTCCGTAAAATCATCTATTTCCTCGTCCATAATTAGGATTTGAAATATTTTCCAGTCAACAGGATATTGTATTGTACAAAAAAACAGGGTCAACAAACGATAATTCCATAGGGACAGGATGATGATCAGAGTTAAGACTAGATAGCACCATAATGTTATAAAAGTGCTTTGAATTTTTAAAACCAACAAAATTAATAACATCTGGGAGTACATCCAGATTTGTGGGAAAAGTTGTAGGCTCTTGAGGACCATCTGCGTATAATGTTACCTTTAGAATAATTTTGCTGAAACTATTTCCACGGAGATCATTGATCTGATAATTCCAAATATGATGCTTGCAGTTCCAATTTCTAGCAGCAATTGTTGAGGTTTTGTCAGAAAAACATTCCTAATGTCCTCAATGAAACGCGGCCAGGTGGGCGGTGATTAGAAACGCAACGAACTTATGATTGCTTGCCTCTGGTTGTAGAAATTGTAGCACCGTGGCCCTCAAATTAAATTAAATAGCAAATTGGGAGTAAATTAACAAAAACAGCGAAACCTCTCTTGACACTTGGGACAAGGGGCGGAGTGTCCAACCGGGATCCACTCAAAAATGGCCCATTTTCCCGTTAAAATAAAATCTGAAATTTTTTTTAACGAACGAATAATTATTAGGTGTGCAACTTAATTCTCGGCCACAGACACGACACGTTGACAGCAAATTATAGCAAATCGAATACGTACTTAATCAGGGAAATAATCCCCGTCGTGTTGGATACATTTGAGTCATTGGTCTGGGAGCTGCCGAATGCCACCGCGGAAAAAAGAGGGCTGTTTCGAGTTGATAAAGTCATCAATACTTGTGTACACCTCCTCGACAGAAGTGAAATGCTTATCACTCAGGTGATGTTGCAGGGAGCGAAACAGGTGATAATCCGACGGGGCGAAGTGTGAAGAATACGCCGGGTGGGACAACATATCCCATCCCAGGTCGGTGATCGTGTTTAAAGTCGTTTTCGCAGTGTGAGGACGCGCGTTATCCTGAAGCAACAGGACCGACCTTCTGCTCTTGCCGGTGTATGGCGTTTTCGCCTCCATTGCGTCACTCACACGAATGAGTTGCTGACAATAACGCTCAGCATTGGCCGTTTCACCAGGTTTGAGCAACTCATAGTGTACGACACCGCGCTGATCCCACCATATGCACAGCAACAACTTCCTCGCATGGATATTCGGTTTGGCGGTACTGGTGGTAGGCTGACCTGGATAAACTCACGATTTGCGCCGCTTAGGATTATCGTAGAGGACCCACTTCTCATCACAGGTCAAAATCTTGTGGAGGAAATCTTTTTCTTGAATCTGGAGAGCAAAGACACAGCAACATCGCAGCACCTAGGCTTGTTCGCTACTGTGAGTTGGTGGGGCACCCAACGGCCCTCCTTGTGAATCCGTCCAAGCTTGTGCAGGCGCTTTGCAATGGCTTGCCTTGTTACTCCGAGTTCCTGGGCGAGCTCTGACTCTGTGCGACAGGGATTCGCGTCCAACAGTTGTTCCAGTTCCTCATCGTCAACTTTCTGTGGCTGTCCCGGACGTTCTGCATCACGGAGATAGAAATTTCCTTGCTTAAACCACTGGAACCACTTCTTACACGCACTGTAGGACACAGCAGCCTCACCCAAAGCAGCACGCATCATTTGCTGGGTTTCCGCGGCACTTTGTTTCAGCTAAAACGTGCGAACAGGAGGCAGGGCCTCAAATGTTGCTTCTCGAACGACATTGCTTTCACCGAAAACTTTCGTCCCTTCTATCACTACAGCTGTGAGCGGTTACGGTTGCCTGAAAAGCTGTTGGATGGCACTGCAATCAGCCATTATCACACACAGATATTTACATTTGCCGACGTTCTATGATCGCTTGCGGTTATATGGGCCGAGAATTAAGTTCCACACCTAATATTTTACAACTAATGAATAAAAATCGGTAACTTCATTTTGTTTTATATCGGTCTGAAAAGTTATTTTCCTAAGAAGAAAAGCGTATATTTCTATCTATAACTTGGGTGTTTGCTCTAAAAAAGGCACAGCAAAAGTATCTGCACTTATACGAGAAAAGTGCAGCCGGACCAAATACACTGTTATAAATTAATTTAAAAAAAAGCTAACTACAGTTAGACGTAGGTCGTTGGACTTGCAGCTCAGTGTAATTGGTAGGCCCTACCATCCTTTTCTAATTCTGACGGCAAAACTGCCACCCGTTTTGAGGGCCCATCATCCCCACACCCTTATTTACATACAGACAAAGCGATTCCTGGGCAGCGGTATTCCGAAACTCTTGTCTCTCCGGCGTTTATCTGAAAGCAACAATGATTTACCACAGAACTGGTTCATATTGATCAAACTATGGGTCTACTGAAGGAGGAGGTACCAATACTATAAATAAAGGTGCTAATAAGTATTTATTTAGTGCCTGATCACGCATCAGGCGATCAGGGACCAAATAAATCTAAAATGTTATTGCGTAGGAAAATTGTTATGTGGCATGTGCACGCACTTCAACCCTCAGAATAACCTTCATGATGGTTAAGTTAGAACTGGAGTTTTCGAAAGACTCATGATTTTGTCAAAACCTAATTTAAAAAAAAAAAGATTGTCCGGTACAACACCCTATTTTGAACGTGGTTTGATGCTACATTAACTCATGAGCGGATTTAGGAAAATCTTTTACTGTTAAATTGTTGTAAAAATTCGTTCATGACCAAATTCGTTTTAAAATGTATCATTCGACAGTTGTCTTTCATCTAGGATCTATTAGAAATTTTTTACATGAGGAAATTTACGAGGTAGGTATGTGTGTTTTTGTAATGGACCGCAAATCTGAAATTCCCGGCTTGGTTTGTTCGTCCCAATCCACCCCTGCTTGGGACCTTTGTGTAATGGACCGCAAATCTGAAATTCCCGGCTTGGTTTGTTCGTCCCAATCCGCCCCTGCTTGGGATCTTTGTGTAATGGACCGCAAATCTGAAATTCCCGGCTTGGTTTGTTCGTCCCAATCCTCCCCTGCTTGGGACCTTTGTGTAATGGACCGCAAATCTGAAATTCCCGGCTTGGTTTGTTCGTCCCAATCCGCCCCTGCTTGGGACCTTTGTGTAATGGACCGCAAATCTGAAATTCCCGGCTTGGTTTGTTCGTCCCAATCCTCCCCTGCTTGGGACCTTTGTGTAATGGACCGCAAATTTGAAATTCCCGGCTTGGTTTGTTCGTCCCAATCCTCCCCAGCTTGGGACCTTTATGTAATGGACCGCAAATCTGAAATTCCCGGCTTGGTTTGTTCGTCGCAATCCGCCCCTGCTTGGGACCTTTGTGTAATGGACCGCAAATTTGAAATTCCCGGCTTGGTTTGTTCGTCCCAATCCGCCCCTGCTTGGGACCTTTGTGTAATGGACCGCAAATTTGAAATTGCCGGCTTGGTTTGTTCGTCCCAATCCGCCCCTGCTTGGGACCTTTGTGGAACACAACAGCAGCTAACATAATTGAAAATACTAAAACGCGTATTTCAAGAAAAGACTGATTCACAAACCAGGTGAACGTCTATACGGTATTGTGTATTGAAATACGTAAAGACTAATTTCTTGCTACTGAATGAGTTGGCATTCCAAAATAAAATTCGGAATGAAAAATTTGCGGCAAGCCCACAACTACATAACTGAAATTTCGTTACTTCTGTAGGGTTGTGACGGTTTGCGTCCCATGATTCTCACAATTAGTGAGTGGTACGTTGCCAAAAAATGAAATCACTTTTTTTGCAAATGTGATTTCACCTGCGAAACGCAACTCTGGGAATCTGTTATAAAAGTGTTATTTTTATTCTTTTCAATTAACCGCGTTTTATACAAATTCTGAAGGTGATAAACGATTTTCAAAATCATTTTCAGAACCCACAATAAGAATCAGACATTTTTATAACTTTTGAAAAATGTATGTTGAGTTGTATAGTCAATGCTCTAAGTGCGATTGTTAGCAGTTAGCATATTGTATACCACAGGAAGTTTTTACTTTGATTAACACATGTAACTTGGAATCATATTTCATGTCGTCATCTACCAATACGACCTGTACTGGGATTTGGCATATTACCCTCGTACAGGTCTTCCAGTTAGGTTTCAAAATTAAAAAAATATTAGCATAATACCTGTTTTATTCATGGGTCAAACATTTTCAAGTGGCATATTACCCTCGTATAGGTCTTCCGATTATAGGTTTTAAAAACCTAACCGGAAGACCTGTACGAGTGTAATTCATAATTTCGTACATTTATATTCATTCACATCGTTCAACTGATTGTTATTTTTCACAATTATTTTCTCCCGGAACTGCCTCCCTCTCGACGTGCAATATAAAACCTATGCCATCAGTGGTATTTCAAGGGCAAATAAAGCCAGCCTTCTTAGCTGATCTGTTTCTCTTTACCCAAAGCAACGACATGTGGAACACTATCGGGAAGAAACATTCTAGCATATGCATTTCTATTGTAACCTTGTCACGCGTGGACATTTCTAATCGCGGCAGGGGGAGGTTAGTTCCTCTTTTATGTGTCCCTGTTCTCTCTTTGATAAGGAAATCTAATTCTCGCAATGTTTCCGGCACGGCATTGCGGTAACCCAATTAGGCCGTCACAGACTTGTTGTTCGATGTGATTCTCTTTTGTTGAGAGCACGTAATAAAAAGGGTTATCAGCTGACGAGCTCAAGGCGATTTCATGGAAGAGGAACATGAAAAAGATATATGCTTTGTTCGCCTTTCCATCATTTGCTTTTGCAACATCGGTTCGAAAATGAGAAATTCGTTGATTTTTGGCTATTCTCTTTCTTTCTTTGCTGTCATTGACTGTTTTCGTCCAAACAAATCTTTGCAAACAAGCTGAGCTCTGGTTCGGCTTCCATTTTCTGGGAATTTTATTGATAGCACGCACCAACCAAAAACAGGAAAAATTATTTCTTATGATATGTAAACCGGATAAGAATATATTTGTTTGTGTGTCAGTCTATCTCTAAATTGTGAGCCTTTCACGTGTTAGAATAGCCTAGCAAAGCAAAAGACCGGTAAAAACGACAAAATGGAGTCGACGGCAAATGGCAACTGGAGACGGACGTTTAAAATGATAAAAATAATATTTTATGCATTTTTAAAGATATTGCTAAAATAAATGGGGGGAAGTTTATCATGCAGAACAGGAAAAATAATTACAATGCGATTTAACAAATGATGTGCTTCCACGTTCAAGCGTCTCCTGTTTTACTAGGGAAATCTTCCTTTGTTTTAAAGGTACTCTTCAGCTATCCGGTGAGAAAATATTAATTTGAAGATGCCATAAGTGACCATAGTGTTCATTTCCGGATACAATAGGTGGTACGAACATTCCTCGTTGAACACATATAATAATAATAATAATAATTATAATAATGATAATAATAAAACAGTAGTGGTACCTAATAACTTTCAAAAAAATCTCGAGGAGTTAGGATTGCCACACAGAGACTGGTTCACCTAATTAAAAAAAAATTCATTTTACAGTAATGCCATATATCACTAGAAAATTCCTGAATTTCCAGGCCTGGAATAAATATCCACACCTTTACTTACCAGCCTCTGCCAATAAAGCAGCAACAACAACAATAATAATGGGTAGTCTAAATATGACGCTGGACACCAAAATTCGTGCTATCTACGTGGCAAAAATCAGCAGAGATTAGACATTTGTGGAAGCTGAAAGCAGTTCATATACGTCCGATAATTATTTGTACAATTGATGATCATTCATATACTTCCGACAATTATTTGTAAACATTGGCATAATTCATCAGAATCTTTTAACTCAGCTGGATGCCTTAAGTTTACATCACCTAAGGCCAAAAATCCAGGAGGTAGTAATTCTCAACGCGTGCATTGTAAAGGTGATTTTTGAACTTAGGATGACTGTGTCTGTATTTCATTTTATATTCGTACTGCCAGAAAGGCCATGCTATAGATGCATTGCGATGAACGAGAAAAACGAATAAAATAATAATAATAAATAATAACGTTATTTTTTATAATAACAACAACGTTATTGCCTTCCAGAATTACAGAAAACACATGGTGACAGTTGCGGAATATGACACCTGTAGAAAAGTAAATAAAACCGTGTTCCTTTTTGTGTAGAAAAGCAATAATACCGTGTGGAAAAGCAAATAAAACCATAGGACATATTTTGGCCTTTAAATGATACGACCAAGTAGCTAAGATTCAACATCAGGAGCTTGGCTAACGTTGAATACGGCCTAACCCATAGCTATACTCCAGTTTATTATAAGTACCAACCAGAACCTATTCTTGAAAATCAAAATTACATTATGTAGTGGGATAAATCTACCATTACAGAAAAGGCAATTGACTGCAATAGACCTGACGTTGTAATTGTAGACAACAAAACTGAAGAAGACGCAGCTAATAGATATACTGGTTTCGCTTACAGAAAACATCTAAATAACAGTAGCTGTACCTGAGAAAATCTCAAAATACAGGAACCTACGAATGGAAACACAAAGTATCTGGAAACATGGCATAACACAGATCGTACCAGTTATCATTTCGGAAACCGTAGTGGTACTTAATAATTTTTTAGAAAAATCTTGAGGAATTAAGATTGCCACAAAGACTGCTTCACCAATACAAAAGCAGCTATTCTCCAAACATGCCACATGCCCACATCACTAGAAAATACCTGAATTTCCAGGAATCAGATTTTTGATCACGGCCTTCGCATTTTGCTTATCGGCGTTGGCCGAGAAAGTTGGCAACAAGGCCAACAACAATAATAATGAATCTGTTCTGGGGAAGAAACGAGAGTATTTCTGAGTAATTATTTTTATAATATGAACATCAGAAGAACCGTGTATGAAAAAGTCTCCAAACAGGAGATCCTAAGAATGGAAATCCAGAGAATGTAGAAACGGAACACAACATAGGTCATACCAGTCCCTCAGTGCAGCAATTACAATAGAGCTTAATAATTTCTAAAAAAATCCTGCACGTGCATTACCTGCACATGAGCTACCACAATACCCCCAAAATCCTGCACGTGAACTACCACAATACCCACTGAGCACCAAACTAGGTATTTTTTAGACCTGACACAGTGAAAAATTCGTAAATGCCTAATTTTGAAATAAAATTCTTTGCCTTATGCTCGTGGGTCTTTGCTGAGAAAATCAAGAATTATTAATAACTGGCAGAGGCACCCGGTGTTTGCCCCGGTTTAACAAGAAAAAAAAGTAAATAAATGAGCTTCTTTTTTCCGAGCTTTTTTAACTTGTGAATAGGATATACCGTACGAAAACATTTAACTGAAAAGTGTTCCGGCAATAAAAAGAAAAGGATTAAAAACAAAAACAAAGAAAACCCGAACAAAATCTCTACTTGTGTCGGCATAACTAGCTTTTTGTTCTACTTTTTTTTTCTAGTTGCTCACGGTGGGTTTGATGACCACCGGAAGCAACTCAATGGGCTATAAGCAGTCGCCCGTCCCTAATTTAGGGCCATTGACTCCAGGGAAGGGAGGGAGAGCCAGTGCTGTAAGACAAACACAATTTCCATGACTAACGGGATTCGAGCCACCGGGACGGCATAATAATTGGCTCTGAATATAGGAAATTTGAAATCTGAAACATCTACATTTTTCTAGACCACTGTGCCATCGGGGACGGCATAATAATTGGCTCTGAATATAGGAAATTTGAAATCTGAAACATCTACATTTTTCTATCGTGTTGTGATCAGCGTAATGTACAGTTAATTCGAAGCACAAGTAAGTTAATCCTTGAAGAGCCTCTGCGTCAACAGCGTTGAGTGTTCGTTCTTTCATTTGGAACCAAGATAAAGATATTTTTATTTTTACCAACACGGGAGCAACTAGCGTACAGCTGGCCATGGAAAAATCATGATTTTTGAAGGTTGAGTGCAACAAACAACAACCTTTAACGATTGAATCTGTATCTTCTTGATATTCACGGAAAAACCGCCATCAACAGGAAGCTGTTGGCATTTAAACAAAAATATACGGTCAGATGGGACGATTGGAATGCATGGAATAACATCTTGGTCACCTGCAGTCATGATACATTGTTAAGAATTTTGTGGTAGGTTACACCAAAAAGTGGTGCTACCTCAGCTGCACCACTTTCTGAGAAAAGATACACCACTCACTATGTGGTGTAAACAAAACCCAACAAGCAACCATGTTGTTGGGTTTTGACAAGCAACCATATTGTTGTAAAAAAACCCAACAAGCAACCATGTTGTTGGGTTTTGACAAGCAACCATATTGTTGTAAACAAAACCCAACAAGCAACCATGTTGTTGGGTTTTGACAAGCAACCGTATTGTTGTAAACAAAACCCAACAAGCAACCATGTTGTTGGGTTTTGACAAGCAACCATATTGTTGTAAACAAAACCCAACAAGCAACCATGTTATTGGGTTTTGACAAGCAACCATATTGTTGTAAACAAAACCCAACAAGCAACCATGTTGTTGGGTTTTGACAAGCAACCATATTGTTGTAAACAAAACCCAACAAGCAACCATGTTGTTGGGTTTTGACAAGCAACCATATTGTTGTAAACAAAACCCAACAAGCAACCATGTTGTTGGGTTTTGACAAGCAACCATATTGTTGTAAACAAAACCCAACAAGCAACCATGCTGTTGGGTTTTGACAAGCAACCATGTTGTTGTAAACAAAACCCAACAAGCAACCACGCTGTTGGGTTTTGTTTACATCACACAGTGGTGTATCTTTTCTCAGAAAGTGGTGCAGCTTAGGTAGCACCACTTTTTGGTGCAACCTACCACAAAATTTTGAACAGTGATAGCTCCGATGATATTTGACATGAGTTTCTCGACAGTCAGTCGTGTTCCGTTGTAGAGTTCGGGGGATCCAGATTTCACCGTGATAAAATAAATAAAACCTTAAGATGATATGAAAGAATGCGCGAACAGAGGAATAACAATATTAAGCTTTGCAAAAATGAAGTGCGAGAAAATTCTCATTTTTCTTTCATTTCATTAAATGTATTCACTTTATATTTCATTGAAATATACTACCCCTCTGAAAAATAATCAGATCAGATCAGATGTAGAGGATTTTAGGAAGGGTGTCTGACCCCAGGTCTTAAACAACCCTTAGAAATAGGAAGCTAGGAGATTTAGGCTAGAGTGCCCGATAGGGAAGTGACACGGAAGTGAGGTAGAAAGGGGGAGGAGGACGCCCTTATATACTATCGGGGGGGCAGTACCCGGGGTCCGACGGCTTAACGTGCCCATCCGACGCACGGCGAGTATTTAATGCTTCGAACGTTCGTACCTGCCCAGGATCGAACCTGAGGTTATCTCCATGGAAGTCACGAACGCTGACCACTAGGCCACCCGCGGCCCTGTGAAAAATAATCGCGGACCTGCTGTTTTATAAATAGTAGAACTATTTACAGCTTGCAGCAATACATAGACAGCCTGGGTGCGAAACGTAAGCAAACACGCCGCAACCGCAGCGGAAGGGTACATGCGAGATTTTAGAAGTCTAACTCTAACATAGTAAACAACAGAACCAAATTGTAAATTGTAAATCGTGAAAAAATTTTAATTGCAAAATAAAAATTTTCACGATTCAAAAAGGAGATCACTAAGTTTATCTCACAACTTAGTGACGGAGATCACTAAGTTGTGAGGACAGCTCTGCCGTTTGTCGAGTATATCGCCCGATATCATTAAATTTCAACACGTGAATCAGTGAAAAAATGCTACTATTAGGTAGCATATAATAAACGTTTAAAATTTGCAATAATACATGTTTACTGATGTTTTTTTACATCATAACATGTTTCTTAGGTCATCAGACAAGCATACATTAGGCTTGAGAATTTTTTCCTTCGTATTAATTTATGAGTCGTACCTTCGCAAAATCAGTGCTTCAGAACAGAACACATGAACTGCAGTTTTTAAAAAAGTAGTGCATTAGTTAATAGAAAGTTTAAACATTTCGTAATTTTTACAATGAAAATTTCCTTTAAACGTTAATTTGAACCAAAGAGGTTAGAATAAGATATCTGGAGACGCCCTTGTCAATGGAGCAGTATCACTTTGCGTGAAGCCTAAAACCAAAAGCGACGGCCGCTAAAGTATGGAAAAGCTGGTGATTTTCAGTGACTATGACAAGTACTAAATTTTCATTGAAAAAATTACAAAATGTCTAAACTTTCTATTAACCAGTGCATTTTGTGTTGGCCCAATCGCATCCTTCGGTCGCAAATGTTTTTATTTTTACATCGTAACTTTCTGCCGATGTGTGAGAAAATTCAGGATTTATAAAGTTCTTAATTATTTTGAAGCACCAAAAAAATAATTAAGAATTTTATAAATCCTAAATTGAAAATTCATGAAACGTTAGTGTGAATTCAAAACAAAACATACCGTTAAAATTCATAACTTTATCCTCTAATAAGCATAATTCTTTCCGGTTTGCTATTATCACGATTTCTGTTACCAAAAGCCACGCTTTTCAAAAATACACACAGCTGAAACTCCGTAGGGTATCATGTAAACAACATCAAATTACCACACTTTGTGGCTTCACGGTGAAGAGTTACAGGGCATCTCCAGAAGTCTTCTTCTAACCTCCTTGATTCGATGTGATTAACATCATCATCATCATAATTGTCAACCAATATCAATCCACTGCTGGACGAAAGTCTCCCCAAGTTTCTTTCACAACGGTCTGTCTTGTGCCCGTCCCCTCCATGTCACTCCCGCATACTTTCGAATTTCATCCACCCAACTCCCATGTGGTCTTCTGGGTCTTTTCCTGTCCCTTGGAATCCAATCTAAAATTTCGGCTGTCCATCGATGGTCTGTCCTTCTGGCAGTATGTCCAGCCCATTGCCATTTCAGGGATTTAACTCTGATCATGATGTCTTCCATTCTTGTCACTTTTCGGATCCACGAGTTCCTCTTCTTATCTCTCTTGGTTACACCAAATATGCACCTCTCCATACTACTTTGAGTTGTCTGCAGCCTTTGTATGTCTCTTTTAGTTAAGGTCCACGTCTCTGCACCATACGTAAGCACTGGAAGGATGCATTGATCAAACACTTTTCTTTTAAGACATAATGGCACATGCCGCCCCGGTGGCGCAGTGGTCTAAGGCGCTGGCCTCTGATCATTCGTCCGTAAGGGGCCCGGGTTCGAATCCTGGTGAGGCATGGATGTTGTGTTTGTCTTACGGCACTGGCTCTTTCCCTTCCCTAGAACCAGTGACCCTAAATTAGGGACGGGAGACTGCTTATAGCCCATTGAGTTGCTCACGGTGGTCGTTAAACCTCCAATCAAAAAAAAAAAAAGAATAATGGCATATTGCTCTTGAAAATTATGCTGTTTCTTCCAAAAGCTCTCCAGGCAAGTTTTGTGTGCCGATTAATTTCCTCATCAATGTGACCCTCACTTGATATCTGCTGCCCAAGAAAAACGTACGTGTCTGTTATCTCCAGCTTTTCTCCATCAATCGATAAATCTTCATTTCTTGTAAAAGCATTGAACATCACTTTTGTTTTCTGAAAGTTAATTTTTAATCCCACTTCTTTACTCTTGTCAGCAAGTTCCTGGATCATACTCTGCAGCTCTGATGGGGTAGTTGCAAAAAGGACTACGTCATCAGCAAAACGAAGGTGGGTTAGATAATCGCCATTAATTTTTATCCCTTTGTTTTCCCAGTTCAGTGATTGAAAGACATTTTCCAATATGGCATTAAAGAGCTTCGGTGATATGGTGTCACCTTGTCTCCCTCCCTTTCCAATTTTTATGTGTGTTGTATTTTCAAACAGCCGAATCCTTGCACTTGCGTTTTCATAGATGTTATTAATAATATTAATGTATGCATCTTCAATACCGCAGGATTTCAGAGCCATGTAACTGCTGATGGTTTCACCGAATCAAAGGCTTTTTCATAATCGATAAAAGCCATGCACATTGGAAGTTCATATTCCCTCGCACTTTCAAATAGTTCTCTCAGTACGTGGATATTATCTATTGTGCTGTAGCCACTCCTGAATCCAGCTTGTTCTCTCGGTTGAGCCATGTCCAGTGCTACCTTCAAGCGGTGTGAAAGAATTTTAGTGAAGATTTTATAAACCACTGATAGGAGGCTGATAGGTCTGTAGTTCCCGAGATCCTCAATGTCACCTATTTTATGTAGCAGGATCATTGTAGCGTTGTTCCAATCTTCAGGAATCTTCCCTTCATTAAGGCATCGAGTGAAAATTTGGGCGAGTACTGTTTCGATTACTCCACTTGCTTCTTGTATGATGTCTACAGTAATTCCATCTTCTCCTGGAGCTTTTCCCCGCTTCATGTTCTTGATTGCATGTGCAACTTCTGCTGGGAGGACTGGAATAAATCTGGTACCTGTCATGATGTCTGGAGTACATGTATAACTCCTTTCATATAATTTGGAGTAGAAATCTTTCACTCTTGTCAAAATTGCGCCTCTATTTCTTGTTACAGAACCATCTTCTTTTCTCTGTGCCATAATCTGTTTTCTTTCCTTACTCAGATGTCCCTTTGCTACCTTTAGGCTTTGGTTGTTTTCAATTGCTTTCCTCACTAGTTCACAGTTGAATTTTCTTACGTCTTTAGTGATACTTTCCCGTACTGCCTTGCATAGCTCTATATATTCCACTTTGGAAGTCACATCTTCTTTAGTTGCCCTCATCTCTCTTCTTTTTCGCATCAACATTTTGGTTTTTCCTGATAATTTGTTCACATGCAACTTGTTCTTAGACCCAGCTAATTTTGTTGCTGTTTCTATAAGAGCTTTGGTTATTTTTCTGTTAACTTCAGAAATATCCACTTCTTCCGATGTTAGGCCTTTTAAAGCAGAGAATCTATTCTTCAGTTCCAACTTGAAGGTATTATGGTGTATTTTAAGGTTGGTTATGTCAATACATTTTGTTTGTCTTATGAGCTAGCCAAGTTCGAGTTTAGTGTTGAGGTGCATCTTACATCTCACCAATATATGGTCACTACCTGTGTTGAACTTGTTTAGCACACTGTAATCTTCTATGACGAATTTTTTGTTACACATAATAAAATCAATTTCACTTGGCGTCCCATTTCACTTGGCGTCAATTTCACTTGGCGTCAATTTCACTTGGCGTCAATTTCACTTGGCGTCCCAATTTCACTTGGCGTCCAATGTCCATTTCCTGTGTGGCTTTTTCTTGAAAAAGGAGTTCAAGATGAAAAACCTTTCTGCCTCTGCAAACTCAATGAGAGTATTTCCACGCTGGTTTCTGTTGCCGTGACCGAATTTACCTGTACTGAAGTTTCATTCTGTTCTCGTTGCCCTATTTTTGCATTGAAATCTCCCATAATTATCTTCAAGTGCTGCTTACCTTTATTATTTAGATGACGAATTTCTTCATGAAATTCTTCAATTTCTTCTTCAGGATGACTTGTGGTGGGTGCATAAGTTTGAATAATCTGAGTCTTGTATTTTCTCGAGAGTTGGATAACGAGTCGTGCAGCTCTGTCAGAGGAACTTTCAACTTCTACAACTTTATCCTTCAGTTTCTTGTTTATTATAAATCCAACACCACTAGTTCTGCCAGTATCTGTCCCACGATAGTAGAAGAGATGTCCACTTTTCAGTTCAATGAGTTCTTCTCCTTTTCTCCTTATCTCACTTAGCCCGACGATGTCCCACTTGATCCTTTGTAGTTCCTCTTCCAATTCAAGAAGCCTTGAATCAGATGATAGGGAGTGTCCATTATACGTAGCTAAGGTCAGCATCAGATGGGAGCCTAGTCCGGTCTTCCGGGGATTCTTAGCACCCTCAGCTTTCATGTCGCACTGGCCGCTGCCTTGGCCAGGTACGTTCCAGCTGCCGGATACTGAGGGCCAAGATTTAAGTTGTGGAGTCATTTTGGAGGGGTTTGGCCATAACTCACCACGCTGGCCAAGCAGGTTGGTGAGTGTGGGATAGCATTTCCTCTAATCCCGATGGTATAGTTATACCGCTATTGGCGGTCGTCAGAGCCCCTTTAGTGGGAACAGGATGCACCACGAGAAGGTGGGGTTGACATTTGTCAAGGAGAGGCTGTGATGTTATGCATCACCTGACCTTACATATAGAACACTAAACATAAGAACTAATTTTTCCGTTTATATTAAAAATTTGTTCACCTTATTATATCTACGCACGTCTGAGAAAGCTCCGCCAACAGAGGTGTAACTAGAGCGGGGCAGCTCAAAGGGGTGCAAAAATTAGTACTCACAATCTGCTAAAATTTGGAATTGAAACTTTTGCAGGGGTTTCTGATACGGTTTTTTCGTACTTGTCATTTCTACATTTATAGAATTGCTTATAATATTTCTTCACCGGTTTCAGAAAACTGCAAAGTGAAATTCGCATCTCTTTCTCAAATTATTCAGGGGCTATTAATTGCTCACATTCCGAATTGAAGGCGCGGTTGCACGTTCCGGGCGTTACAAGAGAAGAATATTATTCACACTGTTAAAGATTCTTGAGAGCGGGCATTCGATCAGTACTGCGCTGCGAGCCACAACTTTCAGCTTCATTCGGCCCTTTTGATATAGTACTGAAGATCCGAAATCCTAAGCAGTTGCGAAAGCCGTTCAGTCAATCTGATTTATATACATATATACACTGCTGGCCACCCAAAATGTAACACCAAGAAGGAAGCATCCGATTGGCCTGAAATTCGCAGCATGCGTCGCCCGCGAGAGGACATGCAAACGATTAGCATTGCAGGGCATATGCAAATCATGTGCGCCCGTCACGCCACCGAGAAGCACTATAAAAAGGGTGTACAGAACGCGGGGTGTAAGTAGTGGAAGTGTGTTGTGCTGCCGGACCTGTGCGTGGGAAGCTTCCTGATGCCTCGTCGCAGAATACGGCAGTCATTCCAGCACGTTTTGGAATTCGACAGAGGGCGAATAGTGGCTTATCGTACAGCGGTTTATCGTACCGAGACATCGGCGCCCGTGTGGGACGACATCCAACTACAGTGAGGCGAGTATGGATTCGGTGGGTGCAGGAGGAACGGACGGGCCGACGTGAGCGATTGTCACAGCCGCGGCACACCACCGAACAAGAGGACCGGCATGTTGTACCACGGGCATTGGCGGCATGCACCGCCACATCACGAACGTTAGCGCAGGAATTAGGGTGTGTTGCGCAACAACCTGTGTCAGCACGTGCCGTTCGACGTCGTCTGCAGTAGCGGGGACTTGTCGCACGGCGCCCATTGCTCCAGTTACTACTGACGTTACACCACCGGCGAGTGCGGCTGCAGTGGGCCGTTGAACGCCGCACCTGGACTACGGAATGGCACGATATTGTTTTCTCTGACGAATTCCGCTTCTGCCTGCAATACCACGAGGTCGGATTCGCGTGTGGCGGCACCGCGGCAAAAGACTGTATGATGCTTGCATTATGCATCGCCATACCAGTCCGTCGCCTGGCATTATGGTTTGGGGTGCATTTGGATATGACACCCGCACCCCTCTGGTACGCATCACCGGTACATTAAACAGCCACCTCTACATCTCCGACGTTTTGGAGCCTGTAGTCTTCCCTTACCTGCAGGACCTGCCAGCGGCCACGCTTCAACAGGACAATGCGCGCCCGCACGTGGCACGCATCGTGCAACAATTTTTCACGGCCCACCAGGTGTCACTGCTGCCGTGGCCCACCTGTTCTCCCGATATGTCGCCCATCGAACACGTCTGGTAGCTGATCGGCAACCGATTGGCCCATCAAGCATCACCCGCGGCTACGCCTGATGAACTGTGGCAACGTGTGGAAGCAGCCTGGACCGACATACTCCAAGCCTACATCTAAAGACTCTTTAGTTCGATGCCGTGGCGTGTAGCGGCCGTTATTGCCAGCCATAGGGGCCATACGAACTATTGATGTCTGCGTGTTCCGCAAGTCGCACGGCCTGTAAGCTCAATCGTTTCATCTTTGTATCTGTTGTTATGTGTCCAGTAAATCTGGCTTTGCTCTCTCGTGTCCTTCTTGGTGTTCAATTTTGGGTGGCCAGCAGTGTACATTTATATATGCGGGAGTCATTTCATATGAAATGCACAATGTGGCAACGCAGCGGAGTTGATGATGCAACCTCAACGATGTTTGTGTCAGTTGTGGAGTGGAACTTGAGGAAGCGGCAAGTAGCCCCATTACTCTCGTAGTGCGGGGCGTTGTGGATTGACAAGGGTTAGAAATGGCCCACGCAGGTGCTTCAGGTATTTTGACACGTGAAGATCAATGGTTGTCGAACCTCCGTTCAAGCTCACCGAGCAGTTAGTCTATGGATTGTATAAACAGAGATGTTCTATAGTAATTTTCTGCAGTTTTGGCTGGATAATTTTCCCTGTTTTTTTTTACGCCTGGCTAATCTCGATATTTCAATGTCGAAATCATGATCCTCACCTAAGTTTATTGCTTTCTCAAATACAGAAGAAAATTCTTTTTCAACATTTTGGCGTATGTCTACAAAACATTTTTTTTCATGTCCTTCACTAATTCTACAACCTGAATGAGCTGGAAAGATTGTGACTGCAGTTGCTAAGAAACAGGTAAGAGCAGAAACCTGACACGGTGTATGTGCTACGACAAATTGAGCATTGCAAACAGAAGAAAGATTAGCAGCTGTTTTTTTGAGTATTTTCTTTATTTTTATCTGTTGACATCTTTTCTAAAACCAAAATAATACCTGGAAACATGTCAAGAAATATGTTTACAGCTTCGTGTCTTTGTACCCAACGAGTTACACAAAGAAATTTTAATCCGGAATGTGAACTTTTGGAGAATATTTCTTTCATACATTCCTGCAACAAAGTAAGTCGATTCGCTGACGCTCCAAAGAAAGAATATACACTGAAGAGCAATTGAATTAGAGACAGCTGGCGTTATGCAAATGAGGCGCTGTGAGTGGCCCTGTAAACGGAAACGACATGACGTATGACAATATAAGGAGTGATGCGACGGGAATCAGTAAGAGTCGGACGCAGTATGGGTACGAAGAAGGATCTAAGCGCATTTGATCGTGGGCAAATTGTCGGGGCCCGAAGAATGGGTCACTCCATCTCGGAAGTCGTGCAGGCACTGGGATTTTCACGAGCTACTGTGTCACGGGTGCACCGTGAGTACATCAAATCCGGTAAAACCAGCCTTGCAAGGGCCAACTGCCGTGGACAAGAGCGTGTGGAAGAGCGGGACCCTCGTCAGCTAGCTCGCATTGTAACAGCGGATAGACGGGCCACAGTGCAAGAAATCACTCGGCAATTTAACGCTGGTGCACAAAAGCGTGTAAGCAGCCACACTATCCAGAACCATCTCCTCGCTATGCGGTACAGAAGCCATCGTCCCACGAGAGTACCGCTGCTGACCGCACATCACAGGGTGAAAAGATTAGCATGGTCTCGGGAACATCGCCGCTGGACTATAGACATGTGGGAAAATGTTGCCTGGACTGATGAGTCGAGATTCACGTTGGTACATGCGGATGGCAGGATACGAGTACGGCGCAAACCACATGAAACGATGGATCCTTCTTGCCATCAGGGTACTCTTCAAGCTGGTGGGGGTGGCATTCTCGTCTGGGGACTGTTTACGTGGACTGAAATGGGACTCCTGGTACGTGTGACATCGTCCCTCACAGGTCAACGTTACCGGGATATCCTGGACGACCGTTTGCTCCCATTTGTGCGTCTTCAACATCCCACTGGCGACCTCATCCTGCAACAAGACAATGCACCGTGCCATCGCTCCCGAATTGTATCCGAATGGTTGGATGAACACTCCACCGACGTGACGTCGCTTCCTTGGCCAGCTAGGTCACCTGACCTCAATCCCATCGAGCACATCTCGGATGCGATCGAGAGAGATGTTCGAGGCTCTGACCCCCCTCCATCAAATCTTCGTGAACAGTGGGAGCTTGTTCAGGGGCCGTGGATCCGTATGGCTTCGCAACGCTTCCGGTGTCTTGTCGAGTCCATGCCGCGATGAATCGCCGCCGTCATCAGGATGAAAGATGGTGCTACACGTTACTAGACAAGTATCTCTAATTCAATTGGTCTTCAGTGTATTTCACCTAGAGTTCCTTGTACATTCTGAAACATCATTGCCATGATTACAACAAGATTTAGAACATAGCTTACACAGTGTGTAAAGGTTGTAGCAGGCATACCTCTTTAATCAGGGCTTGAACAGCTTTTACATGCTTGATCATTACAGTACATCCGTCATATCCTAACCACGCATATATGATTTGTATATTCCTTTAGCGTCCAAAGTCTCTAAAACAACTTTTGCAATATAGTACAATCGCTAATATTTACAAAAGCAAGGAAGTTTTCTTTTCAATTTTCCATTTAATATATAACGTATTGTTGTGATCATTTGTTCCTGAGCAGAAGAATCTGTTGTTTTGTCTACTAATATACTAAAATATTTGGCTTCGGCAATCTCTTTTACAAGCTCTTCAGTAATGCATTGTCCGATTTCATCAATAACAGTATTCTGTGTATGCCAACTAATATTTTTAAGTGATTCTTCAAATCATTTATCCAGTACGAATTCTGAACCTTCAAGCTTTTCTAAAATTTCCATCGTTGTTCCCTCAGTGCTTATTCTTGGCGTCCACAAAAAACTACAGTTTTGAAGATTGATCTAAAAACAACAACAACAACAAAACCCAAAACGGCCGCCCTGGTTTTAGCAGCCAGCAGTTTTAGCACGTCGTAATGCAGCCTCCGGTAGAGGCTGCATTATGACATGCTGAAGCTGCTGCTCAAATACACTCATCGTCAAAAAATAGTTGCACTCAGAAAGAAGCAACTGACAGGAATGAAACTTGGTGGGTAGGTTTGACATCGTGAGACATGCAAATGATTCAAGTATCACTCTCGACCGCGCATGTGATGCCAGAAAGGAGGGGTCGTAGCCTGACCGGGTATATAAGTTCATCCTATTGAGCATGCTTGCCATTCTGATTAGTGCGGTTGTGTTGGTTGCATCCTTTGCAAATGAAGTATGCCTCGGAGAAAAGTTCGGAAGCAATTCGAGCAGTTGGAGGAGTTGTTCGAGAGGGGCAACATTGTCGGGCTCCGGGAAGCGGGATGGTCTTATCGCTGTATTGCACACCATACCGGTCGTACGGATATTACCATAGCACGCTGTTGGCGGTAGTGGATAGAACAAGGCACGCAGCAGCGACAGAAAGGGTCTGGGAGACCTAGACGAACCACAGGGAGAGAGGACCGACGGGTTGTCCAACATGCGTAGAGTGACCCAACAGCCACGATTGCGACATTCAGCAAGAAGTGGTACCCTACATGCATCATCCGATTAGTGCCAGAACCATTGGCAGATGGCTGCACGACGTAGGACTACACGCACGCAGACCGTTACGATGAGTGCCTTTAACAACAGTGCATCGTCGCCAAGGACCTCAATGGTATCGTGCCAGACTGTCATGGAGCCACGAAGAGTGGCAGCGGGTGATCTTCAGTGATGAGTCCTGCTTACGACTTGGAGGAGACGACCACCGAATCTGTGTGTGGAGGCACCGTGGTCAGCGCCAAGATGAACTGTTTGTTGTCGAGCGTCACACGTCCAGAAGGCCTGGTGTCATGGTGTGGGGTGCAATTGTCTATGATGCCAGATCACCTTTGGTGTTCATTACAGGCACTTTGACAGCCAAACGTTACGTTAATGAGGTCCTGCAACCAGTGGCCCTACCTTTTTGAACGCTCACTCTGGTGCGATTTTCCAGCAGGACAACGCTCTTCCGCATACTGCTGCTGTCTAGAGATCTTGCCTTCAAGGCACTGACACTCTGCCAAGGAAGCCGCACCGCCAGACCTATCGCCGATTGAAAATGTGTGGGATGCTATTGGACGCGCTATCCACACTTCACCCCCTACCGCACAACCTGCAATAACTGTGTGAGGAGATTCAAGCTGCATGGAATGGCTTATCGCAGGACACCATTAGAATCTGTGCAACTCCATACCGAGACGTCTGGCATGCTGTGTGACCAAACATGACGGCCCGACGCCATACTGAAAGATACTACTTATTAGCGTGTAGCTCTATAAATACTGCCCATAACAGTCTCAATGTTTAATCATTTATTGCTCCTGGTAACCTTTACCTTTCTCCCGAATAGCATTGCAATACGACACGTCCTTCTGGGTGCAACTATTTTTTTGACGATGAGTGTACAACGTTCACGCCAATCCAAACGCGCTCGACAATCATCATAAGAGCGAGAATCTCATGGTGTTCAGGACGTTTCCCGAATTCAACAAATCAGACTCGTCAGCAAGCTACAGAGTGTCCGGAAGAGGCTGCATTACGACGTGCTGAAGCTGAAGTACAACGTTCACGCCAATCTAAAATCGCGCGACATTCATCAGAAGAACGTGAATCTCAGCATGTTCACGGTGTTTCACGAATTTAACAAATCATACTCGGTCAGTAAGCCACAGAAAGTCCAGAGAAGCTGCAATACGGCCTACTGAAGCGGCTGCTTAAAGATAACGATCATGCTCATCTCGCCGTCCTGCTATTCCTAATTATGAAACCTTTAACGAGTTCGAAGATCCTGCTCATGATTGTGGTGCGATGAATTTTGAGTGCCAGTTCTGTCATTCTATTAATTTGCTGCTGAGAAGTCTGATGATAAAACTTTCAAGTATTTCTGTCTCAAAGGAGCTGTTTTATTTGAGGATGAAGGCCAAGCAGTTCGTAAGTTTCCACCTGATTTGAAGGATCTGCTAAGTAATACACAGCATCTAAATTATCGGCACTTCAAAGACAATATTAGCTCTTTCAACAGCGCCTTAAATTTCACATCGTTGGGAGCACAAATTTGCTCACGTCCTAGCGATCGGTCCCTACGTCTTCAGAGCTCATGGCCAAATCTATCATCAAACAGGCTGAATTAATCCCAGGAAAGATAGCAACCTCTTTTATGCTGAGTTTTACGTTATTTACTCAGGCTTGGAAAATCAACAACGTATAAATCATCCCGCGAATTAGCAACTTAATCCTGATATTGTAGCTTTCTTGGATAAGGTAATGCGTCGTAACAATGTGTATGCTCAAGCTTATCACATGCTGCGAGAAGTTGAAATTGATGAAAAGAAAAGAGCTGCTGCAGAAGAACTTAAATTGCCAATGACCGCAGACGCTACAATCTTTCTATGGTTGATGAGATCGCCATGATTTTCCTGTCAGCTGACAGTGAGCCACATTTGAGCGTGACTTTTGAATTTCTTCTTGAAATTCCAAGCAACTACTCATCAAGCTCAAGATTTTGAGTCCTCATCTGGACCTAATGATATATGTGTCGTTTTACCCGTTCGGTGAAGCAGGCTGGCTGACAAATATTGAGATCAACCGCAATAATCGTTCTAATCGACAGCACGCGCGTGTAATGATGCTGCAATGGAAGGTATCTCAAACATCCGTGAGGGTTAACCGCTTCAATTCAATTTTACACGGAGAAAAGTTGTTCCAGCAGTGTGCTACAGATTCTTATTTTCAAGTTGAAGCCAGCAACTTGAACTATAACCGCAATTAGCAAGGGCGCTTGCGAGTCGAGCAATATCCAGATTTAATGGATCATTTGAGAGACGTTGCTGATGAAAGAGGAGTGAATGTTGGTCGTGCCTTGATTCATGCATCCTCATTTCAAGTTTCGCCTCGCAACATAAGTGAAAGATATCACGATGCCATGGAATTGTCGCTAAATTTGGCAGACCTGATCTATTTGTGACCATGGCATGCAATCAGAATTGGCCAGAGATTCAGAACAACTTGATGCCAGGACGACAGCCTTCCGATCGTACAGATTTAATAGCAACGTATTCAGCATAAAGGCCTCTTCAAAGACATCACTAGGAACGGTGCTTCTGGAAACGTGAAAGCTTTTGTGTACTCCATCGAGTTTCAAAAGCAAGCATTGCTTCCCGCACACATCTTGACCGTTCTTGGAGATGATTAAAAAATTGACACGTTTGTGCTGAGATTCCTGTTCGTCGAGTAGAGCCGAAATTTCACGAAATCGCTATTCAAAAATGATTCATGACCAGGGTTGGGTTTCTGCCGGCAGAAACTAGTTTTTGTCGTGCCGGTGGCAGAAACTGGATATAACCGATTTAAACCGGCAGAAAATGGCAACAACTGGCAGAAACTAAAAAAAGTACTTAAACCATTTTCGTATCAATAAGTACATGAAATTTACAGTAAATCAGAGATGACAACTATTTTTTTATTACAATAATTTAGTATTATAGAAATTTGTAATAATTAATCATTTCAATAACTGAAATATATTACATGCAGCTCATATACTTTATCCAAAGTACATGGGATCTACATTGTCACATGAGCAAGAAAAAGTGCTAGGAAATTACTTTATCACATCAACCCAAATTTTGTGCCTTGCATCATAGCTTTTCAAGCAAAGTTAGCTCCTTTTCCTGAAACATATTACTCCAATGGAGTCTTAGAAAATGTCTCAACTTCTACATGGTGCAGGGGCGAAGCGTCGGGGTAGGCTTTGAGACTAAGTCTACCCAAGAGTAAAATGCCAAAACTGATTTTGTTATTACTTATTATATTTACTTAGTTTTTCACAAATACAATGGAAAGAAATCTCTAATTAATGTGATGCTGGACAATTAATTTGCAAAATTACGTTATGTCCAATATTTCCTTTCAATCGTACACTGCCGGACAATTGCTAAGGGCGGATGACAATAGCAACGATAGCAACCATAAAATGGAAGGCAGGAAAATGTGGAAATTAGCATATGTGCGAGATATAGTAAGACGTGTTGTGCGTATGCAAATTTTGGATTTTCGAACTTGTTCGTGACGTCACAGCGCTGATAAGAGATATAAAGGATTTGACGCATTGTAACATCCCAGACACTCGATCACAACACAAAACATTTATTACTTTACACAAAAACATAAATTGGAATACACTTCGCGTTACAAACTGAACTTGTTGTCTTAGCCAAAACTCGCCATGTCCACCTCCTTCGATATCTCTCTCGCAACTCTCCTCATCACTCACCACACGCTCAAGTCATTAAATGTCAATGTATCCTTCCGCGCTTTTGTGCGTGGAAGTCGTACTTAACAACCCAATGTATCCTTCCGCGCTTTTGTGCGTGGAAATCGTACTTTACAACCCCTCCTCACTCCAGAGGAACTTTTTCCAGTGGTAAAAAGTTCTTGTCATTTTACAATACAATAGTCATAGTTCACATAATGAGTCATAATCCATTTACAAAGAGAAATATATGAGTTACTTTAACAATCATCTTTACGTGTTTTCCAACAATTTCTATGTAGTATATATCACAACCAAAAAAAAAAAAAAAAAAAAATGTTTTGACTAGCAGACACATAGCATGATCAAGGTGGATCATCTAAAGTTGGAACTCTGTTCAGTCCATCTGCATTTTTGTGCATAGTTTCCGATCGATGAATTATAACAAAATCATATGCTTGTAAAGCAAGGGCCCATCTCATCAGACGAGCATTTGAACTTACGTTGGTGCGTAACCAAACGAGAGGGTTATGATCAGTTTGTATGAGGAATTTTTGACCATCCAGGTAGCATTTCAGTTTCTGTACCACAAATATAATGGCGGCACATTCTTTTTCACTGGTACTGTATGTCTTCTCTGCTGTCGAAAGTTTTCTGCTTAGATAGAGTACAGGATGTTCAGCGCCATCTTCTTGTTCTTGCGAGAGGACGACTCCCATTCCTTGATCTGAAGCATCAGTTTGTAGAATAAATCTACGTCCATAGTCAGGGGCATACAGAACAGGAAAACTAGATAAAGATTTTTTTAGTTCCACAAAATCTTTCTCACATTGTTCTGACCATATAATTTCCTCTTTACGATTTTTACCCTTCAAGATGTCTGTCAAGGGAGCTGCTATCGAAGAAAACATTGGAATATATCTGCTGTAATATCCCGCCAGGATTAAGAAAGATCTTATTTGCGTTTTGTTCTTTGGCGTAGGAAAATTTTGTATGGCCTGAACCTTTCGTTCCGCTGGTTTTCGATATCCTTGTCCAACAATATGACCCAAATACAAGACGTGATCTTGAGCAAACTTACATTTGGAAGGTTTTATGGTCAAGGAAGCCCTCTGCAACCTCTGTAGCACTTCTTCAAGATGTATCAAATGATCCCCCAGTTTTCGGAAAAAATGGCAACATCATCTAGATATGGTACGGCAAACTCTTCGCAGCCTCTCAAAAGTTCCGACATCATTTTGCTAAAGAAATAAGGTGCGTTCTTAAGGCCAAATGGCATCTTTAAGGGCCGATACGTTCCAAAAGCAGTCACAAACGCTGCCAATCGTTGAGCTCCAGCACTTAATGGAATTTGCCAGTACCCTTTTGTTAAATCTAATACTGTAATATACTTCGCTCCAGAAACCTTTTCGACTCTTTCTTCTATGTTGGGCAATGGATAGAACTGGGTCCTTGTCACTTCATTTAATCGCCTGTAGTCAATACATGGGCGTGGATCTCTTCCGGGTACTTCTACCAAAATCATGGGTGATGTATAGTCTGATTCACCAACTTCTATAATCTTGTGCTGCAGCATTTTATCTATCTCGGCTTTAAGAATATTTATCTGCCTGGGCGACATTCTATAAGGCTTAACTCTTACAATAGCATTACTAGCTAGCTCGATATCATGTTCGACCAAATGAGTCTTTCCTGGAATATTAGAAAACATTTTCAAGTAATGACATAATAGTTTTTTCAGATCCTGAATTTGTTGGCCACTTAGGCGCTCTCGAAGTTTACTGTTCTCCTCGATATCAGAGAAGTTAAATATATTGGGATTTTTTTCAACTTGCGGAAATTTAATCTCTAAATCCATTTCACCATTTTCACAACCGGGCAATAAGTTCACAAATTCTGGTCGTTTATGGTATGGTTTCAGCATGTTAATGTGATATACTTGATGCTTTACATTTTTACCTTCAAAGCTTACTACATAATTAGTCTCAGAAATTTTTGTCTCAATTTTCCCTGGTCCTTTCCACTGTTCCGCTAACTTATTTGGCCTGCAGGTAACAAAAACCAATACTAAATCTCCTTCTTGAAATTCACGTTTTACCGCATTTCTGTCATACCAATATTTTCTTTTCAATTGAGCCACTTCCATGTTTTTAATGGCAAGTTCTTGACATCTTTTCATCCTATTTATTAACTCAAATACATATTCAGTGACATAGTTTTCTTCTTCAGGATGACCCATCCATTTTTCATACAATAGTGTCATTGGCGTCCTCAATTTTTTTCCATGCACCAATTCAGCAGGCGTAAACCCTGTGCTTTCATGTGTCACAGTTCTCAAAGCAAACAGCGCGGCCGGTAACTGTTTCTCCCAATCCGGAGCAGACTCAAGACATAAAACTCTCAACATCCTTTTAATAGTTCGATGGAATCGTTCTGCCGGATTACTTTGGGGATGATATACAGAACAATGAGTAACTTTTATTCCAAACCGCTCCAGAAATTCTAGTGTCAAAATGCTTACAAAACTGGCTCATTGATCAGTTTGAATTTCTTTCGGAAATCCCATGCGGCTAAAAATGTGTAACAAAGCGTCAACTACCGATTTGGATCCTATGTCTGGTACTGGTACTGCATCTGGATATTTGGACCACAAACACATAGCTGTAATTATGTATCTATTTCCGCTTGAAGTCTCGGGCAGAGGCCCACAGGCATCAACGTTGATTTTTGTAAAAATTTCAGGAATAATTGGAACTATTTTTAAAGGTGCTTTCTTTTTGTCCCCAGCTTTTCCAGCACGTTGGCATGAATCACAAGATTTTACAAATTCTTCAATGTCTTTATAACAGTTAGGCCAATAAAAATACTTCGCTAGTCTGTCTTTGGTTTTTGTCACTCCTAAATGCCCCGAAGTTCCCTCATGACACATGTTTTTTATTTGTTCTCTATATTGTTCTGGAACAACAATAAGATCTTCCTCTTCGCCAATCTTGCTGATCTTCTTCTTCACCAACATCCCATTTCTTAGAATAGCATAACCATTTGCCTTTTTAAAATCTGTTTTCTCTATTTCTTTGAGAAATTTTTTTAATTCCAAACTTTGCCGTTGATCTTCCATGAAACTTTTTGAATCCATTTTTACCAACTCTAACATGGCTTTATCTTCATCATGCCTCAATGGCAGAATTTCTTCTTCTAATTCATCTGATTCTTCGGAACCCACAGCCTCTCCTTCAAGGGCTTGTTTTTCTTTCTTCCCTGAATCATTCTTTACTGAATTTCTCTCTTCATTGTTTCGTTTTTGTTTTTCTTGATACCGAGTAATCACAACATTTACCTGTTCTGAATTAAGTGGCCACTCCATATCAATTTTTTTTAATAAAGCGGCAGTCTTTTTTCCAAGTAAATATCTACCTTGATCTAGCGACTTTCTAATCACTGCAGCCTTAGTTACAATATGACCTAATTCACATTCTAGTTCAACTTCTGCCAATGGTAAACAAACCTTTTGTTCATCCAGAAGATGCTGTACCCACACATGTTCTCCAGTAAACTCACCTGGCGACACATACTCTTGACAAATGATATCAACTGATGAACCTGTATCCCGAAGAATAGGCATGGTAACTCCATTTATTTTTCCTTCAAAGGTATAGGGTGCCAAGTGATCCCCTTCAGTTTCCTCTCTGATTTTATTTACGCTTCCTGAGTTCTGTGATTTTAGCTTAGGACACTGAGGTCGAATGTGATCATAAGATGCACACTCGTAACATTGAATCTTCCGTCTGCGATTATACTTTTCTTCATTCTGAGATACATTCCGTTTTGACCACCCTTGTCCTACATCTGACTTAACATAATTTTTGTTATAAAATCCATTTTTCATAAAATTTCTGCGATCATAGTTATCTCTAGTTTTTTCTCACTGCCTTGCATTTTCTTTGAAGCACAAAATTCATTCGAAGAATTTTTCTTGATTCCTCCTCTTACACTTTCATAATTGTCCACCATATCAGCCAAATCTGAAGGTGAGACAATATTTGACCATTTATCAATAAAATGCTCCCTTATTTCTATAGGCACTCTCCGCTTCAATTGATCTGTGATCATTAATTTTTTTAGCCCTTCAAAATCGCCTATTTTAAGTCCTGAAATCCATTCATTAAAATAATTTTCTAACTCGAAGGCGAAATCTCTCCAGGTCTTCTCTGATGTACGCATGTGTTGTACAAATTTCAATCTAAATTTCTCTGGGCTTAACTTATATCTTTTAAGAAATAACCTTTTAACATATTCATAGTTTTTAGCATCTTCCACATTTTCTCTGGCAATCAATTGTGATATTTCTTAGGGCAAAAGTCCTATCAAATTCGTGACCCAATCTTCCCTTTTTATTTCTGCTTGTTGTGCTTGCCTTTCAAATAAAACTAAGTAAATACTTATATCACTGTCTTTTGGGTCAAATGTTTTCATCAAATGACGAAGTTCTAATCTCGGTTTATGAGAATTTCCATTTTGCTCCAAACTACCTCCCAGCGGCTGACGTCCAGCTTCTATTCTGAGTTTTTCAAGCTCAAATTCCATTTGTCTTTCTGTTTGTCTACGTTTTTCAAGCTCCAATTCCATTTGTCATTCTGTTTCTCTACGCTCTTTTATACCTGCCAAAAGTTCTTTCACGAAATCCTCTTCATATCCTTCAATGTTGACAATTTTAATTTTTAATTCCAGAATTTTGAGATTTGGCATAACTTCTATACCCAATTCTTCCGCCAACTGCAGAAGTTCTTCTTTTCGAGCTCTTCCTAAGAAAGCCATTTCAACAAGCTCTACGTGTACCCAATGTTTATTTATTATCGTATATGTGTATACGTTCACAGAAATTGTTTACAACAGTATTCTACATTTACCCATACTCTAGCCTCAAACAGTTGATCTGAATGTACTATTTCTTGACAGAAATTATTTCCTTCTATTTTCGTATATGTGTATACGTTCACAGAAATTGTTTACAACAAAATTCTACATTTACCTATATTCTAGCCTCAAACAGTTGATCTGAATGTACTATTTCTTGACAGAAATTATTTCCTTCTATTTTCGTATATGTGTATACATTCACAGAAATTGTTTACAACAAAATTCTACATTTACCTATACTCTAGCCTCAAACAGTTGATCTGAATGTACTATTTCTTGACAGAAATTATTTCCTTCTATTTTCGTATAAGTGTATACGTTCACAGAAATTGTTTACAACAAAATTCTACATTTACCTATACTCTAGCCTCAAACAGTTGATCTGAATGTACTATTTCTTGACAGAAATTATTTCCTTCTATTTTCGTATATGTGTATACGTTCACAGAAATTGTTTACAACAAAATTCTACATTTACCTATACTCTAGCCTCAAACAGTTGATCTGAATGTACTATTTCTTGACAGAAATTATTTCCTTCTATTTAATTCCGTGCCCGGAAACTTCTAAAAAACTTGCTTTGATATTTAATTCCTTTGGATAATTCTCTAAGAACAACAACAAAACAGTACTTACATAAACATCTAATGTGGTGTAAATCCGATACGGAACAAATAATTTCGAAAAAAACAAACTACAGTCACCATCCTTTGTTCTTCCCAACACAAAGAGGAAAAAAATTATCCCTGTCGCGTTGGTTCTTTCGCACGCTTGAAGAACTTTCAACTCATCGATTCCCACGGTCATAAAGAACGCCGCTGAAGTTGTTCTGTCTTTCGTAGTTCGAATCTCACAGATGCCTTCACTTCCTGTCTTTCGTCGTTCGAATTTCACAGGTGCCTTCCATTTCTATCTTTCGTAGTTCGAATCTCACAGATGCCTTCACTTCCTGTCTTTCGTCGTTCGAATCTCACAAGTGCCTTCCATTTCTATCTTTCGTAGTTCAAATCTTGCCGGTGCCTCCAATTCTATCTTTCATCTGTAACATCACAGTTACTCGATCACAACACAAAACATTTATTACTTTACACAAAAACATAAATTGGAATACACTTCGCGTTACAAACTGAACTTGTTGTCTTAGCCAAAGTTCGCCATGTCCTCCTCCTTCGATATCTCTCTCGCAACTCTCCTCATCACTCACCACACGCTCAAGTCATTAAATGTCAATGTATCCTTCCGCGCTTTTGTGCGTGGAAGTCGTACTTTACAACCCAATGTATCCTTCCGCGCTTTTGTGCGTGGAAGTCGTACTTTACAGCGTATTGACCGTTGTTGTTCAAACGCAAGGTTGAAAGGAAAAGAATCAACTGACGAACTTGCAATTTTCAGTATGTCTTCCCGACATCACCTAGATGATTTTACGCGTGGCCGTATTATTGGCAAGATTGAAGAAGGGCGAAAAATAACAGATGTTGCCAGGGAGTTCGACGTCAGCCACAGTGTTGTTTCAAGGCTTTGGAAATCATTTCAAACAAATGGAGAGTGTAGAAAACGTCACGGGGGAGGTCGTGTTCGCAGTACGACACCTGCAGAAGATCAGTGCATACTGCTATCAACAAAAAGACACCGGCGCAGCACAGCTATTGAGGTAGCAAATCAGTTTATGGCTGCTACTGGCAAGCTGATCTCCCGAAAAACTGTCGCCAGACGTTTGCATGAAGGAGGATTATACGCCCGCCGTCCTGTTGTGTGCATCCCATTGTCCAGACGTCACCGTACCGCCCGTTTGCAATGGTGCCATCAACATCGCAATTGAACTGATAACGACTGGTCTGCTGTCCTCTTCTCAGATGAGAGTAGGTACAGTCTATCGTCTGATTGTCGACGACAACTGATCTGGCGTGATAGTGGTACTGCATATTGTCCAGCAAACATAAAGTAAAGGGACCGATATCCGGCATGTAGTGTAATGGTATGGGCTGGCATCATGATCAATGGCCGTACGTCCCTCTATGTGCTTCCAACTGGGACTATGACTGGCCAACGATACATTAATGATGTTCTGCTACCTCATGTTCGCATGTTCCGTGCTGCTGTCGGTGATAGATCCATTTTCATGGACGACAACGCAACTTGTCATCGAACAGTCGCTGTGCAGGAGTGTCTTGAGAGCGAGGATATTCAACGCCTCGTAACGCCAGCACGTTTTCCAGATCTGAATCCCATTGAAAATGTGTGGGATGCTTTGGGGAGGAGTCTTGCTGGTCGCCAATGCCCTCCAATAAACAAGGACACCCTCATCCGTGCACTGACAGAGGAATGGGATAAATTACCCCAACAGCTGCTTGATAATGTTGTGCAAAGCATGACACGACGTGTGGAATCTTGCATCGCCCTCCATGGTGGCCATATCCCGTATTGACATCTTACGCCGGAACGCCTGCGGACGGTAATTGCATTTTTTTCACGTTTACGTATTCTGCACAAAATGGCCTGTTTGTCCCTTGAACACGTTCCAAAGCCTTCTGGATTTCAGAGCACAATAAATTGTCTTTCTTGTAATGTCCTGGCATTTTGACATTATTTTATTTCACTTGGCATCCAACCACACTTACTTTTTTATGCGCTATATAGCCGTTTATGATCCGTCCTTAGCAATTGTCCAGCAGTGTATTATCTTGGAATGAAAAGTGAGACTCGAAATCATGAGTCTCACAGATCAACATACAAGTACAACTGCTTCTGCGGGAAAGTTATTTTTAGCGCTCTGTGGCGGTCTGTCTAGTTTCAAACGAAAGCGGATGAAAGTTTCAAACGAAAGGCGGTCTGTCTAGTTTCAAACGAAAGGCGGTCTGTCTAGTTTCAAACGAAAGGCGAAAAGACTAGTTTCAAAAGAAAGCGGATGCTGCTGATTGGCTGCTCCTTACTCGGTGCATAGTGGTCGGGAATCTCCGCTCTTGGCCACAGAGCCAGTAATCGCTGCTCACGGGTTTGTTTTTGTTATAAAGTGGAACTTATGACTGACTAATGAGCGTGTTGTCAGTGTTGTGTGTTTAAGCGAGCAATGTGCAAACAAGAAGTTCATGATTCTTCTGATTTAGTTAAGTATCTGCTGGAAAATCCACTGTCTACCTTAATATTTCTATTAGGGATCAGGTGTGTGTGTGTGTTTGAACGATGTTTAGTGCTCTAAATATTTAGAAGTTTGGGTAAACGCTTAACAAAATTTTCATTGTGCATGCGTGCAATCATGCATTCTATTTTGCAAAGGTGAGGTCCATAAAGCATTACAGCCGACACGTCGAGAAATCTCAAAGTTGTTTTTACCCTCCTCTTCCTCACAAAATATTAGCATTCAGCAAGTCTTTCTTTCCTTACGGACACGGATATGGGAAAAATCATTTGAACTTAAAACAGAAATAACCCGCAAAAGTACTGTTTTTTTTTTTTTTTGAAATGGAGGTTTGACGACTGCCGTGAGCAACTCAATGGGCTTGTGACGTACCTGCCAGCAGGACGCACATGACATAAAGGCAGATCGCAATTAGAATCCATGTCTGCGTAGCTCAGTTGGTAGAGCTGCTTGTTCCGGAATAAGCGTACTCGGGTTCGAATCCCGGCGTAGACCAAAAATGACGGAGAAATTTACTTCGTTATAATGGCGCCCGAACTACCCGGATGACCCGACCGTTCAAAATCTCGCATTGGTGTGATGTTATTTCCACACCGCGAGATAGGAAAAATCAGAGAATCCCTTCTCCAGTGCTTCGAAAAATAAATGTGTGTGACGTTGCATTCCACACACCAGATTGACTGGGAGTTCTCAAGTGCACGTTCTACAGTGGTTGTCTGCCTGCAGCGATTCATGGTCACGGCTGATCCGTGGGCCATGCCCCCGGCCCTCTTTCGGGGGGGGGGGGAGATGTGACGTACCTGCCAGCAGGACGCACATGACATAAAGGCAGATAGGAATCAGAATACATGTCTGCGTAGCTCAGTTGGTAGAGCTGCTTGTTCCGGAATAAGCGTACTCGGGTTCGAATCCCGGCGTAGGCCAAAAATGACGGAGAAATTTACTTCGTTATAGGCTATGAGCAGTCGGCAGGACGCACATGACATAAATAGGCTATGACCTTCGTTATAGGCTATGACCTGCCAGCAGGACGCACATGACATAAAGGCAGATAGGAATCAGAATACATGTCTGCGTAGCTCAGTTGGTAGAGCTGCTTGTTCCGGAATAAGCGTACTCGGGTTCGAATCCCGGCGTAGGCCAAAAATGACGGAGAAATTTACTTCGTTATAGGCTATGAGCAGTCGGCAGGACGCACATGACATAAATAGGCTATGACCTTCGTTATAGGCTATGACCTGCCAGCAGGACGCACATGACATAAAGGCGGATAGGAATCAGAATACATGTCTGCGTAGCTCAGTTGGTAGAGCTGCTTGTTCCGGAATAAGCGTACTCGGGTTCGAATCCCGGCGTAGGCCAAAAATGACGGAGAAATTTACTTCGTTATAGGCTATGAGCAGTCGCCCGCCTCTAATTTATTGCCACTGGTTCCAGGGAAGGGAGAGAGCCAGTGTCGTAAGACAAACAACATCCATGCCTCACGGGGATTCGAACCCGGATCCCTGATCAGAAGACCACTGCGCCACCGGGGCGGCAAAGTACTGCTTATCCTTGTTAAATCTGCATAGTATTAGTTTGTTTAAATAAGTAAATATAAAAATATATCGAAATATATCACAACCCGCAGTTATAAAAAATACCAATCTTTGTGGGTCTAAGTTTAAGTTGTATGAAATGGAAATCATTGCATTTTTTTTTCGTTTTCAGGATCAGTTTGGCAACAGTTTAATTTGCTAACAGTCTGATCTGTGATTAAGTTCCGCAAGTTTTTAAAAAAAATTTCATTTATGTAGCAGTTTTTTAAAGATACAGTACAGCAAGCAATGACAATGCAAACGATATGTTGGTACTAAAATATTAACATGAATATAATATGCATCTTTGAAAGCATGCTATCTATATATGCATTAGTTTAACTGAAAAAAATATAAAAAAATTTTTTTAGTCTCCCCAACACAGAGCACCACGCTTCGCAACTGACATGGTGGTCTAGTTTAAAGAAAACAACTGTAAATGAAGACTACATAACTCTTGCTTGCACGATGATGATATTGCTTGCAAATTCTGCCGGGCTAGAAAGAATATTCTTAAGATTTGCGTTTATTCAAAATAAATTAAGAAATTGTCTGGGTTTGGAAACAGCAGCAAAATTGGTCTTGCCGCCCCGGTGGCGCAGTGGTCTAAGGCGTTGGCCTCTGATCATTCGTCCGTAAGGGGTCCGGGTTCGAATCCCGGTTAGGCATGGATGTTGTGTTTGTCTTACGGCACTGGCTCTCTCCCTTCCCTGGAACCAGTGACCCTAAATTAGGGACGGGCGACTGCTTATAGCCCATTGAGTTGCTCACGGTGGTCGTTAAACCTCCAATTAAAAAAAAAAAATTGGTCTTTTGCTATCGATTACTTTGTGGAAAAAGTTCACTTGAATGGTGAATTTACTGCGATGTAACCTTCGAATAAATGCTTAAACATTGCAACTGAACTTGTTTTACTTTAAAATGCATTTCCCTATGCTATTCATTATATGTCATTTGTGGTATTTCAGTAATTCATTATATACTATTTGTGGTACTTCAGTAAGTTTTTATTACAAGACATAATTATTTTCTGGGTTTCTGCCAGTTATTGCCACTTTTATGGCACAAACTAGTTTCTGCCATGCCGGTTTTAACCGGTTACAACCAGTGGTTTTAACCGCCTTGGCAGAAACTTGCCAACCCTGTTCATCACCCATGTGGCCTTTTGAATCCAAAAGCACCTTGCATTGACAACAAGGAGTGCACAAAGAAGTTTCAGTCTATACAGCGGGTAGCCATTGACATCAGATCACTGATGTCAATGGCTACCCGCTGTATAGACGTCGCAAATACGTTCAAGTTGAAATCCAACATTTTACGGCCAAAACTGCTTTGTTGTGCCTTACAACAAATTTCTGACGAAGAAATTCAATTGTCATGAGAATTTTGAATCATGCCAGTAAGCCAAAGCCATTAAGTATATCTTTAAGTCAATTTACAAAGGCTACAACAAAACTGCAGTTGAATTCCATGATGTTGGTAGCAAGCTAATGTGAGTCACGACGAGATTAGCCAGTATCTCGATGCGAGATATGTATCTGCGCCTGAAGCGATGTGGAGATTGTTGGGGAACCCTATTCACGATCGGTCCCGTGCAGTTTATTGCCTTGTCATTCATCTTCCAGACGAACAATAAGTTTACTTTGAAGAAGGTCAGGCAGCACTGTGAGCAGATGGCAGAAAAACACATCTGACAGAATGGTTCCAGCTTAACGCGACTTATAAGCTGCCAGACATCTTTACTACTCGGAGTTAGAATATCACTATGTTTACGACCAGAAGTTGACTGCCTGTAAAAAGAGGCAGCTTTTTAGATGTTTTTAATAAACGGAACATTATTTACTTGATTTGTAATGTAAATCTTTTCAATATGAGCTACGTGGAGTATAAATTGCAAGAAAGGTCAAGGCCTAGGGCCTATTAATTAATGTTTCGTGCCTAAGTAAAAGTGCAATACCTTGACTTGTTATGTAAACTTTCAGAATCTATGCTCGGCGGATTGAAAATTCCTAGAAAGGCCTAGGCCTAGTGCCTTGCAGTTAATGTTTCGTGACCGAGCAAACAAGTAACGCTATTATTAACTTGATTTCTTATGTAAACGTTAGGAATATTACCTCCCCGGATTGAAAATTGTTAGAGAGGCCTGGTCTTAGCAAGGCCTAGGGCCTTGCAATTAATGTTTTGTGACCAAGTAAAGGAGCAACATTCTTTACTTGATTTGTAATGTATATCTTTTGAATATGAGCCTCGCGGATTATGCTGTAAATTGCAAGAAAGGCCTAGGCCTAGGGCCTATTAATTAATGTTTAATGTTTCGTGTCTATAACCTTGACTTGTTATGTAAAAGTTCAGAATCTGAGCTCAGCGGGCTGAGAATTACTAGAAAGACATAGGGTCCATTAATTAATGTTTTGTGCCTAAGTAAAAACGTAATTCCTCAAGCTTTATTTAACTTGTTATGCAAGCCTCATGAATATTAGCACGGCCGATTCAAATTCGCTGACAATCCTCTTCAATTTCACCTTCCCAAAAGCGGAAAAAGAAACCCACCCTACCCCCTTTTCTGAATTAGAATCAGTCTTACTATAATTCGATTGTTTCACCGAATACCATAGCTTTAAAATAGCTTTATAGCTTTAAGGTGGACGACAAGTAACTTTGCTTCCTACAGTATACTTCCAATGGAAAAACTTCTGTACACATTTTCTTCACAATTAATGCTCTCCCAAGGATGAAACTTTGAACATCGATTAAAATAGCTTCATATTAAAACTTGGAATACTTAATATTTTCTAAAACATAACCATAATTATATTAAAAATCAATAATTTTTCCTCTGGTGGTGTTGAAACCAGAAAAAAGATGGCGCGTCCTGTACTTTGATTACGTCAGTAGACAAACAAATGTTGGATTACATAATTATGGTTATGTTTTAGAAAATATTAAGTGCTCCAAGTTATAAAAGGAAGCTATTTCAATCGATGTTCAAATTTTCATCCTTAGGACGTATTAATCGTGAGGAAAATGTGTACAGAAGTTTTTCCATTGGAAGTACAGGAAGCAAAATTACTTGACGTCCACCTTAATAGCATATTTACGGCAATTTGTTACCAATGCAATTTGTATATGCCCCCAAAACGTCGTAGCAACACAACTACGACGTTACGGGGCATATACAAATTGCATGGGTAACAAATTGCCGTAAATATTTTTTTGAATTAGAATCAGTCTTACTGTAATTCTATTGTTTCACCGAACACTACAGCTTTAAGGTGATTCCACCTAAAAGCTCTGCTTAATGTTTCCAATGGTAAAACTTCTTTACATATTTTCCTCGCAATTAATGCATTCCCAAGGATAAAAATTTGCACATCAATAAAGCTAGCTCTAAGTTATAGCATGGGATACTTAATACTTGCTAAAACATAACCATAATTATATTTAAAATAAATAATTTTTCTTTCAGTAATATACCTTGTTTCAAAGGAATTTTCTGCTGTCCTTTTCTTAAAATTTTGTTTCAGGAAACAAATCATAAAAGTGGATCTGCTTCAAAACTTATATTACGGACAGATCTGTACCAAAGATTTTAGGCGCTTATAACCTTACAATAAAAACCCGCCTTAATGAGAAATATTATTAATTTCAAACGCAATTATCATAAAATAATAAAAAAAAATAGCTATGAAAAACAACTCACACAGAAAATTATAACCTCTTATAAACAATATTGTCTTTGGTAATTAATTTTTTTTATTACTACTGTGAGTGTACATTACAGAACCAATAACTTTCAAATATATCTACAAATTACATTAAGCTGTTTTTTCATGACTTCAGATTTACAGATGGATCAATAAAATCGTCGAAATCTGTTTCCATGCACAGATCATATTGGGGAGCATAAAAAAATCCTGCTTTTATCACTATCACGCGGATAAGTCGCGTCCTGTCCACCAATCGTTTAGGTTGCCCTGCCGCCTACCGGGTACGAAGAAGTGGCCACCGGTGAACTGGACACATTACAATTTCAGGTCCATAAAATTGTTCTGCATAAATAAATATCGCGTGGCTATATTTCCCACTACTTGAGCAACTATTGTTTACAAAACATATTTTTTAATCACTATGACTTCATTTCGTGCTGTTCGTAAAGTATGAAAACACAGACCCAAGTTATTGCGCGATCCATTCCTATGTAAAAATACCCTCAAGTATTACACTCTACTGTATACATGAGGTTGAAAAGCTATATACAAAATTTAATTAACAAGAAAGATGACACCGAATTTTCGGGTGTAATAAGCACGTCTTTTGAATACGTTCTGACGCAAATTAAATTTATCAAAGCTATTCAAAGTCAATCGAACCGGTATGGAAAACATTAGTATCTGACGGAAGAAAGAAGTTTTTCAATCGGGTTTTTAATTCCTCAGATATTGCTGTAAACGGAATCGTGAGCTTACGCCCTATGGTTGCAGACTTGTGCGTTAAGAAAAACATGAATTTATATGAGAAACATTTCTCACCGGAAACGCTCTCCAACATAGAAAGAATTTTTCAAATCGGACTCTTAGAAACAGAGATATCGACAAAAATAAGATGTGACTTTACGTCCCCTGGTGTGAAAACCATGCATTATTTTAGGAAGAAAGTATTCTCAAAAGGTTTTTCCATATGAGCGGTATCGGTCCAAGAAAAAAAAAAAAATTTAGTCGACTTTTCAGGAGCCCAGATTTTGCTACAAATACATCAAAAGCAGAAATTAACACGTATATCTTTACCAAGCATTGGAAATTATGTGAAAAATATTTTCCATCAGGTCTTGTATGCGATACAGGAAGAATTTTTCAAATCGGAGTTTTAGAAGCAGAAATGACGCAGAAAACGCAATTTACCTTTGTGCTCCCTAGCAGAAAGTCTATGATTTACTTGAAAATTTTTAATTTATAGGGAAAATATTTCGCATTGGAAACACCATCCAAAATAGAGAAACACCATTTCGCATTGGAAACACCATCTAGAAATAAAGAAGGGATTTTTCAAATCGGTCTCCTAGAAGTAGAGATATTGACAAAAAATAAGATATACATCTACGCCTCCTGGCGTAAAAACCATGCATTATTTCAAGAAGAAAATGTTCCTAAAACGTTTGTCGACATGAGTAGTATAGGTCAGCAAACGATTTTTTTTTTCAATCGAGATTTTGGAAGCTCATATTTTGCTGCAAATACATCAGAAGCGAAAATTAAGACTTACGCCACCTGGTGGCCAAACCATTTTTTACAAAAATTAAAAATCATGTGCAAAGGATTTCCCATCAAGAGCTGTATCTGGTGCAGGAAGAATTTTTCAAATAGGAGATTTAGAAGCAGAGATGTAGGGGGAAAGCAATTTACCTTTACGCCCCCTAGCGAAAAGTCTACGAATTACTTGAAATTTTTTAAATTATATGAAAAACATGTCACACTGGAAATACTATCCATCAAAGAAGGAAGTTTTCAAATCGGACTCCCAGAAATAGAGATATTGTCAAAAATAAAATATACATCTACGCCCCCTGGCGGAGAAACTGGGGAATATTTTAAGAAGAAAATATTCCGAAAAGGTTTATCGATGTGAGTGGCATCAGTCCACGAAATAATTTTTTCAATCGATATTTTAGAAGCTCAGAATTTATGGTAAATACCTCAGAAGCAAAAAATAACGCTTACTCCCCCCTATTGGACAAAGTATTGTTTACCAAAATTTTTGAAATTATATGCAAAAGATTTTCCATCATGACGTGCATTTGCTGAAGCAAAAATTTTTCAAATCGGAGTTTTAGAAGAAGAGTTATCGGGAAAATGTAATTTACTTTTACGCCCCCTAGCGGAAAATCTATGCGTAATTTGAAAAAGTAACTATATCTAAAATACTCTTCGACATAAATGGAATCGAAAGATAAAAATATTTTTTTCAATCGGATGTTTAGAAGGAAATATGTGGAATAAAACGTATTTTTGAATTCGACATCATCTGCATTTACGCCCTCTGGCGGCTAAATTTTACATCGTAAAAAAAAAAAAACGAAATAAAGGATCATCATTCGCATATTTCAAGTTTCCCAATGCAAAAATAATTTTTCCAATTTTCCCAATCGGACTAATAGTTGCGTGGGTACAGGCGGACGGACGGGCGGACAACCGGACAAACTGGTAACATAAGCACGATCTTTTTTACGCTTTCCAACCGTAGGTTGAAGAAGCGTATATGCTCCAGCTATGTCCGTCTGTCCGTCTGTCGGCACGATAACTCGCGTAAAAGTGGTTCGATTTCGATGAAATTTTAGTATGTGGTCTGGGGACGAACCCTATTGAAAATGGACGAAATGGGGTCAAAGGTCGCGGCATAGGAGCGGGATCCATTCCATTGCCCTTATTCATCATAACTTGCGTAAATATGGTTTGGTGTCGATGAAATTTTAGCATATTGTAGGGGACCCCCCTGGGAATGAACCCTATTGAAAATGGGTGAAGTGGGGTCAAAGGTCACGACACAGGAGCGGGATCCATTCCATTGTCCCTATGCGTCATAACTTGCGCAAATATGTTTCGATGTCGATGAAATTTTATCATATTGTAGAGGACCACCTGGGAATGAACCCTATTGAAAATAGGTGAAGTGGGGTCAAAGGTCACGGCATAGGAGCCGAATCCATTCCATTGCCCTCATGCGTCATAACTTGCGTAAATATGGTTCGATTGCAACAAAACTTTATCATGTTACTTCGGAGGTATACTGAACCGGTTCTGCAGAATATCATCGAAAGGGGATCAACGGTCAGGTCACAGGACCGAGATTTATTCCACAGCCATTATCCTCATAACTTGAGTAATAACTTGAGTAATGCTTTCTGGAATGTTGGAAAGCGTATTCAAATCAATGCATTGCATGATTTTACTAACTTGTTTTACAAAAGACGTGCTAAAAACACAAGATCTTTCGCAGTAGCAGCTACCGACACACAGCATACGGAACCAGAGTTCTAAATAGTCTTAATATGATGGTAAAGAAACTACATAGCGCCGCCTGACGGTTCAATAATTACATACACAACCAAAATGCATTCGTGACGCTCTCTGCAATAATAAGCACAGAAATATTAATTATAAAGGCAACGATTGTCAATTTAACAAGTTCTTAAAGGCCCGAGAAATAAGGTATGGCATGTTATATATGTATAATTCAAGATTACACACTTGTGATGTTGATTAAGAATAAATCATCAACATTTATTCACAATTAAACGCTTTATTAGCATCGACTGTAGTTTCGGAGAGCGTTTGGCTCGGCATCATCAGGTAGAATGGAGCGTAAACATTCAAATCATTGGGACATCATCAGAGTTCTAGACGCCATTTCTTTCAAGCGCGTGGAAACAACTCATCAAAATCCATGACCGTTAGAACTGTGATGATGTCCGAATGATTTGAATGTTTACGCTCCATTCTTCCTGATGATGCAGAGCCAAACGCTCTGCGAAACTACAGTCGATGCTAATAAAGCGTTTAATTGTGAATAAACGTTGATAATTTATTCTTAAGGTATGGCATATATTCATTGCAGCATTTATTTCCGAACTGGTAAGTAAACATGCTTTCCATGTACAATAAAGAAACTTTGTCCGCCGGGCCATGAGGCAACAGATGCGAGGTTTCCAGTCAGGGACGTGAGTACCACCACTGACCAGGCAAGAGAGCGAAGTGTTAGTGGACCTACGCTTGACACTGTACTGATGTTCAGCCAACTTGACACCAAAATTTCAAAAAGTAGAACCTATATAAATGTACTATCAGGCACATCACATTGTTTTGTTTGTCGCTCGTTTACGCACTCCTCTAGCTCTCGTTTACGCCAGAGGGAATTCAAGGTTATTCAGGATATTGTTCTTAGCCATGGATAACCCCAGAGTTGTATCTCCGCATTATTGCTCATGTCTCGAGGTTGAGATTCACTACTCTTGCACGCCCATCCCGGGAAATCAGATATGTGGGTTCTTTGGATTACTTGCCTACCCAGCAAAAGCACAATTGTTGGGAAACTGTTGGCCACCAGCTCTCAGTGATGGGTCACTGCTGGCAGTGCCATCAGTTGGCAGCGATTGATGGCCCTGCAGCATCGCCGTGAATTGCGGGCCACCAAGCAAGTGCCACTAGTGGCCCATAGCTGGCAACCGACGCAGCTCCAACACGAAATGAAAACAACGGGACTGCGTACGCGCAGAAGCAACACGTGCTGTGTCTCTCGTGGTACCAGTTAGTTGAAGACGACGTTATCGCTATCATGTTATTTTAGTGGATGTTAAGAAGAAAAGCCCCATGGAGAGAGGCGAATTAATTTCCTAACGAAATGCCACGTCGACGAAGATTACCGTTGGAAGAAAAATATATAAATAATTAATGAATGAGCAGTAAGAAATAGTCAATTACTCTCGTGTATTTATAGAAACTCATTTCGTAGCAAAATTCCTGCACTAACACACAAAGAATAGAGAATACAAACAGCCACGAAATACACCCACTACATTCCCATGAATAACACGAAATAATTTCTGTGTAGTCTTTCGTTTTAACATACACTGAACCACTTCGAACGAAAGTCCTGGAAAAACATTAAAACAAATTATGTTGGAAAAAAAAATAAGAATTATTACACGTACAAAATTTGACAATTATCTGAAAAAAAGCAACGCTATGTGGATATAATGTGGTGCTCATCCATGGGTTGAATACTGCGGGAATTCGCTGCCAAGAATAACGAGAAGTAAAATAAACGATCTTTCCTCTTTAAAACAAATGTAGCTTCGAAACGCGAAAAGGAAAAATACAACCTTAAAAATGTAACAGAATGGGACATGAATCGGTAAATATATTAATTAAACAATCACCTTTGAAGATAACAAAGACATCACAAAACTTTGGAAAGCGCCTTTAAGTTGGCACACTCGTTAAAAATGAGTGAAGTTCCCTTAGGTAAATAAAAACAATCATTACGTGAAAAAATAAATTTATGAATTATCTATATGAAACTGACATTTATGAAAAATACCTCGCAATATTGTAAAATTGAAAAGACAACCGTAAGTTTCACATCGCGCTGGAAAGAGGCACAACTTTAAGCGATGACCCGCGCGTGGCAAATCAGTGTAGTCAGCAGAGCGCTCGCTTCGCACACGGACTGTCTTGGTTCGTTTCTTGCCAGATCCGAATGGATGTTTTCCAGGATCTGTTGAGAAAATTTCATCAGAGCGGTGCCGTCATGCAGTAGTTTCGTAAGAAAAAAACAGTAGTTGTGTCCTTTGGAAACTGTGTTCATCTTTTTTTTTTTAATGTCTACTACTGGGAAATTGGCGGACAAGATTCGGCAAGCCATTAGTTATGTCACGTGACTACCGGCTGCCACTGCCGGGAAATTAGGGGACCACATTAGGCTAGCCATCATTTATGGCACGTGCTTGCAGGCTAGCTATCATTCATGGCACATACGTCACGTGACTACCGGCTGAAGGGCCATTTGCGGAAACTGTCTGTGATGGATAACTGATGGCCCTGCTCTGGCATATGACAACTGATGGGGTGCCAACTGTCGGCCAGCAGCTGGCCGGAACTGCTGGTCCATGTGGTGGTCGCCGGGATATTTTGTTAACGGTTGGGCGGTGGCAATATAGTGATGGGCCACTGCTGGCTTGAGTGCTGGCCCAGCAACACTGTTTTTGTTGGGTAGTGTTTGCTCCAGTTTGAGTAGTCTACGACGGGGTTACCAAGTGGCCTTCGGCCTCAAGACTAGGTCATTATTTTTTTTTATTCGCAAAGATCGGGACCCTATTCATAAGGATTCCAGACATGGGGTTTATGCTTTACCACTTCGGTCGGGCATTCCTGATGTGCCTGATAATACACATATAGGTTCTACTTTTAGAAATTTTGGTATCAGGTTGGCTGAACATCAGAGAGTGTCAGGCGTAGGTCTACTGACACTTCCCTCTCTCACCTGGTCAGTGGTGGTACTCACGCCCCTGACTGGAATGCCTCGCATCTGTTGTCTCACGGCCCGACGGTTAAAAGTTTCTTTATTGTACATGAAAAGCATGTTTATTTAAAAGTTCTGTAATAAATGTTGCAATGCGGATATGCCGAACCTTATTTCTCGGGCGTGGAAGAACTTGTTAAATGGACTATCGTTACCTTTAAAATTAATATTTCTGTGCTTATTATTTGCAGAGAGCGTCACGAATGCATTTTGGTTGTGTATGTCGTTATTGTACCGTCGGGCGGCGCTATGTAGTTTCTTTACTATTATATTAAGACTATTTAAGAACTCTAGTTCCACATGCTATGTGTCAGCTGATGATGCGGTAGCTGCTACTGCGAAAGATCGTGTGCTTTTAAATTTTGTATATAGCCTTTTAACCTGATGTAATAAATATAGTAGAGTGTAATACTTGAAGATAATTTTACATGGGAATGGATTGTGCAATGACTTAGGTCTATGTTATCATATTTTTTTTAATATTTTATTTTCAATAAGAAATTTAGACATTTCCATGATTTTCGGGCCAAACACAAAGTGGAGAACTGGCCCCCGGAGAACTGGCCACGAAAATTTTAAGGCGCCGCATAAAAATTGCTTTCTTGACTGCTACCTGGCCACGTCCCACATAGGTTGGTTATCTGATTCACATAAAGTTTCCGTAATTTCGTATTTTCTTAATTGCGATATTTAATGTAATTCTTTATAAAAAATGTTTATAATCTGCAACTCAACAAAAAATTTCAAGGTTTATAAACTACAGCTCCATATATTCTCTGTGGGCATTCACTGCCGCAGGAACCCTATGCGTATAAAGGTATTAATACCAAAATATATATAATTTCTGGCCGAATAGGAAGCAGATTTTCAACTCAATCCGCCACTGCATCAACTTCGTGTGTGTACCGGTGTGTGTGTGTAGGGGGGGGGGGGGCTTAATCCGAAAATATAAAATATAACGAATTTTTGGTCTTATCGAGAGATTTTCAGCGTTTGCAAATTACAACTCGACTAATTCTCTGCGGGCATGTCAGAACGCAGCAAACATGAAGTGCAAACCTAAATTTGAAATCAGGGTATACAGATATATGCTGTTTTGATTTTGGTTGACATCGGGAAAACGGAAAGGGGGAGTTTCTCCCCCCCCCAATTTTTTTCCTATTTTTCGAAATAACTCATTATCCAGGAAACCTATGAATGAAAATATTTACAGTCGGGTGGTTTTTCAAATGCGATAAATTTGCATTTACTTTTGTTTAAATACAGGATGCGGCAGTGAATGCTCCCTATTAGCACTTATTAAAATTTTTAATAACTCAAGCGAAATGATAATGATGACCACAAAAATTAATAAATTGTAAATTGTGCTTGAAACTATATAATACAGCTTGAAACTATATTTAAAAAAAATTCCGAACCCGGAACTAGGAAATAAAATTTTGCAATCTTGAGTTTATTAAAAGGCGATTGGTATGAACTAAGGTTGTTTTGAAATTCAGTAACCGGAAGTTGCCATTCCTCTTACCATTATTTCGACATTTTGAAATGAAGCCGAAGGAAACGGTTATATGTCAATTCGTCGCCTGCGCTATTCGTCGAGCGTCAATTCGTCGCTGACAAATTCGTCGACTACGTCAATTCGTCGGGGACAAATTCGTCGCGTTTACAAATTTTGGTTACATACAAAACGAATGCAGGAAAACGTACGATTTCGAACGTCTTCCGCCCAGATCATGTTTGTAAGGTTTGGACACTCAGACAGGATAGGAATATTACGCTTTTTCTTTGGCACTAAAAATAAATTAATATGCCTATGTCTAACCCTTAAGCTTGGGCCTTTTTAACAGTTTTTATTCCAGAGTTTTCATATTCATAAGGTTTACACACCAAGTCAAGTTAGTATCATTGCGCTTTTACTTAGGCAATAAATATTAATATCTTGGCCTAGGCCTTTTTAACAGGTTTTATTCCATCGTGTTCATATCCGGTGGCGGTCAATAATGTCGACGGTCAAAATGTCGACAGTCAAAATGTCGACACCATAATGTCGACAGGGTCATAATGTCAACAATCAAAAATGACGATAGTCAAAATGTTGAGACGGTCATAATGTCGACAATCAAAATTTCGACACGGTCATAATGTCTACATGGTCCAGAAAATGTCCTCATGACACTCTAACTTAGACCGTAGACGGTTTTGGGAAGGGGTCGGGACACGGAGTCCAGAAGCCCCCGTAAAATTTTTTCGTAAAATCTACAGTTTTCAATTTAGAACCACCAAATTTGATATACTATCTCACGGTACTCTAACTTAGACGGTACATGGTTTTTGGAAGGGGTCAGAGCCCGGGAACAAGGGGCGCCCATAAAAAATTCTCCTAAAATCAACAATTTTCAATTTACAACCACCAAATTCGGTATACTATCTCATTGAATTCTTACTTAGACTGTAGAGAGTTTTGGGAAGGGGTCGGAGCCCAGGGGTCAAAGCCTTCCCCCGCCACACACAATTTTCGTAAAATCTACATTTTTCAATTTAGAACCACCAAATTTGGTATACTATCACATGAAATTCTGACTTAGACTGTAGAAGGTTTTGGGAAGGGGTCGGAGCCCGGGGGTCAGGGTCCCTCACCTACAAAATTTTCGTAAAATCTACAGTTTTTAATTTAGAACCACCAAATTTGGTGTACTATCTCATGGTACTCTAACTTAGACGGTAGACGGTTTTTGGAACGGATCGAGGCACGGGGTCAGAGCCCACCTCCCCGTACACAATTTTCGTAAAATCTACAGTTTTTAATTTAGAACCACCAAATTCGGTATACCATCTAATGAAATTCTAACTTAGACTGTAGACGGTTTTTGGAAGGGGTCGGAGCCGGGGATCAGAGCCCCCCATAACAGATTTTCGTAAAATCTACAGTTTTCAATTTAGAACCACCAAATTTGGTATACTATCTCATGAAACTCTAACTTAGACTGTAGACGGTTTTTGGAAAGGGTCGGAGCCCGAGGGTCCGACCCCTCCGTACACAATTTTCGTAAAATCTACAGTTTTCAATTTAGAACCACTAAATTTGGTAAACTATCTCATGAAACTCTAATTTCGACTGTAGACAGTTTTAGGAAAGGGTCGGAGCCCGGAGAGGGGGGTGGGTCAAAGCTACCTCATAGAAAATTTTCGTAAATTCTACAGTTTTCAATTTAGAACTACCAAATTTGGTATACTGTCACATGAAACTCTAACGTAGACTGTAGACGGTTTTTGGAAGGAGTCGGAGCCAGGGGGTGCGAGGCCCCCATACAAAATGTTCGTAAAATCTACACTTTTAATTTTAGAGCCACCAAATTTGGTATGCCATCTGATGAAACTCTAACTTAGACTGTAGACTGTTTTTGGAAAGGGTCGGAGCCCGGGGTCAAGAGGTTTCGTAAAATCTTCAGTTTTCAATTTAGAACCACCAAATTTGGTAGTTCTAAATTGAAAACTGAAGATTAACTTAGACTGTAGACGGTTTTTGGAAATTGTTGGAGCCCGGGGTCAAGGGGCCACCGTACAGAAGTTTCAATATCTTCAGCTTTCAATTCAGAACCACAAAATTTGATATACTATCTCATGAAACTCTAACTTAGACTCTACACGGTTTTTGGAAGGGTTCGGAGCACTGGGGGTCAGAGACCCCTGATGCAAAATTTTCGTAAAATCTACAGTTTTCAATTTAGAACCACCAAATTTGGTATACTGTCTCATGAAACTCCAAGTAGACTGTAGACGGTTTTTGGAAGCGGTCGGAGCCCAGGGGGTTCGAGGCCCGCATACAAAATTTTCGTAAAATCTACACTTTTCAATTTAGAACCACCAAATTCGGTATACCATCTAATGAAATTCTAACTTAGACTGTAGACGGTTTTTGGAAAGGTACACAATTTTCGTAAAATCTACAGTTTTCAAATTGGAACCACCAAATTTGGTATACTATCTCATGAAACTCTAACTTAGACTGCAGACCGTTTTAGGAAAGGGTCGAAGCCCGAGGGGGGGGAGGTCAAAACTCCCTCATACAACATTTTCGTAAAATCTGCAGTTTTCGATTTAGAACTACCAAATTTGGTATAGTGTCACATGAAAATCTAACATAGACTGTAGAAGGTTTTTGGAAGGGGTCGGAGTCAGGGCGGTAAGAGGCCCCCATACAAAATGTTCGTAAAATCTACACTTTTCAATTTAGAGCCACAAAATTTGGTGTACCATCTAATGAAACTCTAACTTAGACTGTAGACTGTTTTTGGAAATTGTCGGAGCCCGGGGTCAAGAAGTTTCGTAAAATCTTCAGTTTTCAATTTAGAACCACCAAATTTGGTATACTATGTCATGAAACTAACTTAGACTGTAGACGGTTTTTGGTAATTGTAGGAGCCCGGGGTCAAGGGGCCCCCGTACAGAAGTTTCAATGTCTTCAGCTTTCAATTTAGAACCATAAAATTTGATATACTATCTCATGAAATTCTAACTTAGACTGTAAACGGTTTTTGGAAGGGATCGGAGCACTGGGGGTCAGAGACCCCTCATACAAAATTTTCGTAAAATCTACAGTTTTCAATTTAGAACCGCCAAATTTGGTATACTATCTCATGGTTCTCTAACTTAGACCAAATACGGTTTTCGGAAAGGGTCAGGGCTTTGTTTCAAGGTGCCCAAATTTTCCTGACATCTACAGTTTTTCATTTAGAGCCACCAAATTTGTTATACTATCTCATGAAACTCTAACTTAGACTGTAGATGGTTTTTGCAAGGGGTCGGAGTCAAGTGGCCCCCATACAAAATTTTCGTAAAATCTAGTTTTCATTTTAGGACATCCAAATTTGGTATACTATCTCATGGTTATCTATCTTAGAAGGTAGACGGTTTTTGGAAGGGGTCGGGGCCCAGGGTCAAGGGGGCTCGATACAAAATTTTCGTAAAATGTTCAATTTTTTACTCTTAAGATCAGCAACACAATTCAGCACTCCAATACCCTATCTACGTTCTAAGGCGCTCTTTGGCCCTTTGAGGCCCTTGCGCCATAAACCACCAACTTACCAACCAACCTACTCCCCAACCTACGGTCTAAGTTACAGACCGTAGATAATAATAAAGTGCAAAAATATGCGGTTAATGGTGTATTAAAACACAAATCAATATAGTCTAGCTTTCACTACCAACGGGCTGCTTATCAGACAGAAATATAATGTAATGTAAATAGAGAGTTCCAGATATTCAAAATTCAAAACGGCAAGAAAAAGATTATCAGTGGCAATGTCAAGTCGTATGTATGCAACATCACATAGGTACATTGCATTTCTATGTCGCGGGATTCACAGAAGCACACGCCAGATGTACGGCAGTTCTATAGATGTCTCATCGAATGTAAGTACTCCCATTTATTTTTCTTTTCTGTTTTGTTTCGTAAAATTAAATTACCTTAATCAAAAAATTTAAAATAAGGTTACTGGAAAATTACAGGAATATCTTTTTCATTCATTAACTTTCACCCGCTGAACTTGGTGATTCCACAAATAGTAATATATACCTGGCAAATACCTGGTATCCCTGCTAGTACAAATTACATTAATGATTTCTTTGCGTCCAGTTCAATCCAGTATGTCCATAAGAGCGTTTGGGGCCGCATGAAAAATGTATTTCAACGTGTGCCGCTACGGTGGCGGAGGGATCTAGGCGCTGGCTTCTGACCACTCGTCGATAAGGATCCTGGTTCGAATTCCGGTGAGTCATGGACGTTGCGATTGACTTCTGGCACTGGCTGTCCCCCTTCCCAGGAACCAGTGGCCCAAAATTAGGAACGGCCGACTGCCCATAGCCCACTGAAATGATCACGGTGGCCGTTAAACCCCAACTAAAAATAAGATTGCTACATGTCCATTGCTATTTGTTATGGAGCCGTATGAAAAGTACGTTTTTGATATCAACTTGTCCACTTCCATGTAGGCTGGCCATAAAATGTTAGGGGACAGTACAAAATTGCACTTTTGTTTTCACCTTGTCAGCGCTTCGGTATATGGTTGAAGTATACATATATAAAGTTGGGCCATTTCAGCACGTAGTTGGGTTTATATAGAAAATAAAGATAATGTTACATTTTTACTCAGTTACAACACATTAATCCTAAAGGCTATTTCTTGAAATCTTTAATCAGCCGTGCTCATATTCACAACGTTAACATAACATGTCAAGTTATTAATGCTGCAGTTTTACTCTGTCACAAAACCTTAATTACAAGACCTTAGGCGCAACCTTTTTTCAGGAATTTTTAGTCCGACGTATTCATAAAGTTTCGATAACATGCCAAGGTTATGGTACTGCGCTTTGTCAGAGGCACAAAAATTAATAAACAGGCCTTAAGGTGGACGTCAAGTAATTTTGCTTCCTGTACTTCCAATGGAAAAACTTCTGTACACATTTTCTTCACGATTAATGCGTTCCCAAGGATGAAAATTTGAACATCGGTTGAAATAGCTTCATTTTATAACTTGGAGTACTTAATATTTTCTAAAACATAACCATAATTATGTAATCCAACATTTGTTTGTCTACTGACGTCATCAAGAACAGGGCGCGCCATCTTTTTTCTGGTTTCAACACCACCAGATGAAAAATTATTGATTTTTAATATAATTATGGTTATGTTTTAGAAAATATTAAGTATTCCAAGTTATAATATGAAGCTATTTTAATCGATGTTCAAAGTTTCATCCTTGGGAACGCATTAATTGTGAAGAAAATGTGTAAGAAGTTTTTCCATTGGAAGTATAGGAAGCAATATTACTGGACGTCCACCTTAAGCCTTTTTATCAGTTTTCAATCAACTGTGCTCATATACATAAAATTTTCAGAGAAAGTCAAGTTTTTTGTGTTGCGCTTTTACTCGAGTACAAAACTATAAACAGCCATTAACTTTCACCCGCTGAACTTGGTGATTCTACGTGCAATTCATTTATTAACAAGTCTTTTAAGTAATTGTATGCCATGGTCATATTGATAATGTTTGATGACAAGTCAGGTTAATGATGTTGCGCTTATTAAATATTTTTGAAAAGGTATAGAGGCTAGTAATTATTGTTTGAAGCCTAAGTAAAAGCTCATTTTTAACTTGACTTGTCATGCAATTCTTATGAATATCGCATTTATTTTGTACATTTTACATAGCGTGTGCATTTTCTTTTATGTTTTGGCATTTGTTTTGTTTTGTGTTGTACTTGTTACATAGCGTTTCGCCTTTTTGTTATGCCTGTGACTTGTGATTGCATTTTGAATTTTTATTTGTTTCACATTTTGGATTACTTTTTGATATTTTATGTTTTTGACATGAAATTTTGAAAATTTTGTCTTTTTTAATTTTGCGTTGTGTTTTACATTCTTGCATCTTCGGCAGAATTACATTCTTGAAAAATTCAAATACAAGTTAGTAAAAGGTATAATTCAATTAGTGAAAGTTACCAGCACATTTTAGTAAAGGGTAGAATTATAAGAAATTCCTCTTAAAAAGTCTAGTACGTTAACATTGTCTCTGTGCATCAAAGAAATTCGAATTCCTTTTTATCTTGCCAGGGTGGATTGGTGGATTCCTTTTTATCTTGCCAGGGTGGATCTGGGTGGATTTCTTGGAATCTGTGATATCACTCTTTCGATTTTAGCCATAGTTGTTCTCTGATCTTTCGCAATTTTACTGATTATTTTGTACAGTCCCAGTTTTTTCTCTCTCAGAATTGTATTTCAGCGTCTGCCCCATTCTTCAATTTTGTTCTGTGTTCTGGAAAAGCCAAGTAAATTGTTTTCACTTACTGACCAAATTGTTGGTGGGAAAAGCGGAGGGCTTCTGCTCGGATTGTTTCTTCTACTTCCACGAAATTTTCGAAGAACATAATTTTCCCCAAACCACTGAACTACAGAATCTGCATAATCTAGTAAAATTGATTTAACTTCTTCAAAACCAGCTGGAATTTCATCAGATAAAAGAAATGCGAGTGCTTACAAATGTCTGACTTTGAGAGCAAGCTCACTGTTTTCCCCATATTCCGAGGCTATGCCAGAGGATGGATATTCCTCCGCACATTTTTTCCGAAATGAAGCCAACAACATTTGTGTGTGCTGCTTCCAAATTCCTTTTTAGCAGCATTATAATGGTAGCAATTTCAAAATCTATCATTATACGTATATTGGGGTGCAAGCTGAATATCATAGTCTGATGCATAGTTTTGTAAATCCTGCAAAAATCTTGTATAATAGTATAATATTCTTCATTCTTGCTGGAAAGTAACCCATAAACTAGTGGGACAAATCTTTGCATCTCTGGATTCGTTCCAACCATAACATGAATGGTATATATTTGCCTAAAAAGGGTTGGACAAGTTTCAAATGTCCCATCCATAATCCAGAGGGGTGCTATTTCAAGCTTTCGTAAATTATTTTCTGTTAAAAATAAAATAATTCTTTGATCTCCAAATGTACTGTCTCTGCCAAGAAATTTTGCACCATCTCTTTCCTGTAAATCTATTGGAGTATCGATCCCTTCTGAAGTCGTAGGCTCCGCAGGCATGTTTTCTCTTCGTATTCGTTTTACAACTTGCCCTAGTGCATCCATATTAGGCATGTAAGCTGCATTTACTGTAGCCATTGACGTTGTCACGGTTTAAATAATTTGTGCAGGGGCTTCGTCCGTATTTCTCGCTTGTTCTTTTACTTGCGCTCTTGCAACAGCAACATCCCTTTCCTCCGGTCTTGGAGCATGATTATGTGGTTTCTCATTGCGCATCCTGTGTTCATCTCCAATAAGAATAGTACTAGCAAAGCCAGTACAATTTCCATAATTTCTTTCAATACAGTGACAATACCGTAAATCACCTCGCACTCTGTCATGGCAAAACAAATACCTTTTCCATTTCAGCAAATCATTTTCTTTTTGTGAGTTAACTATTTATGTTGCATTCTTCATCTGCATAGTGCCTTCGGAAAACAATGCACTTTCTCTTTCCAAAATATTTAGAATGATATATTTCCACTATTATCACTTGACAACGCACAACAAAGGTTTCAACAAGCAAGTTCTCTGTTCGCCAGTCAACTACGAACTGATGAGCAACCATTCAATAAAACACTCAGAATACAGACGATCACGTGAGGCCTGTTCCTCCAGTTAGGGTTTAGGCGAAGTTCAAGATTTTTGTACCTGCGGTCACAAGAAGAGGTTAAGTTTAAGGATCGGCATCTTATCTTTTGTTTTTACAAAACGCAGAGGTACATGTATTTTACAGCAGGGACGCTCCAAGCGGTAGATCAACGAATGCGAAGTACCCGGGTGCCGGGTTCGGGGGGCGGCAGCAGGCGCGGACTGGGCCGCTGTACTCTGGGCTGGTAGACGTCATGCTAATTCTCAAAAATAAATTCAAATTTTTTTCTGTGCTGAACCATGCGTATGAAAGAAAATTGTTATACTGAAAAGACAATTTGTTTACCCCGTAACATATTTAAAAAAAGACCTACGTCCTTACGTGCCAAATGGTCTGCAAGCCAAACATAGTTTTTCATGCAACACCTTCCCCCGACTTTCTAAGTTCAGATCCGTCTCGTTCGACTTATTTCCTGTACCGCACCTCTCTTTCGCTAATTGTAGTTAATTGCCGTGAAACGGATGTTTTACGCTGGGGCGTATTCCTGTGTGTCCTGAATACTATAATGAAAGCGATAAACCCTAGGGGAAAAATATTCCATCAAAAGCAACAGAAATCCAATGCCAGAGCAAAACTGTGTTCGTTGGCATTACATCCAAGCAATTTAGGCGAAGTAAAAAGTGTGTTTTTCTACTATGACACCAGAAGATTGTCACGGATTCTCAGGCAATTCCGATACAGATGTATCCTTAGGACTTCTCTTTAAAGACGTCCGAAAGCCGGTACTAGGGGATGGTAAGGGATACAGTGCTGTTATTCTTTTTTGTTGGAGTTAGAAATTCCTAAGCTCATTCTTCCTCAAAACTTTGCCTGGTTACTAGTAAGTACTGTCTCATGACTCAACCATTGCTCAGATTTGTTGTTTTTTGTTTTCATTTTTTGAGTTAACAGCGGGAAAATATCTGAACTGCGTTGTTTCAGTTGGAAATATTTTTTTTTACTTCAGCAACAGGGCTTCACGTATAATTGCAAAATACTTCGATAGAATAAACATACCTTACATAAAGAGTTTGCATGAGAAAATAGATTAATAATAAGGAAAATATTCTAAAACCAAAAAAAGAAATTGCGGAGCTGAAAAAGCTAGGTAGAGGAAACAAAAGGCTCTAAGAAAAAGTTCACATTTAAAGAAACCTGTAGCCGCTTAATGAATAAGTGGTATAACTCAATACAAAATCATGTGCTGTATTTGAAAAAAAATTATGAGCAAGTAGGCATCGTGACTGTCCACAGTTTCCCCTTTTCATCCTGACGACATTACAACCACCTCAAAAAAAGAAAATAACCAAAACGTAACAAAAATATCCATACAAAGTAAAATGCCCAAAACATAAAAACAAGTAACCACACAAAATGAAATGCCCAAAACAATAAAAAAATGTAATCACACAAAATAAAATGCCCAAAACATGGTAAGAAATTTTGTTAAAAGCTCAATGAAGATAAAAAATAGGTGAAATATATGTTTTTAAAACTTTATACAAGTGTCAAAACTGAAATAAAAAGAAAGAAAAAGGAAATATTCCAAATTTCATTGTTACTTTAGATATTTTGACCTGTCGACATTTCGTAAATTGCACTTGTACTCGATCAAAAAATATTACTTACAAGGGCTTTTTAGTTACTTTTAATCGCTGTGCTCATATTTATAAGGTGTGCATAACAAATTCAGTTAATAATGTTGCGCTTCCACTTAGGCACCAAATATTAATTATGGCCGCTAGGCCTAGGCTTTTAAATTTTTTTAATTAGCGTAACACTCTTAAATTGATTTGTCATGAAAACCTCACATGATCACAGCATTATAAAAATGACTAAAAATGTATATGCCTAGGCCTCGGGCCTATCTATTAATGCTTTGTACTCGATTAACATTTCATCAGAATTAAATGGATTTTCTATGAAAGCTATATAAATATCAGCTCGGAGGACTGAAAACTATCAAAAAGCCCTATGCCTAGGGTCTGCTTAATAGTTTCAACCTCAGTGAAGCGCATTGCTAAAATCTTGGACTTCTATGCAAACCTTATGAAAATTAGCACGGCGGACTGAAAATTGCTAAAAAGGCCCAGGCCTAGGGCTTTATAATTGTTGTTTTGTACCTGACTAAAAGTGTAACATTACCTTTAGTTCCTACTAGCAGGGGTACCCGGTATTTCCCGGGTAATTATTAATATTTGCAGAATCAGCAAGTTCAGCGGGTGAAAGTTAATGAATGAAAAAGGTATTTCCGTAAATTTCCAATAAACTTATTTTAAATTTTTTGATTTAGTTAATTTAATTATACGAAACAAAAAATAATTTACATTATTTACATTACCTTGTATTTCTGCCTAATAAGGCACCCGTTGTGGTGAATGCTAACGTTTATTAATTTGTGTTTTTAAAACACCATTAACCGGATATTTTTGCACTTTACTGTTATCTACGGCCTCTAACTTAGACCGTATGTGGGGTATTGGAGTGTTGTATTGGGCTGCAGTTCTTAAGAGACAAAAATTAAATTTTTACGACAATTTGAGTGGGACCCCTTCACACCGGGCACCGACCCTTTCCGTCTGCGGTCTAAGTTAGAATACAATGAGGTGGTATACCAAATTTGGTTGTTCTAAATTGGAAACTACAGATTTTACGAAAATTTTGTATGTGAGGCTCTGACCGCCAGGCTACAACCGCTTCCAAAAACCGTCTACTGTCTAAGTTAGAGTTTCGTGAGATAGTACACCAAATTTGGTGGTTCTAAATTGAAAACTGTAGATTTTAGGAATATTTTATATGGGGGCACTGACTCCCGGGCCCTGACCCGTTCCAAAAACCTAAGTTAGGGTACCATGAGATAGTATACCAAATTTGGTGGTTCTAAATTGATAACTGTAGATTTTACGAATTTTTTTAATGAGGGGCTCTGACTCCCCCCCACCCCAGCTCCAACACCTTCCAAAAACCGTCTACCGTATAAGTTAGAGTACGATGAGATAGTATACAAAATTTGATGGTTCTAAATTGGAAACTGTAGATTTTACTAAAATTTTGTACGGGGGCTCTTATCCCAGGGTTCCGAACCCTTCCCAAAACCATCTACAATCTAAGTTAGAGTTTCGTGATGTAGTATACCAAATTTGGTGGTTCCGAATTAAAAATAGCACATTTTAGGAAAATTTTATTTGTGGGTCCCTTGATCCCTGGCCCCGACCCCTTAAAAAACCGTCTAACGTCTAAGTTAGAGTACCATGAGTTAGAGTACACATTTGATGGTTCCAAATTGAAAACTGTAAATTTTACTAAATTTTTGTACGGGGGCTCTGACCTCAGGGTTTCGGCCCCTTCCCCAAACCATCTACAGCCTAAGTTAGGGTTTCATGAGATAGTATACCAAATTTGGTTGTACTAAATTGAAAATTGTACATTTAACCAAATTTTTTTTGGACGGGGGGGGGGGGGAGGGTTGGCCCCGTGCCCCGATTCGCTCCAAGAACCGCGTGCCATCTAAGTTAGAGTACCATGAGATAGTATACCAAATTTGGTGATTCTAAATTGAAAGCTGTACATTTTACGAATGTTTTGTATGGGGGCCTCTTGACCGCGGACCCCAACCCCTTCCAAAACCGTCTACCGTCTAAGTTACAGTTTCATGATACCAAATTTGTTGGTTCTGAATTGGAAACTGTAGATTTTGCGGAAATTTTGTATGGGGGCTCTGACCCCCCTGGCTCCAACCGCTTCCAAAAGTTTCGTGAGATAGTATACCAAATTTGGTGGTTCTAAATTGAAAACTGTAAATTTTACAAAAAATTTGTTTGGGGAACTCTGACCCCGTGCCTCGATCCGTTCCAAAAACCATCTACCGTCTAAGTTAGAGTACCATGAGATAGTACACCAAATTTGGTGGTTCTAAGTTGAAAACTGTAGATTTTACGAAAATTTTGTATGGGGGCCCATTGACTCCTGGCTCCGACACCTTCCAAAAACTTTCTACGGTTTGAGGTAGAGTACAACGCGGACATTTTCTAGACCCTGTCGATATTTTGACTGCCTGTGTGCTTGTTGTCGACATTTTGGCCGACATTATGACCCTGTCGACTTTATAACCCTATCGACATTATGACCGTATCGACATTTTGACTGTCGACATTATGACCGTATCGACATTTTGACTGTCTACATTTTGACCCTGTCGACATTATGACCGTGTCGGCGTTTTGGTGTCGATATTTTGATGGTCGACATTTTCACCGTCGACATTTTGTACCACACCCATCTATATTGATCATACTGATCATATGCAGAGGATTTTAGGAAGGGAGTGTTTGACCCCAGGTCTTAAACAACCCTTAGAAATAGGAAGCTAGGAGATTTGGGCTAGAGTGCCCGACAGGAAAGTGATACGGAAGCGAAGTAGAAAGGGGAGGAAGACGCCCTTATTTATTACCGGGGGGCCAGTACCCGGGGTCCGACGGCTTAACGTGACCATCCGATGCACGGTGGATATTTAGTGGATCGAGCGTTCGTACATGCCTGGGATCGAACCTTAGGTCCTTTCCGTGGCAGTCACGAATGTTGCCCACCAGGCCACCCGCGGCCCACCACACCCATCTGAGTGTCCAAACCTTATAAATATGATCACGGCGGAAGACTTCCCAAATCGTGCGTTTTTCTGCATTCGTTTTGTATGAAACCAAAATTCGTAAACGCGACGAATTGATAGTCGACGAATTTGTCAGTGACGAATTGACGCTAGACGAATTGACTCGCGACGAATTGTCGTAGTCGATGAATTGACGCAGGCGACGAATTTCACAGTCGACTAATTGACGAGACACCAAGGAAACCTCCCACAGACAGATTTCTTGCGGTAGCAGATGCCATCAGAAAATTTGTGAATTTGTAAACACTAAAAATCTGCTCTCGATTAGGATACAAATACTTTAAATTTTATATTTTTGATATTAAAGTTTGCCGAGGTAGCGGATGCCTGCAGAGAATTTGTTGAATTGTGTAGTTTGTAAACGCTGAAAATTTGCTGCTGATCGCTTTAAATTCTTTACATTTTATATTTTTGGGATCCCCCCCCCACACACACACAAATCGGTAGCCGCTGCCCACAAATGCTTATCCCTCTTCTTTCCCCCCTCTCTACCGATTTTCAAATGTTGCGAATTTATGAGACGCTCTAGAGCTTTTGTCGTGTTGTATTTTGAAAACCCTCAAAATCTGGTAGAGATAAAAATTGTCGTTCTCTTTTTCTTTGAATTTTACATTTTTAGGACAAACCGCATGGTAATACTGTACCAGTAATACAGGGAAAAGAACTGAGCAAGAATCTCACAGCTCTATAATACACTAAATATCTCAAAAGAAACGCGAAATTTTGAGAGTCGTTGTGAGTCATAACTGGCAATGTTTACGGAGAAGTCAAAAGGACAATTATTATACAGTCCCCTAATATCTTCATGGCCAGTTCTCCGGTGGCCACTTCTTCGAATAGTAAGTTCTCCGGTGGCCACTTCTTCGGGTAGTAAGTTCTCCAATGGCCAGTTTTCCTACATTTTTTTTTTTTTTTTTTATTGGAGGTTTAACGACCGCCGTGAGCAACTCAATGGGCTATAAGCAGTCGCCCGTCCCTAATTTAGGGTCACTGGTTCCAGGGAAGGGAGAGAGCCAGTGCCGTAAGACAAACACAACATCCATGCCTGACCGGGATTCGAACCCGGACCCCTTACGGACGAATGATCAGAGGCCAACGCCTTAGACCACTGCGCCACCGGGGCGGCGTTTTCCTACATCAGCCGCCCACAGCTTAACCGTCCACCAGACAAGCCCCTTTTATGGAATGCAAAATATATGCTCACTCGCAGTTATAACCAGTGGCTACATCAGTTTGGTGGAACAATCAAGAAAAGGTTTGATATATTTTTTCCTTGTGACCAAAGGCTTGTGGTCAACTTCTGGAGAAATAACAACAGTTCATGTCGACGCTAAAATATAAAACTGAAGCATATATGAAAATAATGAAAATTTTCAAATGTACAGAAAGTTTGTGCTCCCATCTTACATTTATTAATTGTTATTTATTTAAGTATTTTAAACACCGTACGGCGCTTTCGTTTAATTGACGCTTACGGCAGAGGCCACACTGGCCATACCTTAGTTACGGCCCTGATTATTGATCCATATAGAGTTACGGCCCTGACTATTGATCCATATAGAGTTACGGCCCTGACTATTGATCCATATAGAGTTACGGCCCTGACTATTGATCTGTACTGCAGCGATCGACGGCGATGACGACCCCGCGCGCGGCATCCAGAAGAGGCACAGCAGCACCTCCAAAAATTAAAGCAAGGTTACATTAGTATTCTCATAAAAAAGGAATTCTACATTTCGGGGCCAATTGTTAGGTAAAAGGCAATATATTGCATTTCGTAGGGAGATACCCTCCCCTTCAGATGGAGGAGCAGACAATCCTTTCGGAAATCCAAATTGATTCAAGATAAAAACAATCACGCAAGTGATTGTGTCCATAATAACATATTTTGATAGAAAGCATAGTTAACACCAATAATGACTTTTGTTACCCACCGCTAAGCCCCGCAGTGGCACAGTAGTGACTTAAAAAATCAAAATTATATGGCTCCTGAAAACTATGAATTTTTTTTTCTATACACGAGATCAATTTTGGGTTAAAGGTAATCCAATATCTCACATTTCAGGGCCTAACCCCATCAAAAAAATAAAAAAATAAAAAATAAAAATAAGAACAGTAGCAGAAACAACCCTCTGAAACCCAAATTTAGTACCAGAGAAAAAATAAGTAAAGTTGATCAGTTTAGAAACTAAGAAGGATCTTGAGAAATGTCCAAAAGATATTCAGTACACCAGTAATAACTAAGGGGACAACAAAGTCATATAAATCTGTGATATGGTGCATAGCAAAAAATATTTAATGATGCCAAGCTTTCACCTTCCAACAGGAGGCTTCATCAAGACGAACTTACACTAGAACAACGATCCGTTTGGAGTTTGAAATCAGACAATAGCACGCGTATTAAACATAAATATGACGCATTATAAACATGTGAACTGGCAATAGCACGCGTATTAAACATTAATATGACGCATTATAAACATGTGAAGTGGCAATAGCACACGCGTTTTAAACATAAATACACTCAAATGCCAAAAGTCATGGGATACGTACCTAGCATCGTGTAAAACCTCCTCTAGCCCGGCGAAGTGCAGCAACTCGACGTAGCATCGATGAAACTAGTGGCCGTAAGACTTCTGGAGAGATGTTGAGCCATGCCGTCTGAATAGCCGCCCACAGTTCCCTGGTATTTGTAGGTGCAGGATCTTGTGTGCAAATGGACCTTCACGTCTCATTAGTGCTCTATTGGGTTCATGCTGGGCGAAAATGGTGGTCACACCATCCGTCGGAACTGTACAGAATGCTCCTCGAACTAATTTTCGACAACCTGGGCCAGGTGACATGCTGCCTTGTCCCCCTGGAAAATCCAATTGTTTTTGGGGTACATGAAGTCCACGATGGATTGCAAATGGTCACCCAGCAGAACAACAAAGCTATTCCTGGTTAATGACGTGTTTACGATTACCACAAGACCCAAACCGTGCCACGTAAAGACACCCCACACATGTATGGAACCACCACCAGCTTGCTCAGTGCCTTCTTAACAGCTTAGGTCTATAGCCTCATGGGGTCTGCACCACACCCGAATCCTACCATCAGCTCGTAACAACTAGTAGCGTGACTCATCGGACCATGCCGCATGTTGCCAGTCTTCCAGGGTCCAACTACCCTGTTCATGAGCCCAGGTGAGGCGCTGTGTTCGATGTCGTGGTGTTAACAAAGGCAATCTGGTGGGTCTTCTGCTCCCATACCCCATGGACGCTAAATTAAGCTGCACTGACCTGTTGGACATGTATCTGGTGCCTCCTGCATTGAATGTGGATGTTATTAGAGCCAGTATCGCTTGTCTGTTAGCATAGGCAATCTTGGTCAGACGCCGCTGGTCACGGTCATTCAGCACCCATGGCCGGCCACTGAGCTGTCCACGGTGGGTTGTAATGCCTTCCATGAGATATTCTCGGTACACACGTGACAGCATGGATCGAGGAATGTCGAATGTTAGAACAACTTCAGAAACTGAATGTCCTATCCGTCTGACTCCCACTACATACCTCGTTCAAACTCCGATAATTCACATCGGCTTGCCATAATCCTACTGCCGGTTGTTCATCCTGACTCACGAGATGTACACCTCACAACTGATAAAATCGTGGCGTGCGTCGAAGTCTTCATACGACGGCAGCGCCGGTTAAAAATTTGCTTACTGCTGTCCCATGACTTTTGGCACTTCAGTGTATAATAACACGTGAACTGGCATTAACTATTGCACGAGCCCAACGGCGGCGTAATGTATCATACAAGATATCAAGTCGTATTTATGCTAGTCTCAATCTCAGAGCCTGCAAAAAATGGAGGTCCACGGTGATGGCAGTCCAAAGGATACCCCATCATTGCATACATCACTTCTTGTGATAATCTCAATGGACTCCGTGATCATGGTTCCCTTATAAGTAGTGAACGGGACCGCCAGTTTCCTTTCATTTTATATGGGAATTGCTGTGTTGTAAATTGCCTCCTCTGATAAAACAGTCGCTCTTCTTCTTTCTCAAATGCTCCCTATGCCGCGCACGTAAAGACCTTTTAGTCATTCCGATGTAGGGCTTTATAGAAGAATCTGGAATTTTAATGGAATTGCATATGCCCCTGTAGTATAGTCTACATCTGTTTTCTTGTTGTTTACTGTTAAAATCTTACCAATAGTTTTTGGTGGCTTCAACGCTACTTCAATACCACGCTTCTTCAGTAAATTCTTGACATAGAATGAGAATTGGAGAATATACGAAATGCTGACTGCAAATTTCGTACTTACTTCTTCTGTGTTGTCCTTTAATAGGCTTCTTTTCCCTTTTTGGAATACTTGGCGAAATTCGCATTCCTGAAAACAGCTAAAATTCTTTTTTTATTATGTTGGAAATTTCCCGATTCTTTGAATTATTATCAGATGTGCATATTGTTAGACCCCTCCGCATCCATCTGAAGACAGCAGTCTTGTAATACCTTGGGCACGAGGAGCTGGGCGGAATGATGTTGGGTACAGATACTTGAATAATAGTATACTTGAATATCCAATAAATGGTTAATAGTATACTTGAATATCCAATAAATGGTTAATAGTATACTTGAATATCCAATAAATGGTTAATAGTTTACTTGAATATCCAATAAATGGTTAAGACTTCTGGACAATAAGACATATAGGAAATACAACCTCCCATTTTCATCTATTTCAATAGTGAAGGTTATATTTCGGTGTCCACTGTTGATAGTGTTTAAAAAAATTATTAAGTTCATGTCTCCCATGCGTCCAGACAAAGAAAATGTCGTCAACGTATTTGAGCCAAACCATGGGTTTCTTCTTCGAATTATTAATAATTGTTGTTTCTAGCAGGCGTAATACCGCTTCCACTAAGATACTTGAAAGAGGTAACCTCATCGGGTCTCCTTTCATTTGTTTGTATGTTTTTTCTCGTGGAACATATAAAAATTATGAGGGGTTACCAAATCCAAAATTGCTTGGATTTTCTTCACAACGTCGCCCGGGTATGCTCCTGAGTTGCTTCTGGTTGATTCCAGATTGCTAGCTGCTTCTTCTTCAGGGATAGAAGGGAAAGGCGAAACAATGTCAAAATTTCCGATTATCACAAGAAGTGATGTATGCAATGATGGGTATCCTTTGAACTGCCACCACCGCAGATCTCTATTTTCCGCAGGCACTAAGACTGTGACAAGCATAAATACGACTTGATATCTTGTATGATACATTACTTGTGGACATTGGACTCATGCAATGGTTAATGCCAGTTCACATGTTTATAATGCGTTATGTTTAATAGACATGCTACTGTCTGATTTTAAATTCCAAACGGATCATTGCTCTAGTCTAGTTCGTCTTGATGAAGCCTCGCGTTGGAAGACGAAAGCTTGGCATTATTATATATTTTTCGCTGTACACCATATCACGGATTTATATGACTCTGTTGTCTCAGTTAAAAACTAATATTTTTAAATTTAGCTAACAACAACAATACCAAAAGAGCAATGATCTCCCTTTAATGCAATTGATATACGCTCCCTTGGCTGAACTGGTGAAAATTTATTTGGGAATCTTTGGGTACCAATCGTTTGTGTACGAGAAAATTTACTCGGAAAGCAGGAACTCTTCAGGAACCAATTTTTTGTGTACGAGTATACCGGGTACCAGTTTCCATGCTGCCAGACCCTGGATATCAATAATCCGTTTGCCCTTGTCGTAACGTTGCATTTCTAGCTGGCATTGATGTCAGCTAACCACAAAGGTATTTGCCGTTTTTCGAGGGAGCAAAAGAAGCACCTTGTAATTCTTGAATTTGCGGAGAGATGGTGGTGTTCCACCTGCGGTATATCGTCAGCTGAAATCCCAAGATGCCATGCGCATATGAATAAGATGAGTAAGAAGTTAGGTAGTGGAAAGACATGCGATTGCAATGGCAGTATCACTGGAGATTATTCGTAGGTGTTTCTTATATGAAGTTAAACTCAGTTCATCTGTTACAGAAACAACTCGACGTATATGTTTAGCATTCAGGGTAGATGCTGTGAAGGAACACACAACTCGGAATTGGTAGTTCAGAGACGGAGATGAATCCCTTGAAGACAAGTCCCGGAGTGGTCGTCGTGTCAGTCTTGACACAGAAGCCCTGAAAGTTGCTATTGAGCAGGAAAGTAGCCAAACATGCCAGCAACTAGCCCAGCATTTGGGTTTACTGATAAATCCGTCCCAAGACATCTGCATGCAATAGGTAAAGCATAGAATTGTCCTAGTAGGTCTCTAACGAATTGTCTGCAGTGAACGAACATCTACGTGTCTCAGCTTCTCTGGCATTGCTCTCTCGCTATGACAAGGAACCGTTTTTGAATAAGGTACTCACATGTGATGAGAAGTGGGTCCAGTACAGCACCCTAAAACGTTCCAGAAATTGGTTGTCCACCGATGATTGGATTCCTCACACATCGAAGTCATAAGGTCAGCACTGCATCCACGTAAAGTTATGCTGTGTATATAGTGGACAACATGTAGTAACTCTTGCAATGCGGCCAAACGATCACCGCTGCAGTTTACTGTGAATAACTTAAATGTGTGCATGAGGACCTGAAAAAGAAGGAAGCAGCACGGGTCAACAGAAAGAGAGTTTTGCTCCTTCAAGAAAACGCTCGTGCCTATTCCGCTTCATTGACCAGGAACACTATCAAAGAACTTGGGTGGGAGTTTTTATGTCATCCAGCTTACTCACCAGATTTCTCTCCTTCAGACTATCACTTGTCTCTTTCACTCGACAATCATTTGCATGGATACGACTTCTCCAACTTTGATGAGGTGCACACTGCCCTTCAAAAGGTTTTCTCTTCCCATGATCCGGCATTTAATTGCTGGCGTATATATAAGGAGTTCATCTTGAACTCCTTCTTCAAGAAAAAGCCACACAGGAAATGGACATGGAGACATCCAAATGGGACGACAAATGAAATTGATTTTATTATGTGTAACAAAAAATTCGTCATAGAAGACTGCAGTGTGCTAAACAAGTTCAACACAGGTAGTGACCATAGATTGGTGAGATGTAAGATGCACCTCAACACTAAACTTGAACGTGGCAAGCTCATAAGACAAACAAAATCTATTGACATAACCAACCTTAAAAAACACCATAATACCTTCAAGTTGGAACTGAAGAACAGGTTCTCTGCTTTAGAAGGCCTAACATCGGAAGAAGTGGACATCTCTGAAGTTAACAGAAAAGTAACCAAAGCTCTTATGGAATCAGCAACAAAATTAGCTGGGTCTAAGAACAAGTTGCATGTAAATAAATTATCAGGAAAAACGAAAATGTTGATGCAAAAAAGAAGAGAGATGAGGACAACTAAAGAAGATGCGACTTCCAAAGTGGAATATATAGAGCTATGCAAGACAGTACGAAAAAGTATCACTGAAGACGTAAGAAAATTCAACTGTGAACTAGTGAGGAAAGCAGTTGAAAACAACCAAAGCCTAAAGATAGCAAAGGGACATCTCAGTAAGGGAAGAAAACAGATTATGGCACTGAGAAAAGAAGATGGTTCTGTAACAAGAAATAGAGGCGAAATTTTGACAAGAGTGAAAGATTTCTACTCCAAATTATATGAAAGGGATGATACATGCACTCCAGACATCATGAAAGATACCAGTACCAGAGTTCCTCCAGTCCTTCCAGCAGAAGTTGCACATGCAATCAAGAACATGAAGCGGGGAAAAGCTCCAGGAGAAGATGGAATTACTGTAGACATCATACAAGAAGCAAGTGGAGAAATCGAAACAGTACTCGCCCAAATTTTCACTCGATGCCTTAATGAAGGAAAGATTCCTGAGGATTGGAACACCGCTACAATGATCCTGCTACATAAGAAAGGTGACATTGAGGATCTCGGAAACTACAGACCTATCAACCTCCTATCAGTAGTTTATAAAATCTTCACTAAAGTTCTTTCACACCGCTTGAAGGTAACACTGGACATGGCTCAACCGAGAGAACAAGCTGGATTCAGGAGTGGCTACAGCACAATAGATCATATCCATGTGCTGAGAGAACTAATTGAAAGAGCGAGGGAATATGAACTTCCATTGTGCATGGCTTTTATCGATTATGAAAAAGCCTTTGATTCGGTGAAACCATCAGCAGTTACAATGGCTCTGAAAACCTGCGGTATTGAAGATGCATACATTAATATTATTAATAACATCTATGAAAATGCAAGTGCAAAGATTAGGCTGTTTGAAAATACAACACACATAAAAATTGGAAAGGGAGTGAGACAAGGTGACACCATATCTCCGAAGCTCTTTAATGCCACATTGGAGGGTGTTTTCCAGTCACTGAGCTGGGAAAACAAGGGGATAAAGATTAATGGAGATTATCTAACCCACCTTCGTTTTGCTGATGACGTAGTCATTTTTGCAACTAGCCCATCAGAGCTGCAGAGTATGATCCAGGAACTTGCTGACAAGAGTAAAGAAGTGGGATTAAAAATGAACTTTCGGAAGACAAAAGTGATGTTCAATGCTTTTACAAGAAATGAAGATTTATCGATTGATGGAGAAAAGCTGGAGATAACAGACACGTACCTTTATCTTGGACAGCAGATATCAAGTGAGGGTCACATTGATGAAGAAATTAATCGGCGTACAAAACTTGCCTGGAGAGCTTTTGGAAGAAACAGCATAATTTTCAAGAGCAATATGCCATTATGTCTTAAAAGAAAAGTGTTTGATCAATGCATCCTTCCAGTGCTTACGTATGGTGCAGAGACGTGGACCTTAACTAAAAGAGACATACAAAGGCTGCAGACAACTCAAAGCAGCATGGAGAGGTGCATGCTTGGTGTAACCAGGAGAGATAAGAAGAGGAACTCGTGGATCCGAAAAATGACAAGAGTGGAAGACATCATGATCAGAGTTAAATCCCTGAAATGGCAATGGGCTGGACATACTGCCAGAAGGACAGATCATCGATGGACAGCCGAAATTTTAGATTGGATTCCAAGGGACAGGAAAAGACCCAGAAGAAGACCACATGGGAGATGGGTGGATGAAATTCGAAAGTATGCAGGGGTGACATGGAGGAGACTGGCACAAGACAGACCGTTGTGGAGGAAACTTGGGGAGACCTTCGTCCAGCAGTGGATTGATAATGGTTGACAATGATGATGATGATGATATAAGTTGTTGACACGTTGTTGATGCCCATGGCAATTATTTTGATGAATATATTGTTTTTCTACAACGTAGTGTTATACTTTGTCTCAGTCTCCGAAAACGGCAAATACTTTTGCGGCTACCTTATACATGTAGTATGGGCCTCGGGTTGACCCATTTTAACAACTTTAACCCACTGTATATATTAGTAAGGTGTATTCAGAAAATAAAAATATTAATGTCACACTTTTATTCAGGCACAAAACATTAGCTACACGGCCCTTGACCTAGACTTATTTTTTATCTGCCGTTCTCATATTTCCAACGTTCACCTAAGTCAAGTTAATAATGTTGCGTTTATACTGAAGCACCGACCATTATTCAAAAGGCCGGGGCTTTTTTGAACAACTTTTTAATCCGCCTTGCTCAGATTCATAAAATTTGCACAACAAGGTTGTTTACTATATAGTATTGTACTTTTTCAAGTTGATAACGACGCGTTTATTAATACTTCATAAAACGGCTCAGACCTAGAATCTTGTAATTAATGTTTGGTGCCTGGGTAAAAGTGCAACATTATACCTGACTTATTTTCACATCAACCTTATATATATGTGCACTGTTAAAAAGGCGTAGGTCCTATTAAGTAACATTTTGTGCCTGAGTAAAATCGCAATACGTTGACCTCTTATGCAAAACCTATGAACATGAGTACGGCAGATTAAAAATTCCTAAAAAGTCCTAGGCGTAGGATCTTGTAAACATCTGAAAGCTAACCTGTTGAGTCTCTTGTACTAGCTTTTATAACGTTATCTCATATCAAGTACAGTATTGTAACTTCAAATCTTCCAAAAAAGCCCGCGGCCTATATACCTTGTTAATACCTAAAGAGTGATCCGTTTAATCCCTTTTATTAACTTTTACAAAAATGTTTAAAAGTGCAAAAAATTTTGGTTATAACTTAAAAATTTCCAAAAAGGCCGAGGCGTAGGTACTTTGTAAACACTTGAAGACTGATCCGCTGAGTCCCTTTTATTAGTTTTTATAACATGTTTACACATCCAAATATTTAGGTTGTAACTTCAAATCGTTTAAAAAGGCCCGCGGTGTAGGTGCCTCGTAAACACCTGAAGACTGATATGTCGAGTCCCTCATATTAGCTTTTATTGCATGTTTACACTTACCAAATATTTATGTTGTGACTCAAAATCTTCCAAAAAGCTTCACGGTCTAGGCCCTTTATAAACATCTGAAGACTGATCCTTTGAGTCCCTTTTATTAGCTTTTATAACATGTTTACACAAAACAATGTTTTTGGTTGTAACTCAAGATCTTCCAAAAAGGCCCGCGGCCTAAGTGTTCTTGTAAACATCTGACGACATCTATTGAGTTCCTTCTATTAGCTTTTATGGCTTTTCTGCATGCACCAAATATTTAGGTTGTAACTCAAAACTTACTAGAAAGGCCCGCTGCCTAATTTCCTTGTAAACACCTGAAGACTGATCCGTTGAATTCCTTTTCATTTGCTTTTATTTTATGTTATTACACACAAAATATTAAAATTATAACTCAAAATTTAATTAGTTGAAAAACTTCTATATGTCCTCTTATGTCACTAGGACCTTATGTACCCTTTTATGTCAGTAGGAAATCTCCTATTATTGTTTTATGATACTGGGAAAACTCCTACAATTTGCAATATCTCGTACAAAATGCAATTTGTATACATTGCCTTGCATGAGAAGGTGTAGGAGTTTTCCGCGGTGTGTCTTCCTAGCGGTGACAGAAAGTATAGGGGTTTTCCGCCAAGAGAACAGCTATTCAACAACGATAATCACCAAAGAGGAAAGATCTTCCGTTAATACAATTTGTATATACCCCGTAACGTCGCAGCAGCAGAAGGGTATCAATCTCCCGGGCACCAGTTTTCCGGGTACCAGTCTCCAGGGCACCAGTTTTCCGGGTACCAGTCTCCCGGGTACCAATCTCCGGGGTAAGAGTTTTCTAAAATTCAATTTTAGACAAATGCCGTGATTACTTCAATTTAATAATTTACAAATTTGAAGGGGAAAATGTATCAGAATACTTAGAAGAAGTGAAGATGATGCTAAAGCCTGAAATTCAGACATTAAAATTGAACTGGAGGGGATAAAACTGCGTGGGTACGAGTTTGCCGGGTACCAATCTATCGGGATCCATCACGCGATTCTGTCACCAGCACATCTGTTTTCGCCTGCTCCTCCAGTGGTTCTTAGGAAAGAAAAGTTAAGCACACCGGACAAAAAATTAGTCACCCTAACAGAAACGACAGTAAGAAGTTATCGGTTGCACAGAGGGTGCCGTGATAGCATTGTTGTGAGATAAATAGCACTGATGTGGTCTGCAGGATCATTTTTGTCTCGTGCAGTGGTAAAGAGCAACGTGTGTGTTGAACTTAGTTTGCAATATGGGTCGTAAGACATACGTTACTGAGTGGCAAAATGGAGCCATCGTGTTTGGCTGGACACAAAGATAATGAAGTCGCCCATTTTGTTGGTGTGTCGAAGCGTACTGTCCAGCGGATCTAAGAACAGTGGTGTAGTTCGCAGTAAACTGAAAATAGGCGATGTAACTGTGGCTGGAAAACGATTCTCACCAACAGAAACCGCTGCCATGCTTCACGCCTAGTAACTGCAAATCGGTTTCAAACCAGGCAACAATTGCTCCAAACAGTCAATGAAAGTCCACTCCAGCCAATTTGCGAAAGGACATTGCGACGAGAACTGCATGCGATGGACATCTGGAGCAGAGTACCACGGAAGAGGCCTCATGTAACAGCAAGTCACACAGTCACACGTTATCAATGGAATCAGAGGCACAAAAGCTTTCCTGTGGAGGATTGGAAACGAGTAATTTGTTCTAATGAGTCTCGTTTTTGTTTGTATCGCAGGCCCAATGAAGCCTTTAATCCTGATTGTGTCGTAGGTGTTGTTCAAGCTGGAGGGGTTTTTGTGATATTTGGGGATTTTTTTGTACCACGAAATGGGCCTCCTCGTTGCAGTGACGATGAATTTGAACCAGCATCCGTACATCCGCATTCTGAATGACGAAGTGTTACCCTGCATCTCCAGAAGCAGCATTACTTTCCTGTCTACCAAGACGACAATTGCCCTGTGCACAAGGGCTGAAACTGTGTCTGAGTGGCACGACGAACAATCAGCGACACTGTCTCACCTCGACTGGCCCGCCAAATCCCCAGATTTAAATCCTATTGAAAATTTGTGGGGTCATTTGGAACAAAAGGGGAAACGCCGGAATAGACATCTACGTACTCTGGCGGAACTTCGGAACTAATTAACGCACGAGTGGCTGTAAATCAATGTTCAATACATCCACAACCTCGTAGAGTCTCTACCACACCGGATTCATGCTGTTATCAAGGCAAGAGGCGCCGTCGCCCGTTATTAGGTAAGTTCTGACAGGGATGACTAATTATTTGTCCGGTGTGCTTATTTTTATTGCTGGCTCTGTGACAAACGTACCTTCTGCAGTTGATATGTGTTCCGCCACAAGTGTTTCGCTTCGAATGCTTTTATCATTCAATTCAGAATTTTCGGGCACTCCTCGTAAATTTCACTTCTTGAACTTGAAAATAGGAATAGTGTTCTTAGCACCTTCTTTTAAACCCCACTTCGTGGGTTTTTGTAGTTCACAGTTCTGGAGCTAAGTGGTGTTAGTGTGTATTTTCCTTTTCAACTACGTCTCCGCTTCTAAAAATCCTATTGAAAATTTTCTGTTTGCATTCGCTACAGTGAAGATGGGGAATATTATTATCCTCTTTAAATAAGGGAAATTTTTCGTACTACAGGCCTAAATGTCGAAACATTTTTTTTTTCGCTATCTCTGCTTCCAGAAAACTTACAAGAAAAATTCATTTTCTTCAGCATTTTTCCTATAAAGAATGCTATCGTATATTTTCTTCTTTTTCGTGATTCAAAGTTCTGTCAGGGGATGTATCAGCGTATATTTATGTTTGAAACAGTTTATTAGACTCTAAAATTCTCTCAGAAAAATCATTTGCTAGGGGCCATAAAGTTACATCATGTTTTCCCCTGCATCTCTTTTTCGAATTATTTGACTTGAAAACCCCGTTTGCCCCTGATACCTTCCGCAATGAGAAACTTCTGGTGCGCATTCTGCTAATCTTCGTAACAAACTTTCAGCCACTGGTGAAAATAATTAGTAGCTATTTCTATTTGTGGACGTTTTATCGATTGTAGAAATCCGGTTGATTTTTTTGTAACTGGTTCCATTCACTACGGGCTTGTACCCTCCTCTCCCCCATGCCCATAGCCAGGTACCGCCCCACCTGCGTTTCTTTCTGCGCGTCCTAGCGACTAAAATTATATTCCAGTGCCTGACCTCTATTATATCTTTTGCCCGACCTCAATCATCAGCGTCCCAGTCCAACTTCTGCCTGGCTACGAGCCTGATGACACCGTTCATGTTGCGTAGCTAAAATGTTGTGCAGTTTTTCTTTGAATAGCGTGGCTTTTTTTGCTTCTTTTTTTTTTTTGTTTTGCTGGATTTTTAGATTTTTAAAAAATCTGCTTCGTAATATTTTTTTTTCATGAAGGAGAAAGTTTTTAAAAGACGTGCTCACTGCAACCAAGTATTCGGTGTGATCTTTCTTGAATTTTTTGTTGTTGTTTTTGCTGTTGTTTTGTTTCGTTTTGTTCTTATTCTTGAGTAGTTGCAAAATAAGTCGTTAGTAAGTAGGCCAACAAATTCCTGTTCAAATAATGTTCATTTTTAAGCCCTTTCGACGTCTGATTTGTTTTCTGCGGATGTTTGCAAGCAGCGATCAGCTCACTAGAATTGGAAGAGTAATGGAATTTTGCGAAAGTGGCGCTCGCAAAATAATAAAAAAAAAGAGCAGTCTTCGTACGTGACGCGCGTGTCATTTCAGCTGTATGGCTGAAGTCCAGCATTTCTGAAACTTTCGTCTACTATTGTGGGTGATTCATTTGAAACGCTATCAGCCCAGAGCACTGCTGTTGCTAGGAGAACAATTGGCACGACCACAATCGCGGATATTTGCAATACTTCTTATCGTCTGTTGCTTTCTGTTATGAAGGAAAGCCAATAGATGGCACTGCTCAAGCGTCAGGAAACGTCACAAGTCCCATCCGTTCCACGAAGGTCCGGTGAAATAACATTCGCCCATCCTTTCCGCAATCCGAGTTCACGAAAACGAGTGTAATGTTACGACTACGTGAAAGTGAAAGGCACACCATTCAAGAAAATTTTCTCAAGGCTGGGACTTTAGTGTGGAACAGTGATTAATTAAAAATCTCTACTCATGATCTACGAGAAATCTGAAATTCTTGGCCTACACCTTCCTCAGGTCATCAAGGTCAAAGCAAGAAGAAGAAAGGTTAGAAAATTTTTCCTCATTTTATAAATGGAATGTTTTACAAATTCTTTTACTTAAGTCAAATATTTTAATGGCATGGATCTAAGAAAAGAATCGATAAACGGAACATTAGTTTCGAGTGTAAGCAGTGCAGTGTCATTTACGCAAAGCTGTGAGTAATTAGAAAACTTTTTAATTTCAAAATTAGAAAATTGCGTCGTTGACTTGTTCATAAAAGCACTTATTTGATTTAGATCCCATTTGAAAAACATAATATCAAAGATTTAGGAGCGTGGACACAGACTTAAGTTTCAGACTTTTCCTGAGAAAGACTGCCGACCTGAGCAGTTTGAAAATTCCGTAAAAGTTAAAATTTTGTGATCTTCGTTCCTTTCCCCTCCTCTGACATCACATTTTATCTTCGAACATTTGATACATTGCTTTCTGTTATTAAAATATTTTATTTATTTTATATATTTTTTGGTGTCTTAATACGAGCATTCCCCCAAGCGTTTAAGACTAGAATCAACTTCTCTGATTCAGGTCCACTGTTTCCACAGCAAAGCATCATCTGTGTCTCGTGAAGATTCGGCCACAAACCCAGCAATACAGAGAGACAAAAGCACACGCCATAGACTACTCGATTTATAGCCCACGTTATTTGTCCAGTCCATTAGAACCTTATGAAAGATTATAATTATGTTTATATGTAACACGTATCTTGCATAAATTTGCACTTAAAGACTGCTGTGCATTCAAGAATTTCTTTTCTGGAGGGGGGGGGGTTAGGCTAAGACGATCACCATGAGCAGCTCGTACAGCTATAGGCAGTTGCCCGTCTCTCTAATTTGGGGCCACTGATTCTAGGGAAGGGGCAGAGAGCCACCCCCATCGGACAAGAAATGCCAACCATGTCTAACCAGGACTCGAACCCGGGCTCATCTTTGACGAATGGGCAGAATCCATCTCTTCAGATCTCTCGCCCAACAAGGAGGCATTCAAGAATGGCACGTCTGCTAGCTTTTGAATTAGGTAAATCCGTATTTAAGTCAATCGCATTTCTTTGAGCAGTTGTCGAATAACCATTAGTATGATCCCTGTCACGTTCTGTTTCTAATACTTCCGAACTTCCATTTTCTGTGCCGCATATTTGGAGAAATTCGTACGCGCTCAGTTGTTGGATGTTTTTTGTAAAGAGCCCTTTTTGAACACAACTCTAATACCCAGTTGACTGCGAGCAATGTTCTGACAGCGCATAAAACAATCTGTCATATGTGACAGGTATATAACGCAGTCCTGGTTTTCTAGAAGTTTCAGTTGGTGATTGGGAAGAGAGACTTGGACTATACCATAATTTGGCACCAAGACTTTAGTGAAAAATATTTACCACCTGTCGTATCTTTCCAAGTGTTCATTTGTAGTTTCAGTAGCTTTACGACCATATCATTCGCAGTATTATTAGCATTATTAATGTCAATATTATTATTTACTTTTTTCCCTTCTGGTGGCAGGCAGCCCAAAACAGTGTTGATTTGTTAAATAAAATGATTTAGAAATCTGGTGCTAAAAATAAAGTAACAATATTTTGTGAAACGATCTAGAACCGATCTTTATAGTGGGTATTTTTAATTACGAAGCACAGATTTTGAAAATTCGGGGCAGGTGTGTGAATCATAAATGTTCTAATTTTCTTATGATAATAGTCTTTTGATTTTGATGAATGTCTTCTGACAGTGACGAATCTTATGATAATTGTTTTTGATAGTGGTGAATGGAATGATGAAATTTCATGAGAGAGAGGGGTGGAGGTGATATATGAAATGATGCGATTCCATAGGAAATCAGAAGACAGGAAAGAGAAGCCTTTGACTGGTAGGCTCAGCCGTACTAGGAACCAAAAGACTTCTCCTCATCTATTCGCCACCCGGGCGACGCCGTTAATCGGTTCGACCTGTTGAATTCTTTTCATTCGTGGCTGTTTCATAGGCAACATAAATAACAATACAAGTAATATGCTAATTTAGTACATCGTTTAAAATTTATTGCTGTATTTATTGCATTTATTCTGTATCGACACTTCGGTGGAACCGCTATAGAAGAGAGATTTTAAAATAAAGTGTTTATGTTATTTTAAATATATACTTTGTCTGTATTGACTGAAAGTTATGAATTTTCAAACAGAAGGAGAAAAACTGAAAGTGAAACTAAAGTTGTAATTTTACTCAGCGAAAGCAAGAAACTCTTTTTTCTTCAATGAAAAACAACAACAAAATAGCACCTAAATAAGTAAGCGACCCACAAACCTGTTAACTTTTGTTTAGATATCCTCTAACTCTCCTTGCTCTTTCCTTTTATTTTTTCATTCGTAAAACAAGATGAAATTTGCTTTCGTTAAAGCTATTTTAAATATCGCGTTTTAACGTTTATTAGTTTCAGCCAAACTGATAGCTTGTTGATATGAATTATTTATGTTACGATGCTTTTCGTAAAAAAAGCAATAATAGCCTGGTTCCTCTCGACGTTTTTATTTTAAATGTTCTTTTAGTTTAAAAATGTTTATAGATCTGGGCAAATTTTAGCGCAAATTTTTTTTTGTATATAACAATATGTAGAGAACGAAATTAAAAGTTTCGGCAATTAAGCGTCTGGAACGTACAAAGAGGGAAACAGTAGGAGCTCTATCTATTTAAGGAATACTTCGATTGATAGATTTTCAAGAAATTCCACTTTAGTTTTCGAGACTGAAATTAAGTATTTCTGTTAGACGACAAGGTCAGTACAACAAAGTCAGTAACGCAATAAATACATTTGCTCTGTGACAGCGTGATATGAAATTCGGCTGATTTGTGCAATACGTCATTTATTGCTAATTTGTCTAGTATTTTTCACGAAACAAAAATAATTCTACATTTATTATCTAGTGTTTCAACTAGATGAGTGCCGAAATTTATGGACCAAAACCGATAAAATTCTGTACATGATACCCCTGAGCGTACGATAGCCAACTGGTTCCCTAAGTTGCATCGAAAAACTTATATTACTGGAACAGTATATTCTCATATGAATCGTGCCTACATAAACATTTCAAAACGCACGCAGGGAATTTGGGGAAATCAGTGAGTCACAGCATTCATGTTCTTTTTGATGAAATTCGGTAAAGACAAGGAAATTCAATACCAAAATGATACTCTGAACTAGAGGTCTGTGCGGCTTTCTTTTTCCTCAATTAAAAGAAAACTTCTGAACCGAGTCTGAGCTAGAAGATATAGTACTTTTTTACTAGATTAAAGAAAAAAGCATTTCGTCTAGTAAAATAAAAACTGATATGTAATATAATCAGTCAATTTTTATATTATCTTTCCATACAAGATGAAATGGCTTTGGTTAGAGCTGTTTTAAATATTGCTTAGGTTAGAGCTGTTTTAAATATTTCCGTATTACTCGTATTGTTATTTATGTTGCCTATGAAACAAATACGAATGAAAAGAATTCAACAGGTCGAACAGAGTAACGGCATCACCCGGGTGGCGAATAGATTAAAGGAAGTTTGAAAAAACCGAACTGTAGTAAAAGATGATTTTTTCCAAATACAAGCATTTTAAGAGATATTTCCTTTATGTATTTAAACAGAAATATTCCAGTCTTTTTCTCCCGATCACTACTACCCATACCCATACCCATCTATTGAAACACTAAACTGTATAACGCTGAAATTAAATTTCACTGTGCGGCCCTTGCTTTGATTAAGATTGCAGTCGTTTCTGAAGCTCTTAACACTCAGATACTTGGGAGTTTGCTGTCCTGGATGGTGTAACGGATAGCATGCTCGACTGATAATCGGGAGATGCGGGCTCGATTCCCGCTCCACGGCGACGAAATTTTCAAGTTTTCTGATATGATTGATATTATGTGAGAAACAGTAATTACAGTCAATTCAGCGATGTCTGATTCCCGTGTTGATTATATCATGGCAGCTTTTTCTGTTGGCTTTAGTTTCTGTTAAGGAGTTTGAAAACAGTGACGAGGATCGCAGGGTAAAACAGAAGGTATGGAAGCACAACATGAACTAGAAGCGTTCGTTTTAATTAATCATGCGTAAAATTATCTGGCCAAGCTATAAGTTCAGAGTCTGAAATAGGTCGGAAACTGAACATTCGGAATGACACTGAGCGCAGCTATGAGTTTGAAAGACAGAAATGGGTTCAAGTTTCTAAGTGGCTCGACACAACGCCCGCAGTGATTTCAGAAAAATACTGCAAGTACGAACAGGCGCATACAAGTTCAAAATGCTATCATTGAATGCCACATATCCCCCACCCCGCGGTTTTCAACGATCACCATGTGCAACTCTGAGAGCTTGAAGTAGTCATCCATCCCTAATTAAGGGGCAAGGGGAGAGATCCGTGCCCGACAGACAAGTACACCACCTATGCCTTGTCCTGCACCCGAAGCCCAGCCTATTTTGGACCAATGGTCAGAAGCCTGGGCCTCAGATCACTCGGCCACCGGGGCAACAAAGCCATACATTTCTATTGCAGTGTAGATAGCATTTCTTTCACTATATGTAGTGTACTCGCTAACGTATTTGTCGTGGCGTGGAAGAATCAGTATAATAACAATGCATATTTGTCATTTTTATTGTTGCCGCAGTTTTAAAAATTAAGGTATTTTCATTTTCAGTTGCGAATGTAAATATCATGCTAAGTGTTGCTTCTATCATCTCTCCTTCAATTTGTGTTTGCAAATGCTAGAGCAAACATTCATCCAAAATATTTTGTGGTTGACAGTAAGTGTGTATTAAGTACTATGTAGCACTTAAGGATACTCGTGCGTCAGTATCACATAATACATGATGAATCCGCTAAAGCATCAAGGGCAAATGTTGTTTCAAGTTCAAAATGTAAACGCCCCATCCGTTGTCTTTCAACCAGAAAGAGGAATCTTTTTATTAGGTATGACTTTTTCTCGTTTTTAGCACGTCTTGAAAATAAAACAAAGTAGGTGCTTGTGTTATCTCGCTATTCCGTCCGTCTGCTTCTGGACACCATGCATTTGCACCTTTTAGTCCTATTTGGAAACTTACTTTTACATCGAGAAGCATGAATTATGGGAACTACGACCTTTGCCTTTTGGTCTACTTCCGATGAAGAACTTTGCCGCTACAGGATGTAAATGCAGGTTCTATGGAACACAAAATATATTTTAATCCATATCATTGCTTCTAAAAATTCGATTAAAATAACTGTGTTTTTTTGGAAACTCTTTACAGCGAAGACCATTTGCGTAAAGTTCCTTTTTCATATAATGCACAGTTTTCTCGCAAGGGAACGTAAAGTTATATCGCGTTTTCTTCCGTATTTCTTCTTCTAATCGCTCGATTTGAAAATTTCTGTTTGCCATGGATATCATCAGCTGTAAAGAAAATTCTGTGTACATTTTGTGATTTTTCGTGAGCCATATTTCTGCAGCTAGTGGGCGTATGTAGTATTTCAACTTGTGGATGTTTTACCTATTCTAAAAATCCAGCAGTTGGAATAAAGAAATTAACTGGTTTCATTAATTTTGTGTATTTTAAACAATGCGCATTTCTTTCACTAGGGCGCATTCTCTATTTCAGTGTTTTATTTTCTATTTCTAAAAATCTGCTTAAAAATTATTTTCGTGTCAGAAAACATTCAAAACACGTGCTCATTTAAAAAAAAATTCGGTATCATCTTCTTTGTAACACTTTATTACTAGAACCCTACATTCAGGTGTTTCTGTTACAAATCTCGACAGGCAGAAGAAACAGCTCTAACGAAGAAGGCTAATAACATGTGTTTCCTTCACTGTTTCATGAGTTCTCTCTACTGTCAGTGGTTTTTATGCTAAATGTTTTAGCTCAAGGAAAAATTGTTTTGAGAAGGAAAATACATACTTCCAAACTAAAACTATCTTCAAGATTCTTCTCCTTTACTTTTCTTTTCTCTTTTTTTGATCACTGTATCAAGCATTTGGTTTCTAAAAAATAAGTCTGAATTATTTCATTTTCTTTTGTAAGTGTAATTCAAATGCATATCACTCAACAACATCGCGCATGTTCATATCACTGAATTATCGGGTGCAGAGCAAATTTAAGGAGACAGGGGAGGGGGTCTGTAAAATATCCCCGACGTATTGAAGTGTGTATCCCATGATTCATGGACGAATCAGTGGTAAAAAGAATATGTAAAAATGCATGGTTGAAAAATGGATACCAGTTCAGTTTCTGCTTAACCCCCCTCTCCTCCAGGGTTGGGTTCAACTTGTGAAAATTATATCGAAGTAGTAGGCAAAATAATATGATCCGAATACCGAGATTCAAACGAATTCTTAATGTATGAAAATTTTCCCCAATTACAGATGTGCGCAAAAAACTTGTGTAATGCTTTCGAAAGATTTGAGGATGGATAGGAGGAGTCTATATTTTTTACGGAATCCTCCTTAAAAAGCGGAAAAATATGGAATTTGTTTTTCACAAGGCACTTTCTTATAGTTTCTGCTGTGCTACTGCAAAAAAAAAAAAAAAAAAAAAAAAAACTGTAGAACTCTGTGAATTCTTGAAGCATCTTGCATAATTCTGGGCGCCTTGAAAATGCGATGCCTGGGGCTGAAGCCCCAATAGCCGCCCTCTTAAATGGGTTCTGATCGGGTGTGATGACTCAAACAAATGTGCGATAATATGAAATGCAAAAATTATTGAACTTTTATTGACATATGAAATCTTATAACTAAAGATTTATGATAACTATGTAAAGATGTTGGCCATAAAGAATGCTATCCATTACCAAACGCACAGTTTAAATCCGTTTCAAATAGTGATATCAATTTGCTCTCTAAACGGAAAACTGAATTATGTAAGTCACGCAAAATATAATTTGCCAAAAAATCTATCGAAATGTAAAAAAAAATTTGATTGGACTTTCAGAAACAGAGATATGTTCGCAATTAAGAATACATATTTACGTTACCTAGTGAAACAACTAGGCACCATTGGAAGCCGAAAATGTGGTGTAAATGTTTGTCATATCCGATGAAAAAGAAATTCTTCAAATAAATGTTTTATCATACAGTAGAAGTGAAAGTGACTTCAAATAATACTATGACTATTCCTCCCCTTAGCCATATAACTGTACGTTATGACAATGTATAAAGTGAATACCCAGAGTGTTCAGTAATTGACGATTTCTTAGTGCAAAAAAAAGTTAAAAAAAAAAAATTCCCCTAATTTTTTTTTTTTTTGCGAACAGAGTGCAGTTAACGGTGGAACTTAAAGTAGACAATAAACACAAAATTTTCTCATGCAGATCAAGATAGAAATATATACTTGTGCACCTTACCGTCAGGAGTTTCATTATGAAAAGCAGAAAAACAGGCAATAGATTTCCTACAGTGGAAGATGTCCGGTACGAATTTAATTTTGAAATGGAACCTTTAATGCAGATACAGAGAGGAAAACAGGCACTATTTAAGGGATTTTGTTCTTCTTAGTGAATGCATCCGGGACGGGACATTTTTTGTGGGATTTTTGGTAATCGAGATACAGTTTCAAGTACATACATACACTTACATCCACTAGCGACAGAATTTGTGCGCTTCGAAAAGTTAGAATATTGATGAGAACGTGCCGAGCGGTATAATTTATTACCACTCGTCACCAATCGATACGAACGAGGCTTATAGGTTCGTATAGTTCGGGAGCTGGTAAAATAGACGAGAACGTGAGGTTTGCTGAAACACAGGAATTTCATGCAAGGAATTATCTACAACGCCAGAGCCTATGGAATGAATAAAGTAAGAATTACAATAAACTTCTTTATTCGTAGGAGGAAACACTATCCCGGGGCATTGCCCACGGTGATACAAACACATGTTACGCTCCCTATCGGAGCTAATTTCGTCCACCTAATGATCCTAAGACCAGATTTCCGTCTCAAAAGGGCGTATAAAAGTTCTAATTTAGAGTCAGGTATTAGTTCAAGTTCTCAGTTCCACCGCTCAGTTACAGGATAACAATAGACAAAAACAAAAGGTATTCACGTACTGTTGACTGTTGATTTTATATTCCTGGTTATGGAAAATCACTTTTTCTAACTATTAGGAGGATCTGTCGACACTGCACACACTATTGCGCTTTATTTTTGGTTTGATGATCCTTCTCACCTGTGTTTTAAGCGCCGGAGGAATCTTTTCACTTCCTTCGATGATGCAGAAAGAACGGGGGTTGTCGCTTTGAGTCCCCGTCGTAAAACTTCTACGTCGATTTGGAGCGGGCTCTCTCCTGCTAGTTCACGCAGGTCAGCAACCTTTCGCCTCGGAGGAGGAGGAGGAGGAGGATGTAGGCAGGAAGAACCTTCGTGAGAGAAACAGATTGTTTTTTCTTGGCGTCCAGCGTCTGCTAGTCAGCAGGAGAGCTGTCGTGGTTCCTTAGTTGGATGCAGGTGGAATTTCCCTCATACTTTTTAGTGGCCACCCTCAATGTAGCATATTTGGGGCCTTACCCAGCCGCCTAATTATTTTTGAGCCCTCTCTTTACCATCGTATTAAGCGGCATACTCCGCGCTTAAATTACCGAGCTATCTTACGCAAGCGTCGGACGTCAGGTTTCGCCCCTAGCGGGATCATTACGGCTGACCGCTGCGTAAAGCTGCATAGCGTCGTTCTCCTCTTAGCAATCTCTCGGTGCGACTTACAACGGCGTACCGAGTCAGTTCCTTGTGAGTTTCTCCGTCTGTCCTCCGGCAGCGTACAGAGAAAACTAACCGTATTTCTTTTGCTACCTTTTAGCCATTCCCTGTCACGTGGCTTCATCTACTACTCTTCACTCGCCACTTGAGATTTTCTCTTATGCCTTTCGCACGGAGCGCCGTCGCTCCTGCCAGAATGGTGCCGTTTTTGACCCTCGCCTCCACATAATCGTAATTTCCAGTGTTTCCTACCGATTTTCGGCACTAATGGCACACTTGAAATCGTATTTATGAGAGTCTGAGTGCCTCTCAATTGCCGTCTGGGTGGTCTCTTTGTTGCTAACAGACCCCCAGGGATGATCCACTCATTCCTTTGTTTCCACCCAGACAAAGAGAATTACACGACTTCCCCAATTAAATAAGTTAATTTTTCAATTTAATTTGCAATGGGCCAAATATTTAATTTAATTATCATCATAATTTAGCCACGCCTATTAAGTCCATCCCCCCTTTTTAATAGTAATTAATTTAGATCCAATTTTCGCATCAATATATACGAAAAATGAGGACGATATCCAACGGGAAAAATGTTTTTCAAATCGGAGTGTTTAAAGCAGAAAAATCAAGACAAGTGTATGCCATCCAGTGTTCGAGTGGTAAAGGACATGAGCTTGAAATTTCTCCTGCTCCTGACTCTGAGTTTGAATGGCGAAATACGGCATGGATGTTGCGTTTGTTTTGCAAAAGAAAATTTTCAAATCGAGATTTAGAAGTAGAGACAGCGGGAGAAATACCGAGGAAGTTGTGCATTATTTTGGGCAGAAAATGTAGTTTAAATATTTTCCGTATGGAATGGCATCTGAACAAAAAAAAAAAAAAAAAAAAAGAAGTTTTTCAACCGCATTTTTGGAAGAAAAGATAGAAATATGCACTTACGCCCCCTACCGGCAGAACTGTACGCTACGAAACAGCAGAAAATGTACTGAAAATATTTCTAAAAGTCATAGAAAAAAAATCTTGAACTTTTAGCAGCTGAGATATTGAGGAAAATATGTATTTACTCCATTACGGGAAGAATACAATTATAGGAAATTGGGATTGTGAGCAAACTGGTGTTCACGGTACGACATCCAAAATCATGTTTTCAATCGGATTTTTAGAAGCGATAATATAAAATAACAAAATAAATATCGGCATCAATAGCATCTGCACTTACGCCCCCTGGCGAAAGAATTATGCATCAGAGAAAGAGCAAAAGATGTAAATCGCCGTTCTCGTAAGTTCAAGCTTTTCAATGGAAAAGTAGTTATTGTAATCGCATTCATAGGTGTAGCGATATGTGCTCAGAGATAGATGAACAGACAGACAAAGCGATACATGCTGTTTTTCCGAAGTACAGTGAAATCTCCATTATCGGACAACGGTAATCTCCGAGCAACGTCAAGTTTCGGTAGGCATAGAATAGCTGCTACAGGATTAACATTAAAGATAACCTCTGAAGAGCGAAATGTTTCAACAACGGCTAACGGATACCCCAATCAGTTCCGAAGGTGATACAATGGACACCTTGTTCTTTAGGATTTTACATAGTTACTTTAGTACTTCAGCGAAAGGGATAAGATAGAAATAAAGAATATTCAGGAAGGAAGTGCGCCTCGCTCACGATGATTTGTATTACAACGGGTGCAGTGGTATTCTTAAGTGAAAAAAGAAAAGAACTTAAAGTTTGGTTCTAGGTAACGCGAGCTTTAGCTTCCGTGAATGTTTCAGTCGGTATCTCTTGATTTGGTTCTTGTGGGCTCTGTTCCTTCTTTCCGGTGCACAGCCTACTAACTGTGCAGTTACACTCCACTGTCTAACATTTTTCTTTTCTATAATTTATCCTAACCCTAATCACCTAGCTTATAACATCAGCGCTGTTTAAGGCCAGACAGACAAAGCTTTCCTCAAATCATCTACATCATGATTTAGTCATTTGATTATTATATAGACTTTCATTCAGCATTTGGAGAAAGCACGGCAGCGTTTTCTTTGTGCATAAGCTGTATGCACTTATTTTGCTATTGTGCTAGGGTTGTCCCAAAACATTTGAGAATGTTTAAAATAAAAACAATGCGTACCTTAATTATCAAGGAAGTGGTCATCTTTTTCGAAATACTCTCCACTGCATATAATGCAGGTTCCCAGAGGCGACCAGATCTTTTGGGGCCCTAGGCGCTAAAAGATTCAGGGGCCCCCTACCCCTTCTTATCGCCTCAAAAATTTTCATCCGTCAGATTAACAAAAAAAAAAAAAAAAAGGAGTAAAGTCAAGAAAAATGTTTTTACGCTTTTTAAAATGCCATTCTATCTTTCTATTATTACGAAGTTTTGTAAGAAACAGTGCTAGTGTAATCGCTTTGTCTGTTCGTGCGCATCGAACTTTTTGTTTTCGGAGATATTTCAAAAATTATTTTTGCAGCTAATAGGAAATCAAGTGATATTAAGTTTAGCCCTTTAAATAACCCATATACTTCATGAATTTACCTCTAAAGGCTGTCAAAGTCGAAAATTCGAAAAATTAGTTTTATTGTAAACAAACTATTCAACTTAAAGGGAAAAAAATATTTTTATGCCTCTCAGTAGGCATAAAAATGTTCCTTCTCAAAAATTTAAATTTTCAAATTAGTTCGTTAATTTCCTACAAGTGGCGCTTCCAAAGAGTTTGGTTTTCAGATTTTTCAAAAATTATTTTTACGAATGATAGGACATAAACATTCATTTGCCGCTCTGGTAGCGCAGTGGTCTAAGCGATGGCTTAGGATCATTCGTCTGAGAAGGGTCCGGGTTTGAATCCCGTGAGTCATGTATGTTGTTTGTTTTACGGCACTGGCTCTCTCCCTTCTCTGGAAACAGTGGTCCTAAATTAGGGACGTGTGACTGCTTTATAGCCCATTGAGTTGCTCACGGTTGTCGTTAAACCCCCAACCATAAAAAAATCATTAAATTTTGCCCATTTTAAATTTCACTACTATTTCATAAATGTCACGCTGGGAGTTTTCAAAGTGCAAATTCAGTGAATTTTAGCTTTACGCTACGAAGAGACCATTTCAGTTGCAACAAAAGTTTTTTTTGAGTTTGATACGTTAGGCAAACCTGCTTACATTAGCACCATTTCACTTGCAAGTTACTTGCCAAATTTAAAGCTAAGGCCTTGAAATGGATATTCTCTAAATTTATCAGTATATTGCTTATAAACAGTCATAAATTTAGAATGCGTTTCAATTACAAAACGTGCTCTTTCTATTGCTTCAGCTTTGGAAAATCAATTTGTTTTTACGTTATGAGCAAATTAGTAGGCAACGAGCATGGTATCGAGCAAAAATAAAATATTTAAGGACATTGGCAACCGGAAAAGTCCTCTACATTAGAAAATTCGGGTAAAATGCAATTTTTGCGCAGTACTTCACTTGAAAAAGGTGGATGACTTTTCGTGGAGGAGATTTTCTGTTTTAAACGATTCCCTAAATCGAAGAGATTCAGCCGTCCGTTCCATAGACGAATGCCATGGACCAAGAAAGTTGGAAAGTAAGAATTTAATCAGTCAGTGCAGGAAAGAAAAAGGTTTTTCTTGAAAGCATTTTTCTTATTATTTCCATTGGGAAATTGAGAAGATCTGCATTTTTTTTATTCTGTCAAAAAGATGCGCGAGATTTTTTTTAATACCTGCACGGCAGTTATCAGAAACAGAAACATAATAATTAAATGAAGAAGATCCGGTTCGAAAATCGAAAAGTAAGAACCACAACTTTATCAGTATTAAACCAGGGGAGGAGAAAGTAATAATGTTGCGCAACATAATTTTTTTTAACTCTATAAATAAGAAAAAGATAAATAGTATGATATTCTCGAATTTATTTATTTTTTCATCCTAAATATTTACTCTTAAGGTTTAGGCTGGTTTACAGGGGAATTAGGGCTGAGAAAAAACTTAATTACCCTACCCCAGAGGGAAAAATAATAAATACCAAACACCCCTGAACATCAGGACAGTATCTCCAAGCGCTCCTCATCGCAGCTCGGGAAGGGTGGGGGTCGACACAGATGTTTCCCTTAGGCTGGAAGTGATAGCATGAAATTTTTGCACGCCAGTGTAATTTTACACTGGCGTGCAAAAATTAAGGACGAGACGGTTTTTCGAATGTAGCGTCGTGTAGAAGTGATCCACATCGACTCAAATCATACCATAAGATCCCCAAGATGTAAGAATATGGGACAAGTGAGCAAAACCGTCTAAACAAGGAATCCAAAAGATACAAAGGCACTTTATTGAAAAGGTAGCTTCGAGCACAACTGGACAGAAGACAGAAACGTCCATGTGACAGGCAGCTGCCAAAAAAAAATCCAGTCTTTAGTAGGGGATATGATCACCCCTGACTGCGTTGCAGGATTTACAACGTTTGTTCATGCTGAGGACGAGGTTGTCAAGGAGCTGTTGAGGCATCGCGGCCCATTCCTCTTGTAGCGCCAATCGCAGCTGCGGAATCGTTGCTGGCGGCTGGTGACGTGCTGCCAAGCGTCTCCCGAGAAGGTCCCACACGTATTCGATTGGATTTAGGTCCGGGGACCTTGCGGGCCAATCCATGCGTTGAATATCTTCACTCTCCAATAGCTCTGCGGCAGCCACTGTACAATGAGGTGTAGCGTTGTCGTCCATGAAGAGGAACTCAGTACCCACAGCACCTCTAAACAGACGCACGTGAGGCAGGAGAACCTCGGTACAATAGCGGACACCAGTGACTGAACCTCCTTGGAAGATGTGGAGGTCAGTACGGCTACCAAGCATGATACCGCCCCAAAAGAGAACTCCGCCACCTCCAAACAGGTCCCTTTCAATGATGTTGGAGGTGTGAATGCGTGTTCCCTGCTCTCTCCAGATGTGCATACGTCCAGAATCGCTCGTCAGACTCAATCGGCTTTCATCCGTAAAGAGAACTCGACCCCATTGCTGATGTGTCCAGTTCTTGTGTTCCTGGCACCACAGAAACCGTCGTCTCCGATGAGCAGGCGTTAACGGCACACACCGTACTGGTCGTCGTGCAAATAGACCACCTTTGTGCAGCCTCCTGGCCACGGTAAAACGCGATAACGGACGTCCAGTTGTCTGTTGCACGTGCTTTGCGATTTCTCCCGCTGTCTGCCGTCTGCCTCTTCTCGCCTGTAGGACAATATACCGGTCGTTCGCCACCGTGGTTGCTCGTGGGCGACCACTGCTAAACTCTCGGACAGCTGTTCCTGTCGTTTGAAATGCTCTCCAAGCTCGTGAAACGATGCTGTGAGCGATCCCGAACTCCTCGGCCACACTAGTCACACTTCGACCTTCTTCCAACTTCCCAATGACGCGACCTCGGGTAAAGTCATCCAGATGTCGTCTACTGGATTGCCTGTTGGCCATATCACATGGTGGTAGCAACTCGACGTCGTTCAAAATGATGCACACCGTGCAATAGCTTTCACCGAATTGCTGAGCGTACACCGCCCGTGTGCATTATGCCCTTCCGACCCTCCCTTCCCCTGCTCCGTCATGCTGCATATATGCGCATGCCCTACCGTACCGGACCCTAGTCTATCTCCTGAGTGGTCTTACGGTCGGTTCTGCCTGCTCGTTCCGCTGTTATACTAATTTCTCCTCTTCTTCCTTAATTTTTGCCCACCAGTGTATAACAGCAGGTAGGTTAAATATTCGCCTTAAACAGTGTGGGAAGTGCGAATCCTTCCTTCACCTACCACTAAAAAGAAGGCTAAATTATTTTCACTGTTCCTTTCAAAAGAAGTAAATACAGTAGATCAGGACTCGAAAATTTGGAGTATCACCAGAGCAAGAAAAAATATGTTACTAATATCAGAAAGTGAAATATCAATTGACAATACAAAGTGGTCGCTTTAAGGATTTTCGTTTCAGTCCGGAAAATCTAAACAATACTGGCATTCCATTTTTACGTTTTCGGGCCCCCTGAAACTCTGGGGCCCTAGGCGCGCGCCTATTGCGCCTAGTCGGAAATCCGCCCCTGCAGGTGCCCCAACGTTCCTCCCTCTTTTTGAATGTCTTCTGGAATTCTTCTGAAATGCTGGTGAAGCAACCCTGCGTAGCTGTAATGAGTCGTTCAGGTCTGAAATTGTCGTCCCCTTAATGCCATTTTTAAAATGGGAAACAGCGAAAAGTCACATGATGAGAAGTCTGGACTACATACAGTTGGGGCATCAACTTAATATTCATTTTCTCCAAATAAGAAACGACAGAACTGGCCATGTGCGCCCTTGCATTGGGCGCCACATGAAAAGAAATGAGGAACCCAAGTTGAACAAACTCGTTTCATGCCCAAATGCTCGGTTAAAATTCTGTGAATTGATGATTTTGAAATGTGAACCATATCTTTAATATATCTAATTGAAAGTGTCTGTCTTCCGGTATAATAACATATATTGTATTGATGTTCACCTATCAACATTCGTTCAAGGTCTTTCTCCATGCGCGATGAAATCCGCCGACTACGACCATCGACAAATTCTTTATGCAATCTGTAAATTGTTGATTTTCCTAAACATTCATATTATAAGCCTCTTAATTGCATAAGGCAGAAAGCCTCTCCGACAGACTTCTTAAATCGACAGCTAAATTTTATGGCGGATCTTTGTTCCTCCTTCACATCCATTTTTTCGAAAAATCACAGCACGAAAACACTTCTTAGTGATTCACAAAACGACTGCGCACTACCAGTGACCCATGCGTGATAAACAGGTGTAGCCGGTTGCTATGGTTACTATAACGACTACCTTTTTTTCTAGACTCGTGCCAAAATCGAACGTAGTATTGCCCCTTTTTTATCAAAACATTCTCAGTTGTTTTGGGACAAGCTATGTACAAACGCAACGGTGTAGCAATCTTAACTCAGGCTTAATCTCCGAACAACGGCACCTGCCAACAATGATAACTTTTTCCAGTCCGAGCAGTGACTGTGCAAAGGTTTCACTATACATGCCAAAAATTCCACACCGTTAAAAATTTTGCTCAACGTTGCTCTACATTATCGTGCAATATTCGGCACTTACACCATAATATGGTGCAATTTCAGCACTTGCACTAAAGTGGTGCTTGAAATCATCTGACGTCCACCATGTTTTTGTGAAAAGTAGAAAATGCAGCGATAGTGGTATTCTCTTGCGCTAATTTTAGGTGCTAGTCAAGAAAACCGAGCATGCGTCTTGGTGATCGAAGCTCCGGACGAGGAGACGTACCTGAAATGTTGTACCGCCATTATGGATTTTCACGTTGGGCAAGTGATCGTTAGTTCTGCAGTAAAGTGTTCACTCAGTATTAAGATTAAAATAATTTTTTAAGTGCGTGTGGTTTTTCTTACCTGTAATCATTTGCATAATGGAGCTCTCTGATGTAATTATTTGTATAATGAAGCTCTCTGGTATAATTATAATATTTGTATAATAAAGCTCTGTGGTATAATTATAATATTTGCATAATGAAGCTCTATGTATCCCAGTGATTAAGACTTCATTGATTTAGTTTTTCACTTACCATACTATGCTTTCCTAAATTTTTCAATTCAAAAAGCTCATTATTTCTAAATTAAAGTTTAGAATAGTTTAATACTACATTTTTCTGATACTAAATGTATCGTTGTGAGGTTAGTTTGGTCTTCATACCAACATGTGTAATGTAATCATCCCATGGGAAAGGAATTTCCTCGATGGTAATTTTGTGCAGGGCACGGTCCGAGCTTTGATTCAGTACTGCATCTCTTCTCATAGTGATGTCTTAAATAATTCCTTCTTGGCAATTCATTCATCATTAAAGCAAAAAAGTCATATTCATTCGCTTTCTAGTCCTGGTTGTTTCACTACACTCACTGAGCAAATCCATTTTTGCACCAAAGCGCATAGGAGCAAGGGCAGAAATTGGCAAAGTGCCCAATCTCCGCTCGCCGCGAACACAACATCGAATGATGGCATAATGGCATTCATTTCTATTCTTAACTTTCACTATATTCCTAGCTGACTACTGATTGCTCACTCACCTAAAAGTGGACACTTATTAATTCTCGACTTTCTTTTCGTATTGGGAATTCGTTTCCGAACTCATAAGGCGGAAAAAATTAAACATGCTGTGCCTTCAGTGATTGTCACAGTGATGACGAATTAAAGGAACATTCAGTGCTGCGAGAGAGAACCATTTACCATTCACGGTGAAGAGTTATTCGTTTGTGAAGGAATCGTACACGAGTGGCCCATCACAACAACTTTTTTCTCACTCTCCTTACGAGTGTAAACTTTGAAGTCTGTTTATCATCTGTTACTTTATGACATATCAGCCCTTCGATCGCCTTTCCGTTCTAGTACCTTCTAATCGGTTATTGAATAACTGCACCATTATTACCATTCAAGTTTCATGGGATTTTGTTGAGGCTATTGACATTCTTGTCAAGTTGAATTTCTTTTTTACTTTTTCTCTTTTTACTTGTAAACTGCCGAATTTTCTTTGAACTGATGAAAAACTGGATATGCTGATTGCAGTAGAAATAATTCAGCAGTTAGCCGTAATGAAAAGAGACTGGAAACAAGGAAACAGTTGGAAATGTTTTAAAGGAAAATACATACATATTGTTTCGACAGATGTTTTTAATTATTATTACTTCTATCTTGCAGGTCAGTCATTTTTCCTCTTTAGTTGTTTGAATGAAGCAAAATATTGCACTGATTTCTTATCAAGATTGTAGCAATCACGTTAATTCTTTAATGAAATGAAAATTACTATAAAAGGCTGAATTATGGGGAAATCGCTTGTCAACAAAAGTTTACGTTGTAAACGTCGTATCAATCTGACATGTAAGCACCAAATGAAAATTTTATCGCCCTTCCGGCTCCGATTTTCAAATTTGCTCAGGAGGTTCTTCACATGGAAATAGTTTCAAATGCCGTGTAACTTGCCGAAAATGCATTCCCGTAGCCCAGACAAGCAAGTTGGGAGGGGCAGCTGATAATTGAGATCGGACGAAGGATATAAAGTGGTCGAGCAAAAGATGTAAACGAGGTCAGGCACTATACTGTTGTGTGAGTTGCTAGGACGGGCAAAAGGAAACACAGGTTGGACTCAGCCCGACCTGGGCCTCCCTGGTTACGGCATGGCAAACTGCGGTATTAATTGGTCCAATTTATTAGTTTTTTTGCAACTGGAACCATGTGCTAATATGAGTGATGGGAATTGAAATCTTCCGAATATGTGACAAAATGTAAAAGCGAAGAAAAAAAAAGCGGAACATTTTTTATGTAAAAATAAATGTTTCATAACTCATAATGTTTCATAATTCTAAACTGGGTTTCTGTACAGAAACCCAGTTTAGAATCCCCTCCCCCATAAATCTGTGATGTAAAAACAAAAGCTTCACTATTAACATAAATTTGGTGATCTGTTGCACCAAAATGCGTTACTACATCAGCTACAGCACCTTTTGAGGAAAGGTGCACCGATATGCGGTGCATGGAAAATCCAAAAACATGGTGCAATTATGCATCCGAATACGGTGTCATGTTGCATAAAAAAACGTTCAAAAGCGGTGCAAGCCTGCACCGTAATATGGCGTACCTTTGTACTACATTATATCGAAACTTTATACCATATTATGGTGAAACTTTGCACCCGTCTAGAACATGACTGGTGCACATTTGCGCCATAACGTGGAGCATAATTGTAACATATTTTTCTGTTTTCCATTTACCTCATATTGGTGTACCTTTCCTCAAAAGGGCAGATGCTGCAATATCACTGTTTGGCGCAACGTATCACAAATTTTTTTAACAGTACAGTTAATGAAATGTCTATTTCTAAAAATCTAAGGTGTGGGGTTACCAAGAACTCAAGAGTTCTTGTCTATTTCTGAAAATCTAAGGTGTGGGGTTACCAAGAACTCAAGAGTTCTTGTCTATTTCTGAAAATCTAAGGTGTGCGTTGCCAAGAATTTTCTGCTCTTGAGAAATGAGTAACTGCGATTTGTGCTTTTCTAACGCTGATGGGGACGACATCATAACAATGCTATTTAACTGTTGAGAGATAAGAACTAAATCCCTTTCGAGATTCGAGTATTCTAAATTGACATCTGCTCCCATATAGGGGGGGGGAGAGGTTGCATCTGCCCTCCTGGAAATCTGACCACGTCTTTCTGTTCTTGGAAGGTACTACAGATATATTAGCGATAACACTCATTCTAATTGCTTATATTTTTGTAGAACGTCTGAAAAATTGAAAAAACGTTGGGAATTTCCAGTAGAAAAGCGGAAGTTCATAATGGAAAGTAATAAGGAAATTTACTATTGCATGTTAGAAAACAACGTACAGTATGGAAAAGTATGAAAGGCGAAGAAATGAAAAATATATCATCATCTGCAGCAGGTATTCGCCGCTAGACAAAGATCTTCCGAAAATTTTCCCAGAAATTCATCTTGAGGATAGTTTTTCATTCTTGATGACCAGTTGAGTGATCTTTGAGGTTTCGTGGCGCATGTGAACAAAATAATAAAAAAATGACAGGGGAATTGTTTTATTGTTCTAACATGTTACCTAATTTCACTTATCTATCTTTTTATGTAGTTTTTGGGTCAATTGGTTTCTAATTTAATTTATGTGTTGAGGTTGTATCAAAAACCGTTAGGTAATAAGAAGGCACAGAATTGTTTTTTATATGGTGTTTGTATTTGTTATTCGTAGTTACAATTTCTGTTTTCCCCCTCCTGAAAATTGAGCTATGGGCATCCCGTGTAAATTGTTCCCTGAGCTGATAGTGTGGTTCAATTTATAGTCATTCAGATGAGAACTTGAAGCTTCTGCCATAACTTGGCACCTATGTAGGTTACTGAAGGGCATCACCTTTTTTTTTTTTTTTTTTTTTTTTGCCTTGAATGACTTGCAATGAACATGGGCTGGAGGTTTAAATCATACAGGATATAAAACATAATGATAAGCACACAGGTTTTAGGGCTCATGTATCAGATCCACTGAAATTAAAATCATGTTTAACTCCCTTATGTCTCAGCTTGAGTTCAGTTTTATATCTGATGATTCTGGCTTCTATCATAGCTATCTAGATATACAGCAAGTGTGGGCGGACACTTCAAGATACCCTGAATAGAAAGCCGGCTAACATATCTTAGATCATGGTAGGTTCTAATTTCTTCACGCAGAGAAATCAGAACGAACCAGTATTGTGCAGTAATGGGATCGTCAAATCGCAAAATAATAATAGTAAAATTTAAAACATGCCCGTTTAAGAAACAAATCGTGGAACACTGATTCCTATGTAAAAATAGAGAGATGGAAGAAAGGGATGTGGTGAAACATATTTAAAATAGATAACGTAAAAATCTTGAAAATTGAATCTAAATGTTAAACAAATGGTAAAATAAAACACTCAAAGTCCTTTACTTACATTTTTGCGCATTTGACTTTTCATTTTTACCCATAAAGCCAAAAACTTGAACAGATTATCTTTACCACAAAGCTCCTACGATTAAGTTTCATTCCTTAACTCGTCAAATTTTTTTTCCGTTCAAATGGATTCTTAGTAAAAGGAAGAAAAATTGAAACGTCATGCTCTTTTTGTTGATAGTTGGAATCATTTACCCTTAAACGCAATCCTAAGGACTAAATTTAGTGACCCCAGATACTATGTATAAACACTCCTACATTTGAACTTAATTTTTGACAGATCACACATGTGTAACCACGCGAAATCGGGAAGCAGAATGGATTTCTTTTCAATCTTTGGATTCTGTGTCCATCCACCTGGTAGTCTTGAAGTTCAAAAACTGTTCCCATTGGGAAGACCCACAATGGAGTTTGAAAAAACACTCACTATTTTCTCTCTCTTCTCTCTCTCTCTTCACACCATTAATTACAAAAACTTGTAGTCAACCTGAGTAAACGTAAAAACTAAATAATTATGTTCTGTTCCGAAAAGCATATTATAAAAGGACACATATATGTAGGCATGCTTTCGGAGAAGCTAGCAGGTCTGTATCGGCATGCTTTCCAGGAGAAGCTAGCAGGTCTGTATCGGCATGCTTTCCAGGAGAAGCTAGCAGGTCTGTATCGGCATGCTTTCCAGGAGATGCTAGCAGGTCTGTATTGGGATTTTCCTCCTGCAAAACTTCAAAACTTCTGTCGGAGATGTCGTAAAGTCTTACCGGCTGAGATCGGATTCTCGTCCCACAGATGTTTTATTGGATTTAGATCGGGACATTGCCAATCCAACAGTTCGACATCAAACTCCTCAAACCAGGGCTGGATAGACCTTCCAGTGTGGCAAGAAAGATATTCGATCTTGCTGAAACAGGCAAGTTCTATGACGAAGTTCTGCCATAGCGTAGTTAGTACCTGAGGCCGTTAGGCTGGAGGGCACCAAAACCAAAGGGCCAAGTCCTTTCGAACAGAAGCAGCCCACACCATCATAAATCCCTCCTCAAAGCTTGAATGTAGGGACAATGCAGTCCATCTGACAGTGCTCCAAGGGGAAAGGCCACACTCAAATACATCCATCCAAACAAAAGAGTGAGAAGCGTGTTTCGTCATTCCACACGATCCACGTCCACTCATCCGTTGTCTACAAACGGCGAGCGAGGCAGAACTGCAGCAGTCGTCTGGCATTGCCTAGAGTGATGTAGGGCTAACGCGAAGCTGGTAATCAAAAGAATGTGTTTCTCCCAACGTAAAGACTCAGTCTACCATTATAAATTCATGGGTAATGAACCATATTTTATGAGTGTAAACTTCCGTATAAAGGCAAAATTCGAGTGGCCTTAAATTTCATTACGTACATAGGGAATTGCAAATTAAAGAAGTCTTCCATACTTCAACAGTATCATGAAAATTGTCATAAATTTCTGTTTGAAGAAGATGACGTGATAATCGACCCCTACTCAGTTTTCAAGAAAGATATTTGGAAACCTTTCATGCCATCAAAAACAACTGGTTAACAATCTATCCTCCGCTCCATTTCCTTGACACTCCTAGAAACAATTTGACCATCTGCCTCGCTGATGTCATAATGGACAGAGTAGAAACCGTGAGCGTTGGCCTCGTTGATGTCATAATGAACAGAGTAGAAATATAGTGTACCCTCGCTAATCCGGCCATTCCTTGCACAAAGGATTGCGGGATTAGCGAGAGCGTCGGATTATTAAGAGTGCATAAAAATTCAGTTTAATTCTTCATTAAATGCAATGTTACAATTACAAGTTTGCTATGTGCAGTACATATGTTTAAAAAAACCCAACATAAATAAGAGACAAGCATATGATAATGGTAAAAGAACATGATCAGTACGTACTATACTATCTCATTTACAACAATGAAATGATCTTTTCATATTATCAATACAGTAAAGCACAATATGTATGTGTACGTACTATACACAGTAAAAGAAACGTACAATTGCAATACAGCACAGATGAAACCTTACATTTTTTACTCAGTATGGTCACTTCGAAACATGTCACAGATTTTTGTCTGCTTTAATGAAGATACTCGTCGATGGCACGCTTTGTCACGCAATCGCTTTACTAGTATTACGTCGGTACTGCACGTGTCTGGTAGTTGAATTATGTACTGCAGGAAGATGTCGGCAGCTTCAGCGCCAGCAGTGTGAGAAATTTTTGTGCTCTCTGCCTCTGCGGTTCCTTCTTCCTCATCACTTTCATCTTTTCCTTCCTGCACTCTTTTGATGAATTTTTCATCTGTTAAAGCCTGGCCAACTTCACAATTTTCCTCATTCAGCCACTTAGTAACGTCCTCTTCATCAACTTCTCCTTCTGGAAGCTTGTGGAACATGTCAAAGAACACAGCATCAGGAATTGATGATTATGAATTGACTGGCTCGTCACTGCCACTTGATGTCGACTCCAACTCAGTGTCAATTGATGGCCACACTTTTTTCCAACACTTCCGTATGGTAGTGCTCTCCACAATGTTCCGTGCTTCTGCTATTTGGAAAACAATATCACGCTTGTTGATCTCTTGCCACGCCTTCGGCATAGCCTCGGTGGAATCGTTTTCACATTCATCCAACAGGGTGGTAAGAAGCGCATGTCGGTAGCGGCGCTTAATTGATTCCAAAATTCCCTGGTCCATAGGTTGGACCAGAGCTGTCACACTGGGTGGAAGAAGCACAGCTCGCATATCACCTGACTTCAGAAACAATTCGGAGAGATGACTGCGAGCATTGTCAATTAGAAGGATGGCTTTTAACGAGTTTCTTTTCTTCAGTTCTTCCTTCACAGCTGGAGCGAGTTTATCATGGAAACACCGAGAGAAATTTTCTGTGTCCATCCACACCTTCTTTTGAGCACGATAATCTACCGGGAGTGTACTCATCTCACTGTGTTGAAAACATCGTGGCTGTTGGGCTTTTCCAATCACCAGGAGGGGAAGTTTATGGCTCCCATCGGCGTTACATTAAGCCATCGATGTGACGCGTTGTTTTTGTTGTTTATATCCACGAGCATCCTTTTCGTTTTTGGCAGCAAGGGTTTTTGAAGGGAACATTTAAAAAAAGAGGCAGGTCTCATCAGCATTGTACACTGCAGCAGGAGTTAGTTCTTCCTTTATCATCTCCTCCAACATTTTTTAAAACTCTTCCGCATATTTTTCGTTTGTTGAGCGACTTTCCCCGGTGACTGTTGTTTGCCGCACACCATATCTTTTCTTCCACTTTGATATCCAGCCCTCGCTTTTTGCAAACCGTTCACTGCCGCCAAGTTTTTTTGTTAAACGCCAATGCTTTTTCTTTTATTATCGGGCCACTGACAGGTAGTCCTTTACTGCGTTGCTGTATGAAGCATCTGTAAACGGTTGAATCAAGTTGATTGTTTTCACACTTTCGCATTACCTTCCGTTCTCGCAACTCACTGTCCATTTATCTCACGTACTGTCGAAGTTCATTTTCTCTCATTTTTATGTCATAAACAGTGGCACGTCCAACGCTGTACTCAACAGCAATGGCGTTTTGGGAACAATCATGTTTTAACTTCTCTAAAATTTCCAATTTCGGTGCCAGTTCTAACGTAACATGTTTTCTTTTTGTAGCCATAATTGAAGGACATCACACCACGCCAACCACTTGTCCCGCGCTCCTAAATGTAAATTAAAACCTTTCACACGTGCCGGTACAGCGCCGCCTGGGTAGCAACAAGTGGCATAAAAATAATCCACGCTCCTGACTTCACAAGGACGCGTAAACCGCTGGAAAGTTTGCGGTTTTCAAGGATATTGCAATGCATTTTGTGTTGGTCACAAATGTTTCTAATTTTGCATCGCAACTTCTGCCGATGTGTAAGAAAATGCTGGATTTGTAATATTCTTAATTATTTTGAGGATCCTTCGTACTTTTATTTTAAATTGAATTACATGAACGTTAGTGGCAATTCAAAACAAATAACGTTAAAATTGAAAATTTCACTCGTGTATTCATTCCGGTCAGATATTAACACGATTTCTGCAACCAAAAAACCGCGCAAAGTGAAGGAAGTCGGATTATCGTGGGCCTGGATTAGCGAGAGTCTACTGTATACCCTTTATCCTGATGCCCATAAGAACAGTGGAACTAAAATACACGACTAATTTTAATTGTTTAAACTTCTTTTTTTGCACTGTAACTACGTACATTCCAAGTTTTAATGGAATGTCATTTTATTTTTTTTAATTATTTTACAAGCAAAAATAACCAATTGAAACTACTTAAATTATCTGTTGTACCAGCCTAAAATTTCATCTGCTGTTCAACGGTTTATAATACGTAGTAGTGCCTAATGATAGTATGACTGTTTTTCGTGATAGTCTCTACGTTGTTGTGTGATATTAACAGATAAATAAAAACAGTGAGATAAATAAGCATCAGAAAAGTCCAAAACGCAACACCATGAACTTTTGCACTGCATAATCTAATGCTCGAAGTGATTAGCGCAGTACAGAAAGAAGAATGCTTAGGGAGGGCGTGATATTACAAGGTTAAATTCGCATTGTCTTTTGCTTGTATCCGAAAAAGTAAAGAAAAGAGAAGGATCTTAATGAAGTCCAAAGTATCCGGAACTGCACCGTCTAGTGCTATCATAAAGACAACGTTTTCTACCGCAAAGGAAGGAAAGCTCAAATGATTGCCTAACAGAAGCGACCGCCAAATCCATTTTTTAGTACTTTTCTGCAGCCGAGGAACTATCTAACTAATTGTTAGCATATTATTTGATACACGTATGCACGGCGAAAAATGCGTTAGATTTATCTATGAGCATATATGAGCATCTATGAGCATATCTGCTTCTATAAAACATATTGCACGTATTTTTTTTCGTAAAGGATAGATGTAAGCATGACTAAGATTTTTATGTTTTCCGGTTTTCCAAATGCCAAGTTTTCTTGCTGTCTAACGTAAATATTTATATTCACAGCGCCGATGGGAATGCTCGGTTGCTGAAGCATATCCCCTCAAAAATCAGGGCATGTTCAGCATGCCCAGAGTTTTACGAGGGCAACCTAAATGATCTTTCGGCAACTGTTTGAATATTGTAACTATAACTTATGGAATAAAATATTTCTAGCAGTTAACATCGGCCAAAGATCGTTAAAAACCGAAATTAATATATTGTACACCGAAAAGCCAAAACATTATGACCACCTGCCAAAAATGACGTTGGTCCTTCTCGTGCCACCACACCAGCACTTACCCAGTGAGGCATGGATGCTGTCAGATTTCTAAATAAAGGTGTCTTGTGGTATCTGACATCCACACGTTATCAGCAAATCCTTTAACTCTTGTAAGTTACGTGGTTGAGCCGCCGCAAATCTGATTTGCTGTTCCAACACAAACCACAGATGCTTGACTGGACTTATGTCTGAGGAATTTGGAGACCAGGAGAATACCTTCCTCATGTTCCATGAACCATTCTCGAGCAATCCAGGCCGTGTGCCATGGCGCATTGTCTTTCTGAAAGAATACCTAGAAGCCTTCCTCATGTTCCATGAACCATTCTCGAGCAATCCGGGCCGTGTGACATGGCGCATTGTCTCTCTGAAAGAAGGCAATACTAGAAGGGATGTACCTGATCTGCCATGAAAGGATGTACGTGATCTGCAATGATATTTAGGTAAATGGAAGACGTCAAAGATTCGTGTACATGAATGTCTGGCTCCAGGGTTTCCCAGCAGAACATTGCCCAAAGCATTACATTTCCTCCACTGGCTTGTTTTCGTCCCACAGCGCATCCTGTTGTCAACACTTCCACAGGTAAACCCAACCGTACGCATGGTGCAACAGAAAACGTGATTCATCGGACCAGATGATCTTCTTTTAACCATTCCAGGTCCAGGTTTGGTGTTCCCTTGACCATTCTAAGCGCCGTCCTTTGACGGTGAACTTAGGTTAGCATGGGCACTCGGAGCGGCCTGCGCCTACCTACGGAGCCCCATTTTTCGCAGGGTTCGATGTATTGTACTGTGTATTGTGACACATTACTCCCGTCACCAGCATTCTAATTGCCTGCGAGTTACACTACACGACAGTATTAATTCTGTTGGCTCGTACCATACAAGATAGCCTTTGCTCACCTTTAGCATCGATGAGACGTGGTCAGCTTACATCTTACCGGCGGTTTGTGTTGTTTTTCTCTTCTCGAAATATTTTTTGAAGGTACTAACAACGACTGATCGTGAGCACCTCACAAGCCTTGCCGTCTCGGAAATGCTCTGAATCAGTCGTCTTGTCATTACAATTTGGCGTTTGTCAAAGTCCTCTGCCCTTCCCATCTGAAGAAAGGAATAACAATTATTAACAGAGCACAGTATTAGGTGTTATTTATACCGTTTCATGATCTTCATACGCGTTGGTCTTTACCTGTAGTTGATTCGATTTGCATAAAGACACGCTAGTCATAATGTTTTGGATCTTCGGTGTATTCAACACACTTCTGAAATGGTGCGCGCGTGTGTGTTGAGTATATTATTTTATTTGGTTGGCCAAAAAGGAATTGCGTTTTTTCCATGTGTAAGTGAAAGACGAATTTTGAATGAGAAACAAACAAATTAAGTCAACAACATATTGCCCATTTTGTTAGATGACCTTTTGCCATCTCGTAGGCATATTCATGCTTCGGCGCTCAAAAAAGGTTTTTGTTTTTTTCGGCAAAAACCTGTTCCAAGAACGATTTCATAGCCTCACCAGGAATGAAGATTTTACCATTCAAGGCGTTTTGTAACGAACGAAAACAAATGGTAGTCTGATGGTGCCAGGTCTGGCGAATACGGTGAATGTAATAACACATCCCATCCAAGTTGCAACAATTTTTGACGAGTGACCAAACTTATATGTGGACTTGCGTTATCATGGTGAAACACAGCACCTTTGCGATTCACCAATTTTGAACACTTCTGTTTGACTGCATCATTTAATTTATCCAGCTGACGACAGTACACGTCTGGATTAATGGTTTGGTTCCTTGGAAGCAATTCAAAATACACAATACCTTTGAAATCCCACCAGCCCGACAGAATAACCTTCCTTTGGTGCATATCTGCTTTTGAAGTGCTGTGAGCAGGTTCATCACGCTTGCTCCACAACCTTTTTCGTTCGACGTTGTTGTAGACGATTCATTTTTCGTTGCCTTTTATCATATGTTTCAAAAGTGGATCGTTTTCTTCCCGTTTCAAGAGCGAGTCGCAGATGTCAACGTGTTTAGTGAGATGAATTTCGCTGAGCTCATGTGGTACCCATATATCGAGTTTACTAACGAATCCCAGTTGCTTTAAATAGTTTTCAACGCTCGATTTCGATATGTACAGATTCTCAGCAATATCTCGTGTCGTTAAAAACCGATCGGATTCGATCAATGCCTTTATTTTGTCGTCATCAACTTCGATTGGCCTTCCTGAGCGTGGTGCTAAGAATCCCCGGAGGACCGGACTAGGCTGCCATTTGATGCTGACCTTGGCTACCTATAACGGACGCTCCCTATCTTCTGATTCAAGGCTTCTTGAATTGGAAGAGGAACTACAAAGGATCAAGTGGGACATCGTCGGGCTAAGTGAGGTAAGGAGAAAAGGAGAAGATCTCATTGAACTGAAAAGTGGACATCTCTTCTATTATCGTGGGACGAAGATACTGGCAGAACTAGTGGTGTTGGATTTATAATAAACAAGAAACTGAAGGATAAAGTGGTAGAAGTTGAAAGTTCCTCTGACAGAGCTGCACGACTCGTTATCCAACTATCGAGAAGATACCAGGCTCAGATTATTCAAACTTATGCACCCACCACAAGTCATCCTGAAGAAGAAATTGAAGAATTTTATGAGGAAATTCGTCATCTAAATAATAAAGGTAAGCAGCACTTGAAGATAATTATGGGAGATTTCAATGCAAAAATAGGGCAACGGCAACAGAATGAAACTTCAGTAGGTAAATTCGGTCACGGCAACAGAAACCAGCGTGGAAATACTCTCGTTGAGTTTGCAGAGGCAGAAGGATTTTTCATCTTGAACTCCTTTTTCAAGAAAAAGCCACACAGAAATGGACATGGAGACATCCAATTGGGACGACAAGTGAAATTGATTTTATTATGTGTAACAAAAAATTCGTCATCGAAGACTGCAGTGTGCTGAACAAGTTCAACACAGGTAGTGACCATAGATTGGTGAGATGTAAGATGCACCTCAACACTAAACTGGAACGTGGCAAGCTCATAAGACAAACAAAATGTATTGACATAACCAACCTTAAAAAACACCATAATACTTTCAAGTTGGAACTGAAGAACAGATTCTCTGTTTTAGAAGGCCTAACATCGGAAGAAGTGGATATTTCGGAAGTTAACAGAAAAGTAACCAAAGCTCTAATGGAAACAGCAACAAAATTAGCTGGGTCTAAGAACAAGTTGCATGTGAACAAATTATCAGGAAAAACCAAAATGTTGATGCAAAAAAGAAGAGAGATGAGGACAACTAAAGTAGATGTGACTTCCAAAGTGGAATATATAGAGCTATGCAAGACAACACGAAAAAGTATCACTGAAGACGTAAGGAAATTCAACTGTGAGCTAGTGAGGAAAGCAATTGAAAACAACCAAAGCCTTAAGATAGCAAAGGGACATCTCAGTAAGGGAAGAAAACAGATTATGGCTCTGAGAAAAGAAGATGGTTCTATAACAAGAAATAGAGGTGAAATTTTGACAAGAGTGAAAGATTTCTACTCCAAATTATATGAAAGGGATGATACATGTACTCCAGACATCATGAAAGGTACCAGAGTTCTTTCAGTCCTCCCAGCAGAAGTTGCTCATGCAATCAAGAACATGAAGCGAGGGGAAAGCTCCAGGAGAAGATGGAATTACTATAGACATCATACAAGAAGCAAGTGGAGAAATTGAAACCGTACTCGCCCAAATTTTCACTCGATGCCTTAATGAAGGGAAGATTCCTGAGGATTGGAACAATGCTACAATGATCCTGCTACATAAAAAAGGTGACACTGAGGATCTCAGGAACTACAGACCTATCAGCCTCCTATCAGTGGTTTATAAAATCTTCACTAAAGTTCTTTCACACCGCTTGAAGGTAACACTGGACATGGCTCAACCGAGAGAACAAGCTGGATTCAGGTGTGGCTACAGCACAATAGATCATATCCACGTACTGAGAGAACTGATTGAAAGAGCGAGGGAATATGAACTTCCATTGTGCATGGCTTTTATCGATTATGAAAAAGCCTTTGATTCGGTGAAACCATCAGCAGTTACCACGGCTCTGAAATCCTGCGGTATTGAAGATGCATACATTAATATTATTAATAACATCTATGAAAATGCAAGTGCAAAGATTCGGCTGTTTGAAAATACAACACACATAAAAATTGGAAAAGGTGAGACAAGGTGACACCATATCTCCGAAGCTCTTTAATGCCACATTGGAAAATGTCTTTCAATCACTGAACTGGGAAAACAAAGGGATAAAGATTAATGGAGATTATCTAACCCACCTTCGTTTTGCTGATGACGTAGTCATTTTTGCAACTACCCCATCAGAGCTGCAGAGTATGATCCAGGAACTTGCTGACAAGAGTAAAGAAGTGGGATTAAAAATGAACTTTCAGAAGACAAAAGTGATGTTCAATGCTTTTACAAGAAATGAAGATTTATCGATTGATGGAGAAAAACTGGAGATAACAGATACGTATGTTTATCTTGGACAGCAGATATCAAGTGAGGGTCACATTGATGAAGAAATTAATCGGCGTACAAAACTTGCCTGGAGAGCTTTTGGAAGAAACAGCATAATTTTCAAGAGCAATATGCCATTATGTCTTAAAAGAAAAGTGTTTGATCAATGCATCCTTCCAGTGCTTACGTATGGTGCAGAGACGTGGACCTTAACTAAAAGAGACATACAAAAGCTGCAGACAACTCAAAGAAGCATGGAGAGGTGCATGCTTGGTATAACCAGGAGAGATAAGAAGAGGAACTCGTGGATCCGAAAAATGACGAGAGTGGAAGACATCATGATCAGAGTTAAATCCCTGAAATGGCAATGGGCTGGACATACTGCCAGAAGGACAGACCATAGATGGACAGCCGAAATTTTAGATTGGATTCCAAGGGACAGGAAAAGACCCAGAAAAAGACCACATGGGAGATGGGTGGATGAAATTCGTAAATATGCGGGAGTGACATGGAGGAGACTGGCACAAGACAGACCGTTGTGGAGGAAACTTGGGGAGACCTTCGTCCAGCAGTGGATTGATAATGGTTGACAATGATGATGATGATGATATCCAGACCGAATTTCGCAAACCAATTCTGACACTACCGTAGTTTTAAGGCATCTTCACCATACATATAACCTTTTATGAGCTTGCACACAGAGTATTTTCCTTTTCGGAAGTAATACAGCAAAACATGACGAATATGTTCCTTTTGATTGTTTGAAATCGACGCCAAACAAACACTTGTTAACGAAATCGTGCACTTTCTGTTCCTAAAGCAAGCTTGCACTGTCAGCTGTCACGTTGAATAATGAACGTGCGGTTTGAAATGAAGTTAGTTACATTTCAAGATATATTTCGCCATCTATGTGTAAAAAACGCAATTACTTTTTGGCCATTTCAACAATATACTTTATTAGCGTTAACATAAGGGGATGCATGCGTACCACATATGGCAAAATAAACTACAAAACAATGAGCGATACTGATGAAAAATTACAGGTGAATGTGATACGACAGTCAACTAAGGATGACAAAATGTTAAAGTCACTAGTAAGGAACAATACATGCTTGAGGAAGAAGATGCACAAGCAATAGTAATGATTAGTCATGGAGCATCTACATTGTATACACAAAGCAAAATTAAAGTACATGGTTAAGACGTAGGCTAAAATGATCACAAAAGACTATCGACACTCCAGGAAATCCCGGAGAGCACACTGCAAATAATATGAACAACACAATTCAGTATGTGGTTAAACATAACCATTCTACATGATAAATGATAACTGCTAGGCAAACATTTCACAGAGACAATGCATAACACCATAAGGTATTCACAGGCCTCACAGCAGTCGTCACAAAAGCTAAAGAAAGCATTACAAAACAGGTACAATGTAAAACGAAATCGCGAGCACGAAGGCCCAGAAACCCAGCCAAAGAGCTGAAGAATTTCATGTAGCATGATACATTTAAACATCAGGAGATTACAGCATGTAATGACATTCACAGTGAAAGCAGGGCACAAAACGACAGGTAAATGTAGTTAGAAGAATATGGCTGTACAACGCAGTGCACAAAAAGAGAGGAACAAGTAGAACACAACGAAAGCATGTGATATGGTAAAGGTACAGAACTGAACAGTTCCCACAAACGAGGAGACCGCACGATATGTGACATAGAAACAATATAAGTAATAAAGAGCAAAGTGGAAACTTGGGCAAACTCCCCAAGTGAAACACAAAAATACGCAAAAATGCAAACAACAAGCCGTGCAGTATTGCATCGGTCCAAAAAATTACTTGGGACGAGCAAGAATTACATGAACTCTTAGTAGAAGATTCATAGGTTCGAACAGAAAACCCTCTGCCGTGCAAGACAAAACACAATTGAAACAACACAAAACAAAGAGAGACATAGGTGCCCGGGGCAGTACAAGTGTAACACCCATGGATACCAAACACCACACGCTCCGGTGCAAAAGGCAGCAAGAAAACATATCAAGGGTCCAAGAGTCAACTAGCCTTGAACACAAACATATCCAAAAGTCCAGATAGCACAATGCGATGGGTCAGGTACAGTAAATAAGACATCAAAGATTATGAGAAAATGCAAGACAGACTAAGGCAGAAACTAACAAGATACAACCCAATGCAGCAAGAAAAAACAGAAAGAACAAAGTCTTACAGGGCAATACCTCTCGTATTGCTCCTAGAGAACAAATACACGGTGCACAACTCAATGAAAGACAGTAAGTACAAGCAACTTGATGCAAAAACACAAGACAATAAGCAATAGTATCAGGCAGAGAAAACGAATCAAACACAACATTTCAGGAAAGGTACAGGTAGCAAAAACCGACACATGATTGAAGAGCAGGTAGTAAGGACAGGTGCAACGAAGAAACAAATACAGCACGGTACATGTACAAGAATTACACAAAAAATTGCAGAAAACCCCTACAATACAAATAATAAGCAGTTAAATGACAATCGCTCAGCAGTCAGTGTGACGAAGCACCAGGAGGAGAGAACACAGAATCTCAACTGATGTATTCAGAAAGTCGAAGCTGGGAAAAAATAAACCAATCAGAAGGAAAGATGAATGGAAGATCCAGTGATTTTGAACCATCCGGTCCCCTGCGCCCAGATAGACCGGAAAAAGGCTTGGGATTGAGAGGTGGAAGCAGCGAAGTTTGCCAGGTGTAGTCGAGACACGATACGATTAATATAAATCGACCGTAAGGTCGCGCCAGCAGAGAGGATACTTTGTGTGGTGGCATAAGAGCAGAGAGATTGATGATAAAAAAAAATGACATGTTTGACAAGTACGAAGAGATAGGCACAGGTATCCGGCAATGTAGCCGGGGGAAGTTTGGTGAGCAATAGCCACTCGTACGCTTGAAAAGGAATGTCTCTGGGGCAAATGGTGCCTACAAGACGAAAGGTAGTATTGAGAAGTGGAAGGAGAACGGGACAGTGACAGTAGACATAAGGAACATCACCTTCAACACCACAAAAGCAGCAGAGAGAAGTAGAAGAAACAGACATGTGAAAGAGGGAAAAAGGAACAGGAAGTAGGCGGTGAAGAAACCGCCATTGGATGTTACGCTCTAACGAAAGGGGAGAGAAAAAGGCAGACCAGATAGGCAGCAGAAGAGAAGGAGAAGCATCAGGAAGACTGTGCGGAGAAGTGAGGGGCGCACGGAGGAGCGCATAGATAGAAGCAATAGAAAAAGAAGAAATGGGAGCAACAGAGTCTTGAAAGAGAAGGAAGAAAGGAAGAGAGAGGCTCGGTCCAGAGACAGAAACAAGGCCAGTGTCAGAAACCAGAAGTGGGAAATGGGTACGGAGAGAGGAGCGAAGAAGGTCAGACTCCTCTTCCATGGTGGAAGAAGGGTCGGGGAAAAGAGAAGAGAGGGGTTTCCAGGTCAAATCGAAAGTTATTAAAGCTTGGACGGTAAGAATTCCTGAGCGGAACCGAGGGGACAAAAGAAAGTATATTTAATCGGGCTGATGAATCAGAGTGAAAAAAAAGAGGTTCTGCAAGCAGGTCCAGGGTGGTAGAGGAGGAGCGCGGAGTAGCGGAAGAGAATGAAATGCCGCTAGAGCTTCGATAAGAAGTGGCGGAAGGCATTTAGAACTAGAAGGAGATGAATCCATCCTAATAAAGAGGAGGAAAGTAAAGGATGGATCGTGAAAAGAAATAAGAGTATTCAGGGTAGAAGAAAGTGCAGGGGAGGGCGAAAGGAGAAGACGAATGAAGGAGACGATTCGGTGAGCTCGATAATATGTTCTGACATCTGGGAATTGAAGACCACCAAATGATGTTGGCAAAGAAAGCGTGGCAGCAGAAATCCAATGTTTAGATAACCTATCACTGAAGTGAAAATACTATTTATGGTAGAGAGACGACGCGAATTCAACACACAAGAATTCCAGGGATAGAAGCATTGTGAGAGAAGATATCGATGAACAATTTGAGCACGGTGAAAGTAAGAGAAAAAGGAAAACGTAAATCGCCAAAAACCATCCGTGCGATGAAGTCGTGGGAGGAGAGCTTGCCAAGTGGCGTTTCCTGCGGTAAAGGAGTGTCCAAAATGAGCTCCAAGAAATTTTCGGGTCGAGGAGGACCACACTACTCCCCACGGGGAGTCAGTGAGGCACCTCCAAGAACCACACCACAGACCAGCACTCTTCTGAACATTAAGGGCAGCACCAGAGAGAGCAGCATACTGTTCATAAGTGGCAAGAAGAGTATCAAATTGGTCATCGCGGCGAAGACAAAAGGTAACATCATCTGCATTAGCAGAGACAAGGAATCGGTGGTGCCGACAATCGGTCCTACCGCAGGTAAGAGAGACGCCCGACTTGCAATCAAAATGGGCTCAAAAGCGAGAGCAAAGAGTTGTCCTGATAAAGGGCAACCTTGTCTGATGCCAGATCGAAAAGGAATCGGGGCCATCAAAAATGTGGCCGTCCGAACGTGCAAATGGGCGCCCTGGTAAAGGCTAAGGATGAGAGAAACAAAAGCGGGGGAAAAACCAAAGTGAGTTAATACGGCAGAAAGGTAAGTGTGAGAAACGTTGTCAAAAGCGGAATTCTGGTCAAGATTAAACAAAGCTAGGGGTTCGGAATGTTTTAGTGCAAGAAAGGAAAGGTTATGAAGAAAGGAGATATTGGTAGAAATAGAACGACCAGGCACGGTATATGTCTGGTTGGGGGATACGAGGAACGGAAGAACAGAATTAAGGCTGCGAGAAATGAGTTTAGTAAAGAATTTGTAATCGAGGTTGAGAATGGAGATGGGGCACCAATTCGACAAGAACAGAAGATCACCCTTCTTCGGCAGGACGATGACATGTGCAACTGTAAATTCCGGCGGAAGTGCAGGAGAAGAAAGAGCGCACGAAAAAGCGGCAGAGAGAAAAGGCAGTAGCGACGGAAAAAAGGCCCGATAGAACTACAGCGGGAGGCCAACAGGTCCCGGGGAGGAGTGAAGATTGAGGGAGGCAAAAGCCTCCCTCAGTTCAGGCAAAGAAAAATCAGCAATGAGAGGGGCGTAGAGAGAAGACGGGAGCTGAGGAAGAGAAGAAAGGAAAGAAGAGGAAGAAAAAGAAGAACCCTGCGCAACGGCTTGGAACTTCTCCTGAAAGAAGTGACGGACATAAGAGCAGATGAGAGTTGTGTTGCCAGTAACGGTGTCATCAGGCAATTGGAGGTGTCTGATGGAAGTTAACGTGCGTCGCACGGATTTCATCTTCGAATGGACTTCTAAAGAATGCGTCGATGCTGAAATACGAAGGAGCCGAAGACGACAAACTGCTTGCTGGACAAACGGTTCGAGGCAGGCATGAAGTTCATCACGGACGGCGGCATAGTGCGGGTCAGACATTGGCGTTGCGGAGAGGAGTCCTCGTAGGTTACTCACCTCCATGGAGCGAATGGTGGAAATAGTGAAGGAAAGTTGACGAACAAGCAAGAGAAGATCTCGTTTGACATCAATCCACAAGAGCAACGCGCTTGGGGTCGTTGTAAGCAGCAGCTTCCGATTAGAAAGGAACGTCTCAACTGCCTCACAAAAGGAACGGTCGTGCAAGAGAGTGTCATCAAATGTCCAATGACGGCGTGTAGATGAAGGTGCTGGAGAGACACAAATTGATAGTGAAACGGCAGAATGGTTGGAAGAAACAGTGGGAGAATGTCGAGCAGCAGTGATAGCAGGGAGTAAGGAAGCAAAAACATATATACGGTCGGCGGATGACACCACGTAAAAGAAATGGAATCTGGATTTAGCCGTCTGAAGGAGTAAACAAGTTGAAAATCATCGAGTAGCTGAGTCATCTGTGAAACCAAATTCGTGCGGTATTCGCCATATGACGAATTTCTGTCAACAGAAGGCTGCAGCGTACAGTTAACGTCCCCCCCCACTCCAAGAACGAAAACGTCCCTGAGAGGAATCACTGCGATCGCTGCACGAATATTACAGAAAAAAGGAGCAACATATATTTCATCAGTCGGGATATATACATTAAAGATGTGAAAAGTGACATCATGCACACAAAAGGTAAAACACTGAAGGAGATCAAGGTGCAAATTTGTCACAGAAATAGAAGTAATCTGAGTCAAAAGACGCTGGCGCACACCTATAGCTATAGCACCATACCGCGAAAGGCGATACGAGTGGTAAAAGAGACCGGGTAGAAAGCCAGCGTCTCCATAGTTGAGTGGGAGGGTCACCAGAGCAGTGAGTTTCCTGGAGAAAGAGAACATCTCCACCAGCGGCAGAAATGTCCTCATAAACGAGAGAGTTCACCTCTGGTGTCGCGAACCCGCGACAATTCAAGGAAGTCACAGTGAATGTGCCAAGTATCTAGTGGCAGCGGCAATCTTGTCCAAGTGGGAACGGAAGTTGTTGTACCGCCGTTGGATACACTTGTGAGTGGCAGCATCCTCAGCAGATGGACTCTTGATATTATTGTAAAGAGTTAACAGTTGTGCCAGTTGATTCTCAACCGTTGGGTAGCGACCTTCAAATCGGTTGACATAGGCGGGTAAAGTAGGAAGAAGAGTCTTGACACAAGCAAAGTCGTGCAATTCGTCATAAGGGAGGAGTGTCCGGAAACACATTCATGTGTAGGCGTGCCGAAAAATCCTCAAGAGGCAGGAGGTAGATGACTGGCTTTGAAGACTTGACAGTGCGACTCGAAGCAGTTGATCCAGCAGGCTGAGTCGGAGAGGGTTGAGTAGAATAGCCAATTTGTCGCCGTCGTTTCGAAGTGCCGCGAGGAGGTTTGGCTTCCCTTTTGTCAAGACGGGTCCGGAGGTAGCCCTCCGTCCCATCACTCATCGCTTGGTCGCTGACGCTTTGATAGGCTGTGTCATCAGCGGTCGAGGTCTGGGCATCAGACTGGTCAGTTTGGAACGGACTCAGCAACTGCTGCAGGGTCCGCAGGAACCCGAAAAGGTGTAGAAGATTGTAAAACTGGGCAATGTTCCTCGGAAAGAGAAGATGGGATAACAATTGGCACAGAAGTTGCCACTGAAGGTAGATTGTCAGCAGGAACCACCGTGGGTGACCAGGATCTTGATGAGAAGGCGTCGGTGAGACGGACGAAACGGAATTTGGTGGAGCAATTGTACACTGCTTATAGCAATGACCAACCTGGTGACATTGACTACAATGGAATTCCGCCAGGAAGTTTATTCGCCTGACCTGATCCTCGCACCAAATAGCGAAGTGTGTTGCAAGCCATTTGATTGCTTCTTGTGATGGAAATATGAACCTCGCAACATGGCGAGCATCATAGATCGACGCATGTCGTTTATCACTTAATGGGTCGTTTCGTGCAGCAAGATGCGTTTGTATACCTACATTTGCGGAACCCGACCAACCGAAGATAAAACAGCATACATCATGAGATCTGTCGCTTCCAACGGGACCGGGTAGAAAGGAACGTTAATGGGTCTTTGGGCCACCGGTTCTTCAGAAAGATGTCTATCATCAATTGTGAGGCCAAATGTTAGGACAGATTTCGCCATTTCAGCCGTAGCCAGATAAACGACCACAAGTCGCCCACTTCGATACATTTGCGGAATAGATTGAGATGGAAACAGCTGTGCAATGGCATCTTCATATACTCGCAAAGGAGTGTCCGGAAGGGCCTCGAAATGGGCGCGTTTCGCAAGATTCCCAGTAAAAGCTGTGCCAGCTGGAGAGCCAACTGGGATATCGAGCACGATGTTATTGCCAGCTTGGGAAATGAAAGATTTCAGCGCAAACATAATTCTTGTATGCTGGACGAGAGACTTTTGAGGCTGCAACAGAAGAAAACGAAAGTAATGACACGTTGGGTTCTGCAGTGCTGAAAAGGCTGCATTTCCAGTGATGTCCATTGCGTCATCACCGATAGCTGAAGCCGGGAGATGTGACGTAGCTGGGGAAGGCAAATTGGCCCCGCCATGAGCGGACGCTTGCGTGGCAACACCCCCATCTGGGGCATCAGAAGAGGAAGAGAGAGTAGGGCTATCACCGTCCCCACCGGAAGTCGCCATCTTTAATGGCGGCTCCCAGTAGCGAGCTTGGCCAAAAGTAAACAAAATGAATTAAAACAAAATAGGCACTCACCGCCTCAGGAACGAAGCAAAACGAAGTATGATACCTTTATACTGAAGGCAAACGTGAAATTAAGGAACGAAGAGTCCAATAACTTACCTAAATCACAAGAAAATTGCAGAGCAACAACACGATGCAATGCTGCCAACACGTTTTGGCCAACCCGATAGTACAGTATAAGTACATTCTAAAAATAGGTTATATCAGTTGTAATTGCATGCTATTCATGGATTTGTACGTTAACTAATTGCAATATAACAAACATTTTTCAAGTGTACTGGGAAATGAAACAATTATTAAGAAAAATGTGAAGGAAAGAAAGCAAGGTTTTTTTTTCTTTTTTTTTTTTTTGCTGGTGATACGTATATTATATTTACTCACAGGGCTTGAGCTTTGAATCAAAAACGGGAACTATTTCAAAAGTTTAGTGCTGGATAGTGATGAAAAATAATACATTCCTATTTATTTTCATATTCATTTTAAAGAAAAATATTGCATAAACGCACTCGCGTTTTTTTTGACGAACTTGCTCTGAGATTTACAAAACTCTACTCCTATACTTATATTACTTAGTATGTCGACCGGCGGATTGATTAATCTCTGGGGAGTGAGCAGGCAATTTCTATCCAAGTGATACACAGTAGCAAAAGCGCAATAGGTGCGGTCGGGTTCCCGCGCGAAGCGCGCCTGCGTTGAATCATTCTCATTGAATTTAAACAGTCCTTCTGAGGCCAGTCCCCTATCCCGTCCCCCACTCATCATGAGTGGGCCAAGTGCGGGGACAGATGAGCACCCCACCCTTCTCGGGCCTCCAGAACCCAATCATGGGGGACGGAGGCACAGAAAACTCTGTGAGCACAGGCACAGAGGTTTTCTTGGGCCTGTTCCGTGAGATGAACGAGTTCATGGACGGCCACAAAGCCAGAATCTCACACAACGTGAGGGGACTCATGAGTCCGATTCTGGATCGAATGCTGGAATTGGTCACAAAGCTAATTGAACAACTTAGAGGGCGCCTGGAAAAAAAGAGATCAGAGGGTACAAGTCGAAGGGAGGAAGACGTACTCTGAGGCCGGCGGGAGGAGGCCAGCCCCCGTCGCGCCCAAGAGACCACAGCCAAATCACTCCTTACTCTTCTACCCGAAGGATCCTGCCAAATCCTCTGCAGAGGATAAAGGACTTTCGCTGGAAGTGTTCGTCCCAGAGGATTTAGGGACAGAAATCCGAGGTGTCAAGAAGGTGTCAAATGGTGGAGTACTGATCTAATGCACTGAGCTGGAAGTGGCTAATGAACTAATTCAAAGCTTTGACGAGTTTCCCCAACTGAAGGATCACTTCGTTCCGAAAAAGCCAGACAGGAGACTTCCCAAACTGATTGCCTATGGTATTGAGAACGACGATCAGGAATGGGTTCATAAACAACTGATCAGCCAGAATGGGCTGAGAGATCCGGAGAGCTGCAGGGTTCTCTTCCCAATCAAAGGAAAGAAGGGGAAGTTCCATTGGGTGTTCAAAATGGCCCCAGCGGACTTTCGTGCACCCTTGCGAAAAAAGGGAAGGTCAACATGGGTTGGCATGTGCACTCCTTTTGCGGGAAACCCATTGCTTCCGCTGCAACGGGTTTGGTCACCACAGAGCCAAGTGCACGGCAGAGTCTGAATCTGATGCGTCCAGGCGGGCCACAGGCACCAGGCCTGCCAAAATGATGCGAAGTGTCCCAACTGCCAAAGTGCAAACGAAAAGTTCCACCTAAAGCTCGACACTGCACATTCCAGTCTGGACTCGGATTGCCCGAGCCTGAAAAGGGAACTAGAGAGACTTCGAGCCTGAATCAACTATGGCTAAGTGCCCTGCGACTGAAGCAAGCAAAAACGACGGGACTGCGTTCCCAAGCGATTTGTAAGACGCGTGCTGTGCGTCCTTTGTGTCTGTAATTTTCATACAATTGTGAGATGTCAATCTAAAGTGTCTGTTTATTTCTTTTGCCTTTTACTGTTTAACATGGATTGTGGGCCACGTGCCTAAATAAAAAGATTCGCGTCGCGAACTGGTCTCCCAGGGATGTCTCGGTGGGGTACACGGTCCATCGTGTACGACCTCCCCATTTCGCATCACCTGTCGGTGGGTCCGAATCTGCGGTCCCTTGATCGCATTTGTTACCGTAACGTTTACGGACAGTGAACGTGCAGAGTGAGTTCCATCAATCCCTGCAGAGTCCGCAATTGGACGGTACTCACCAAACGTATTTAGTATGTCGCTACTCCTATAGGATACACTCAAAGAGTATTATTCTTTTGAATGAACGAAATTATGCCCCCAAATTTTCATGCATGCAAAAATAAAAAAATACTATTACGGATGAATTTTGTTTACATTATTTAGTCATAAATAGTAAATATGGTCCTACTTACTCGACCCTATAACGTTACTGGTACTGAAGATGTAGATGGTGCTTTTACTAATAGTAAAGCCATTTGTAATCCAATTATCTAACTGGATAATGATTGCGATGTACTGAGATTAATTTATATTTAGCTATTTTAGTGCAATGTAGGTATGCGAAGAACAACGCTGGAGGGAGAAATATTCCCGATTTGGTCATCTCAGGGTGTCCTATAATGAAAATGCGTGTGGAAGGTTGGTCAGTTCATGAAATAGCCATCGAAATTGGTCGTGATATGGTGTTCGCAACAGTGGATTAGAGATAGAGAGTGTACTACCTTTCGGCATGGATATTGTCCATGTAGACGCTCCACGAAACAGCAGGATCTCTTCACCCATATAGAAGAACCAATAAATCTGTCACATCTACTGCTATCCAATGAAATGTGCGTTCAGACCATTTGATACAAGCCTTCCAATGAGACGGTTACCGCAGACACCCACCTGCTCTAGGAAAGCCTGTCGTGGTGTCGAGATTACGGAATGAACTGAGTAAAGGAATGGTACCAAATCATCTTCTACGATGAGTTCTGCATGTCTTTGGATGCAGATGATGTTCGTATAAAGGTATGCGGTCTCCAAGCGCGGAGAGACGATCTTGCCTACGTCTTGGTAAGCTACACTGCCCTCACCGTTGGAGTTATGGTGTGTGATCCATAAAATACGGCACACAGTCGCTTTTGATGTTTATCAGAAAAAAGTCTGATATTCCAACGATACGTTTCTGACATTTTGAAACCCTACTGCTTAGCCTTTCACCGCGGCATCCTTAATGGCATTTTCCAACAGGATAATGCATGGCCCCATGACCCTCGCGCCGCCCTACACTCTTTTTGTGATGCCAACGCCTTACCCTAGTAAATCATATCCCGAGATTTTTCCCTTATGGAACATATTGTGATATCATGAGATATCCTCTCCGAGGTAGAACAAAAATTTTACATCTTACTTGTCCACTTGGAGGAAGAAGAATGAAGGAATTTACCGTATGACATTATTCGGAGACCTCTATGATTCGATGTCAGGCCACCTTGCTGAATGCAGCACCAATAAATTGTGTTACATTCCTTAGAAAAGAGAGTCCGGAAACAACTTCACAACATGTAAAAAAAAAAAATCTAAAAAAAAAACTTATAAATTTGCTTTGCGGTCTTCGTGCTCTGTTTCATGGAGTAGTCTATAAATATTATTTTCCTCTTACAGCGATGTTTTACAAACAGTGTGAAGAAAAAATGCCACAAACTGATATTCACACTTCACTACAGCTATAAAAGTTGCGATTAAAATTTGTCTGATGGTGTCTCTCAGGTATAAAACTTCCGATTTTAAGTTCAAGAGAAATTTTTCAAGCAGTACTTTGTCGATCGGGTAATAAAATTGCCATTGTTTCAAGCGCTGTCGTCAGTTCAGCAAACAAAACGATACTTCACGTCCTTGCCACTTTCGGCTTTGATCTGCCTCCACATTATGTTTCAGGGCGAATGTTTCACGGCAGGTGCTTAATTTGTTGATCTTGATGATTTTTAACGTTACTGCAACATCTACTGATATTAGTTGACAACATAGAAGCTGTGTCGTTAGAACGCCAAGGTCAACTGTGATAATGTTGGCTTTCAGTGTGTGCTACGCAGTGGTGAACGAAGGGTGTGGTTGGGGGTGCGAACCTGCCCTTCTCACCTTTGAAGCTTGAGCTTTTACGACACTGATCTGGAAACATACACCACTATACAAGTTTTTTCTCAGCAATGTTTTTTCTTTTCATTTAAATATTTACATTTAATTAAAAATATTGCTTAAATAGACACGTACAGTATATTTCGCTTTACCTCTTTGCCTCTTTTCCCAGGGAAAGGCATTTTTATCCGCTTTTAAAGATTTTGTGTTTATTTCCATCTGAGCTATTTTTGCCAGTGAGGCAGCGTTGACGGGTACCGATGGAATCCCTCCCGTCCACCCTGCCCCGCCTTAAGTAATTTTAGGCTACGCCACTGGCTCTACGAGCAATTAGTGTACTTTTGAATTGATTAGAAAATCATAGCTTTTTATGGAAATTTAAAGAGTTTCTTCTACTTACTTCTTTCTTCGGGGGATGAATGAGAGCTTTTTCTTTTCTGGGGATAAATTTTCTTATTAAAAGATCGCTCGTCATTGGGATTACATCATTATGGTTATTTTACTGTAGTTTTTAATTGTAACACTTTGTTTCTTTTTCTCAATATACAGTTCCTTTCTCTCTAAGGGGTGTGGTTCATAACAAATTATTATTAAGTTGATAATAATAACTGTGTTAGCTAACAAGGGCGGACATAGAAAACTAACAAAGGATAGACTATAAAAAGGTACCACTTTAGTACGGATTATGTAACACTTACGAACATTCTGAATTTCTTTGAGTTCCTAAATCAAACTCTAGAAACAGGAAAGCTACGATTACTTTAATAGATAAGCAGTTTCTTAAAATATGAAAAATGTAATTTTATGTACGATTAATCATGTTTAATATGAAAGTTTTATTAACGAAAATCAATGCACACGATTGCTAACGGCATCGAGGATGCATTATTTTGATACAATGACAGATTATTGACATTAACCAATTTAACAAAAATGCAAAAATGTTGTGTATATTCCGAGGTATTATCACCTCGTGTATTATGTTCAGTATGTTCATCTTTTGTGAACCGTCTACCGTTAAATGTGTTCGTTTAATGCAAGCAGTTTTTTCCTTCACATGGGAGTTACACTGGAACAAATAATTTCTCTGATATTGCGATTCGGGGTCACCATGTCATAGCCAAAGCAAACAAGGATTTTTAGTCTAAATCTAAATATTTCCATTTTTCTATGACATAGTAAAAGTTTCACGTCTTCATATTTTGAATTGTAGGCAACTGAAAACTCTTAATTCTATTCAGTAATTTAACAATACTTTCGTAGTAAACTTCTATTTCTACGAGATATACTAATTTCTTTCATGACTTACAGAAAGTATTATTAAATAACTGGAAAATCCCAAGTTCGCGATCAGCGGCATCGGAACCGCGGGGTAGAGGGGGCAGTTGCCCCCGCACGCAAATGAGTGTAGGGGCAAAACATCACAGTTGCCTCCTCAGTTTTCTTCTTTTCCAAGTTACATATGTTTGTGATTGGAAATCTCAAATATTCGGGTCTTTTTTCTCGAAGTTCATTTTGATAAAAATTGAGTATTGCTCTTAATTGTTTTCATAAACTATCTAGAAATCTAAATGTTTTTTAATTCCACTCCTGAGAGGCCAAGAAGTGCTAGAACTATTAACCCTTTAACGCCCAAAATGCCCGTACGTACAAACGGCCATAGCCGCCCGAAACGCCTGTTTAGAGTGAGACAGATTTCTTACCCTTACTTGTTCTTAAAATTTTCTCGACCTATGCTGGATCAGCTTGAGTCACCCTCAGTCACTATTGTTGTTATTAAAGAAAGAAGTGAACCAACAGACAGTTTCTGGCGTTATGGCATTTTAAGTGATACCAGATTTTTGGGTCATGGTCGTTAAAGAGTTAAACAGTCCAGAGGGCTGGTTTCCGTTTGAAAAACAGCAACGTTTTGTGTCTCATTAGGTGTAACAAATTAGTCTTCCTCTAAAAAAATGAGTAAAAATAAATGGAAGTAAAATGCGAAATGAGATATAAGTTCATTCAACGTTTAAAAACAGCGTCTACGGCTACAATCCCTGCGGAATTCATATTAATCCGGAAGTAAAAAATCGGTAGTTTAACGTCGTTTACGCGCACCGGTAGTTCACATTTAGAAATTCTAAGATATGAAAATGTCTTTTTTATAGATGAATGTTTAATCGAAAAAAAATTTTTTAGCACGTTTTCTTTTACATGTAGTACAATAAATATTATGCCATGGTAAAACATTTTGTTCTGCGCCATCTTGCCCCCCGCTGTCAAAAAAGAGTTCTGACGAAACTGTTCGCGATTTATATGGTCCTTCAAATTCTATAAGCAAGAGAGAATAAAATAATTTTTCCGCCATGTCAGTTGAAATCGTTACAACTTCCTTCTTTGTGGGCATCTAACCGGGAATACATGACTCATCACACTAGTTCTTTAATAAATCTCTCGAGCAGACATCATATTTATGGAGAGACGAAAAAGTTGAAGAAATATTGTGTTCTTCTCTTTCACTTCTGGCTGCATGAAGGACACGAACTATGGTGGAGAATAAAGCATTTTATTTCCATTTCAGAGAATTTCTCTTGGAATCTAATTCGTTATACGGTTATCAGAAGGAAAACGCGCCGTCCCGGTGGCGCAGTGGTCTAAGGCGCTGGCCTCTGATCATTCGTCCGTAAGGGGTCCGGGTTCGAATCCCAGTCAGGCATGGATGTTGTGTTTGTCTTACGGCACTGGCTCTCTCCCTTCCCTGGAACCAGTGACCCTAAATTAGGGACGGGCGACTGCTTATAGCCCATTGAGTTGCTCACGGTGGTCGTTAAACCTCCAATAAAAAAAAAAAAAAATCAGAAGGAAAACGCTGTGTCCACATGCGACAGTCGCGTTTTTAGCAGTCTTTTGTAAAAAAAGATCGTGCTTATGTTATTGGTTTGTCCGTCCCTCCGTCTATGGACACCATACCTCTGCAACTATTAGTCCGATTTCAAAAACTCTTTTTGCATTGGGAAGCTTGAATCATGCAAATGATGATCCCTCATTTCGTTTTTTTAGACGATGCACAATTTCGCCTCTAAGTAAATGCAGATGATGTCAAATTCAAAATGCATTTTATTCCATATATTTGCTTCTAAACATACGATTCGAAAAATTATTTTACTTATTTTACCTTTCGATTCCTTTTATGTCGAAGACTAGTTTAGGTACAGCCACTTTTTCAAGTTACGCATAGATTTTCCGCTTGGGGTGTAAAAGTAAAGCTCGTTTTCCCCTATATCTCTGCTTGTGAAACTTGGATCTAAAAAATCTTTCTGCAGCAGATACAGCTCCTGATGGGAAATTGTTCGCATGTAATTTCTAATTTTTGGTAAAAATGGTTTGGCCACCAGGAGGCGCCAGTGTTAATTTCTGCTTCTGATGCATTTGCAGCAAAATCTGAGCCTCTAAAATCTTGATTGAAAAAATTCTTCCGTGGACCCATATTACTGACATCAATAAACCTTTTCGGAATATTTTCTTCTTAAAATAATGCATCGTTTCTCCGCCAGGGGCCGCTGATATGTATTTTATTTTTGTCAATATCTTTGCTTCTAAGAGTCCGATTTGGAAAATTCCTTCTGTGTCTGATAGAGTTTCCGGTGGAAAATGTTTTTTTTTATATAATATCAAAATTTCAAGTAATTCATAGATTTTCCGCTAGGGAGCATGAAGGTAAATTGCGTATAACGAAGTAAATTACTCCGTCATTTTTTGTCCACGCCGAACATCGAACCCGGATCCCCTCATTCCGGAATAAGTCGCTTTCCCAATTGACGTATGTTCTAGCTGCTATCTGCCTTTATCTCATGTGCGTCCTGCGGTGCAGACACGTCACATGCGTTTCCCCGGATATCTCTGCTTCTAAAACTCCGATTTGAAAAATTCTTCATGTATCGCATACAGCTTCTTATGGGAAAAGTTTTGCACATAATGTCTAATATTTGGTAATGAATACTTTGGCCACCACGGGACGTAAGTGTTAATTTCTGCTTCTGATGTATTTGCAGAAAAATATGAGCTCCTGAAAACTCGGTTGAAAATATTTTTTCGTGGATCGATACCGCTCACATCGAAAAAGCTTTCGAGAATACTTTCTTCTTAAAATAATGCATTGGTTTTCCGCCAAAGGGCGTAGATGCATATCTTATTTTTACCGATATCTCTGCTTCTAAGAGCCCTATTTGCAAATTTTTTTCCTTGTTGGAGAGCGTTTCCGCTAAAAAATGTTTCTCATATAATTTCAAATTTTTCTTAGCGCACAAATCTTCCAGCAGAGGGCGTAAGTTCACGTTTTCGTTTACAGCAATATCCTCGGAACTAAAAACCCGATTGAAAAACTTCTTTTTCGGTCAGGTACTACTAACTAAGCAAACTCTGTGTGCTTATTTTCTTCCCGAAATACTGCACAATTTCTTCGCTAGGGGGCTCAAATACTTAATCTGTTTTTCTCAATATCTCTGCTTCTACATGTCCGTTTTGAAAAATTCTTTCAATACCGGATGCCATTTACCTTGTACAACACTTTAGGCTAGTATATGAAGAATTTTGAAGTTCACAATTCTGTCGGTAAGTGGTGTTTGTGTACTTCAGTATGCAGCTGTATCGCAGCTTCTAAAAACAATATTGAGAAATTTCTTTTTTACTGTATGCCGTTCGCTGCAATAGAGATATGGAGCATTATCCTCTTTAAATAATGCAAAGATTCCCGGTAGGTTCGTAAAGATCGAAACTTTTTTATCGCTAACCCTGCGTCCAGAAGACGTATCTGAAAAGTTCTTTTTCGTTAGCATAGCTTTTTCCATGAAAAATATTTTCAGTCTATTTTCAACTTTTCCATTATGCAAAATTATTTCGCTAGCAAACGTACGCTTGTATCATGTTTCCTTTTCTATATTTCTTCTTTTGACTGTTCGATTTGGAAAGTCTCGGATACCTTCCTTGTGCTATTAGAAACTCTTTGTGCGCCATTTGTTATTCTTCGTAACACGCGTTTTAGCCGCTGGTAAAACTAAGCAGATGTTTCTATTTCTGGATGTTTTATCGATTGTAGAAACTAGTTGATCATTTCCCTAACCGTTTCCATTGATTTTGAATAGCTTTGATAAATTTAATTCGCGTCAGAACGAATTCAAAAGACGTGCTCATTACAACCAAAAAATTGGTGTTATGTTTCTTGTTGTTTCTGCCAGCTCTGACAGTTTCATCAGAAACGAATTATTTTGCCTTTGTCGTTCGAAGACTTCAACTGTTATCGCAGCGTGATCTCTTTTCCTTATCGTGTTACGGGTGTTGAACAAAAATCCAGAAATAAGAATTATAGAAAAAGAAAACTTTTCTGACATACAGTATTTTAATGCTCTACTGATTTTATAATTCACAAATATAGCGTTAAATTTTTGATGCGTATTAAAAACTTTTTCCAGAAGGTAGCAACACTGCATTTGCTGTCTTGTGGTTCAACAATGAACATTTTGAACATAATAAAAGAACACAAAAATGTGTTAGCGATAAATTGGGGAGGTTGAACATCTCTCCCCATTGCAACTATTTGACGCTGTATTTTGTGCTGTTGTAATGTGACACTGCTGGGGCAGACTGACTGCTAGCGGAGCATCTCATGAAGCGTGTCTTTCTTTTTCTTCATCGTTTGAATTTAGGTTGTCTTGCCACATACCAAATTGACTTTACATTTACTCTCCGCAGAATTTCCCCTTGAAGTGAGAGTTGAAATTTAGTTTACTCGCGTCACTCGAAACATTTTGTAAAATATACGTACTTCTGTCTACAGAAGCAAAACTTTAAAATGAGAATCAGGGCTGCATCAGAATGTTCCTAATATAGCCAGACTGTGTATGATCATGCACTCGGATTATCGGGACAAAAAAAACAAAAAACAAAAAAACCCTTGAGAACGATGATTCACTGGACAACCAAAGTGTTGTTCCCTTATATTTGTGAGTTTGCCTGAACAGATTTACCAAAATTAGTCTTTCTAATGGTAAATGGCATCCCGACAGAAGCTTTACAAAGGGAAGAACTGCGAAAAATCCGAGAGGCGTCATTGTGACCTACCATCCTAGTCATCAACTATGTAAAAGGATGTCATCCTTTTTTCCCTTTATATTTTAGTGCTAACTGAGAATTAAAAAGAGAATACAGCAGGTTTTCTCACTTATCTTTAAGCGTTTCATTATCTGAAAAAAAATTCAAAATTTCATGGGTGTGCTATCAGATTCGAATTTTTTTTTGTGTGTGTAACATAAATATTTGTTTCTGCGAACTGTTTATTTTTTTATTTTTTTTTGTGTGTGTAACATAAATACTTGTTTCTGCGAACCGTTCATTTTAACAAACGTTCATGAGGACCAAAGCTTAATTCATAAAACTTTGTGAGGAAGCATTACATATATGAATAAAAAAAACATTGTAAAACGATGGAAAAATCCTTGATACGTATTATCTTTCAACTCTGATTTTTTGAACCAGTTTTTCCATAACGTTCTTAGAAAAAAAGTTCGTTTCTCTAAAAATAGCCCATCAACAGACACTGAACCACGTATTTTTATTTAACTGTATTTATTTGTGCTTCAAGCAATAGTCTAAGATGAATCTCAGGTTATTCCAAAAGCTTTAGATACAGTTTGGCATTGGAGCCTTTCAAGTGAACTCCAGTCATAACGCCTTCTTCCTGCCTTGTGTTATGGGCTGTCGAACTTCCTTGTTGTCATAGAGAACAGTATGTGTTGTTGCTGAGGGGTACGTAAAAATCAGACGTACCTCATGAATTGATTCTATCACTTGCTTTCCTTTTATACACGATTGACATTTTTTCTATTTCAACTTTTCTAAATCACGTTTTACTGATGACAGAAACCTTCTCGTTCTATTTTATTCATAAAGTAAAAACAAACTTTTGCAATGCCGCCTTCCTCCGGCGCTGGGACACTGAAGTCATACGTTGATAAGGTGAGGACAGCATTATCAAGTTTTAACTCTTGATGATCCCAATCTGAATTTTGTATGTAAGATTTGCATAAAGAAAAAAATATTTTTATATAGTGGTTCAAGTCACGTCTTCTTGCGAAATTAAGGGTGAGTGCACATTTCACTTATGGCTGAACATGAGACTGAACATTCATTAAAAGAATGTTCAGTCTCCCATCAACCTCCGCAGAGAACGATTTTGCGTAAGTAAGGTTGTACGTAACAAAACAGATTAAAATTTCCCAACAGATAGTACAGTGACCCTTTTCAAACTAATGCTTTAGACACGATCGCTGTACTATTTGTTTTTGTTCCGTATATTTCCTTGAACTTACAGTATGTTAGTACTTCTACATTTTTTTCATAGCTAAACCTGTTTCAAAAGAGGAGAAGTATTTTTCCTCCGAGATATATTTTTCGTGTAGGAAAATGATTTCTCTATCTGAATTAGTTCATCCAACCCTTTAGTATTGTAAGTACATTTGGGTTAGTTTACCCAAATGTAGACTTCCTAATGTTATGCCCAAAATAGCAGTCCACCTGATTAAAATGCAAAGCCCGCACTTAGGGATTTTCGTCAATGGTTTTCCCACGGGCAGTTAGTGAATATTTGGTGGTAGTGCTGTGGGCACTGTTCTAACGCGAGATGTGAGAACTTACCTTCGGTTTATATAAATCACAAAGACAAAAGGCACTGACACCGTTCAATAAGACGTGTGAACACACTACTTTCGGTTTTATATAACATCACAAAAGACAACAGCACTAGGTTTGCGTGGAGAAAGTGTTGCACCAAACGTTTTACCAATTCACTCATTCCCGCTACATCAAAATTTCGGGAAAGAAAATGTTTTTTGTTTGTGAAATCCATGTCTTTTTTTTTTTTTTTTTTTGTGAAATCCATCAAAATCAATCAGATTGATTTTGATGCTGTGAATAATAGAATTAACCTAGCCCTAGGTGATCAGTTCTTTGTGTAAGTGAGCAAACTAACGCAACCAGGGTTTTATCGCATAATTTGTTTCTCATGGATTCTAAATTGGATTTATTGCCAAATAGCCAGTCTTATACTCGTATATAGCAAAATCAGGCGGCTTCTCCTGCCCTACAGCTTCGACATTTTCAGCATACTAAACTTAAAAATTATTTTTCCCTTTAAAAATTTTCTCGTTATTGCCATGTAACAGGGCATAAAGGAAAGAATTTAAAATTTGATGGAACAGTGAGATTCTAAGTGTTTATATATCTATGCACTTTATATCTATCTAATGTTCTATTTAAAATGGGATGTTTCCAACCCTCGCTAGCGAGCATGCGAGCAGTTCGTGTAAGTTTTATCACAGTTATCACGAACAAGTAGATTGTCTCGGCGGTTCAGGTTATTAGCCTATAGATAACAATACCACTCTAGACAGTGGTCTTTTGTTATCTCGTTAGACACCGATAACTTAAGGTGGATTGAGCATTTCATCATAAATTGGGCTTGAAATTATTAAAAGGGGGAAACTTTGGTATCTCCTGCTCTTTCTTTATCAGTCTCTGAGTACAAAGGATTAGTTACTTCTCTAGTCGTACCGCGTTTTTTTTTTCATTTGTCTAATAAAACGAAAAAACAGAACAGATTGTGTCAGAAACTAACTGAAAGAAGTTCGTGGTAAACAACATGTGCCTGTAATATGATAAAGAAATAAAAAAAATGATCATAATAAAAAAAAATCTGTTTCTATTTGACGCCTAGTTACAACGATAACAAATGATTGCCAATTTGTTCTGTAAGGAAAACTGAGGCTAAACATTGCTCATGAGGTCGAAAAATAGAGAAAAAATCGAAATGTATATTGATGGCGGAAACTTCTTGTTTTTCCATAGGTAGTCAGTCCAACTGTGATTACCAAATCAGATGCACTACTGTTTGAGTATAGAATCAGATACACTGATCTATTTCACTCACATTTAAAAATGCAAATCCATGTTTAATATAAAATGATAAATACAGACATTTGACTTGGACCAGGAACATCAAATAGAAGACATCGCTCTTTCAACGTTTATAAGTGAGTCACGGAAAAATTCTCATTGGCCGCCACGGGAATCGAACCCAGGGTCTTCCAGTTACGCGTCGGATATACTCCCACTGTACTACAGTGGCCTCGAATTCCTCCAGACGTGAGTCTGGAGGAATTACACTAACTACCAAGCTACTTGGCAGGTTGCTTCGTGGAGCCCGGCACAATGTTGGGGATTCACCAAAGATGGTAAGCAGCAACTGAACAAATAATTAGAAGGCGAATGAATATACAGACATTTGATGTGGACCAGGAACATCAAGCAGAAGTCATCGCTCTTTCCACGTTTATAAGTGAGTCACGGAAAAATTCTAATAAGTGAGTTACGGAAAAATTCTCATAAGTGAGTTACGGAAAAATTCTAATAAGTGAGTTACGGAAAAATTCTCATAAGTGAGTTACGGAAAAATTCTCATAAGTGAGTCACGGAAAAATTCTCTACCAAGCTACTTGGCAGGTTGCTTCTTGTCTTCCAGCGCATAACTGGAAGACCCTGGGTTCGATTCCTGGTGGCGGCCAATGAGAATTTTTCCGTGACTCACTTATAAACGTGGAAAGAGTGATGACTTCTGTTTGATGTTCCAGGTCCACGTCAGATGTCTGTATTTATTATTCATACGCCTTCTAATTATTTGTTCAGTTGCTGCCTACCATCGTTGGTGAACCCCCAGCATTGTGCGGGGTTCCGAGCAGCAACCTGCCAAGTAGCTTGGTAGTTAGTGTATGTGAATCTGGACGAAACGGAGGCTGCTGTGGTGCAGTGGAAGCATATCCGGCGCGCAACTGGAAGACCCTGGGTTCGATTCCCGGTGGCGGCCAATGATAATTTTTCCGTGACTCACTTATAAACGTGGAAAGAGCGATGACTTCTGTTTGATGATAATATAAAATGATCTTTTTAGGATAATCACATTGAAAAATGGCAATAAAGTATTGCTATATCCAGAGGATATCCTAATGCATTTGAAAATTTAATTATTTTCATCTTTGGAAAACTTCAATAAGTTTACTAGCAAACAACCCACATCAAAGAATTAGGGCCATCCTTAATATTGTGAGAGTTTTTAGTACACAAAATCATTTTATACTGAACATAGTTTGGTATTTTTAAATTGCGTGCAATCGAACGAAAAACTATGAACGTGGTTTTATACAGAAACAGAAGTGCTTCCGATCTGATGATTATATCCGGACTACCCAAGGAAAAATAAGTTATAAAAACTCCAAATGAATTTTTAAATGGGTTTAAAATTTATTTTATTGTCCTGATAACATTATAATAGTTCAGATACCTGTTCGTAAAATTGCTTCCACGAGTTCTGAGTGCACTCAACTTTTTTTTGAGGAACGCGCAGGAACGGCTTTGGCCACTTTTTTTTCATCGCTCGCCAAGTTTATTTAAGTTTGGGTGTTGGTCTCAAGAAACTCCGGAAAGGGTCAGTTGCACTCACAGAATCTCCCGGTTAATAGGCCAATTGCACTCAAGAAACATCACACTTCACCCCACCCACCCTACTACAGAGATTCTCCCCCTGGAAGAGAGATTACTGCACTCAGAGGCTCCCTCCAAGTCTTTTTCGCTGCAGGAAAGTTGCGCTTATAGAACCATAAGTACGCGTGAGTATGCATATACACACATATGACATGTGTATTTTGTGTATTTCTATCTGGTAAAGTCGACAGAGTCCATTAGGGTTACCCAGGGGAATGCCATGTGAAGGTTGACTCTTCATGCTTCAAAAGGTTTTTTATTTTATTATTTTTATTTTTTCAATTTCTCATTTTATCAGTTTTAAATGACCGCTCCGAGATATCGTCTGTTGCCTTTCGCTTAACACTATTTGATGTGACTTGACGGGACAGCATTTTTGGTGGGTCATGGTTGTGGCACAAATCAGCTTGTAAAATAAAGGAAGCACTATCTAGTGTCCACGTATAGTTTTGTCAAGCATTTGCTTTCTGTACAACGCCACTTTCTTCCTATCTTTGTTTCTCGATCTTTATAGAATTTGTGTCCTGAATGTATTAACAGTGTTTTCCCTTTTTCGCTGAACATAAATCCATATTACCTTTATAATCGCCGTTTCATGAATGATGAAATTATACCACTATTTTTCAGTGAGTTGGTGGACTGTTGTCCAGAAGAGAACATCTTATGCTAGAAGCTCTCTGTTCCACTCACCGGTTTTTCACATTCTCCATCTAGTGAGTAAAGGTTGGATGAGTGTAGTCTATGGCTTTGTTGTATTCCTTTCTAGTGCAACTGACTCAGCAGATAAGGATCAAAGATTGGAATAAGTACAAGGAACTTTCTCCTTGCGTTAAATCAAGGCTTTTCTTTTTTTTTTTTTTTGAGGAACGCGCCGGAACGGCTTTGGCCACTTTTTTTTTAACAGAAAGAGTTTGATTTTGTGCTTTGGAATAATAGTTTAATTAATTAAAATAACTTAGTTACTATGAGATATAATTAATACCTCGTACTAAACATTAAAACAGCGTAAACAACCGTAGCATGTAACAACATAGAATTATTTAATTATTTTATGAATCCGTAACATGTGGTGGAGAGAAAGATGGCAGGAGTTAAGTGGTCCGGAAAAGTAAAGGAAAATAACGTTTCCACAGCTTAGCAGACTACAGCCATTTTTTTGGAGGAGGGGGGGGTTGGAGTCAGCAAATCGATGGGCTATAAAGAAGTCGCCTGAGAATCAGTGCCGTAAGACAAACATAACATCCTTACCTCCCCGGGATTCTAACTCGGATCCATCGCGAGAAGCCAGCGCTTAGACCACTGTGCTATTGTGGCGGCAAACAAGCCATTTTTGCATGTACTTCTTCACTGTGATTTCTATGTTTAGTTACAAAACAATTTTTTATCTTCACAACCAAGAGACAAATTACGGTAGTGGTTTGTCTTTAATTAAAAAAATAATTTCTTTAGCAAAACGACTGCTTTTCGCTAAAGACGGAAAGCTTGGATATATTAAGCTTGCAAGGAAGTTGAAATTTTAGGTGCTGAAAAAAATAACGAAATAAAAATTGGAAAGAGTGGGTAAATTGTGGTGCAACATTTTATAACAAAAATTGAAATCAACAGCTAACCGCATTAAGAATAAAAATCTTTGATTACAAAGAAAGTTCATACATATAGATGTAGTAAAGAAAGAGAACATGGAAACTGTCTGCAATTGGCTAAATAGCCTAAGAAAGAGAAAATGTAAACTGTCTGCAATTAGTGCCTCAACAAATGGATATAACTACTAAAATATTTCGTACAGCTGACAAGATGGCAAAAAGGAATAAAAAATTCAACAATTTTAAGCACGAAATAAACTTGCAAGAGTTAAATGGTCTTAACATGCATCGCATTCTACATTCAATAAATGTTTGTATCAATGTTCGAAGTTAACCATATTGAAAGTGAAATAAGAAATTTACTGCTTAAGAAAACTGTTGACTCAAAAAATAAAATATCGTTATTTTATGCTGTTTCATAAAGTAATATTGTTTACAATGTTTCATAAAATCAGCCAAAAAATTTTAACTAATAGTGTTTTGCTCCAATGTTTCTTGAAGAATTCAGCCTAAGAGAACCCATAAACGTTTTCATTGACTCGACAGAATTGGATGATGTTACAGACAATGAAATATTCACTGCCTTGTTTTCACATCTTAAGGTGGTTCCACCTAAAATCTCTGCCTTATGTTTCCAATGGTAAAACTTCTTTACAAATTTTCTTCGCAAGTAATGTATTCCCAAGGATGAAAATATGCACATCGATAAAACTAACTTTATGGGATACTTAATACTTGGTTACCATAACTAGGACTAAGCAATCCAACATTTGTTTGTCTACTGGGGTCATCAACGTATAGATCGTGCAGCCTGTTAACAAGTCTTATCATTACTCAAAGAAAAATGATTGATTTTTAATATAATCATAATTATGTTTTAGCAAGTATTAAGTATCCCATGCTATAACTTAAAGTTAGTTTTATCGATGGGCGAATTTTCATCTTTGGGAGTACATTAATTGCGAAGAAAATATATAATGAAATTTTACCATTGGATACAAGTGGCAAAGATTTTAGGTGGAACAACCTTAAATCTCTTGATATGACTGAATTTCTCATAGGGAATTTAGTATCGCTAACTTGTCATGGAGCAGGTGTCATGTTTGGGTCTCGTGGAGACGTCACAAAATTATTCAACGATAAATTCCCTTCTATTATTGTGTGACACTGTATCGATCACAGACTAGAGTTAGCAGTACATGATTCCATAAAAGACATAGCTGGAACTAACACCTTCAAAAGTTTTCTAAATAAGCTGTATCTAGTCTGTTATGGCTATTTGGCAAAAGTATAATGTATTGGTGGTACAGCCCCTGTGGCAGAGCGTTGGCAAAACTGTGACAGGCTTTTTCTCGCAGTCAGAGATGGATCAACCTCAAGTCCCGGATAAGACGTGGGCTGTCTTACGGTGCGGGCCTTTTCCACCCCTTGGAACCAGCGCTGCTAAATAGGGACAGCCGACTGTTTATAGTACTATCAATTTCTCATGGTAAGCGTTAAACCGCGGTACAAAAAAAATGAAACGTTGGTTTTTCTCTTCGAAGAAGCAAAAGATGACAAGGCAGGAACAAAAGAGCGAGAAGCACTTACGACGGTTTGCTTTAAAAAATTAAATCTGCTGTGCTCATTTCAGATTTAGAAGCAATGTATGATGCCCTCCAAAATTTACCTGGTCAGCTTAGACTTACAAGAAAGGTACTTGGAATTAAACAAAGGACACAATACAATTGTTGGCCTTGTTAACGTTTTTGAAATGGGGCGAAACACTCCGCGCCAGCTATATAGAAAATCATCGAGAACGGTAGAAATACCTGAAGAGTTGAAAAAAAAAGTGGACTATATTTTAAGATCAAAACGTAGTTCCCTTCTGTTCCTGAGTTTAACGTAATCCTTGGTGCAAGTTTAACTCTCTTTTTGGACAAGTCTGACAAATTTTAATTTCAGCGTTTTCTATAAAGCTGTTGCGGAATACTACTTTTTTAATATAATAATTTTATATAATATGAGCGCACATGTTGTACCATGCACCTCTAACAATGCTTATTAAAGAACAATGCTCTAGAAATTGAGTTGATTTCAACTTGCTCCACTCCTTTACAACTTATGTTTAGGAGTTACGGCACCTTTTTCTCCAGAAAAAATGCACTGTGTAAAATAAAATTTTATTATAGAGATATAAATCTCTAACAAAATATGTATATAATCAACTAAACAAGAAAAAAGTGTGGTTTATATTGTGATTTATATTTTATTTTGCAGAAGACTACTGAACCAAAAGTAGCTGAATTGTACTTAGCGTGTTGTAGTTGGAGCAAAGAAATTTAAATGGAGAATTTTTCTAACTGGAAATTTGCCGCTGTAATACTTTTTAATGTTATTTCTTTTATCATAGGTTGTACTGACCCTTTTAATCAAATGCGATCGTAGTACAAAGGAAAAATTTCGTACGTGCAAAATTGTTTCTTCTGGGAATCAAGATATAGCATACTATTGATAGTTATTAGTATAACAAGCAAATATTTATTTTTCAAAGCCATGATTATTTTTCCAATCAACTGCTGCATCTGAATGGCACTGATATTCCCCACCTACTTTTCTACGTCGATGTGATTTGATTTTACTGTCCGCTGTCCAGGCTTGTAATGAACATTTACTTCTTCATTCCAAGGAAAAGTTTTGTTCCCATGAAATAAATAACTGGAAGCAAATCGGGATGCCCAGGTGGTGCCGTGGTCTAAGCTCTAGCTTCTGACCATTCGTCCGAGGTGGATCCGAGTTTGAATCCCGGTGAGGTATGTTATGCTTGTCTTACGGCACAGGCTCTCTCCCTTCCCTGGAATCAGTGTCCCTGAATTAGAGATGGGCGGCTGCTTATAGCCTATCGAGTTGATCACGGTGGTAGTTAACCCCCTCCCGCCGCTCCTCAAGAAAAAACAAACTAATTGGTGTTTCCTGGGAGGAATGATTGAATAACAGTGAAGTACAAAAACTATAATAGTGCACGATATGACTCTAAATTGGGACGTTATCAGCTTCCTGATGATTTTTTTTTATTGGGAATTGAACGACCACCGTAAGCTATAAGCGCCCGTTCTTAATTTAGGGCCACTGGTGCCAGGGAAGGGTGAGAACCAGTGCCGTAAGACAAACACAACGTCAATGCCTCACAGGGATTCGAACCCGGACCCATCTCGGACGAATAAGCAAAAGCCATCGCTTAGACCACTGTACCACAGGCCCTTCAGAGTACAAGTAACCAGCGGGGGTTTGTGTGTGTGTGTTAACTACCACTGTGATCGACTCGATTGGCTGTACGCATAGTCTTCATCCCTAAATTAACGCCACTGGCTCCAGGGAAGGAGTGCCTTAAAATGAACACAATCACCAGGCTCCATTGGGGTTCAAATAGATACCCATCTCGGACTAATGGGCAGAAGCCAGCGCGTAGACCACTGTGCTACCGGAGCGGTTTCTTGTGTTCGAAGCTAAGACACCAAAAAATTTAACTGTAGGGCACGCTGGTAAATTATTGTAACAAAATAATATTAGAGTATATTCAAGTATCATTTTGACAAGTTGAAAGTGGTAAATAGACAGGTGTACTGTCAAAATCATTCGCGTCACAATAACCCAGGGTCATAGTAACTCCAGGTCACAATTATTGTACGTCAGAATAACCCGCGTCATAATAACCCACGACTTAATAACCAGCGTCAAATACTATCTCACGGTACTCTAACTTAGACGGTAGATGGTTTTTGGAACGTGTCGGGGCCCGGGGTCAAGGGCCCCACAATACAAAATTTTCGTAAAATCTACAGTTTTCAATTTCGAACCACCAAATTTGGTATACTATTTCATGGTACTCTAACTTAGTCCGTTGACGATTTTTGGATGCGGTCGGGGTGTCGAGGTCAAGGGTCCCCCCATACACAATTTTCGTAAAATCTGCAGTTTTCAGTTTAGAACCACTAAATTTGGTGTACTACCTCATGGTACTCTCAGACGGCAGATGAATTTTGGAACGGGTAAGGGCACGGGGTCAATTGGTCCGCCATACAAAATTTTCGTAAAATCTACAATTTTTAATTTAGAACCACCAAATTTGGTATATATGTCGCACCGGTGGCGCAGTGGTCTAAGCGATGGCCTCTGATCATTTGTCCGAACGAGGTCCGGGTTCGAATCCCGTGAGGCATGGATGTTGTATTTGTCTTACGGCGCTGGCTCTCTCCCTTCCCTGGAACCAGTGACCCTAAATTAGGGACGGGCGACTGCTTATAGCCCATTGAGTTGCTCACGGTGGTCGTTAAAAAATCCAATCAAAAAAAAAATTCGGTATTCTATTTCATGGAACTCTCTAACTTAGACGGTAGATGGTTTTTGGAACGGGTCGGGACCAGGGATCAAGGGGACCCCCCATACAAAATTTTTATATGTGGGCCGTTGTGCGCATTCTCAAGTTTGGTTGGCGTAAGTACTCGATATTATTTGTTTACCTCCATGTCCGTGTTGTTTTTTTCGAATGAACATTTAGTAGTTTGTGCTGTGCTTTATAATTTGGGAACTTAAAAATATGAAAAATAAGTGCTTCATTTGTGATAAGACTTTTAAATGTTCTTTATTAAGGCTCATATTTCGCTTCATTTAATGTTTACCAGGAGCCATTTTCAGTACTCTGTTAACAATAACAAATTCAAATTTGTACATTCTGTTGAATATGTTGGTGACTATCGACAGGCCATTGAAAATCTAGCTCCTTCATTGAGTTTAAATTTATGTGCATAAGGCTAATTGCGTGTTTCCCACAGCATGTTGAAATACGAACTTTTCGGGTACGGAGAAGTGGCTACCGGAGCTGCATAAACAAATTTCGTGTGGCTATATTCCCCACTACTTGAGCAACTATTGTTCATAAATTTTTTTTTTTAATATATAATTTTCAGCAAGGAATTTAGACATTTCCATGATTTTCGGGCCAAAGACAAAACGTAGAACTGGCCTCAAAAAATTTAAGGGGCCGTAAAAAATTGCGTTCTATACTGCTCCGTGGCTACGTTTTCCGAGATTGGTCATCTGAGACACATTTCCGTAATTTCGTATTTTCTTCCTCACGATATTTTTCAAGGTTTAGAAATTACAGGTAAACAAATTCTCTGTCTGTATGTGCAAACCCAGGAAACTTGTCGAGGGGGGGGGGGGTGCTTAAAATATGAAATATAAAGAATTTCTGGTCCGATCGGGAGGTTTTTAGCATTTACGACGTACAAGTCAACAAATTATCTAATGGCTGTGCTGCCTCAGGAAATCTGTCGGGGAGAGGGGATGTAGTGATACCAAAAGTGTAAAATGTAAAGAATTTCTGGTGAGATTGGGAAATTTTGAGCGTTTACAAATTACATCTCAAACAGCTGTCTGCGGACAGCGAAAATCATGGGCTGACGGAGAAAACCTGTCTCAGTCGGGGGGGGGGGGGTCGGTAATTCCAAAATCGTAAATATAATGAATTTCTTGTTGAGATGTAGTTTGTAAACGCTCAAAATCGTTGACTTATAGGTTGAAAATGCTGAAAATCTTCCGATCGGACCAGAAATTCTTTATACTTTTGGTGTAACCCCGTCCCCCAACAGGTTTCCTGAGATCAGTTAGGGAAAAGGGTTAATAGTGCCACTTATTGAATCATTATTTTCCGTAATTTTTTTTGTTTGAAAGAAGCAAACCAAAAAAATTTCGGAAAATGATCGGTGTACACCGATGAGTCATTACATTAAGCCCACCTACCTAACAAGCTGTAGGACCCCCCCCCCTTCAGCCCGCAAAACAGCGGCCACTCGGCGAGGCATCGATTCGATGAGGTGGCGATATTTAACCTGGAGTATCGGGTACCATAATGTCAACAGCAAGTCCTCCAGTTCCCGTACATTTCAGGCGGGGGGGGGGTTGGTGCGAACCCGCTTTTTCAAGTCGAACCACATATGTTTGATTGGGTTCATGTCAGGTGAATTTGGAGGCCAGGGCATTAACAGAAAGTTACAAGCATGTTCCTTGAACCACTCCTTGACAATTCTGGCAGTGCTGCATTGAGCATTATCCTGTTGGTAATGACCATCACCAGCAGGAAACACAGTTGCCCTGAATGGGTGAACTTGGTCCGCAACGATATTCAGGTACCTGACAGCTGTAAGAAATTGTGCTGTTAGGATAATGGGGCCTATAGTGTCGCAAGAAAACATCGCCCACAGCAAAACACCGCAGCCGACGCCGGCCTATTTCCGCTCAACACTGCAGCCAGGTGCCATAGACTCCGTTAGTAATCGGCGTATCCGCGCTCGGCCGTCTACGTAATGCATCAGGAATCTTGCTTCGTCAGACCAGGCTACTTTCTTCCAATCATCCAAGCGTACAGTCTCGATGATCTTGGGTCTATTTCATGCGTTCTTGGCGATTATGTGCAGTGAGCATGAGGACCCGGCTGGGTCATTATATAGTTATGGTATTGTGAAATTTGTATTTATATTGCTATCAGCAAGAGTGGATGCACAAATCTGCTTTCGCGCGCGGAGTATTACGAATAAGTTTTAAAGCGTTTTTTTATGTGACGTATACCGCTAATTTACATATCAGACAATCCCCTGCGTTGTTGTCATGTGACGGTAACTGGTCCGGAGTATAAAATGTGACACAGAGAAACGTTTGCCCAACAGTCCAACGCACTTGCACATTGGTAGGGGAAAGATGGCAAGCGATACTGCATTCGTTACGAATTTCATTAAGTAAAAAGTGCTGCAAAAGCATATGCAACGATCTGTTCTGTTCTGAGGGAGAATATTGTATCGAAAAACACGTGTAGGTTTTGGCTTAGACAGTTTAAAGCAGGTGATTTTGATGTTAGCGATCGAGACCGTAACGGCGTCCTGAAGATGGTTGCACATGAGGAACTGACAGCATTTCTGGACGAAGATTCGTCACAAACGGAAAAAGAACTAGCTGAACAACTGGGCAACAAACCATTTCGAAGGAACAAGGATGAGGGTGTCATGAAGTGTTTGAATCTGTTGAATAAACAACACAGAAAGTCTTTTCTGTGGAAAATCATTGTAGGTGATGAGAAGTGGATTTGGTACGACATTCCCAAAAGAAAAAAAACACTGGATAGACCCTGGTGGAGCAACAACTTCGATACCAAAACCCAATAGTCACTCAAAGAAAGTCATGCTGTGCATCTGGTGCGATATGAAGGGTGTGCTCTATTATAAAATATTGGAACAGGGTCAAACTGTTACTGCTGATCGCTACAAGCAGGAATTGCTGCGAATGAACCAGGAAATCTGTCGGAAATGTCCATTCACAGTCAAAGAATTGTGTCCCGTGAAATTACTGCATGACAACGCTAGGCCGCATGCCGCAAAATCGGTCAAGGAAACGTTATTGACGCTTCACTGGGAAGTTTTGGAGCACCCAGCCTATAGTCCCGATATAGCCCCTTCAGACTATTATTTGTTCCGATCGATACAACATGGTTTGTCTGCTGTACGGTTCCGGACATGTGACGAAGCGCAAAAATGGGTTGACGACTTCATTGCGTCACACGACGAAGTACTCTTGATGGCTGGAATCCGTTAGCTGCCCGACCGATGGCGGAAGGTGTAAGATAATGAACACGCATATTTTGATTCGTAAAGGTATTGTTGTTTTCTCGCATATTACATGTTGCGTTGTCTTAAAACGCTTTAAAACGTATTTGTACACCTAACAATATAGCTGTTATTTGGGTAAATATGGCATTAATTGGCATATCCTAGTTGCGCTAATTAGGAGAAAAAAAGACTGATACAAACATATATATTTTAGAAGTCGATTATTAATTTGTATGAAGCTCATGCTCTCCTCGCCATTATTTCAAAATTCGATACGATTACAAGGTTTTGTAAAACGTGCGACAGCGATGAATCCAACTCTTTTCAGTTAACCCTTTCGCTACTACAACGCCCTATGCGCCCGAACTTCAGACAGCCACAAGCAAGGTTAATAGACAGAAATGTTTGCTCATCCCACCTGCCTTGCAGCGGAAGTATCGGTCCCTTACGTAGTGACGTCACTGTATAAGGGACGGGTAGACCACCGATACTTGGTCGATACAACTGAAGCACTTGCGGGAGAAGTGTTGTTAACAATTTTAAATTCAAACACGCTTTGAATTTCAAAACTTACAGCCAAGATGGGAAGCAAAAAAAAAAAAAAAAAAAAAAACATCGTTAACAATACACGCAGGAAAACCTGACACCCATGTGAATATTTTATTTATTGCAAACCAAGATTTTAAAGAAAATAAGTATAATTTTTTTCAAAGCTATTTAATCTGAACAGGATATTGACTGGCATTAAGGAAAAGTGCAAGTATAGCGATCATAGCTTTTAAATTTAATTATATGCAACTGTAGCATTGTATTCTTTAAATAAATTCGAGAGAAAGAAAAAACACCATAATATTATGTTAGTAGCACCTCATAAAGAAATCCCTTCATGCTGAACAAATCAAAACTTGAGCAACATTCAAGGACCTCGCTTAATTAAAAAGCTGGAAATTAATTCTTTTAAATGCTCCGTTATTATTTGTAATTAATCGCTTAATAAAAAAGTTAAAATTATATATTTTCAAATTCTTTTCCTTTCTTTTCGTCATATTTTAATCGCTAAATTTTGAGAACTTTAAAAATCGGGACTTTATTTAATGCAAAGAAATGCTTTCTTCACTCACTTTGCTATGTTTCTTAAGTAACTGTTTAAACCGGTATTCTCTTCTTGGGTTGGTAAAGCATTTTTTCCTAAGGATTTGGAATTTTGTTCAATACTAAAGTGGACAACAAACGTCTCAAGTGGAAAACACATTCATTTTGCTTTTCGTTGCTATTAGGAGAGAAAAAAACAACGAGTTTTTCCAGATTTTAACTATATGGGCTATTTTTGCCACTGGTTATTTTGCTAACGGGTTATTGACGTCGGGTTATTTTGACGCCGGGTTATTTTGACTGGGATATTTTAACGCGGGTTATTCTTTCCAGGTTAATTTGACATGTAACCAATAGCATGGATACTGTCCAGCACGTTAAGTAGGTAAACTCGGGAATCCCGTTTGATTGACTGGAGTGTGTGAATGAATGCCAGTAAGAAATAGAAAAAAAAATATTCGGGGCTGTTATTAAAAGATAAAAGAACCACAGGTTGATGAAGAAAATATTCTAGTCAATCATTGTGACAGAAGGGATAAAAATGCAAGGAAAACCTACGGTATTTATTATTTTAATGTACTTTTCAAAGCTTGTCTCGGGGAAACCTGAGTTCCGGGAGTAACGAAATTTCAGGAAAATTTGTTATTAAAACTGATTTCGATTGAACTGTATAAATGGTATCAGGATTGGTAGTAAGAATTTAGGTGGGAATGTGACCAGTGTGATTCTGATCAGATAATTGAATGAAGAGAGAACTTGTATTTAAATTCAGCTTGCAATGCAAGTAAGTACCCATCCTTAACGGAAAATAAATAAAGAAGAGAAATTGTTGTTTAGACTAGTGATACCAGAAAAAAGAAAAAATCCTGATAATTTTATTTTTGAGGTTTGAAGGTACAGCTATGACAAATCTGTTTGAATGTCAACCGAAAGTTCGAGGGGCTGATAAAACTAATTGCAGCCAAGATTATGAAAAAAGGAGAAAGTTGTTCCGCCAGGGGCATAGTTGTATATCATATTTTTTTTCTCGATATGTCTGTTTCTAATAGTCCGTTTTAAAAAATTATTTCTTTGTCGGAGAGCGTTTCTAGTGCGAAATATTTTGCATATAACTTTAAATTTTTCTTGATGCCCAAGTTCGCCACTAGATGGCATAAGTTCACGTTTTCGTTTCCAGCATATTTACAGTAATATCAGCGCGGCTAAAAACCCAACTGAAAAATTACTGTTGCGTTCCGATACTGCTAACTATGAAACTATTTTGTGTACGTTTCCTTCCTAAAATAGTAATCAATTTCCCTGCTAGGGGCGCAAAGATTTAATAAATTTTTCTCTATATCTCTGTTTCTAAAAGTCAGATTTAAAAAAATCTTTTGACCCCGGGTACCATTCACCATGTGGAACATTTCGTATGTATGTACTTGTGGAGTTTTTTTAGTTCATATTTCTGCCTCTAGGTGGTGTGAGTGTGCTTTTATGCATGCAAACTTATCTCCGCTTCTAAAATTCCTCTTGAAAATTTTCTTTTTATACTGTATGCCGTTCGCTCTAGTAAAGACGGGGAATATTTTCCTGTTTAAACAAATGCATAATTTTTTCGCTAGAGAGCGTAAAGGTCAACACTTTTTTCTCGCTGTCTGTGCTTCCAAGAGATGTATTTGAAATTTTTTTTTCTTAGCAAAACTTTTTCTACGAAGAATACTTTTAGCATATTTTCTTCTTTCCGTTATTCAAAATTCATTTGACAGGGGGATTCGGCATATATAATTCGTTTTGAAAGAATCCATTAGAAAAATCCATTTTTTGGTAGGATACTCTTTATTATGAAGAATGTTCTGAACTCACTTTCTTCTTTAAGTAACATAAAGCTTTACCCCTTTGGGCGTAAAGTTTTGTAACGTTTTCCTTTATATCGCTTCTTGTAACTGATTTATAAAGCCCTTTGTCCCCGGTAACTTCCTTTCGCTATGAGAAACTTTTTGTGCACGATTTGTTAATTTTTTGTAACATACTTTTCATCCGCTAGTGTGTGGAAGTAGCTAATTCTATTTTTGGATGTTTTATCAATCGTAGAAAGAAATGAAAATAGAAAATAGCTACTTACAAAGTAAGTTTGGGTGTTTTATGTATTGTAAAAATCTGGTTGATTTTAGCTACTTACAAAGTAAGTTTGGGTGTTTTATGTATTGTAGAAATCTGGTTGATTTTATAGCTACTTACAAAATAAATTTGGGTGTTTTATGTATTGTAGAAATCTGGTTGATTTTTAACCGGTTCCGTTGACTATAAATAACCCTGCTCGCGTTACGTGTTTTAAATTACGTATGTGGAGTTTTTCCCTAGGTGGTATAGATGTGTTTTTCTTTTATCTACAGTTTTTGATTTTCTAAAAATCTGCTTTCAATATATTTTTCTTCTCGGAAGAAAATCAAAAGACATGCTCATTACACCGGATAATTCGGTGTCATCTTTCTTGTTTATTTCATATCAAAATTAACTCGCTTCACTTAAGTTCGATGCAAAAGCTGTTGTGAAATATTATTTTCTGCTTAAAAAAGGACAGATATTGATTGAGATGTACATCCCTTGCAAATATTTATTTACGCCTAAAGAAAGATGACAAGTCCAATGGAGTAAAGCCAATTTTTTGATCTTATTTAAATTACTATTTAGTGAGAATGTCACGTGCAGTAATTTTTCTGCCGGTCACCAGTGTTTGATATAAGGGACGAATATACTACAATTCAAAAAGGAGTATGGGGAATTGCGTTTCTAAAATGCAAATGGCAACTTCGTTAAATAAAGTTTTAGCTCAAGTTTGTACTCTGCCCTACACTAAATCCTCATTTTTTCTGTATGATGCGGGACTGCAATGATAGCACGTAAATTATCGAGTTTTTTTCTTCAAAATAAGTGGAAGTGTTTCCAATTACTTGAATGTAAAATATTCACCATTTGCAGCAGAAATGAATTGACACTTCTTTTGAAGCAAAGCGTATTTCAAATATTTATTGATTAACATGAGAAATTAAATTTAAATAATTGTTTGGGTTAGCATAAGACGAGATTTAAGGCAAACAACATTTTTCATAGTAATCTTTCTGGAACAATTTGCGTCATCAGAATTATTGTGAGCTGTGTCTCCAACTTGGATTTTTAACAAATTTTTAAAATATTATATTGATGCCAAAAAGTTTAACAGACCTGGGAGGACTGCACCTGTTGTATACCACATAACATATACTTTTTTCTGCTGGTTTTCGCGTGAAAGTAACTATGAAGTATGGTAGATTTGATTGCAAGTTTTGTTAAAGTTGAGTGGATGTCTTTGCAAGTATTTGTACAAACATTTAGTGCCATAGATTTGTTATATGGAGGAAAAAATTTTTGGCCCTCTATGTCTTGTTATCATGTGAAGCAGAAATATGTTTTACAGAAATTATTGAGATACACGTATTGTAAGTGAAAAAGAAATCGCTCTCCGAATTTATGCTTTTTTCATAGCCGTAATCACTTTGTATCTACCAAGTAAAACGATCAGTTGGAAGTAATATAAAATGCACGTAAGTGATAAATTGTCATTTTTCCTACCTAACATGAAAATTTGCTACCGTTCTCCTGTTCAAGATTATAAGATTGTATTTTCTTCATTTTATTTGTTCATTTAAATATATACTCAAGGACAATGAAATTTGCGCACCATGAAGGAAGTATCGGATTGAACTGAAGTTTTATGGACGTAATGATACAGATGAATGATATACATGATGACAAAAACAGAGCTGCAGGACCATTACAGAGAGATCTGTGGCACGCAGTCCGGTCATCTTCAATAGCACGTTGCACTGCCACGTGCAGGAATACATGCTGCAACACGGTCCGGCATGGAGGCGAACAGACGCCTGATGTTGTCCTGAGGCAGACTGACCCACACGTGTTGGACGGTGTGCTCCAAATCCCGGATAGTGCGGCACGACGGCAACTGGCGTTTCAACTAGTCCCTCACATGCTCGATAGAGGACATGTCAGGGGAGCGGGCAGGCCATGGAAGTGTCTGGACATGACGTTCGCAGTCCTGGGCAACCCAAGCCGTGTGTGGGAGGCATTATCCTGCTGGTATAGCACACCTGCAATCGCGGCAAGGAATGGAAGCACATGTGGCCGTAGGATCTCATCCACATATCACTGGCCCGTCAATGATCCACGTACCACTACTAGAGCTGATTGGCTATCGTGGGCAGTGGCTCCCCAGACCATAGTGCCTGCAGTGGGGGAGGTGTGGTGTTTGATAGCGAGGTTGGGATTGTTCCGTTGACTCGGGGACCTTCCCAACCCTGACACGATGATCATCTGTTCCCAAAACGAAGCGGCACTCATCGCTAAACACCACACGTCGCCAGTCTGGGGCGTTCCACGTGGCTCTAGCCTGGCACCGCTGCATACGGAGCCGGCGATGTTTCGGTGTTAATGGCAGCACTCGTAAGGGGCGCTAGGATCGCAGATTCGCTTCCGCGAGGCATCGGGAAATTGTTCGTGGGCACACAAGAGTCGCTACATCTTCCTGTATAGCGGACCGAGTCCCCGTGGGATCCGTTCGTGCCTGGCGCACAATCCGTCGCTTATCTCTTCCAGTGGTCCTCCTGGTCCGTTCGGAGTCGCTCCGCCGTTTGGCAGTACCGTCACGTGTCCACTGCTCCCAACACAGTAGGACGGTACGGTCAGAACGATTCATGTGGCGGGCTAAACGACGCGCCGACCACCCTGCGGTTTTCAACCCAATGATCAGGCCTCTCTCAAAGTCCGTAAGTTTCGTAAATTGACGTCTCTGGCGTCCACCCGGCATTCGTGTCACTCTGTTCTCTTGCTTGCGTCGGCCGGTACTTTTCGTTTTCATGGGGCATCGACTACACGCCGGTTCATAAGGCTGCCGGTTCGTGCTTGCAGCGCCATAACAGGGTGTACGGTCATGCGCACTCACACCAAACGTGGATCATTTGCATATCAGCACGCACTCTAACTATTTACAAAGTTTCGGGGTTCTAGCATGTTTTCTTCTAGGTGCGCAAATTTCATTGTCTGTGAGTGTAAATGCGTTGTAATTTAATAATTCTGATTTTTTGCAGGTACTAAATGGAACCACCCATACGGAATACAAGAAGTTTAGCTTCAATTCACACATAATATCTTTCGATAATCTACGATGTTTGCTGGCAAGAGCGTTTCGTATTAAAGGGTAAGGACGAATGTATTATTTGCTTTAATAGGACTCAAGCATGCTCCTTAAATATTTCTCGGTAATCGTAAAAGTGCTAATACTGTAACTCATGCAGGTAACCTGGATGATGCAATGTTTTTTTCTTTTTCACTGCCATGAGCAACTCTAAGGGCTATAAGCAGGCCCCGTTACAAATTTAGGGGCACTGGTTCCAGGGAAGGGACGTCATCCGACAAGCACGTCAACCATGTATCATCAGGAACTCGAGGGTCATCTCAGACGACAAATACGAGTCCCACGCCTCAGAACACTCGGCCACTGGGACAGCGCTGCTCTTTCGTTTTTACACTCCATAAAGAGATGACTTCAATGTTAGAAAGTTTTGAAAGCTGAGATCGTAAGTAACGTAGGTTCCGTGGATGATGCTGTTTATTTTTCGCGTTTTGTTCCACACGCTCTGTACCGTATGTAAATCCGTTGATTTGGCTGGCTAGTCGAAATTCCCATCTATTCTTCCACATTTCTCCTACTACTTTAACAAAGTAACGGTCTTGTTAACCGTGTCAACCGGTAATAGTATTGAAGTATCTGAACAATGAGTGCCCCTCAAATGCTAAAAAAAAAAAATGGTAAAAGAAGGACATTCAGATTTTTTGTGCGGCCAGCCTAGTTTTTCGTGGTTGATATTTCAAGTGCAAGATCTAGTTAATGGTAGTTAAAATATTTGCAAAGCAGTACTTTCTCACCATCAGTGTAAGCTCCACTTTGCACGATTTGGGTAAAAGGTCTTTCTTCTTCTGTTAACTCTGCGTACAGGTTTAGAATGTAAGCAGGATTTGGGTTCATCATCCTACATCGCAATTTTACAATTTTCAACAGTTTTGACGCCCCTTAGCCCACATAAACAGCTGCTATCATTATTATTTGTATGTGTGACTTAACGTTGGTGTCTTTCTCTTTCGAGAGGCCTCCTTCTCGAGATACGCATTTTATGCAACTGTCCTCACGCTGGTATTTCAGAAATTGGTTGTTGTAATCTTTCATTCACAGCTTGTAGGAGCTTTTGTCTCGTTTGAAATCAGTTCTCGTCACCTAAACAGGTTGAAATGGGTTCTGATTTCCTTGTTTTAGACCTTACGTTTGGCTCTGATTTGTGATGGATGTTTTTTTTTTTTTTTTTTGTTGGAGGTTTATTTTTTTGTACACAACCAAGCAAGTTACATGAACATGACATATTTCGAATGCATAGCGTGAGAATAACAGAAACGCTGAACAAACATACCAACGGTGTTAAAAGCGGCTTCTTATGCAGAGGAAATGAGCTTTAAGATTGGTACCCATATCCAGTGAAAAAGGCAATAAGAAAGATGACACCGAATTTTCGGTTGTAAGGAGCACGTCTTTTGAATCCGTTCTGACGCGAATTAAATTTATCAAAGTTACTTGAAACCGGTACGAAAAAAGGTCGTATCTGACCGAAGAAAGAAGTTTTTCAATCGGGTGTTTAGTCCCGGATATATTCCTGTAAACGGAAACGTGAACTTACGACTTTTGGTGGCAGACTTGGGCGTTAAGAAAAATTCGAAATTCTATAAGAAACATTTCGCAGCGGAAACGCTCTCCATTGGACAAAGAAAGAATGTTTCGAATCGGACTCTTAGAAACAGAGATATCACCAAAAATAAAATATGCATGTACGCTCCCTCGCGAAAAAACCATGCATTATTTTAAGAAGAAAGTATTCTCAAAAGATTTTTTGGTGTGAGCAATATCGGTCGGCGAAATAATTTTTTTCAGTCGAGTTTTCAGGAACCCAGATTTTGCTGCAAATACATCAGAAGCAGAAATTAAGACTTGGAGGCCAAACCATTCTTTACCAAATATTAAAATTGTAGGACCCCTGGTGGCCAAACCATTCTTTACTGAATATTAGAAATTGTATGCAAAACATTTCCTATCAGGAGTTCAATGCAATACCGGAAGAATTTTTCAAATTGGAGTAAAAGAAGCACAGATATCGGGGAAAACGCAATTTACCTTAACGACCCCTACCGGAAAGTCTATGAATTACTTGAAAATTTTAAATTATGTGAAAAGCATTTTGCTCCTGAAACGCTATCTGACAAAAAGGATTTTTCCAATCGGACTCTTAGAAGCAGAGATATTGACAAAGTAAAATATACGTGAGTGGTATAGGTCCACGAACGAATGTTTTCAATCGAGATTTCAGAAGCTCAGGTTTTGCTGCAAATACATCAGATGCAGAAATTAACATTTACGCCCCCTAGTGAATAAACCATTCTTTACCAAAAATTAGAAATTATATGCAAAAGATTTCTTATCAGGAGCTGTATCCGCTGCAGAAAGAATTTTTCAAATCGGAGTTTTAGAAGCAGAGATATCGGGGAAATGCAATTTACTTTCAGGACCCCTAGTAGAAAATCTACGCTTAACTTGAAAAAGTTACTATACCTAAAATAGTCTTCGATGTTCATGGAATCTAAAGGTAAGACATTAAATTGTTTAAAAGCAAATGTATGGGATAAAATGTATTGTGAATTCGATATCATCTGCATTTACGGCGTGTAGCGGCGAAATTGTTCATCGTAAAAGAAAACGACATGAAGGATCATGCACATTTCAAGCTTCCCAATGCAAAAAAAGAATTGTTCAAATCGGACTAATAATTGTAGAGATATGGTGTCCACAGACGGACGGACAAACCCGTGACATAAGCACGGTCTTTTTCGCAAAAGACATGCTAAAAAAAGGAAGAAAGAGATGAACACAATAATTCAGTTTAACGCTCGTAATCGTAACAGAAGAGAAATGTTTCACGTGACATATCAGAAGTTGCGGTGTCATGGAAAGAAATTCCTGGCTAAAAGCGTAAAATTATAAGAGTTTATTATATGACTCTAAAATGGGACGTTATCAGCATCTTGATGAGATGATTTCGATACGACGTCGGAGTACTGGCTGATTCTCATGTTTTTGTGTGTGGTGTGTGTGTGGGTGTGTGTGTGTGTGGGGGGGGGACTTCCATTGTGAGCAACTTGATGGGCTAGAAGCACTCACCCGCCCCTAATTTAGGACCACTCTTTCCGGGGATGCCGTAAGATAGACGCAATTCCCATTCCGTAGCCGGAGCCATCTCGGGCAAACGGGCGGAAGCGCTTAGATCACTGTGCCACCGGGTAGGCTATGATGGATTTCGAGTCATGTCATTCCTTAAATACTGTTATTACTATTCTTTCTAAAACACCAGTAAATTCAACTACTATGTACTTTAACGGGATACCCTTTAGATCTGCGAGACGCAATCACCCTCTGCTGCAACTCAGTAACATCCTTTTGCGCTATGCACCCACCCACACGCACGCACGAACACATTTTGTGGCCATAACAAGAAAAAACATTCGATGTTTTTAATTTCGTATGGGGATTTTTAGCACGTCTTATCTAAAAAAGACAGTTCTAATGTCACCGGTTTGTCCGTCCATCTGTCGACACCATATCTCTGGAACTATTGGATCGATTGAAAAAATTATTTTTTACATTGAGAAGCTTGAAATATGCGAATGATGATCCTTCATTTCGTTTTTTTTTATGATGCAGAATTTTTCCGCTAAAGTGCGTAAATGCAGATGATATCGAATTCAAAATACATTTTATTCCATATACACTGGCGTGCAAAAATTAAGGACGAGACGGTTTTTCGAATGTAACATCGTGCAGAAGTGCTCCAGATCGACTCAAATCATATCATAAGATCCCCAAGATGTAAGAATATGGGAAAAGTGAGCAAAACCGTCTAAACAAAGAATCCAAAAGATACAAAGGCACTTTATTGAAAAGGTAGCTTCGAGCACAACTGGACAGAAGATAGAAACGTCCATGTGACAGGCGGCTGCCAAGAGAAATCCAGTCTTTAGTAGGGGATATGATCACCCCTGACTGCGTTCCAGGATTTACAACGTCTGTCCATGCTGAGGACGAGGTTGTCAAGGAGCTGTTGAGGCATCGCGGCCCATTCCTCTTGTAGCGCCAATCGCAGCAGCGGAATCGTTGCTGGCGGCTGGCGACGTGCTGCCAAGCGTCTCCCGAGAAGGTCCCACACGTGTTCGATTGGATTTAGGTCCGGGGACCTTGCGGGCCAATCCATGCGTTAAATATCTTTACTCTCCAACAGCTCTGCGACAGCCACTGTACGATGAGGTGTAGCGTTGTCGTCCATGAAGAAGAATTCAGAACCCACAGCACCTATAAACAGACGCACGTGAGGCAGGAGAACCTCGGTACAATAGCGGACACCAGTGACTGAACCTCCTTGAAAGATGTGGAGGTCAGTACGGCTACCAAGCATGATACCGCCCCAAACGAGAACTCCGCCACCTTCAAACCGGTCCCTTTCAATGATGTTGGAGGTGCGATTGCTTGTTCTTTGCTCTCTCCAGATGTGTATACGTCCAGAATCGCTCGTCAGACTCAATCGGCTCTCATCCGTAAAGAGAACTCGACCCCATTGCTGATGTGCCCAGTTCTTGTGTTCCTGGTACCACAGAAACCGCCATCTCGGATGAGCAGGCGTTAATGGCACACACCGTACTGGTCGTCGTGCAAATAGACCACCTTTGTGCAGCCTCCTGGCCATGGTAAAACGCGATAACGGAGTCCAGTTGTCTGTTGGATGTGCCTTGCGATTTTTCCCGCTATCTGCCGTATGTCTCTTCTCGCCTGTAGGGCAATATACCGGTCATCTGCCGCCGTGGTTGCTCGTGGACGACCACTGCTAAACTCTCGGACAGCTGTTCTTGTCGTTTGAAATGCTCTCCAAGCTCGTGAAACGATGCTGTGAGCGATCGCGAACACCTCGGTCACACTAGTCACACTTCAACCTTCTTCCAACTTCCCAATGACGCGACCTCGGGTAAAGTCATCCAGATGTCGTCTACTGAATTGCCTGTTGGCCATATCACACGGTGGTAGCAACTCGACGTCGTTCAAACCGATGCACACCGTACAATAGCTTTCACCGAATTGCTGAGTGAACACCGCCCGTGTGCTTTATACCCTTCCGACACTCCCCCGCCACGTCATGCTGCATATATGCGCATCCTCTACCGTACCGGACCCTAGTCTATCTTTTGAGTGGTCTTTCGGTCCGTTCTGCCTGCTCGTTCCGCTCTTATGCTAATTTCTCCTCTTCGTCCTTAATTTTTGCACAGCAGTGTACAATGAAACCTCTCTTAGCGACCACCCCTATTTGTCGACCGCCCCTCATTACGACCGTTTTTCTGTGGAATCGTTTTCAAAACCCATAGGGCTAATGCCAACCTTTCCCCTATTAAAAAACCACTCACCGTTAAGGACCATCTTTGCTTAAGGACCACTGCACAAAAACTGCGTTGTCCGGATTACCATTCCCGCTGAAAATATTCTCTATGTCTGGTACCATGAAACAATAAATTAAACAAATGTGCATTAGTATGGAGGGATCACTTTAAACGGCTAGGAAGTTTTCTCCTGCACAGAAGGAAAGGGGGGGGAGTTTTCTGCGATGACAGGCAATTCTAATGGCTTACGTACTAACGTAAAGAAAGACGGGGACTCCGTCTCCACACTTATTACAAAGTCTGATAAAGGGAGTGACAGTTAAAACTCTTTTTAACTTCACTCCCCTCTTTTGCAGGACAGAGGACACATGAGAGGGATGAGATTTTTTTTTTTTTTTTTTTTTTTTTGATTGGAGGTTTAACGACCACCGTGAGCAACTCAATGGGCTATAAGCAGTCGCCCGTCCCTAATTTAGGGTCACTGGTTCCAGGGAAGGGAGAGAGCCAGTGCCGTAAGACAAACACAACATCCATGCCTGACCGGGATTCGAACCCGGACCCCTTACGGACGAATGATCAGAGGCCAGCGCCTTAGATCACTGCGCCACCGGGGCGGCCGGGGATGAGATTGGGGGATGGGTTCCACCGTTCCACCTTTTGCGGTCATTTGCTGCTTTGAGGGTGTTGTGTTGACCTTTTCAGTCAACCAGATGGCATTCATTTTGCTGCATGTTTATGTAACAACTGAAATCCCTCTTAGTTGGAAAGATTGACCTCCCCCCCCCCCATCTCTCGATGGAAAGTTTTTGATTTGTTATTCATTCTCTTTGGCTTTTTCTTGCTATAAGATCATGTCACGCAAGAGAGTTATTCTGAATTTAGAGGATAGAATAAAAGTGATCAACCAGAATCAAAATGGATTTCTGAGAGTAACTGGCTGATATGTGTGGAAAGACACAAATAAACAGCGTTTTGAAAAATAACGAAGCGGTTTTTTTAAAGAATGGGAGCAAAATAAAAACCGTGGTCAAAAAAGAAAGCAAAAGGAAAAATTCGAAAATGTGAACGATTCCCTTTTGGAATGGTTCAAGTGTGCCAGGGCCCAAAATTGTCATTAGTTGTCCTATAATGAAAGAAAAGGCAACTGAAATTGCAAAGGAATTTGGGGTCGAAGATTTTTCAGCTACTAATAGCTGGCTCGACCTATTTCGTGTCCGCCATAACATTGTTTTTCGAGCACTGGTGAATCGTTTTTTTTTATGATTGGAGGTTTAACGACCACCGTGAGCAACTCAGTGGGCTATAAGCAGTCGCCCGTCCCTAATTTAGGGTCACTGGTTTCAGGGAAGGGAGAGAGCCAGCGCCGTAAGACAAACACAACATCCATGCCTCACCGGGATTCGAACCCGGAACCCTTTCGGACGAAGGATCAGATGCCATCGCTTAGACCACTACGCCACCGGGGCGGCAACTGGTGAATCAGCTGATGTCGATGAAGAACTACGTATGCGTTGACCGGAAATCACGACTATCATCAATTATTAAAGGTTATGCTGATGAAAACATTTACAATATGGATGAAACTAGTCTTTTTTTCCCGCACTCTAACAACAAGAACTATGACAGTTAAATCACGATAATGTAAAGGAAGAAAATTATCGAAATAACTTTGACGATCTTTGTTTTTTGCGTCAACGCTGCAGAAGGAAAAGTAATTCCTCTGATAATATGGAAGTATCAACGACCAAGATGCTTAAATAATGTCGATCTGTCGTTGATTATAGGTACTGTATGTTGATTATAGGTACTGTATGTTGATTATAGGTGTAACATGGCGGGTCAATAAAAAGGCCTGGATGACCAGTGATCTTTGAAGAGTGGCTGGAACAATTTGATCGAGAAATGGTTGGAGGAAATCGAAATGTTCTGCTTTTTCTGGACAATGCACCATGTCACAACCATCAGACTGCTTTGACAAAAGTTAAACTCCATCTTCTTCCACGAAACACAACTGCAAAATTTCAGTCATTAGATCAAGGGATTGTCCAGTCATTCAAACTGCAATATCGTCGATGCATACTCCATTCTCTAACCGCTAGAATGGATGATTTGACGGCGCTTTTGAACTGGCAAAAACAATTACGATAGGTGATGCAATTTCATAGATCAAATTTTCATGAAAACGAGTGAATTCCAATAGGATTGTTAAATGTTTTGATTCCTGTGGTTACACATCGACATGTCCCAGCAAAAACAGTCTTGTTGGGCTAGCACTGGGCCATTGCTGGCAGCCAGCACGCCAGCAATGGCCCAGCACTATGTTGCCGCTGCCGAACCGTCAATAAAATGTCCGGGCGACCAACAGAAGGGCCAGCAGTTCAGGCCAACAGTTGGCCCCCATCAGTTGTCATATGCCAGAACAGGGTCATCAGTTGTCCATCACAGGCAGTAGCTGCCACAAGTGGCCCTTCAGTGGCCCTGCAAGCACGTGCCAGAAATTATGGCTAGCCTAATGTAGTCCGCTAGCTTGCTGGTAGTGGCAGCCGGCAACCACGTGACGTAACTGGTGGCTTGCCAAATCTTGTCCGCCAATTTCCCAGTAGTAGCCATAAAAAAACAGGAATAACCGCAGTTCCCCTAAGCTACAACTTTTTTTCTACCCTTACGAAACTTATGAATTTTAGCACTGCGCTGGGGAAATTTTCTCAACTAATCGGAAAAACGCCCGTTTGAATCTAAGTGGATACGAACCTGGGTCGTTTGCGTGGGAGCTGAGCTCTGTACCGACCGGACTAATTTGCCACGCAGGCGCGTGTATTTGAAGCTGTCTGTTTTACGCGTAATATGTAATCGAATGGTTCCTTCCCTCTTTCATTTTACAATATTGCGAGGTATTTTTCATAAAAGTCAGTTTCATATAATTCATAAATTTATTTTTTCAACGTAACGATAGTTTTTTTTACCTTAAGGGAACTTCACTCATTTTCAAGGAGTGTACATACTTAGAGTCGATTTCCAAAGTTTTGTGCTTTCCTTGTCGTTTTGAAAGGAGATTGTTGAATTAATATATATTTACCCGGGTTCATGTCACATTCTGTTACATTTTTAACGTTGTATCTTTCCTTTCCGTTGTCCGAAGCTACATTTGTTTTAAAGAGGAAAGATATTTTATTTTACTTCTCGTTATTTTTCGAAGCGAATTCCTCCCAGTCTTGTGTATTCAACCCATGGATGAGTACATTATATCCACATAGCGTTGCTTTTTCTTTTTTTTTCAAATAATTAATAAATTTTGTACGCGTATAATTCTTTTTTTCTTTCCAAAAACGTTTTTTTAATGGTTTTCCAGGACATTGGTTTCAAGCGGTTCCAAATTTTTTCTTGTTATTCACCCACTCCATTCCATGAATGTTATTCATAGGAATGGAGTGGGTGTACATTCCATGAATGTTATTAATGGGAATGGAGTGGGTGTATTTCATGGCTTAATCTGATATCTTCGTCGACGTGGAATTTCATTAGGAAATTAATTCGCCTCTCTACATATGGATTTTTTTTCTTAACATCCAATAAAATAACACGATGGCGATAGCGTCGTTTTCAACTAACTGGTACCACGAGTTGCTTCTGCGAATGCGCCAACTGATAGCACTGCCACCAACGGACCGCTACCGGGCCGTGAGCCCCATCACTGCCAGCTGGGGGCCAGCAGTTTCCCAGCACTTGTGTTTTTGCTGGGACGCTATCCGACACACAGAAATCATTACTCAAGTTATTACTCAAGTTATGAGGATAATGGCTGTGGAATAAATCTCGCTCCTGGGCCCTGACCTTTGACCCCATTTCAATGATATTCAACAGAACCGGTTCAGTATACCTCCAGAACAACATGATAAAGTTTTGTCGCAATCGAAGCATTTTTACGCAAGTTATGACGCATGATGGCTATGGGATGGATCCCGCTCCTATGTCCTGACCTTTGACCCCATTTCGCCTATTTTTAATAGGGTTCGTCCCCGGGTTGTCCTCTACCACATACTAAAATTTCATCGAAATCGAACCATTTTTACGCGAGTTATCGTGCGGACAGGCAGACAGACAGACGGACAAAGCTGGAGCACGTACGTTTTTTTCAACCTACGGTTGGAAAGCGCAAAAAAACAAACATATAAAGGCTGCAGACAACTAAAAGAAGCAAGGAGAGATGCATACTTGGGGTAATCAGGAGAGATAAGAAAAGGAACTCATGGATAAGGAAAATTACAAGAGTGGAAGACGTCATGATCAGAGTAAAATCCTTGAAATGGCAATGGGCTGGACATGTTGCCAGAAGAACCGACCACCGACGGACAACCGAAATTCTAGACTGGATTCCAAGGGACAGGAAAAGACTCAGAAGAAGACCACAAGGGAGATGGGTGGATGAAATTCGAAAGCATGCGGGAGTGACAAGGAGACTGGCGCAGGATAGACCGTTGTGGAAGAAACTTGGAGAGACCTTCATCCAGCAGTAGACTGATAATGGTTGATAATGATGATGATGATAGTTATTATGTTCAGTTATTAATCTTCAACACATATTACGATTTTCCGGGGTTTCCCATGACCCTACAATGTTCGAAATGCAAACGAAGGGTGCCGCCCCGGTGGCGCAGTGGTCTAAGCGATGGCCTGCGATCATTCGTCCGAACGGGGTCCGGGTTCGAATCCCGGCGAGTCATGGATGTTGTGCTTGTCTTACGGCACTAGCTCTTCCCCTTCACTGGAACCAGTGACCCTAAATTAGGGACGGACGATTGCTTATAGCCCATTGAGTTGCTCACGGTGGTCGTTAAACCTTCAATAAAAAACAACAACAAAAAAAACCGAAGGGTTCATTCAGGAGATCGGCTCCCTGCTGCATAATCTGTTCTTTCCACTAAATACAGTGGCACCTCCGTTATTTCTCAGTTATACGTTTTTCATGTTACACAGGATTCTGCGTTAGTCTCAATATTTTACTGCAGTTTCCAGCGCTTTTTGAACTCGGTTATACGTAATTCATTTATGCGCTTTCTGCGTTTATACGTTAACATTTTAATTTCAGATTATCAAAATTACACGGTTGTTTGTTTCTTCTTGATCCCACCAGAGAAGGGTATGTTGTTTACTTTCGGTCTGGATGAAAAATTGGTTTCGCCTTTCATGACTAACACATATGCGTCATTTAAAAATTTGTAAATCTTTGGGACGTAACATTGTGGCTTTACTGTTTTGTGGTGTAGTAGAATAGAGTCCTAAATGTAGCCTCAATATTCAACATTCTGGTTTTAAACGGATGCACTCAGGTTCCGCAGAAAAAAAAGGCTATTCATTCATGAAATCCATATTGAAGCACTGGTCTCAGATTGTTAGCTGTGAGTGTTTCTCTTAATCTAGACTAGAATCAAGATCTTCATAGACAGATGGAATCGTCAAAAGCGGAGTTTGATTTTAATAAGCTTTATGATTTTTGCAATGCCATAAAATATATTATAATTTGTCACCCTTTTTGTTTCTTTCGCCGCCCGTTCGACCGTAAATAAATCTTTATTAGGGAACATCTTTTAGTCTTTTAAAGAATAAATTTTACAATAGTATTGAACATTTTGAAATTTCGTTTATACATTTTTTACATTTATACATATTTTAAAGCCATTCCTTAGAAAAACGTTACCGAGGATTCACTGTATTAATTAATTATTTAAATGCTAAAATATCTGTTATGGTACTAAATTCAAAGTTAAAATTGAAGTATTTGAAATGTCGAAACATTCAACGAATGATGTAAACAAATGCGCTAAATATTCAAAAATGATTAATTGCTTGATGTCAAGGTATAGCAAATGGTTAAATGTTAAATCCGTCCTATGAGAATTGCAATATTTAAAACATAATGAGTTGCAGAGAAATGCTAAGTATTTGCAGGAATGTTTGCGAAATGATATGTGTTTCTACAAGAAATGTTATGAGAAACGTTAAAACGAGCTTTTTCGAATTAGCTGAAAGTAAATGTGTAGGAAAGTGATGAATGATGAATTTAAATGAAGAATAAGTTGATTTATTGTAAGGTTCACTGTCATGTCAGTTTAAAATTGGACAGGTTTTGGCTATAAAAAAATTGAGGGGGAGGGGATGATGTGACGTATACTTCTAATTTAGCCTTCCTTTTCAGTTTTTCTATTCTTATGCATATTTGATTTCTTTTCTTTAAACGTTTTTCTCACTTATAAACACCATTTCCCTCGACGAGTTTCTAAAATTGGCATCAGTGGCAGTGAGTGCAAGATCAAAATAATGATATCCTGTGTATAATTAGTATGCAGAGAGCTATGAGATTAGAGCAAGCGCGCGAGAGAGCAAGGAGAGGAAAAATAGGAGAGCGATTTGTGACGTGAGGAGACTTCTTGTTAACAATAAAAGCAGAATTGATATGTTCACTCTAAGAGAGGTTCTTTCAAGCTAACGATTTGTTAAAAAGGCCGTATCAGAGAATAATAAGAAACATTGAACTGCAAACACCACTTCTGACTCATTGACTCCTGACCGTTTGATACTCGTACAATAACATGCAAGCGTTTAGTTAGTATTTTTATTTTTGGAGGCTTAACGACCACCGTGAACAACTCGATTGGCTACAAGCAGTCGTCGGTCTCTAATTTTCGTTCACTGCCTACAGGGAAGGGAGAGAAGAGAGCTAGTGCCGTTAGATAAACACGACATCAATGGCTCACCGGGATTCGAACCCAGATCCATCTCAGACAAATGATCAGAAGTCAGAGCTTAGACCACTGCGCCACCGGAGTGGCAGTTCGTTGCTTGCAACTGCTTAGTTAAGTTTGCATCTATTACTCACAGGGATTCGAACCCAGATCCATCTCGGACAGATGATCAGAAGTCAGAGCTTAGACTACTGCGCCACCGGAGTGGCAGTTCGTTGCTTGCAATTGCTTAGTTAAGTTTGCATCTACTACTCACCGGGATTCGAACCCAGATCCATCTCGGACAAATGATCAGAAGTCAGAGCTTAGACCACTGCACCACCGGAGTGGTAGTTTTTTTTTGTTGGAGGTTTAACGACCACCGCGAGCAACTCAATGGGCTATAAGCAGTCGCCCGTTCCTAATTTAGGGTCACTGTTTCCAGGGAAGGGAGAGAGCCAGTGCCGTAAGACAAACACAACATCCATGCCTCACCGGGATTCGAATCCGGACCCCTTTCAGACGAATGATCAGAGGCCATCGCTTAGACCACAGCGCCACCGGGGCGGCGGAGTGGTAGTTCGTTGCTTGCAACTGCTTAGTTAAGTTTGCATTTACTACTCACCGGGATTCGAACCCAGATCCATCTCGGACAGATGATCAGAAGTCAGAGCTTAAACCACTGCGCCACCGGAGTGGCAGTTCGTTGCTTGGAACTGCTTAGTTAAGTTTGCATCTACTGCTCACCGGGATTCGAACCCAGATCCATCTCGGACAGATGATCAGAAGTCAAAGCTTAGACCACTGCGCCACCGGAGTGGCAGTTCGTTGCTTGCAACTGCTTAGTTAAGGTTGCATCTGCTACTCACCGGGATTCGAACCCAGATCCATCTCAGACAAATGATCAGAAGTCAGAGCTTAGACCACTGCGCCACCGGAGTGGCAGTTCGTTGCTTGCAACTGCTTAGTTAAGTTTGTATCTACTACTCACCGGGATTCGAACCCAGATCCATCTCGGACAAATGATCAGAAGTCAGAGCTTAGACCACTGCGCCACCAGAGTGATAGCTTTTTTTTTTTTATTGGAGGTTTAACGACCACCGTGAGCAACTCAATGGGCTATAAGCAGTCGCCCGTTCCTAATTTAGGGTCACTGGTTCCCGGGAAGGGAGAGAGCCAGTGCCGTAAGACAAATACAACATCCATGCCTCACCGGGATTCGAACCCAGACCCCTTTCAGACGAATGATCAGAGGCCATCGCTTAGACCACAGCGCCACCGGGGCGGCGGAGTGGTAGTTCGTTGCTTGCAACTGCTTAGTTAAGTTTGCATTTACTACTCACCGGGATTCGAACCCAGATCCATCTCGGACAGATGATCAGAAGTCAGAGCTTAAACCACTGCGCCACCGGAGTGGCAGTTCGTTGCTTGCAACTGCTTAGTTAAGTTTGCATCTAGTACGAGTAATAAGTCAAACATAACCCTAGGTCTTTAACGAGATAGCTTAAGAAGTGGCATTTAAATCTCAGCAAAAGATATTTAAATCCTAAATTACAAAACAGTACAGCCCTTGTAATTGTAATGAGTATAAAGTATTGTAGTCAATGCTGCATAAAATCTGCAGTCATTATGTGTTTTATCATATTTAGTAGCCATTGTTTTTCAGGGATTGATTTCTCTGATTTTTTCCCTTTTTTTCCTGTTCCTTTTAGGGAATTCACAGTAAATTATTTAAGTCGCAGATATGGTCTGTTGCCTCTGACATCCGATTTTGATCTGGATGGAGCTCTTCTTCAATCACGAAATTTCTCTTTAAAATTGGAAGTCCAACCACTTCATCTTGATAAAGGTGAGTTATTTCAGTTCTTCAGTACTGTGAAATTCTAGATATTATACTTTTTATTTGATTTCTTTAGTACTGTGAATATCTGGATATATCATATAATTGCGGATATTGCCTTACCAAGAAAAAGGAAAAAGGCGAAATAAATTTCTCTCTGTTACATTATGATCACTGCCACCGAATGAAACATTAATAGGATGTGGTGCATTTTACAAGAACATTCTTGATTCAACGAACTGAAGTTTGAATCATAACTCACTAAAGTTAAGAAATCAATTTCTGAGGTTGCATTACATTCAGAAGAGGTAGACAGTATAAGGAAAACTCCTTCTGGAACCATGTCGGCCGCCCCGGTGGCACAGTGGTCTAAGGGCTGGCTTATGACAATTCGTCCGAGATGAATCTGGGTTCCAATCCCGCTGAAGCATGGATGTTGTGTTTATCTTACGGCACTGACTATCTCCCTTCCCTGGAACGAGTGGCCCTAAATTAGGAACGAGCGACTGCTTATAGCCCTATAGCCCATTGAGTTGCTCACGGAGATCGTTAAACCTTCAATCGAAAAAAAAAAAGAAAAAAAAACCTTGTCGCCCCGGTGGCTCAGTTGTCTAAGCACTAGCTTCTAACCATTTGTCCGAGATGGGTCCGGGCTCGAATCCCGCTGAGGCATGGATTTATTATAAAATAATACATCCATTCCTCAGCACATTGGTTCCAGGGAAGGGAGAAAGCGTCAGTGTCCTACGGGACTGGCTCTTTCTCTTCCTTGGAACCATTGGTCCTAAATTAGGGACGGGAGGCTGTTTATAACCCATCGAGTTGCTTATGGTGGTAGTTAAACCCCTAAACACGAAAACAAAACCTCCTGGAACTTTCGTAATGCGGTGAAGGTTCGCTATGCGCCGCAATGACGTCCTACGCTACGTAGCATATATTCCACAAGGTTTTGGAGGTGGGGCGGGAGGAGGGACTTCGCACTGCTTCTTTCGGAGGAAAGCTGCTAGTACTCGCTTGGTAAGGTAGTTGCAAAGAAACTAGTAAACTGGCCTTTACAAGAAGTCCCAGCAATGACGTTGTGGTCTGGTGGTTGAAAAGGCATGGAAACTTTCCCTCCACGAGAAATCGTTCCTCACACACCATGGTGGAGCCTAAGGAATGCCTTACTATGGGAACTAAGCACTCATGGGAATATACTGTGCAGGAGATGTTGCTATATATGCTGTCGGCTGGAAGAAGCGAATGTAATATAGGGGTACTCACGCGCAATTGTCTTCCTCCACTGCTCTCTGGTTTAGTGTTGCCGCTCCTTGCACCACTGAAACCAAAATTTGTGCATTGTCCATGTTGTGACTAATGTCTTGGAGAAGCAGCTGGGGCAACGGTTTGTCGCCTTGTGCAGCTTCCAGGGTACTGCTGTGGTAAAAATAGGATTTTCGCTTCCTGTGTTGAACCGAACACAGAGTTGGTTTGAAGTCACTCATCCGATCCATCCTGTAGTCTGCACTAAGGTTTGTGACACCCGTATTCGGACAGCCTGTTTTTCCTTCCACTGTGGTATTTGGCTGATGTTTTAATGGATCCTTTTCATGCCGAAATCACCTTCAATACGGTACCTTGATGAACGCAGATGATTTCCTCAGCCCAAGATATGACCGAGGAAACCACCGTCGGTGTGATTAATTGGGACGGTGTGATTTTTATGCAGAACTGTGGTTGATAGGATACTTGATTGATCGTTCAGAATACATTTTACCTGACAGCGTAAATAACCGGAGGGAAGCTGGTTTCTCTATCCGATTTACCACGCCGGGTAAAGAGTATTCCGGATAGACGTGGAACACGATGGACAAGCTCTGAGCAATATTGTAGAGGAAAATATCAGTTTATCACAATAGCAAACCTATCCTGTGAACTGGTATCATTCCATTCATTTAGGTTCTATAGGAAACCACCGAAAATTAAATGAAGCTTACATCAGTCATTCACAACTTTGAGAGCTAATTTTATGCGAAACTGTGGTTGGTACGAAAAAGAGTTGATCAACTGTATACGGCAATTTTAAGAGCTAAAGGTTTCTTAGCGATCGGAACACATTCCCGAAGGGCTTTGCCTTCCCTTCGCTGCTCTGCGGAGCTTTTCATGTAATGTCAAGGGAACTTTTTTTCACTGTAAGTCACGCTCACGAAACCGGTTGATTACAACGGAATTGTTTTGGTATGGTGTACACAAATGGAAAAACTATTTTGGAAGGTATAATTTTCCTACCGACCAATGAAAGAAGTGCCGAGCTCCATGTGACTAGAACAGTCGGAGAAAGCAGATGAAACTAGACTTTTAAAGCACTAACTTTATGCTGCTTTTAGTTTATGTTGCAAGAGAGATACTACAATGTTCCATTTCCTGATGAATAGTTGAGATTAGTATGTAAAATTCGATCGAAATATCAGAAAAGAGCAATCTTGCAACTCACTGTTCTAGGGCATCATGTAGAGAGCGCTGAGACTAATCTAAAGCGGCGGTCGTGTCTGAAGGAGTTAAGGAAATGCTAAAGACCATTTTAAGTAGAGTATTCTCGAAATCGTTTACCCCCTGAAATTGTCTTTTCTGTACAACATATTGAGTCTTAATCAATGTAAGAGGTTTTATATCTGAGGGACCCCAATATGAAATTTAAATCCAGACAAGCTGTAACTCTTGAGCTGAGTAATACTACAGTTCGAGCGACATAGCGAGAATTTGTCTCCAATCCAAATCAAAGAAACACACATCGCACAGAACTTGTTTCCAGATCCTAAATCGTAGAGTCCAGCATTGAAAGACCTGCTTAACCATCAGGTAATATCTGCTTCACGCTGGCAGGTTTCCATTTTCCAAATCATTTGCAGAAAATTGGAGAAATTTCCCAGTATTTTTTTTTTATTTTTGTATTTCGTATGATTGTAAGACATATGCAAAAAAAAAAAAAAAAAAAAAGAAAGAAAGAAATGGTCATTGTAAATATTCAGTTTGTATGCAAATAATAATTAATGGTTAAACCCGTTAGAAAGTCTTTTGTGCAGATGGTACACTTGTATGTTTGGAATCTCTAGAACTGTTTCATCACTTATTTACTGATTTTCTACATTACACCGCGTAAATAACAATTTATTGGTTTTTATAATCAAACATACTTTCAGAAAACTATTGGAAAAAAAATGGTTAAAATAGTAAGAAAAATTCGTCAATACCTTAACTTTGGTTAAAATTTCTAGTTCTTGAAAGTGTATACGACTTCTGAAAGATATCAGAGATATAGCAGGTGATAAATATTCCATCTTTTTCTTAATTGGGGTTTAACGACAACCGTGAGCAATTCGATGGGCTGTAAGCAGTCGCCTATCCCTCTTAGGGTAACTAGCTCCAGGGAAGGAAAAAAGCCAGTGCCGTAAGACAAACACACCATCTATACCTCATCGGGATTCGACCCAGACCCATCTCGGATGAATGGTCAGAAGCCAGCGCTTAGACCACTGCTCCACAGGGGTGGCAAAATTCCAATTAAAAAACCGATACTTATTTACACTTAAGGGTGCAGGATCCAGAAGCTCCCAGGATCCAGACTGCCTTTGTGTTAAGAAGTCCTATATTACATCCTTGTTTTAATTTACAAACGTTGTTATGCTGATTATGAAGTTTTAAGTAATAAAGTAAAAGGCATCCATTATCATCTCAGTTCTTTGGCTACTGGGATCAGCCACTTTTTCCAATGAATCCCTACTGCAGCCGAAGAAATCATTGATTTTAGCCTTTTTCTCTGCTATTTTTAAGTAACGAATTGTTCATATTGTTCATTTGAAATGAAATTTAACCTGATGATTGTCGAAGTTGCTTCTAATAAGTGTCTAAATTCATAGGTTAAAAAATGCTGCATTCTCTGAATTATGGCAATGTCAAACACAGAGCTTCCGCCTTTAATAAGACTGATCAGGTCAAAGGGTCAGCTTCAAATATTGTGTATGATATGTCTTATTAAGCTTTGATAAGAACCAAAATTTTCATTTCGAAACGACTCAGCCCCTGGTGCACCAATCAGAAATGATGCCAAGTAAATCTCAGCTTCTCCTATGGAGCTGTAATCACCAGTTAATTTTAATAACTGGTGAAACTAGTAAATTTTAATGGGATATAAGAATAGTTACACTCTCAGTGAGATAGACGCCGCTATTTACTAGTTGAAAGTCCGTCACAAGCAAACAGATGCTGAGGGTAATAACATCGCTTTCTGCATCCAACCGTTTTCTCGACTTTGTTTTGATATTTATCGAGACTGAAGACTCTTCACACGAATGCTTCGTCAGAGTCGAGGATCACTTTCACAGTATTGTTTTCAAGAACAGGTTCTTCTTGTTCTAACTCTGAGCATCAAAGCTCGGCTTTGCTTGTTAATCGTTTTTAATCATTACTTTATCCGTAAGTCTGTTAAAGCATCCTTCCCTATGTGATTTTCGTTGACTCTAGTAAAATCAGTAGCAAAGAGATAAGGAATTCCATATAGCAGGCTTCAGTTGTCTGACTGAAAAAATATTTTCCAACGTCGTTACGGGCCCAAAATTTAACCTTTAATATTTGGCAGAATATGTCAAGCCAAATTTGTTCAAGGTTTTTCAGCTGCGCGTAATTAAAATTGTCATTTTGCTTCCCCATGTTTTCTATAAGAGTGGCTCATACAGCAATGCATTTACGTAAATTCTTTCCATCATCGTCTGTAATTGTCGTATTAGCTCTCATGTAAATCAGTTGTTTCCAAAAGCAAGTCAGACTCAAATATTTGGAAGTTATCTTACTTTTCATTTTGTTACTTTTATTTTGGAGGGACTTCTCAAAGTTTAATGAGCCTGGATAATTTTTTAGTTAATAGATATCTGTGTGATGCAGGAGGACATCGTGTTTCAGTCTGATTTCCTAGTAAGAAATTATGGACATTGGATAGGCGATGATTTGTTTCTCCAATGGAATTCACGATTTGCAGCAAAATTTACAATACTTCCGTCAGTTTCTGTGGATCCTTTTTGGAGATAATTGCATGTCAGTGCTGCGTCTCGGAAATGCACTCCGCGGTGGCTGAATAGTCTGAGATGCTGGCTTCTGACCATTTATTCGAGGTGGGCTAGAGTTCGAGTCTCGTAGGAGGCATAGGTGGTATGTTCGTCTGATTGCGCTGGCTCTGCTCCATATCTGGAACCAGTAGCCCTAAACGGGGGCCTTCTTATAGCCATGTTGAATGTGGCTCATGTTGAATGTTGAATCCCAAAATAAAAACAAATATTATGCAGGACTTTACCAGGGTGAGCCACAAGTTCGTAGCATTTCGCGGTACAGATGGAGAAGCTCCGCCGAACAGGTGGGAAATGCGCAGTAAGGTTGAATGTGTTCCCCGCCTGATTGGGAGACGTGATCCGCTGCTCAGACAGGTAGGCATACGCCTGGCCAAAATCGTATGTGCCGCTCATGGGAAACGAAAATGTCGGAGGAGAAACTTGTTGTTCGTGTGCTCCTACGCCATTATTGGAAAAAAGGGGTTGAACGCGACAACTTCCGCGAAGGAAATTTCTAGTGTAGAAGGTGAGGGGACAGTGCACTCTGCAACAGAAAGAAAATGTTTTCAACGCTTCCAGTCCGGAGACACAAAGCTCGATGACAAATCGAAGTGTGGGAAACCAGTCACCACCAGAAGAGGTCCATGCATCACAAACCACCATCGTTCGTCGCATACACCAGCTCGGTTTTCACTCCAGACGACTGCAAATGATTCCCCAGGAGTTGCGTCCAAAACAAGCTAAGGAGCTTGTCACTCTATGTCGAGAATTGCTGTAAAATCCATGTGACTGAAGGTTTGGGTGGAGAATCATAACAAATGATGAGAAGTGGGTCTTCCTACGTTATCCTGATACCGGAAACCAATGGCTGGAGTGGTTCAAAAAGGGCGTTTTGAAATGAAGACAGTGTGGTTTGTATGGTGGAATTTCGAAGGTCCTGTCCACTGGGAGCTTGTGCCACATGGTCAGACCATCGATGGGAATCCGTATGCCGACCAGATGCAACACGTATACGACGTTCTACGCCAGCGCTACCGCGCAATGGTGAACCGAAAGAAGGTCCTTCTGTAATTCGACAACGCTCCATGTCATAGGTCACGGATTATCCACCAGAAAATTCAGAATTTGGATGGCGTCGAAAACCTACCACACCCAGCGCCTTGCTCCTTCGGATTTTCACTCGGACCTTGCTCTTTCAGATTTTCACTTGTTCCGTTCCATGGTGCACTTCTTGGCTGGCAGACAGTTCCATTCATTGGAAGCTGTGAAAAATGGCATTACTGAGTTTTTTGCATTCAAGCCAACCTCCTGGTATCGCAGCGGCATTACATCTTTGGATGAACGTTGGAGAAGGACCACAGACTCTGATGGACAATAGCCATATATGGTCAACTGTGGTACCGGGCTGAACATTGTACCCCAAAACGCTGCGAACTTTTTTTCTTATTGGAGGTTTAACGACCATCACGAGCAACCCAATGGGCTATAAGCAGTCACCCGTCCCTAATTTAGTGTCACTGGTTCCAGGGAAAGGAGAGAGCCAGTGCCGTAAGACAAACACAACATCCATGCCTCACCGGGATTCGAACCCGGACCGCTTTCGTACGAATGATCAGAGGCTATCGCTTAGACCACTGCGCCATCGGGGCGGCTACGAGCTTATGATTCACCCTTGTAATTTTAGCAAGGCTGCAAAACTATTTGCGCTTAAGCACAGTTGGTGCCTCATCGATATTCTCACCAATAATGCACAGTGGTACCTCATCGATATTCTCACTAACAATGCACAAATGTCCCTCATCGATATTCTCACCAAAAAATGCACAATTATGCCTCATCGATATTTTCACCAACAATGCAAATTCGTGTCTCATCGATATTCTCACCAACAATGCACAGTTGTGTCTCATCGATATTCTCACCGACAATGCACAGTTGTGCCTCATCGATATTCACACCAACAATGCAAAGTTGTGCCTCATCGATATTCTCACCAACAATGCGCATTTGTGCCTCATCGATATTCCCACCAACAATGTCCTTACATCGTCGGAGCCGCGAGCAAATGGATTCTTAACTTTTCACTTCCATCAACAGAACTGTTGCTTAGAAATCATGCATCGACGAGGTTAAGGACAGCAGCGGCTTCTGTGGTTGCTACCGGTTGTTTGCAAAAGAATAAATAAATAAATAAATAAATAAATAAATAAAAACAGAAAATGAAATCTATCCGTACTTGACTGCCGTTTGCATATTTCTCAAAATCGATAGTCTTCTGTACTGGACAGTACCAGTTGTCTTTAACTTAAGTTAAACGATAAGTATTGATTTTCCATTCGATCATCAGATCTATGTTGAATTTGAGAGTGCGTTACTCTGGCAGAAAAAGGGATATTTTTGGTAATTCTTCTGATCCTACTTGCCGCACACAATTCCTGCATTCCCACGGAGCATATTTTAATTACTGCATCTGCTGTCACTTATGATTCCTTTTTCTTGGCAACTGAGAAAGCAACTTTCTAAGTAGCTTCTGGAGAAATCTTCCCATATTGATGAAATCCAAATTTGCATAAAGTGGCAACCTTTTAGTTTCAAAACTCTTACCGCACGATCAACATTTTGAGGATCACTTTCTTCAGATTCTTATAAAGTTTTTTTTTTTTTTTTTTGCACGTTTCACTGCAGAGAATTTTCCTAGACACAATATCCTGACTTTTCTGTATTCCATTACATTCAGTGGGTCACGCAAAAAAATATTCAGTGTAGCTGTCATCACCCGTTTCTTTTTTGTCACAACGTCTTTTGTAATAAAATATCGTGCTTATGTTATCAATTTATAAGTCCGTCTGTCTGTGGACACCATATCTCTGCAACTATTAGTGCGACTTGAAAAATCTTTTTCAGTTGGGAAGCTTGAAATGTGAAATAGGGTGATGCTTGCATTCCAGTTTTCGATGATAATTTCACAGCTTGAGGGCGTAAATGCAGATGATATCGAATTCAAAATTCATCTTATTCCATATATTCGCTTCCAAATATCCGATTCAAAAATTATTTTTCCTTTCTATGCCAATTACACTGAGTGGCCACTATATTATGACCACCTGAAAGTTTTAAGCAAATGAGCTATGGCTGCACGCGGTTGCCGCCAGAGGGCGAGGCTAGTATAAAAAGGGAAAGCTTAGTGCTTGCGACAGTAGTAGAAGTGATTTTTGGGTGACGAGATGGGTAAAAAATGCGATTTGACGGACTTTCAACGTGGGATGATTGTAGGAGCTCGGAGCCATGGAGCGAGTATCACCGAAACCGCCGCATTCGTGAAATGTTCCAGAGCAGCTGTTGTTCAAGTGTTTAAAAACTGGACTGCCAGCCAAAAAACTGGGTCTCTACGTGCAACGTATGGTCGTCATCGACTAGTGACTGCTCGGGCGGAAAGGAGAGTGTCCAGACTGGTAACAGACAACAGAAGAGCAACAATGCAGCAAATTACAGACCATCTTAATCAAGAATCCCTTCAAATGATCTCTGCATGCACTGTTCGCCGTACACTGCATCGGATGGGATATGGCAGCCGAAGGCCTGTTCGAACACCTTTGCTGTCTACAGTTAACAAGAGAAAACGTCTCCAGTTCGCACAGGAGCACAAGGATTGGACAGTCGATAATTGGAAAAAAATTATGTGGTCCGATGAATCACGTTTTCAGTTGCACCATGCCGATGGCCGAGTGAGAATTTGGCGGAAACAGCACGAAAGCATGGAACCCAAATGCATTGCTACAACCCTTCGAGCTGGAGGAGGCAACGTTATTGTTTGGAGAATGTTTCCCTGGCATGCTTTGACCCTTTAATTCGTGTTGATAAACGTCTGACTGGCACATCGTATCTAAACATCGTTGCGGACCAAGTGCATCCTGTCATGTGGATGGTTTATCCCAATGGCAATAGCTACTTTCAACAAGATAATGCGTCCTGCCATAGTGTTCGTATTGTACAAGATTGGTTTCAGGAACATGCCAGTGAGTTTACTTTGCTTAGGTGTCCCCCACAATCTCCAGATCTCAACCCCATTGAGAATTTGTGGGATGAAGTTGAACGAGCCATCAGACAGGTGGATCCACAACCCTGCAATCTCACACTCCTGGAAACTGCTATTCATCAAGCATGGTCTCAGATTCCACAAACCACCTATCAAAATCTCGTGGAGTCCATGCTACGAAGAATTTACGCAGTATTAAAGGCAAAAGGTGGCCCGACGAAGTACTGAGGGGGTGGTCATAATAAAGTGGCCACTCAGTTCATATCAAAGATTTTTTTAGCTACAATCTCTTTTTTAAGCAATGCACAGACCTTCCGCTAGGGGCGTGAAGGTAAATTGCATTTCCCCCGATATCTCTGTTTCTAAAAGTCCGATCTGAAAAATTCTTCCTGCATCGGATACAACTCCGGATGAGAAATGTTTTGCATATAATTTCTAATTTTCAGTAAGGAATGGTTTATCCATCAAGGGGCGTAAGTGCTTATTTCTGATTCTGATGTATTTTCTGAGCTTCTGAAAACTCGACTGAAAATGTTTTTTCTTGGACTAATACCGCTCACCTCGCCAAACCTTTTGAGAATACCTCCTGCTTAAAAAAGTGCATAGTTTTTCTGCCAGGGATCGTAGATGTATATTTTACTTTTGTAGATATCTCTACTTCTACGAGTCCGATTTCAAACATTCTTTCTTTCTTAGAGAGCGTTTTCGATGCAAAATGTTTCTCATATAGTTTCAAATTTTTCTAACGCACAAGTGTGTCACTACAGGAGGTGAGTTCAACTTTCCGTGTACATCAGTATCTGCAGGACTGAAAAAATTCTTTTTCGGTCTGATGCTACTAACTTTGAACAAACTCTTTGTGTTTATTTTCTTCCTAAAATAACGCACGATTTTACCGCTACCACGAAGAATTTACGGAAGGGAAATAGGGAAAGCAAATGTTTAATCTGTTTTTCTCAATATCTCTGCTTCTGAATTTGCGATTTAAAAAATTCTTTTAACACCATATATCATTTACCCATTTGCCTTGTGGAACACTTCAGGTTTGCATTTGAAGAGTTTTATAATTCATTCTTCTGTCGTTAGGTGGTGCTTTTGTACTAATGTTTTTGCAGCTGTATCTCCTCTTTTAAAAACCGTATTAAAAATTCCTTTTTTGTACTGTATTCCATTCGCTACAGAAAAGATGGGGAGCATAGCGAGAAAAAGGTTTTGACCCCCTAGCGGGAAATCTGTGCATTATTTAAAAAAAGCATCTGTATATACAACAACGTTATGTTTTAAAGCAGTTAAACATTACATCCTGCAAATTGACAACAAATGAAAGTCTCGCATTGTTGACAAGACACATGATGAGTAAGAACTTTGGAGCGGCAATTTAATTACTGCTGTCATGGCGCCGAAAAAGTGCGAGTTTTCCATTGCAATGTGGCGCAGTGGTCTAAGCGATGGCCTCTGATCATTCGTCCGAAAGGGGTCCGGGTTTGAATCCCGGTGAGGCATGGATGTTGTGTTTGTCTTACGGCACTGGCTCTCCCCCTTCCCTGGAACCAGTGACCCTAAATTAGGGACGGGCGACTGCTTATAGCCCATTGAGTTGCTCACGGTGGTCGTTAAACCTCCAATAAAAAAAATGCGGCAAAGTGTTGCAGCTCTTCTCATGACTATGGTTTAAGTTATCGCTAAATTCGTAAGGAGTTAAAATTCAACTCATCCAGTGTTCGGTACGTAATAAGAAAGAAAAATAGAGTGGTGGTACAGAGAATAAATTGCGATCTGGGCATCCGAAGAAGCTAAATGCATGGCAACGGAGGGTCATCATTAGGAAATTATCGAAAAACCCCTCCACAAGTGCTCGAGAATTGGCTACTGATGTCGCTTCAGCATCGGGGACCATAGTAAGTTCTCAAACTATTCTTCACATGCATAGATAGATTCTTCACATGCATAGATAGATTCTTCACATGCGCATATTTGAGGCAGAACACCCAGGAAAAAACCTTGTAAGCGTGAAACAAATAGGCAGAAAAGACTTGAAGAAAAAATCCTCAAAGTTTGGCAAAATGTGATGTTTTCCGTTGAAAGCAACTTTAATATTTTCTGTTCGGATGGAAAGAAATATATATGGCGAAATCTAAACACCTTCCTTGAGAAAAAAAAATTAAGACCAACTGTAAATACACCCGATCGAATGCAACCGATAGCAGCGTCTCTAGTGGCGAAATGCGGAAGTTAGCCATGCAAATCGAAAACGAAAAGAGATACAGCAAAATTTCCAGTTACAAAGTTGTAGAGCAGCATTAATTAATTAGTACAAAACGATATTTGTTTCACACAGATAAGATAAAATGTCGCCTGAATATCCTAAAATGGTTGAAATCGATGCGCGACCTTTTGTGTCAACGTTTGAAGGGAACAGGCATAGGTATGAGCAAATACACATAATTCATTGCATAAATGCGTACTTATGTCAATACGGTTTGATGACGACAGGCAAAACAAAAACAAAAGAGACAAACTGGCGCACAGTGATAAAAAGTTAATGTCGAGTATGTCCGAAGAGTTCGCCATTGCCCACGATACGCATTTGTATTCGTGAAAGTAACTCTGCATGCACATTCCTCAGCATGGAAAGTGTCACACTATTGCAAGCATCTGTAACACGACGACGTAGATCCAGAAGACTTGTAGGCGCTGTTGCATACACCTGATTTTTTACGTAACCCCAGAAATCCAAGCTCGCCATTATCACACAGCGTACGTAAGGTGCATTTCACCAGCCCCCCCACCACGGAATTTTTTAATTTTTCAGACACCATTCGTTTGTACCACGTATGAACCGGAATGAACTCGGTTTTTTTCGTTTGAACCGCAAAAGTTTTGGAGATATTTAAAAAACAAAGTGGGGGGCTGGTGAAACGATAGCCCCCCACCATGGAATTTTTAAATTTTTTTTGCACCATTCGTTTGTACCACGTATGAACCGGAATGAACTCAATTTTTTTCGTTTGAACCGCAATAGTTTTTGAGTTATTTAAAAAACAAAGTGGGGGCTGGTGAAATGGTACCCCCAAAAAATAGATATTTCAAATTTCAGCATAGCCATTCGTTAATAAATCGTATGAACCGGAATGAACTCCATTTTCATCGTTTGAACCACAATAGTTTTTGAGATATTTAACAAATAATATTGAGAATTTGCATATAATTATAGGAGGCCGACCATTTCACCAGTTCCCCCACCATGGAAATTCAAAATTTCGAAATAGCCATTCGTTAGTAAATCGTATGAACCGGAATGAACTCCATTTCTATCGTTTGAACCGCAATAGTTTTTGAGATATTTAACAAATAATATTCAGAATTTGCATATATACAGAAAGACCGACCATTTGACCAGCCCCCCACCATGGAAATTCAAAATTTCAAAATAGGCATTCGATTCGTTAGCAAATCGTGTGAACTGAAAAGAACTCCATTTTCATCGTTTGAACCGCAATAGTTTTTGAGATATTTAAAAAATAATGTTACAGGCCTATCATTTCACCCCCCCCCCCTCATCATGGAAATTAAAAATTCCGAAATAGCCATTCGTTAGTAAATCGTATGAACAGGAATGAACTCCATTTTTATCGTTTGAACCGCAATAGTTTTTGAAATATTTAATAAATAACAGAATTTACATATACGCACAGAGACCGACCATTTCACCAGCCCCCACCCCCATGGAAATTCAAAATTCCGAAATAGCCATTCGTTAGCAAATTGTATGGACTGAAAAGAACTCCATTTTCATCGCTTGAACCGCAATAATTTTTGAGATATTTAACAAATAATGTTACAGGCCTACCATTTCACCCCCCCCCCCTCATCATGGAAATTCAAAATTCCGAAATAACCATTCGTTAGTAAATCGTATGAACAGGAATGGACTCCATTTTTATCGTTTGAACCGCAATAGTTTTTGAAATATTTAATAAATAATATTGAGAATTTGCATATATACAGAGCCCGACCATTTCACCCCCCCCCATGGAAATTCAAAATTTCAAAATAGCCATTCGTTAGCAAATCGTGTGAACCGAAAAGAACTCCATTTTCTTCGTTTAAACCGCAATAGTTTTTGAGGTATTGAAAAAAGGATGTTACAAGCCTACACCATTAACCCCCCTCACCATGGAATTCGAAATTTCATAGCCATTCGTTAGTAAATCGTATGGCCGCCCCGGTGGCTCAGTGGTCCAAGGCGTTGGCCTCTGATCATTCGTCCGTAAGGGGTCCGGGTTCGAATCCCGGTCAGGCATGGATGTTGTGTTTGTCTTACGGCACTGGCTCTCTCCCTTCCCTGGAACCAGTGACCCTGAATTAGGGACGGGCGACTGCTTATAGCCCATTGAGTTGCTCACGGTGGTCGTTAAATCTCCAATAAAAAAAACTGTTGCGGTTCAAACGATAAAAATTGAGTTCATTCCTGTTCATACGATTTACTAACAAATGGCTATTTCGGAATTTTGAATTTTCATGATGAGAGGGGGGGTGAAATGGTAGGCCTGTAACATTATTTGTTAAATATCTCAAAAACTATTGCGGTTCAAACGATGAAAATGGAGTTCTTTTCGGTTTATACGATTAGCTAACGAATGGCTATTTTGAAATTTTGAATTTCCATGGTGGGGGGCTGGTGAAATGGTCGGTCTCTCTGTATGTATGCAAAATCTCAATATTATTTTCTAAATATCTCAAAAACTATTGCGATTCAAATGATAAAAATGGAGCTCATTCCTGTTCATACGATTTACTAACGAATGGCTATTTCGGAATTTTAAATTTCCATGATGAGGTGGGGGAGGGGGATAAAATGATCTGTAACATTCTTTTTTAAATATCTCAAAAATTATTGCGGTTCAAACGATGAAAATGGAGTTCTTTTCAGATCATACGATTTGCTAACGATAGGCTATTTCGGAATTTTGAATTTCCATGATGAGGGGGGAGTAGGGAATGAAAAGGCCTGTAACATTCTTTTTTAAATATCTCAAAAATTATTGCGGTTCAAACGATGAAAATGGAGTTCTTTTCGGTTCATACGATTTGCTAACGAATGGCTATTTTGAAATTTTGAATTTCCATGGGGGTGGGGGCTGGTGAAATGGTCGGTCTCTGTGCGTATATGTAAATTCTGTTATTTATTAAATATTTCAAAAACTATTGCGGTTCAAACGATAAAAATGGAGTTCATTCCTGTTCATACGATTTACTAACGAATGGCTATTTCGGAATTTTGAATTTCCATGATGAGGGGGGGGTGAAATGATGGGGCTGTAACATTATTTTTTAAATATCTCAAAAATTATTGCGGTTCAAACGATGAAAATGGAGTTCTTTTCGGTTCATACAATTTGCTAACGAATGGCTATTTTGAAATTTTGAATTTCCATGGTGGGGGCTGGTGAAATGGTCGGTCTCTCTGTATATATGCAAATTCGCAATATTATTTTTTAAATATCTCAAAAACTATTGCGGTTCAAACGATAAAAATTGAGTTCATTCCTGTTCATACGATTTACTAACGAATGGCTATTTCGGAATTTTGAATTTCCATGATGGGGGGGGGTGAAATGATAGGCCTGTAACATTATTTTTTAAATATCTCAAAAACTATTGCGGTTCAAACGATGAAAATGGAGTTCCTTTCGGTTTATACGATTTGCTAACGAATGGCTATTTTGAAATTTTGAATTTCTATGGGGGTGGGGGGCTGGTGAAATGGTCGGTCTCTGTGCGTATATGTAAATTCTATTATTTATTAAATATTTCAAAAACTATTGCGGTTCAAACGATAAAAATGGAGTTCATTCCTGTTCATACGATTTACTAACGAATGGCTATTTCGGAATTTTGAATTTCCATGATGAGGGGGGGTGAAATGATAAGCCTGTAACATTATTTTTTAAATATCTCAAAAACTATTGCGGTTCAAACGATGAAAATGGAGTTCTTTTTCAGTTCACACGATTTGCTAACGAATGCCTATTTTGAAATTTTGAATTTCCATGGTGGGGGGCTGGTGAAATGGTCGGTCTTTCTGTATATATGCAAATTCTGAATATTATTTGTTAAATATCTCAAAAACTATTGCGGTTCAAACGATAGAAATGGAGTTCATTCCGGTTCATACGATTTACTAACGAATGGCTATTTCGAAATTTTGAATTTCCATGGTGGGGGGGCTGGTGAAATGGTCGGCCTCCTATAATTATATGCAAATTCTCAATATTATTTGTTAAATATCTCAAAAACTATTGTGGTTCAAACGATGAAAATGGAGTTCATTCCGGTTCATACGATTTATTAACGAATGGCTATGCTGAAATTTGAAATATCTATTTTTTGGGGGTACCATTTCACCAGCCCCCCCACTTTGTTTTTTAAATAACTCAAAAACTATTGCGGTTCAAACGAAAAAAATTGAGTTCATTCCGGTTCATACGTGGTACAAACGAATGGTGCAAAAAAAATTTAAAAATTCCATGGTGGGGGGGCTATCGTTTCACCAGCCCCCCACTTTGTTTTTTAAATATCTCCAAAACTTTTGCGGTTCAAACGAAAAAAACCGAGTTCATTCCGGTTCATACGTGGTACAAACGAATGGTGTCTGAAAAATTAAAAAATTCCGTGGTGGGGGCTGGTGAAATGCACCTGCGTACGTAGACCTAAACTTCTGATCAGGGCACATCCTGCTACTGGTTTTTATATCGTAGGTACGGTACAACGTCACAATCTGCATTTGCATACGGCTACATTTGCGAAATGTGAATATGCAGATTCGAATTGTCGCTCATCGATTTCGGACATTATAGGGTATTCAGGCGACAATTTATCTTATCCGTGTGAAACAAATGTCGTTTTGTACCAATTAATTGATGCCCTACAACTTTGTAATTAAAAATTTTGCTCTATCTCTTTTTGTTTTCGATTTGCAATGGCTAACTTCCGCATTTCGCCCCTAGGGGTGCTGCTATCAGTTGCATTCGATCCGGCGTAGTCGTTTTACTATACCGTTATCTCACTTGCATAACTGTACCTCTCTCCGTTCGCAAGTTATTCCAGGCTAAAAAGACTTTCCTATGTACCCTGTATATACGTAGGTGAGTCAAAAAGTTAGTTGCACTGCTTGATAAAAGAACACAGGATCGAAATTACAGAAAAATGTTATATGTACCTGAAAGTTCCATACAAAAGTTACTTCTCGACGTAGTTTATTGAAACATTTGTCGAGGCGTGGCACAAGCTTTTCTATGCCTTCTGCGAAGAAATTCCGTCCAACGTCCGATAGCCATTGCTGGGTTGCAGCTTTCACCTCGTCATCCGAGTGATATCGTCACTTTGCAAGTTCTTGTTTCATGGGACCGAAGACGTGGAAGTCACATGGCGCAAGTTTTGGGCTATAAAGGGGTGGTTCCACATCTCCCACCTAAACGTTTTCAGAAGGTCCCTCGTTAGGTTTGCCGCATGCAATCTCGCATTGTCATGCAGGAGCACAATGCCTTTGAAAAGTTTACTTGGCATTCGATTTTTAAGTGAATTGCGCAATCTATTCAGGGGTTCACAATAAGACGATGCTGTAATCGTGGCACCCTTCAGCATGCATTCGGTATGCACCACACCTTCTCTGTCGAAAAACAGTGTCAGCATCACCTTCCCCGCAGATGGAAATGTTCGGCACTTTTTTCGAGTCGGGGAAGTGGAATATTTCCACTCGAGAGACCTGCGTTTCATTTCAGGTGAGAAATGATGCACCCACGTTTCGTCTCCGGTCACAATTTTGTCGAAAAACTCATTTCCTATCAGTGGGAAGGAAAAAGATAGCAAAGCCACTTTCAAAACGATTCCCTTTGTGTTCTTTAGTCAATAGACGAGGCACCCATCGAGCACAAACTTTACGGAATTCAAGATGCTGCACAATAATCGTATGCACACTTCCATGTGAAATATCCAGTTCTTTTGCGATTTCGTCTTCTGTTACTCGTCTGTGGCAAAAATGAGTTCATCCACACGCACAACGTTCTCAGCCGCTGTCGAAGTTGACGGTATTCCCGTGCGGAAATCGTCTTCGATATCAGTACGTCCGTTCTCGAACAAGATGCACCACTTTGCGATAGCTAAACGCGATATTGCGTTCTCACCATACACTTCGTTCAACTGCCGAAAAATTTCAGTGCTGTTACACACTTTTACCCACAAAAAAACGAATAACTGTACGCAGTTCCAATTTGGAAGCCACCAGCAGCTGCCGGGGCATGTTCACGACTCGTTAGCGAGGGAACTAAAACTACTTCGTAGACGCAACTGCGGAACGTGCTGCAGATAAATGCCAGCAGTGTTGCCACAAAGTGTAAGCAAAATATCCTTTTACCGAAATGTCTTACGGAGGAAGGCAACTGACTTTTTGACTGCGTTTTCATATATACGTATATAAATGGGATGACAAGTGAAATTGATTTTATTATGTGTAACAAAAAATTCGTCATAGAAGACTGCAGTGTGCTAAACAAGTTCAACACAGGTAGTGACCATAGATTGGTGAGATGTAAGATGCACCTCAACACTAAACTTGAACGTGGCAAGCTCATAAGACAAACAAAATCTATTGACATAACCAACCTTAAAAAACACCATAATACCTTCAAGTTGGAACTGAAGAACAGGTTCTCTGCTTTAGAAGGCCTAACATCGGAAGAAGTGGACATCTCTGAAGTTAACAGAAAAGTAACCAAAGCTCTTATGGAAACAGCAACAAAATTAGCTGGGTCTAAGAACAAGTTGCATGTAAATAAATTATCAGGAAAAACGAAAATGTTGATGCAAAAAAGAAGAGAGATGAGGACAACTTAAGAAGATGTGACTTCCAAAGTGGAATATATAGAGCTATGCAAGACAGTACGAAAAAGTATCACTGAAGACGTAAGAAAATTCAACTGTGAACTAGTGAGGAAAGCAATTGAAAACAACCAAAGCCTAAAGATAGCAAAGGGATATCTCAGTAAGGGAAGAAAACAGATTATGGCACTGAGAAAAGAAGATGGTTCTGTAACAAGAAATAGAGGCGAAATTTTGACAAGAGTGAAAGATTTCTACTCCAAATTATATGAAAGGGATGATACATGCACTCCAGACATCATGAAAGATACCAGTACCAGAGTTCCTCCAATCCTTCCAGCAGAAGTTGCACATGCAATCAAGAACATGAAGCGGGGAAAAGCTCCAGGAGAAGATGGAATTACTGTAGACATCATACAAGAAGCAAGTGGAGAAATCGAAACAGTACTCGCCCAAATTTTCACTCAATGCCTTAATGAAGGAAAGATTCCTGAAGATTGGAACACCGCTACAATGATCCTGCTACATAAGAAAGGTGACATTGAGGATCTCGGAAACTACAGACCTATCAGCCTCCTATCAGTAGTTTATAAAATCTTCACTAAAGTTCTTTCACACCGCTTGAAGGTAACACTGGACATGGCTCAACCGAGAGAACAAGCTGGATTCAGGAGTGGCTACAGCACAATAGATCATATCCATGTGCTGAGAGAACTAATTGAAAGAGCAAAAGAATATGAACTTCCATTGTGCATGGCTTTTATCGATTATGAAAAAGCCTTTGATTCGGTGAAACCATCAGCAGTTACAATGGCTCTGAAAACCTGCGGTATTGAAGATGCATACATTAATATTATTTATAACATCTATGAAAATGCAAGTGCAAAGATTAGGCTGTTTGAAAATACAACACACATAAAAATAAAATTGGAAAGGGAGTGAGACAAGGTGACACCATATCTCCGAAGCTCTTTAATGCCACATTGGAGGGTGTTTTTCAGTCGCTGAGCTGGGAAAACAAGGGGATAAAGATTAATGGAGATTATCTAACCCACCTTCGTTTTGCTGATGACGTAGTCATTTTTGCAACTAGCCCATCAGAGCTGCAGAGTATGATCCAGGAACTTGCTGACAAGAGTAAAGAAGTGGGATTAAAAATGAACTTTCAGAAGACAAAAGTGATGTTCAATGCTTTTACAAGAAATGAAGATTTATCGATTGATGGAGAAAAGCTGGAGATAACAGACACGTACGTTTATCTTGGACAGCAGATATCAAGTGAGGGTCACATTGATGAAGAAATTAATCGGCGTACAAAACTTGCCTGGAGAGCTTTTGGAAGAAACAGCATAATTTTCAAGAGCAATATGCCATTATGTCTTAAAAGAAAAGTGTTTGATCAATGCATCCTTCCAGTGCTTACGTATGGTGCAGAGACGTGGACCTTAACTAAAAGAGACATACAAAGGCTGCAGACAACTCAAAGAAGCATGGAGAGGTGCATACTTGGTGTAATCAGGAGAGATAAGAAGAGGAACTCGTGGATCCGAAAAATGACAAGAGTGGAAGACATCATGATCAGAGTTAAATCCCTGAAATGGCAATGGGCTGGACATACTGCCAGAAGGACAGATCATCGATGGACAGCCGAAATTTTAGATTGGATTCCAAGGGACAGGAAAAGACCCAGAAGAAGACCACATGGGAGATGGGTGGATGAAATTCGAAAGTATGCAGGGGTGACATGGAGGAGACTGGCACAAGACAGACCGTTGTGGAGGAAACTTGGGGAGACCTTCGTCCAGCAGTGGATTGATAATGGTTGACAATGATGATGATGATATATATATATATATATATATATATATATATATATATGTGTGTGTATATATATATATATATATATATATATATATATATATGTGTGTGTGTGTATATATATATATATATATATATATGTATATAGGCTGCCATCTGATGCTGACCTTGGCAACGTACAATGGACGCTCCCTATCTTCTGATTCAAGGCTTCTTGAATTGGAAGAGGAACTACAAAGGATCAAGTGGGACATCGTGGGGCTAAGTGAGGTAAGGAGAAAAGGAGAAGATCTCATCGAACTGAAAAGTGGACATCTCTTCTACTATCGTGGGACAGATACTGGCAGAACTAGTGGTGTTGGATTTATAATAAACAAGAAACTGAAGGATAAAGTGGTAGAAGTTGAAAGTTCCTCTGACAGAGCTGCACGACTCGTTATCCAACTCTCGAGAAGATACCAGGCTCAGATTATTCAAACTTATGCACCCACCACAAGTCATCCTGAAGAAGAAATTGAAGAATTTTATGAGGAAATTTGTCATCTAAATAATAAAGGTAAGCAGCACTTGAAAATAATTATGGGAGATTTCAATGCAAAAATAGGGCAACGGCAACAGAATGAAACTTCAGTAGGTAAATTCGGTCACGGCAACAGAAACCAGCGTGGAAATACTCTCGTTGAGTTTGCAGAGGCAGAAGGGTTTTTCATCTTGAACTCCTTCTTCAAGAAAAAGCCACACAGGAAATGGACATGGAGACATCCAAATGGGACGACAAGTGAAATTGATTTTATTATGTGTAACAAAAAATGCGTCATAGAAGACTGCAGTGTGCTAAACAAGTTCAACACAGGTAGTGACCATAGATTGGTGAGATGTATGATGCACCTCAACACTAAACTTGAACGTGGCAAGCTCATAAGACAAACAAAATCTATTGACATAACCAACCTTAAAAAACACCATAATACCTTCAAGTTGGAACTGAAGAACAGGTTCTCTGCTTTAGAAGGCCTAACATCGGAAGAAGTGGACATCTCTGAAGTTAACAGAAAAGTAACCAAAGCTCTTATGGAAACAGCAACAAAATTAGCTGGGTCTAAGAACAAGTTGCATGTAAATAAATTATCAGGAAAAACGAAAATGTTGATGCAAAAAAGAAGAGAGATGAGGACAACTAAAGAAGATGTGACTTCCAAAGTGGAATATATAGAGCTATGCAAGACAGTACGAAAAAGTATCACTGAAGACGTAAGAAAATTCAACTGTGAACTAGTGAGGAAAGCAATTGAAAACAACCAAAGCCTAAAGATAGCAAAGGGACATCTCAGTAAGGGAAGAAAACAGATTATGGCACTGAGAAAAGAAGATGGTTCTGTAACAAGAAATAGAGGCGAAATTTTGACAAGAGTGAAAGATTTCTACTCCAAATTATATGAAAGGGATGATACATGTACTCCAGACACCATGAAAGATACCAGTACCAGAGTTCCTCCAGTCCTTCCAGCAGAAGTTGCACATGCAATCAAGAACATTAAGCGGGGAAAAGCTCCAGGAGAAGATGGAATTACTGTAGACATCATGCAAGAAGCAAGTGGAGAAATCGAAACAGTACTCGCCCAAATTTTCACTCGATGCCTTAATGAAGGAAAGATTCCTGAGGATTAGAACACCGCTACAATGACCCTGCTACATAAGAAAGGTGACATTGAGGATCTCGGAAACTACAGACCTATCAGCCTCCTATCAGTAGTTTATAAAATCTTCACTAAAGTTCTTTCACACCGCTTGAAGGTGACACTGGACATGGCTCAACCGAGAGAACAAGCTGGATTCAGGAGTGGCTACAGCACAATAGATCATATCCACGTACTGAGAGAACTAATTGAAAGAGCGAGGGAATATGAACTTCCATTGTGCATGGCTTTTATCGATTATGAAAAAGCCTTTGATTCGGTGAAACCATCAGCAGTTACAATGGCTCTGAAAACCTGCGGTATTGAAGATGCATACATTAATATTATTAATAACATCTACGAAAATGCAAGTGCAAAGATTAGGCTGTTTGAAAATACAACACACATAAAAATTGGAAAAGGAGTGAGACAAGGTGACACCATATCTCCGAAGCTCTTTAATGCCACATTGGAGGGTGTTTTTCAGTCACTGAGCTGGGAAACCAAGGGGATAAAGATTAATGGAGATTATCTAACCCACCTTCGTTTTGCTGATGACGTAGTCATTTTTGCAACTAGCCCATCAGAGCTACAGAGTATGATCCAGGAACTTGCTGACAAGAGTAAAGAAGTGGGATTAAAAATGAACTTTCAGAAGACAAAAGTGATGTTCAATGCTTTTACAAGAAATGAAGATTTATCGATTGATGGAGAAAAGCTGGAGATAACAGACACGTACGTTTATCTTGGACAGCAGATATCAAGTGAGGGTCACATTGGTGAAGAAATTAATCGGCGTACAAAACTTGCCTGGAGAGCTTTTGGAAGAAACAGCATAATTTTCAAGAGCAATATGCCATTATGTCTTAAAAGAAAAGTGTTTGATCAATGCATCCTTCCAGTGCTTACGTATGGTGCAGAGACGTGGACCTTAGCTAAAAGAGACATACAAAGGCTGCAGACAACTCAAAGAAGCATGGAGAGGTGCATGCTTGGTGTAACCAGGAGAGATAAGAAGAGGAACACGTGGATCCGAAAAATGACAAGAGTGGAAGACATCATGATCAGAGTTAAATCCCTGAAATGGCAATGGGCTGGACATACTGCCAGAAGGACAGACCATCGATGGACAGCCGAAATTTTAGATTGGATTCCAAGGGACAGGAAAAGACCCAGAAGAAGACCACATGGGAGATGGGTGGATGAAATACGAAAGTATGCGGGAGTGACATGGAGGAGACTGGCACAAGACAGACCGTTGTGGAGGAAATTTGGGGAGACCTTCGTCCAGCAGTGGATTGATAATGGTTGACAATGATGATGATGATGATATGTATATATATATATGTATATATATAATCCCGATGGTATAGTTACACCGCCAATAGCGGTATAACTATACCATCGGGATTAGAGGAAATGTTATCTCACACTCAATGACCCGCTTGGAAATGTTATCTCACACTCAACGACCCGCTTGGAAATGTTATCTCACACTCAACAACCAACATGGTGAGTTATGGCCAAACTTCTTCAAAATGACTCCACAACTTAAATCTTGGCCCTCAGTCTCAGGCAGCTGAAATGTACCTGGCCAAGACAGCGGCCAGTGCGACATGACGGCAGAGGGTGCTGAGAATCACCGGAGGACCGGACTAGGCTGCCATCTGATGCTGACATTGGATACGTATAATGGACGCTCCCTATCTTCTGATTCAAGGCTTCTTGAATTGGAAGAGGAACTACAAAGGATCAAGTGGGACATCGTGGGGCTAAGTGAGGTAAGGAGAAAAGGAGAAGATCTCATTGAACTGAAAAGTGGACATCTCTTCTACTATCGTGGGACAGATACTGGCAGAACTAGTGGTGTTGGATTTATAATCAAACAAGAAACTGAAGGATAAAGTTGTAGAAGTTGAAAGTTCCTCTGACAGAGCTGCACGACTCGTTATCCAACTCTCGAGAAGATGCCAGGCTCAGATTATTCAAACTTACGCACCCACTACAAGTCATCCTGAAGAAAAAATTGAAGTATTTTATGAGGAAATTCCTCATCGAAATAATAAAGGTAATCAGCACTTGAAAATAATTATGGGAGATTTCAATGCAAAAATAGGGCAATGGCAACAGAATGAAACTTCAGTTGGTACATTCTGTCACGGCAACAGAAACCAGCGTGGAAATACTCTCGTTGAGTTAGCAGAGCCAGAAGGGTTTTTCATCTTGAACACCTTTTTCAAGAAAAAGCCACACAGGAAATGGACATGGAAACATCCAAATGGGACGACAAGTGAAATTGATTTTATTATGTGTAACAACAAATTCGTCATAGCAGATTGCAGTGTGCTAAACAAGTTCAACACAGGTAGTAACCATAGATTGGTGAGATGTAAGATGCACCTCAACACTAAACTCGAACGTGGCAAGCTCATAAGACAAACAAAATCTATTGACATAACCAACCTTAAAAAACACCATAATACCTTCAAGTTGGAACTGAAGAACAGGTTCTCTACTTTAGAAGGCCTAACATCGGAAGAAGTGGATATTTCTGAAGTTAACAGAAAAGTAACCAAAGCTCTTATGGAAACAGCAACAAAATTAGCTGGGTCTAAGAACAAGTTGCATGTGAACAAATTATCAGGAAAAACCAAAATGTTGATGCAAAAAAGAAGAGAGATGAGGAAAACTAAAGAAGACGTGACTTCCAAAGTGGAATATATAGAGCTATGCAAGACAGTACGAAAAAGTATCACTGAAGACGTAAGGAAATTCAACTGTGAACTAGTGAGGAAAGCAATTGAAAACAACAAAAGGCTAAAGATACATCTCAGTAAGGAAGAAAAGGGACATCTCAGTAAGGGAAGAAAACAGATTATGGCACTGAGAAAAGAAGATGGTTTTCTAACAAGAAATAGAGGCGAACAAGAGTGAAAGATTTCTACTCCAAATTATATGAAAGGGATGATACATGTACTCCAGACATCATGAAAGGTACCAGTACCAGAGTTCTGCCAGTCCTCTCAGCAGAAGTTGCACATGCAATCAAGAACATGAAGCAGGGAAAAGCTCCAGGAGTAGATGGAATTACTGTAGACATCATACAAGAAGCAAGTGGAGGAATCCAAAAAGTACTCTCCCAAATTTTCACTCGATGCCTTAACGAAGGGAAGATTCCTGAGGACTGGAACAACGCTACAGTGATCCTGCTGCATAAAAAAGGTGACATTTAGGATCTCGGGAACTACAGACCTATCAGCCTCCTATCAGTGGTTTATAAAATCTTCACTAAAGTTCTTTCACACCGTTTGAAGGTAACACTGGGCATGGCTCGACCGAGAGAATAAGCTGGATTCAGGAGTGGCTACAGCACAATAGATCATATCGACGTATTGATAGAACTATTTGAAAGAACGAGGAAATATGAACTTCCATTGTGCATGGCATTTATCGATTATGAAAAAGCCTTTGATTCGGTGAAATCATCAGCAGTTACAATGGCTCTGAAATCCTGCGGTATTGAAGATGCATGCATTATTATTATTAATAACATCTATGAAAATGCAAGTGCAAAGATTCGGCTGTTTTAAAATACAACACAGATAAAAATTGGAAAGGGAGTGAGACAAGGTGACACCATATCTCCGTAGCTCTTTAATGCTACACTAGAAAATGTCTTTTAATCAATGAACTGGGAAAACAAAGGGATAAAGATTAATGGAGATTATTTAACCCACCTTCGCTTTGCTGATGACGTAGTCATTTTTGCAACTACCCCATCAGAGCTGCAGAGTATGATCCAGGAACTTGCTGACAAGAGTAAAGAAGTGGGATTAAAAATGAACTTTCAGAAGACAAAAGTGATGTTCAATGCTTTTACAAGAAATGAAGATTTATCGATTGATGGAGAAAAGCTGGAGATAACAGACACATACGTTTATCTTGGACAGCAGATATCAAGTGAGGGTCACATTGATGAAGAAACTAATCGGCGTATAAAACTTGCCTGGAGAGATTTTGTAAGAAGCAGCATAATTTTCAAGAGCAATATGCCATTATGTCTTAAAAGAAAAGTGTTTGATCAATGCATCCTTCCAGTGTTTATGTATAGTACAGAGACGTGGACCTTAACTAAAAGAGCCATAGAAAGGCTGCAGACAACTCAAAGAGCATGGAGAGGTGCATGCTTGGTGTAACCAGGAGAGATAAGAAGAGGAACTCGTGGATCCGAAACATGACAAGAGTGGAAGACATCATAATCAGAGTTAAATCCCTGAAATGGCAATGGGCTGGACATACTGCCAGAAGGACAGGCCATCGATGGACAGCCGAAATTTTAGATTGGATTCCAAGGGACAGGAAAAGACAAGAAGACAACATGGGAGATGGGTGGATGAAATTCGAAAGTATGCAGAAGTGACATGGAGGAGACTGGCACAAGACAGACCGTTGTGGAGGAAACTTGGGGAGACCTTCGTCCAGCAGTGGATAGAAAATGGTTGACAATGATGATGATCATATATATATATATATATATATATATATGTCTTTTGCTGTCCCTTGGAATCAAATCTAAAATTTCGGCTGTCCATCGATGATCTGTCTTTCTGGCAGTATGTCCAGCCCATTGCCATTTCAGGGATTTAACTCTGATCATGACGTCTTTCTCTGTTGTCATTTTTCGGATCCACGAGTTCCTCTTCTTATCTCTCCTGGTTACACCAAGCATGCACATCTCCATGCTTCTTTTGAGTTGTCTGCAGTCTTTGTATGTCTCTTTTAGTTAAGGTCTACGTCTCTGCACCACATATAAGCACTGGAAGGATGCATTGATCAAACACTTTTCTTTTAAGACATAATGGCATATTGCTCTTGAAAATTATACTATTTTTCCTAAAGCTCTCCAGGCAAGTTTTATACACCGATTAATTTCTTCATCAATGTGACCCTCACTTGATACCTGCTGTCCAAGATAAACGTACGTATCTGTTATCTCCAGCTTTTCTACATCAATCGATAAATCTTCATTTCTTGTAAAAGCATTGTACATCACTTTTGTCTTCTGAAACTTCATTTTTAATCCCACTTCTTTACTCTTGTCAGCAAGTTCCTGGATCACACTCTGCAGCTCTCATGGGGTAGTTGCAAAAATGACTACGTCATCAGCAAAACGAAGGTGAGTTAGATAATCTCCATTAATCTTTATCCCCTTGCTTTCCCAGTTCAGTGATTGAAAGACATTTTCCAATATGGCATTAAAGAGCTTCGGAGATATGGTGTCACCTTGTCTCACTCCCTTTCCAATTTTTATGTGTGTTGTATTTTCAAACAGCCGAATTATTGCAATTGCATTTTCATAGATGTTATGAAAAATGTTAATGTATGCATCTTGAATACCGTAGGATTTCAAAGCCATTGTAACTGCTGATGGTGTCACCGAATCAAAGGCCTTTTTATAATCGATAAAAGACATGCACAATGGAGGTTCATATTCCCCCGCTCTTTCAATTAGTTCTCTTAGTACGTGGATATGATCTATAGTGCTGTAGCCACTCCTGAATCCAGCTTGTTCTCTCGGTTGAGCCATGTCCAGTGTTACCTTCAAACGGTGTGAAAGAACTTTAGTGAAGATTTTAAAAACCACTGATAGGTGTCTGATAGGTCTGTAGTTCCCGAGATCTTCAATATCACCTTTTTTATGTAGCAGGATAATTTTAGCGTTGTTCCAATCCTCAGGAATCTTCCCTTCGTTAAGGCATCGAGTGAAAATTTGGGCGAGTACTGTTTCGATTTCTTCACTTGCTCCTTCTATGATGCATACATTAATTCCATCTTCTCCTGGAGCTTTTCCCCGCTTCATGTTCTTGATTGCATGCGCAACTTCTGCTGGGAGGACTGGAAGAACTCTGGTACTGGTACCTTTTAATGATGTCTGGAGTACATGTATCATCCCTTTCATATAATTTGGAGTAGAAGTCTTTAACTCTTGTCAAAATTTCGCCTCTATTTCGTGTTACAGAACCATCTTTTTTTCTCAGTGCCGTAATCTATTTTCTCCTTACTGATATGTCCCTTTGTTATCTTTAGGCTTTAGTTGTTTTCAATTGCTTTCCTCACTAGTTCACAGTTGAATTTCCTTACGTCTTCAGTGATACTTTTTCGTACTGTCTTGCATAGCTCTATATATTCCACTTTGGAAGTCACATCTTCTTTAGTTGTCCTCATCTCTCTTCTTTTTTGCATCAACATTTTGGTTTTTCCTGATAATTTGTTCATATGCAACTTGTTCTTAGACCCAGCTAATTTTGTTGCTGTTTCCATAAGAGCTTTGGTTACTTTTCTGTTAACTTCAGAAATATCCACTTCTTCCGATGTTAGGCCTTCTACAGCATAGATCATGTTCTTCAGTTCCAACTGGAAGGTATTATGGTGTTTTTTAAGGTTGGTTATGTCAATAGATTTTGTTTGTCTTATGAGCTTGCTACGTTCGAGTTTAGTATTGAGGTGCATCTTACATCTCACCAATCTATGGTCACTGCCTGTGTTGAACTTGTTTAGCTCACTACAATCTGCTATGACGAATTTGTTGTTACACATAATAAAATCAATTTCACTTGTCGTCCCATTTGGTTATTGTCATGTCCATTTCCTGTGTGGCTTTTTCTTGAAAAAAGAGTTCATGATGAAAAACCCTTCTGCCTCTGCAAACTCTACGAGGGTATTTCCACGCTGGTTTCTTTTGCCGTAACCGAATTTACCTACTGAAGTTTCATTCTGTTGCTGTTGCTTTATTTTTGCATTGAAATCTCCCATAATTATCTTCAAGTGCTACTTACCTATATTATTTCGATGACGAATTTCCTCATAAAATTCTTCAATTTCTTCTTCAGGATGACTTGTGGTGGGTGCATTATTTTGAATAATCTGAGCCTGGCATCTTCTCGAGAGTTGGTTAACGAGTCGTGCAGCTCTGTCAGAGGAATTTCAACTACTACAACTTTATCCTTCAGTTTCTTGTTTTATTATAAATCCAACACCACTAGTTCTGCCAGTATCTGTCCCACGATAGTAGAAGAGATGTCCATTTTTCGGTTCAATGAGATCTTCTCCTTTTCTCCTTACTTCACTTAGCCTGACGATGTCCCACATGATCCTTTGTAGTTCCTCTTCCAATTCAAGAAGCCTTGAATCAGAAGATAGGGAGCGTCCATTATACGTATCCAATGTCTGCATCAGATGGCAGCCTAGTCCGGTCCTCCGGGGATTCTTAGCATCCTCTGCCATCATATCGCACTGGCCGCTGCCTTGGCCAGGTACATTCCAGCTCCGGAGATTGAGGGCCAATATTGAAGTTGTGGAGTCATTTTGGAGGGGTTTGGCCATAACTCACCACGCTGGCCAAGCGGGTTGGTGAGTGTGGAATAGAATTTCCTCTAATCCCGATGGTATAGTTATACCGTTATTGGCGATCGTCAGAGCCCCTTTAATGGGAACAGGAAGCACCACGAGAAGGCCGGGTTGACAGTTGTCAAGGAGAGGCTGTGATGTTGCGCATCACCTAACCCTACATCTCATATGTATGTATATATATATATATATATAAAGAGTATACAAACAAAACAAAAAAAATTGTAAAAAATTATAACAGAGAAAGAAATTAGGCAAAAAATGCTAATACCATTAGAAGCGCCGAAGGCAGCTAAACCTCATGTAATAGCATATATAGAATGGAAACATTACAGAACAAAAATACAAAATTCTGAAAAAAGGAACTTCAAAACAAGTGAAAACAAAAAACAGTTTGCCGTCATCAGGATAGCATCAACCTGTGGGAGTGGACTTTCTAGTACCAACAAACGACAAGACGAGCCAAAATTGTCGGTTGGTCATGCACTATAGGCCACGAGACCAAATTCCAAAACAAGCACAAGAATTCCAAGAATCAAATTTGTAGAACTACAAAATAAAAAATGAAAAATGAAAAAAAAAATTAGAAGCTTACCGGCAGAACGAAATCACCATGACAAGACAACTAACGAAACTGAACAGAACACCCGCAAGAACCCAAATATATACACTGATATCTCCTTGACAAATGTCAACCCCGCCTTCTCGTGGTGCATCCTGTTCCCACTAAAGGGGCTCTGACGACCGCAAATAGCGGTATAACTATACCATCGGGATCAGAGGAAATGCTATCCCACACTCACCAACCCGCTTGGCCAGCGTGGTGAGTTATGGCCAAACACCTCCAAAATGACTCTACAACTTAAATCTTGGCCCTCAGTCTCCGGCAGCTGGAATGTACCTGGCCAAGGCAGCGGCCAGTGCGACATGAAGGCAGAGGGTGCTAAGAATCCCCGGAGGACCGGACTAGGCTGCCATTTGATGCTGACCTTGGCTACCTACAACGGACGCTCCCTATCTTCTGATTCAAGGCTTCTTGAATTGGAAGAGGAACTACAAAGGATCAAGTGGGACATCGTCGGGCTAAGTGAGGTAAGGAGAAAAGGAGAAGATCTCATTGAACTGAAAAGTGGACATCTCTTCTATTATCGTGGGACAGATACTGGCAGAACTAGTGGTGTTGGATTTATAATAAACAAGAAACTGAAGCATAAAGTGGTAGAAGTTGAAAGTTCCTCTGACAGAGCTGCACGACTCGTTATCCAACTATCGAGAAGATACCAGGCTCAGATTATTCAAACTTATGCACCCACCACAAGTCATCCTGAAGAAGAAATTGAAGAATTTTATGAGGAAATTCGTCATCTAAATAATAAAGGTAAGCAGCACTTGAAGATAATTATGGGAGATTTCAATGCAAAAATAGGGCACCGGCAACAGAATGAAACTTCAGTAGGTAAATTCGGTCACGGCAACAGAAACCAGCGTGGAAATACTCTCGTTGAGTTTGCAGAGGCAGAAGGATTTTTCATCTTGAATTCCTTTTTCAAGAAAAAGCCACACAGGAAATGGACATGGAGACATCAATTGGGACGACAAGTGAAATTGATTTTATTATGTGTAACAAAAAATTCGTCATCGAAGACTGCAGTGTGCTGAACAAGTTCAACACAGGTAGTGACCATAGATTGGTGAGATGTAAGATGCACCTCAACACTAAACTGGAACGTGGCAAGCTCATAAGACAAACAAAATGTATTGACATAACCAACCTTAAAAAAACACCATAATACTTTCAAGTTGGAACTGAAGAACAGATTCTCTGCTTTAGAAGACCTAGCATCGGAAGAAGTGGATATTTCGGAAGTTAACAGAAAAGTAACCAAAGCTCTTATGGAAACAGCAACAAAATTAGCTGGGTCTAAGAACAAGTTGCATGTAAACAAATTATCAGGAAAAACCAAAATGTTGATGCAAAAAAGAAGAGAGATGAGGACAACTAAAGAAGATGTGACTTCCAAAGTGGAATATATAGAGCTATGCAAGACAGCACGAAAAAGTATCACTGAAGACGTAAGGAAATTCAACTGTGAGCTAGTGAGGAAAGCAATTGAAAACAACCAAAGCCTAAAGATAGCAAAGGGACATCTCAGTAAGGGAAGAAAACAGATTATGGCACTGAGAAAAGAAGATGGTTCTGTAACAAGAAATAGAGGCGAAATTTTGACAAGAGTGAAAGATTTCTACTCCAAATTATATGAAAGGGATGATACATGTACTCCAGACATCATGAAAGGTACCAGAGTTCTTCCAGTCCTCCCAGCAGAAGTTGCTCATGCAATCAAGAACATGAAGCGGGGGAAAGCTCCAGGAGAAGATGGAATTACTATAGACATCATACAAGAAGCAAGTGGAGAAATTGAAACAGTACTCGCCCAGAATTTTCACTCGATGCCTTAATGAAGGGAAGATTCCTGAGGATTGGAACAATGCTACAATGATCCTGCTACATAAAAAAGGTGACATTGAGGATCTCAGGAACTACAGACCTATCAGCCTCCTATCAGTGGTTTATAAAATCTTCACTAAAGTTCTTTCACACCGCTTGAAGGTAACACTGGACATGGCTCAACCGAGAGAACAAGCTGGATTCAGGAGTGGCTACAGCACAATAGATCATATCCACGTACTGAGAGAACTAATTGAAAGAGCGAGGGAATATGAACTTCCATTGTGCATGGCTTTTATCGATTATGAAAAAGCCTTTGATTCGGTGAAACCATCAGCAGTTGCAATGGCTCTGAAATCCTGCGGTATTGAAGATGCATACATTAATATTATTAATAACATCTCTGAAAATGCAAGTGCAAAGATTCGGCTGTTAGAAAATACAACACACATAAAAATTGGAAAGGGAGTGAGACAAGGTGACACCATATCTCCGAAGCTCTTTAATGCCACATTGGAAAATGTCTTTCAATCACTGGACTGGGAAAACAAAGGGATAAAGATTAATGGAGATTATCTAACCCACCTTCGTTTTGCTGATGACGTAGTCATTTTTGCAACTATCCCATCAGAGCTGCAGAGTATGATCCAGGAACTTGCTGACAAGAGTAAAGAAGTGGGATTAAAAATGAACTTTCAGAAGACAAAAGTGATGTTCAATGCTTTTACAAGAAATGAAGATTTATCGATTGATGGAGAAAAACTGGAGATAACAGATACGTATGTTTATCTTGGACAGCAGATATCAAGTGAGGGTCACATTGATGAAGAAATTAATAGGCGTACAAAACTTGCCTGGAGAGCTTTTGGAAGAAACAGCATAATTTTCAAGAGCAATATGCCATTATGTCTTAAAAGAAAAGTGTTTGATCAATGCATCCTTCCAGTGCTTACGTATGGTGCAGAGACGTGGACCTTAACTAAAAGAGACATACAAAGGCTGCAGACAACTCAAAGAAGCATGGAGAGGTGCATGCTTGGTATAACCAGGAGAGATAAGAAGAGGAACTCGTGGATCCGAAAAATGACGAGAGTGGAAGACATCATGATCAGAGTTAAATCCCTGAAATGGCAATGGGCTGGACATACTGCCAGAAGGACAGACCATAGATGGACAGCCGAAATTTTAGATTGGATTCCAAGGGACAGGAAAAGACCCAGAAGAAGACCACATGGGAGATGGGTGGATGAAATTCGTAAATATGCGGGAGTGACATGGAGGAGACTGGCACAAGACAGACCGTTGTGGAGAAACTTGGGGAGACCTTCGTCCAGCAGTGGATTGATAATGGTTGACAATGATGATGATGATGATAAAAGGTGGTCACAGTTAATCAACTACCTGGTAAGCCAAAAAATGTGTGAATTGACAAGATGCAAAACTGTGTATGTAGATAAGATCTTCAGCTATTAGGGACCCACCAAATAGCACTTTATGTTGCCTATATACTTAAAATTGTTAGGTCCTAGGTTAATAAAGCATGTCAATGTGCAATTCGAAACTGTTGGAAACCGAATTAAAGTTCATAATTTAATGTTTAAAATGGTGTCTTAAGAAATCTTTTGGAAAATTGTTAGATTGCAGTTTAGAAAGAAGAGCTTTCAGATTCTTTACAAGCAAGAACTGTGTAGAGCAAATTTTAGCTATTTTATGAAACTGAGAGATGAGTAGATTGCGATGTATAACTTTAGAAGTGTTGGAGGACCAGTGAGTGCAGTGAATGATATCAAACTCAAAGGAGTTTCTTTTATCAAATAAGTTCAGTACACCCCTTCCCTCCTCGTTCTCCTGTACCTCTAAATCGAGGTAATAAACACAAGTAGACGATCTGTTAGTTTTTTCTAGGGTGAGGTCGTCAGGATACAAGTCAGTGGCGCAACGCAAAAAGTTAATGACAATGATGTCATCAACATATCTTAGAGCAATTCCAGGTAAAGGATGATTGGCAACAAATCTATCCTCAAAGAAATGTAGATAGAGATTAGCCAAACTGCAAGAAAAGCGACTGCTCATCGGGATACCACGAGTTTGGAGGTATATACAGCCCATCGCCCACGGTAACAAAATTGTTATTAATACAGAAATCCAGTTGGAAGTGCCAATAATGTTCTGTAGTCCCGGGCTCGAACTTCGTATGTATGTTTAAGGCCACCTGCCACAAACATTTCAATGAAATTGAAGTGAAGAGGTTTTTAAAATCGTAAGTATTCATAGATGTGACAGTCACCGAGCCAAGTGCTTCCAAGACTCTGTCATTGCTCCCAATGATCCAGTATATATATATATATATATATATACATACATATATATATGGGATGTAAGGTCAGGTGATGCGTAACATCACAGCCTCTCCTTGACAAATGTCAACCCCGCCTTCTCGTGGTGCATCCTGTTCCCACTAAAGGGGCTCTGACGACCGCCAATAGCGGTATAACTATACCATCGGGATTAGAGGAAATGCTATCCCACACTCACCAACCCGCTTGGCCAGCGTGGTGAGTTATGGCCAAACCCCTCCAAAATGACTCCACAACTTAAATCTTGGCCCTCAGTCTCCGGCAGCTGGAATGTACCTGGCCAAGGCAGCGGCCAGTGCGACATGAAGGCAGAGGGTGCTAAGAATCCCCGGAGGACCGGACTAGGCTGCCATCTGATGCTGACCTTGGCTACGTACAATGGAAGCTCCCTATCTTCTGATTCAAGGCTTCTTGAATTGGAAGAGGAACTACAAAGGATCAAGTGGGACATCTTGGGGCTAAGTGAGGTAAGGAGAAAAGGAGAAGATCTCATCGAACTGAAAAGTGGACATCTCTTCTACTATCGTGGGACAGATACTGGCGGAACTAGTGGTGTTGGATTTATAATAAACAAGAAACTGAAGGATAAAGTTGTAGAAGTTGAAAATTCCTCTGACAGAGCTGCACGACTTGTTATCCAACTCTCGAAAAGATACCAGGCTCAGATTATTCAAACTTATGCACCCACCACAAGTCATCCTGAAGAAGAAATTGAAGAATTTTATGAGGAAATTTGTCATCTAAATAATAAAGGTAAGCAGCACTTGAAAATAATTATGGGAGATTTCAATGCAAAAATAGGGCAAGCGGCAACAGAATGAAACTTCAGTAGGTAAATTCGGTCACGGCAACAGAAACCAGCGTGGAAATACTCTCGTAGAGTTTGCAGAGGCAGAAGGGTTTTTCATCTTGAACTCCTTCTTCAAGAAAAAGCCACACAGGAAATGGACATGGAGACATCCAAATGGGACGACAAGTGAAATTGATTTTATTATGTGTAACAAAAAATTCGTCATAGAAGACTGCAGTGTGCTAAACAAGTTCAACACAGGTAGTGACCATAGATTGGTGAGATGTAAGATGCACCTCAACACTAAACTTGAACTTGGCAAGCTCATAAGACAAACAAAATCTATTGACATAACCAACCTTAAAAAACACCATAATACCTTCAAGTTGCAACTGAAGAACAGGTTCTCTACTTTAGAAGGCCTAACATCAGAAGAAGTGGACATCTCTGAAGTTAACAGAAAAGTAACCAAAGCTCTTATGGAAACAGCAACAAAATTAGCTGGGTCTAAGAACAAGTTGCATGTAAATAAATTATCAGGAAAAACGAAAATGTTGATGCAAAAAAGAAGAGAGATGAGGACAACTAAAGAAGATGTGACTTCCAAAGTGGAATATATAGAGCTATGCAAGACAGTAAGAAAAAGTATCACTGAAGACGTAACTAAATTCAACTGTGAACTAGTGAGGAAAGCAATTGAAAACAACCAAAGCCTAAAGATAGCAAAGGGACATCTCAGTAAGGGAAGAAAACAGATTATGGCACTGAGAAAAGAAGATGGTTCTGTAACAAGAAATAGAGGCGAAATTTTGACAAGAGTGAAAGATTTCTACTCCAAATTATATGAAAAGGGTGATACATGCACTCCAGACATCATGAAAGATACCAGTACCAGAGTTCCTCCAGTCCTTCCAGCAGAAGTTGCACATGCAATCAAGAACATGAAGCGGGGAAAAGCTCCAGCAGAAGATGGAATTACTGTAGACATCATATAAGAAGCAAGTGGAGAAATCGAAACAGTACTCGCCCAAATTTTCACTCGATGCCTTAATGAAGGAAAGATTCCTGAGGATTGGAACACCGCTACAATGATCCTGCTACATAAGAAAGGTGACATTGACGATCTCGGAAACTACAGACCTATCAGCCTCCTATGAGTAGTTTATAAAATCTTCACTAAAGTTCTTTCACACCGCTTGAAGGTAACACTGGACATGGCTCAACCGAGAGAACAAGCTGGATTCAGGAGTGGCTACAGCACAATAGATCATATCCACGTGCTGAGAGAACTAATTGAAAGAGCGAAGGGAATATGAACTTCCATTGTGCATGGCTTTTATCGATTATGAAAAAGCCTTTGATTCGGTGAAACCATCAGCAGTTACAATGGCTCTGAAAACCTGCGGTATTGAAGATGCATACATTAATATTATTAATAACATCTATGAAAATGCAAGTGCAAAGATTAGGCTGTTTGAAAATACAACACACGTAAAAATTTGAAAGGGAGTGAGACAAGGTGACACCATATCTCCGAAGCTCTTTAATGCCACATTGGAGGGTGTTTTTCAGTCGCTGAGCTGGGAAAACAAGGGGATAAAGATTAATGGAGATTATCTAACCCACCTTCGTTTTGCTGATGACGTAGTCATTTTTGCAACTACCCCATCAGAGCTGCAGAGTATGATCCAGGAACTTGCTGACAAGAGTAAAGAAGTGGGATTAAAAATGAACTTTCAGAAGACAAAAGTGATGTTCAATGCTTTTACAAGAAATGAAGATTTATCGATTGATGGAGAAAAGCTGGACATAACAGACACGTACGTTTATCTTGGACAGCAGATATCAAGTGAGGGTCACATTGATGAAAAAATTAATCGGCGTACAAAACTTGCCTGGAGAGCTTTTGGAAGAAACAGCATAATTTTCAAGAGCAATATGCCATTATGTCTTAAAAGAAAAGTGTTTGATCAATGCATCCTTCCAGTGCTTACGTATGGGGCAGAAACGTGGACCTTAACTAAAAGAGACATACAAAGGCTGCAGACAACTCAAAAAAGCATGGAGAGGTGCATACTTGGTGTAACCAGGAGAGATAAGAAGAGGAACTCGTGGATCAGAAAAATGTCAAGAGTGGAAGACATCATGATCAGAGTTAAATCCCTGAAATGGCAATGGGCTGGACATACTGCCAGAAGGACAGATCATCGATGGACAGCCGAAATTTTGGATTGGATTCGAAGGGACAGGAAAAGACCCAGAAGAAGATCACATGGGAGATGGGTGGATGAAATTCGAAAGTATGCAGGGGTGACATGGAGGAGACTGGCACAAGACAGACCGTTGTGGAGGAAACTTGGGGAGACCTTCGTCCAGCAGTGGATTGATAATGGTTGACAATGATGATGATGATGATGATGACACACACACACACACACACACACATATATATATATATATATATTTTATAAAGAAGATACCTAAGCAAAAAAATACATATATAATTTTGATTCACACCTAATACAACATAGAAAAGGTTATGTATCTACCTGTGTGAGTAAAAGGAGAAAAGATAAAAAAATAAAATAAAACAACTGAATGTGGAAGGTGTCGAGAATACTGAGCCTTGGCTTTATCAAGGACCAGCAAAAACTCTGCATTTTCTCACTTCCACAAAGACCTAGTTGGAAATGGGTTTCTGCAAGGCCATAGATGCAAGTAACATTCCCACCTAAAATAGTTAAAAAATATATATATATAAGTCATGTCCTCCGTAGAGTAGCATGACCTAGCACTAGTTAACAATTTCGCTTGCATCCATTAACCTTCATGGCCCGACCCATGCTCTTCATCTGTTACTATTAAACAGAGAGAAGAAGATTAAAGAGAACTCAAGCTGTGAGAGTGACATAATAAATGGAAATGATTTTCAGCTATAACGAAATTCCAAGTTCGTTTGAGAGAGAATTTAAACCTGAAAAACAATGCAAAAGAAATCCAAATTTTACATAATAAATGGAAATGATTTTCAGCTATAACGAAATTCCAAGTTCGTTTGAGAGAGAATTTAAACCTGAAAAACAATGCAAAAGAAATCCAAATTTTACATTGCAATTAAAAAAAAGGAAATGTTAATTTATAACGAACAGATTTTTGTGCTCTTAAGTAACTAATTTCAATTTATTATTTAGCAGCTCATGCGCAAATTCTAGTTGAAATGTTTTATTATTATTATTATTTTTTTTATTACTATTTTTTTCACTTGAGGTTTTTTTCTTTTTCTAATTTTTCTTTTTAGTATGTTTTGGATGCAGCTTATTGGAGGTAGTTTATACTCGAGTTTGGTCTTTTCTTGGACTGCTTATTTCTAAAAAGTTTTTCCTAGTTGGTTTGCTCAGAATTTGTATGTTTTGGCCCAAGTGGAGTTCTAAGGACGATGAAAGGATTGGAGGTCAGCTCAGATATTTTAAATCCTCCGCTCGGTTAGGCTAGCACCCTTTCCCATAGTGTATGAACTCGCTGGCAAAGGTAATCTAAAGTTATGAAATGACAAACGTTGTTTGACATGTAAATCTGCAGATCCTAACCTGTATTCTTCTTGTTGAGGATAATTGCTCCAACAAGTTTTGCAAAGCCTACAATACCATCTATAAGCTCACCTGTACTGTCTGCAACCTTAGCTATATTGGCCAAAGTAAAAATCCTCTTCATCTTAGGATTAATGGTCACAGGTCTCTAGTAAACAAGTTCTCTAATTCAGGAGTGAACCCCTCCACAAACGCCAACCAGTACTCTACCTTTGAATTAGAGCATTTCCATACTCATGGTTTTGACAAAGTGAAAATAGAGGTACTACATATTATTCCTGACCTCTATGCTCGGCTAGAAACTGAATCCCTTGAAATTTTGCAGCATCAGTCTCTTTATCCCTATGGCCTTAATTCCACTCTATCTGACAATAAGCATAATCAGCATAAATTTTCAATTCGTGAACTCTTCTTTCTTGTTAATAATAAGAGCTGCTCTAGAGGTAATAGAGGACAGAGGTTATTTCGCACATCAAGCAAAGTTGATTTTGCTAACTTGCTAAAATCTCTGGAAAGCTTTAAAACTGGCACTAATTTTGTTAAAAATACTTACAAAATTCTCAAGTCCTTCAAGCACTCTGTCCTTAAATGTTTTTTCAAATTCTGGAATGAAACTGCTGACCATGTTGATAAGCATGTTTTTGCTTTGGTTCTGGACATTCTTAAACATATTCTTAAAGATAAAATTTCTCTTAAAGAATTTTCCAGTAATTTTGTTACCATCAGGTTCCTCAATAAAGCCTACGATAATCTCAATGTAAGGAAGCTGTTCTACAATAATGCAATTTTTTTTCCCATCCACAGGCACCAGTCTATTGTAAGTTTTAAATATGTTAAGACCTTAGGGTCAATAGTTAAAAACTACAAACTTAACTCTTCGAGCTACATTCCTGTAATTACTTCTTGTTCTTGTGATGAACATAAAGAAACAGTTCACTATGATAAGAATTACAACCATATTATCACCGGAAACTTGAGTTATGTTGAAAATGAAAAGCTTAGGAATTTATTAGAGTATGGCTCTAAATTCAGACCTTCCTTCACAATTTCCAAAGAAAGGATTCTTGAGAGCTTCACTTCAAGATGTAAATAAGTACATCGTAAAAACCAGTTTGACGTACAATCAGCCTATTGAGGCCTTCGCAGAATGGAAATATAATATAATCAATAGCTTCACCGGTGAGTTGGCAGGTCTGGATTTTTGTTTCGACAGAAATCTCTTTTTCTCTGGAGAAGCTAAAAGGTCACTCTCCAAACTACAAGACCAATTTATTTTTACCACTACGGATAAAGCTAGCAATAATTTTGCAATTATCTGTAAGAAGTTCTATTTTTGAATTGTTAACTATGGAACTCAATAATAGAGTAACATACGAGCCCGTAAGTTATTCTACCAAGCAGTTAGAAAATCGGTTTAAGGCATTCTTCAAAAAACTTAAAATTCCACAAACTAGAAGATATGGGCCTGAATTTCCATTTCTTTTTGCAACGGTTAAGTTTCATAAGGATCCTGTGAAGTTCAGGTTCATAGCTAGTGGAGTAAGGAGTCATAAAAAGAAAATAGATCTTGCTTTTGAAGATGTCTTAAAGAAGGTTTTGAAACACATTAGAAACTGTTCTAACTTGATGTACAGAGATTTTTGGATAATTAATAATAATGCAGAAGTAATTTCTACTATACTCAATGTCTGTCCCCTAGATATTAATAGTTATGATTTTGAAAACCTATATACTAATCTGCCTCTATCAGATATAATCACTACATTTAAGGAGCTGTATGCAGAATTTAAACTTAACCAATTTGTTGATGTAGGAACTTGGAACTCTTATCTCAATTGCTGCATAAAAAATAACCATATCTTATATAATAATACTCTTCTATAAGCAAGTGAACGGTATTCCAATGGGAATATCAATGTCCACAAATATCGCTAATCTATTCCTGTTCTTTAAGGAATATAAATTCATTAAAAATCACCCCACCTGCTCAGATAACTACCTTTACACTTTTAGATATATTGATGATCTGCTGTGTATCAATAATTCAGAAGTTATAGAGAGTGATTTTGATAATATCTATCCTAGCTCTCTTAACTTATGTAAAACCAACCACAGTAATCAGGAACTTGAGTTCCTAGACTTAAGCATTAAGCTCAACAGAGGTAACCCATCTATTAGCCTCTTTGATAAAAGAGTTAATTTTCCTTTCAAAGTAATTAAATATCTACACTGGAATAATAACATTTCAACCAAAGTAATTGAGAATGTACTAATTTCTCAGGTCCTAAGAATTTCAAGAATTTGCAGCAACAATTTGGATTTCAATTACCACATTAATATACTATTAGAAAGTTTTCTAGAGAACGAAATTCTCTTCTTCTTTCATCAAAAGAACTTTAAGAAAAATTATTCTGAATAATAGAGTAAGGTTGGCAGATCTGCTTTAATTTTCTACACATTTAATAATATGATTCTGACCAATCAAAGCCGTAAGGAAGTTGGCTAGAGGATGCCTATTAACTACCTAAAGGAACCTTAGTGCTATGGATATGACGGTCCTATTAAAACAAAAAATTAAATAATATAAACAAAATCACAAAAAAAGCTTAAAAATCTGTTTATAAAAGAAAATAAAAACAAATAAAAAAGAAAACTAGTTATTCATCACTAGGATAGCTATACTAAAAATAGTAAAACCAACATTAAAATTAATAAGATTCTGATTAATCTATAGAAGCTCACTAAGGTGATTTAATACATGCAAAGATTATTAAATAAACTGCTCGTGTATTTTATAATATTTCTCATGTATTCTGGAGAGTTAATTCTGCTCATTCTGATCATACAGATCCACAGTCTTAAGTTTATATATTTTTTTCTCTGGTTAAAATCTCCGCGCGTTGGTTTCTTGCTGTATGAGGAGGCCATCAGCCCCACCCTCACTGCCCCCCAGCGTCTAGGGAGTGGCGGAAGGGGTCAGCCATGTTCTCCTCTTGTGTGGAGAAAAGTTTTTGTCACACAAGAGGTAAGCTCTCTTCCTTGTTTTTGGGTTCTAGGTTTTATAAGTTCAATGTTTGTACTTTATGTACCTTTTCTCTGTCGTTTTTTAGCTTTTCAGCTTTTAAGCATTGGTTTGTCTGTTAACATTTTTGCGGGTTATAACTCTTACTTTTCTTTGTAACTTTGAGCGTCTTTTGAGGTACCTAGGAACAGAAGAAGGCTAAGCCTGTTCCTTTTCTATGCGCTGTCTATGCGCTGCTTTTTCAAAGTAGTTAAGTTCTTAATAACTAATTAATTATGCACTTAAAGCACTGCTGAAATACTTTGTACATATTGCAACTAACTGTTTAAGGTATATAACTTTCACAAAGTTTTCTTTAGTTAATATTTATCTTTAACTTATTCTCGTTTTCGTGCTGTCATAAGTTGTAGAGTAGGGGGTTTTAGACTCAAGTTTTCTTTCAAAAATCTGTTCGTTATAAATTAACATTTCCTTTTTTTAATTGCAATGTAAAATTTGGATTTCTTTTGCATTGTTTTTCAGGTTTAAATTCTCTCTCAAACGAACTTGAATTTCGTTATAGCTGAAAATCATTTCCATTTATTATGTCACTCTCACAGCTTGAGTTCTCTTTAATCTTCTTCTCTCTGTTTAATAGTAACAGATGAAGAGCATGGGTCGGGCCATGAAGGTTAATGGATGCAAGCGAAATTGTTAACTAGTGCTAGGTCATGCTACTCTACGGAGGACATGACTTATATATATATATTTTTTAACTATTTTAGGTGGGAATGTTACTTGCATCTATGGCCTTGCAGAAACCCATTTCCAACTAGGTCTTTGTGGAAGTGAGAAAATGCAGAGTTTTTGCTGGTCCTTGATAAAGCCAAGGCTCAGTATTCTCGACACCTTCTACATTCAGTTGTTTTATTTTATTTTTTTATCTTTTCTCCTTTTACTCACACAGGTAGATACATAACCTTTTCTATGTTGTATTAGGTGTGAATCAAAATTATATATGTATTTTTTTGCTTAGGTATCTTCTTTATAAAATGTGTATTCTGAATTTTCAAAACTGCTGCGTTGCGCGTTTTGACTTTCAGGTTATTTTGCACCCTTCGTTTTAAATTCTAAAATTTTTTCCTTAGTCTTCAGTTTTGCTCTTAAGTATATATATATATATATATATATTCTATTAAGAAGAGACTGAAGCAAAAAAGTTTTTTGACTTATACCAAATACAACATAGAAAAGGTTATGTATTGACCGGTGTGAGTAAAAAGAGAAAAAAATAGAAAAACTGAATGTAGAAAGTTTCTCATTTTACTCACACCGGTCAATACATAACCTTTTCTATGTTGTACTTGGTATGAGTCAAAACATTTTTTTGCTTCAGTCTCTTCTTAATAGAATGTGAATTCTGAATTTTCATAACTGCTGCGTTGCACGTTTTGATCTTCAGGTTATTTTGCAACTTTCGTTTTAAATTCTTAAGTTTTTCTTATGTTTTCGGCTCTGCTCTTAAGTATATATATATATATAAAACACGTGTGTGTGTTTATTGTAAAAGTAATCCAATGGTTTAAAATATTTCGTCACAATTGCTTTCCACATTTATTTATGCAAATTAATGTAGGTGTGCAAATACTTTTTTTGCCCGCTGTATATTGCTGCCTCTGTTCTGTCCGTAAAGTGCCTGGCCCGTGTTATTGTATCGGATATGTCAGCAGGGGACTTAATTCCGACACAAACTCCAAATTTATTCATGAGATTTTGAATGTGTGTGGAAACTTAGGAGGACCTACATAACAGATCCAGAGTATTTCCGTCTGTTTACGTTATTTGTATTACTAACTCGGAGGCTTAGAGCTTGGACATTTTTCAAAACGGTTTCCAAATTCCTGAATCATAAAATAAGGTACTGTATAGCCTTGAAAAAGTCTCTCTGAAGAGAGGGGAGCCGGGTAATTATTGAGTTTATTCTGTGCCTAATAAGCGGGCAACTTATTAATACTATTTATCAGCATATTTGTTTCCGTCATAATTTTAAACAATGTTTAAGAAAGGATAATATGTGACATAATTTTAATTTTATTTGCTGCCAAGAGGCGTAGGTTAGGTCTATTATATTTTCGAGAATCCACTTAAAGATTTAAAAAACAAATAATTTTGAAAAAGGCGACTGATGGTGGTAGAGACAGAATCTTGGAATATGCAAATCCGACAAAGCTCTGATTCAAAAATGCCGAATATTGGTATGAGAACTTGTAAGATTCCCGAATTTTGAGTTTTCCGATATTGCAAATTTCTTTTTGCAGCAAGCTGCTGCTCTCAGATTAAACTCCTTAAAGTTTGTTTTGACTCCCAGGGGAGGACTGCTGTGGAGTAAATGGTTTTTCCTGGAAACCGAAATGGAATCAGAGTTTGTGCAGTAGTCTTTCGTCTTTCACCCACCAATGTTTTTCGTATTCCTGTTATAAAAAAATGGCTCTCATCTCCGGAGAAGGTGACTCAAGAAAACGAAAGCAAAGAAGTTCTATTTATAAACGAAAGTTACTTAGGCGAAATGAGAGAAACTTCCGCTGGAAGAGGCTGAGCCTGTCCTAAAACGTACTCAACGCGTTTCGTAATAATGCCATATTTGAAAAAATAATGAACGACACATAATTGAATATCACTTTTAAAGTACTATATATCGATCTGACGTAGACTTAAAGCTCCTAAACTACTTCATTCAAGATCATGCCCGTCAAGTCATTCATATGAAAATTGGAAGTTTTAAAACATGAAAAGTTTATTTTCCAGAAAATTAGGACACGGCAATACAGTTCGTAGATCAATTTCTCATTCTGATTTCCATGATAAACTTTGCAGTCGTGTACACTGCATGCCTGTCCATCTCCTTGTACTTTTATGATTACTCAGTGTTTTAACGCTTTTGTAGGTAATTTAAACCCTGCTACATAAAAAAGGAGACCTTAGAGATCTCAGAAACTACAGACCCATTAGCCTCCTATCACTTTTTGGAATCTTCACTGAGGTACTGTCACATTCATTGAAGGAAACACTGGATATGGCTCAACCAACAGAACAAGCTGGATTTAGGAGTGGCTATATAGGGCGTCGCATAAATATAGAGACAGAACAAATTCTCGAATAAAAAAGAAACAACAACGAGCTGAAATGTACACCTCATATTTATAGCAAAGATAGCATAGGACACGCAGCTGCACAATAGTTTGACGGAAACATAACAATTCCAACGCCGAGTACAAGAAAAAAACAGAAATAAGCTGTCTCAAAAATATAAAGACTTACTAGTTATGAGCACCTCTGGTACGAACAGTGGAGCCGTTGTTCCGAATAACACTGAAAACCCGAATGGGAATGCTGTCCACCAAGTGATGTAAGTGCTCTGGACGGAGTGTGTACCAGCTTCGTTCAAACTGCTCTTTCAATGCCACCACACTTGAGAACTGCCGTCCATTCGCATACACATCCCGAGCTAGGATACCCCAGAGGTTTTCGATAGGGTTCAGATCTGGACTGAGTGCTGGCCAATCCATTACGGATACATGATGAGTGTTAAACCAGCTTTTCGTTGATGCAGACCGATGGATAGAGGCATTGTCTTGCTGGAACAGATAATCAACACCCGCTAGAGTTTCGGCAAACAGTAGAAGGTGGCTGCTGAGTATGTCCTGATACGTTTCGGAGTTTTGCCTGCCTTGCAGGAAAGCGATATCCATTGTCCCATTGAACGCAAATGCTCCCCAGACCATCACAGATCCCCCTCCATTCTGTCTGCTGAAGAAGGTGCGTGGCTCGCGTCGTAAATCATGCCAATAGCAGTTCCAACCGTCAGGGCCGTCCAGGTTGAATATTTTCTCATCGGGGAAAATAGTTGTGATCCACTCGTTCGTCCATTGCATGTGGCTGCTTGCCCATAACAATCTAGCTTTCTTGTGGCGCCGCGTGAGGTGTGGCAGACGGCGCATTTTACGGAGCACAATGTTGCGACTTTCCTTCATTCGTCGATGAACTGTGTCCTTTGAGACGATGACACCAACAGTCCGAGAAACTTGACGTAGTGATAACCTTTGGGATGAAACTAAACGCATGATGGCATGATCATCTCGTTTGGTTGTTATTCGAGGCCTTGCAGGCCTTTTTCTGGCAGTTAACGCACAGGGTTTCGATAAAGTCTTATAAATGACTGCCCTACTCCTCCCCATGGCTTTACAAATTTTCACTAAAGGCAATCCATTTGCTCTCAGTCTCCAAATCTTCTGCACCTCCTCACCAGAAAGTTGACTGCTGCGTGGCATTTCGGCAAAAGAATGTCTGACGGCAGGTCCGCTGTCTTTTGTAGGCTGGACCATATTACGGCCCATGCGCGTGCGTACAACATGCTAATTTGTACATCTCATTTGCATGTGGCTACTTTACATAGTTATTACACTATTACACTATTTCCCTTTGTGGTATTCTTTTCACACAATCCGGTCATCTCGACGGATCGAAACGTTTGTTGTAGGGTTATGTCTAATTAGGTACCACTTCAGCTTCCTACCTATATTTGTACTGCATTCACGGCGCAAAGTCGACTGTCTCTAAATTTATGCGTCGCACCTTAGTACCACAGATCATATCCATGTACTGAGAGAACTAATTGAAAGAGCAAATGAATATGTATTCCCACTATGTATGGCATTTATTGATTATGAAATGGCTTTTCAGTCCGTGAAAAAATCAGCATGTATAACGCCTTTGAAGTCTTGAAGCATTAAAGATGAATACTTTAATATTATACTACATGAGGAAATAGGACGCATAAAAATTGAAAAGGAAGTGAGACAAGGTAACACCATGTCTCCCAAGTTCTTCAGCGTCACATTGCAGAACGCCTTTCAATCGTTGAATGGGGAAGACAAGGGAATAACAATTAATGGAGATTATGTAACCCACCTTCGTTTTGCTGATGCCATAGTCAGTTCTGCAAATATTTCCTCAGAGAAGCAGAGTGTGATCCAAGAACTTGCTGACAAGATTAAAGAAGTGGGATTAGAATGAACTTAAAGAAACCAAGATTGATGTACGATGTTTTCACAAGAACTAAAAATTTAGAAATTCATGGGTCAAATCTAGAAATAACCGATGCCTATATTTACTTTGAACAATAGATGTCAAGCGAGAACCACACCGAAGAAAAGTATATAAAGCTTGATTGGAGTGCATTTGGAAGAAATACCGCAACTCTAAAGCGATTTACCATTATGTTTTAAAAGAAAAGGGTTTAATCAATGCCCACTTCTTACTCATATATCACAGGCAGGGATCTTAACTAAAAAGAAACAGAGGCTACGAAAATCTGAAAGAAGCACGGAGATATGCATGCTTGGTGTAACCAGGAAAGGTAAGAAGAGGAATACATGGAATAGGGAAATGAAAAGAGACCCTCAAATGCCAATGGACTAGACATATTGCTAGAAGAACTGTCAACCATTGGAGAACTGAAATACTAAACTGGATGACAAGGACCAAGAAAAGATCCAAAAGAAGACCAGATGGGAGATAGGTTGATGTAATTCGAAAGCATGTTGGAGTCATATTGAAGAGAGCTTCTCTGGATGTAGAGCTGTAGAAGAGAATTGGGGAGGCCTTAACACAGCAGTAGATTGATGAATCAGCACTTTAAAGCAGTATTTCTGTGCTTGTTAATTTTCAATAAATAATGATAGTTTAAAATTAATGAACGAAGTAAGTAAAATATTTCTCTAGCCTCTACTATATATAATACTAGTAAACTCCCCTAGAACTGATCACTAACCACGATCATGGCTGAATATTCTATTCTTGGAAACGAATGATTTCCAAATTTTCAGTAAGGTTATTCACTACAGCAGTCTGAGAAGTCCGTTCAGATTCTGATGAAATAATAGACTTCGTTTGTTTGGAGCTATAATAGTGAATTAGATCGTGTAATGGTAGCATACCAGGACGGAACTAGAAAGATGAGGGTTCGATTCCTGCTAAAGGACGATATTGTTTTTAATTTACCAGGAGTGTTTGCTGTAAGGCTTAAAGTCTAAATCCGGTGTCTTAATATAAACGGTAATGGAATTTTCTTTTCAAGGAAGGCAAAAGAATTAATGTGCCAATCATTTAATGTGTTTACCAATATAATATATTTATTCTCTTAAAGTGCCCGAATGATTCGACCAAAGTCTCTGCGTTTGACCGTAGATCACCACTGAGTTCTTCTGGACTTGTGTTGGAATAAAAATGCCTATCAAGTAAAATAGCAACTCGTTGTGCTCTTCGACGTTCTGCTCAGGTGTTGTGGATCACCGCATTCAAGTCGGCAAATATTCCGGGAGCAGAATGGATCCAGCATTAGCTAGCGAGCGCTTTACTTCTCGTCTGGTGTCTCCTCACTTGTGGTGCAACTACAATGGCTTCCATAAATTAAGGGAAAAAACAGAAAAATCGTGATAATTTGCGAAAGAAGAGATGGAAACGCACGAAACTTGGGTATGTGACGTGACATGAGATGCGGAATCAGGATAGCATATGTAAATGAGTGGCGATGGCATCGGTTTATGAAAGTGAGCAGCAACATGAAAGGGGCTGTTTCGGAAGTATCCGTCACATCGTTTGCAGAGTGTAAAACAAGATTTTGAGATAGCAGATTTGTTATAATGACAAATACATGCGAGACATCATTTACCAAGGGAACTGAGGGGGAAAATGATCAGAATACTAGAGGCAGGACAAAGTCAGGTGGAATTTGAAAGATGGCTACACGTGAGTCTTTCTGTGGTCCACAGACTGTGGAACCAGTTTCACAATACGCAATCAGCTTGCCGAAGGTATAGCGAAAAAAACCCCAGGGCAACAATATCCGTGTATGACAGATATCTGTGATTAATTGCTAGGAGGAACAGGTCGGCTACCCAGACACAGCTGCTATATGCCCTTGCTATGGCTACAGGAACGGTGGTATCTCCTTTCACTATGCGCAGAAGGCTGCATGAAAGAGATCCTTATGCTAGACGGCCAGCACTCTGCGTGTTCCTTACCCCTCATCAGAGGGAGATCTTTTTAATTGGGCAAGACCACATCAATTGGACTAAAAACCAGAGGAGATCAGTAATCTTCACAGAAAAGTCCAGATTGGCTTTGCAGAGAAATTCCATGCATGCTCGTCTCTGGAGAGAACAAAGGACACACTATGATCCCTCTATGACCTGAGAAAGGGATACTTACATGGTGATGGTAGCGTGCTGGTTTGGGGTCAGCATCTTGTTAGGTAAACGTGCAGGTGTCTATGTGCTTCAAGAGGAACTAGGCATGCTCGACGCTCTAGAGATTATGCCTCGGACTCTTATGTTCGCCAGCAGTTTCCATAAGAGATACATTTCTCCTACAAATGATAACGTTCGTCCCCACCGAGCTAAGCTGGTGGAACAATATCTTCAAGAGGAGACCATTGTCTTTATGGGTTGACAAGTCAGGTTTCCCGACCTTAAACCGATCGAACATGTCGGGATGCCTCTAGAAAGACTTAGTGCTTAGACAAGCTTTGTACGAACAATCGTTGTTGCTATCTCCTGAGCTCCTAAACAGAATCACCAGCAGAAACATCGCTGTGAGGAGTCATCACACTCCTTATGGATGCACTTTGGTTACTTCATTTTGACCTTTTATTTTTCACCTAGTTCTCTATGTGTTTATTTTAGTCGGAATGCAATGTTTCTTACGAAATGTTTCATGGTCTTTCTCTATCGTGCCATATGATACAGGTTTTCACCAAAGTTCATAACATTTCATCATGTATTTTTTCAGTTATCGCGCTTTTTCTATTTTTTCCATGAATTTGTGAAATCCAGCGCAGTTACGACCGCCCATCATGTCTCTGGTACTTTTATTAATAGGGACTTTTTTTTTTTTTTTTGATTGGAGGTTTAACGACCACCGTGAGCAACTCAATGGGCTATAAGCAGTCGCCCGTCCCTAATTTAGGGTCACTGGTTCCAGGGAAGGGAGAGAGCCAGTGCCGTAAGACAAACACAACATCCATGCCTCACCGGGATTCGAACCCGGACCCCGTTCGGACGAATGATCAGAGGCCAACGCCTTAGACAACTGCGCCACCGTGGCGGCATTAATAGGGACTGCTGCGACAGCTTAGAAGTAAGTTGACAAAGTCCTATGGACAGTTGTACTACCATCTTTGACAGGTATCTTAAGTACTATCTTTTAGCAAGGAAATGCTCGCCGACAAAACTCTGCCTTCAACTGAGTGTGTAATGCATCTAAAAGTTTCTTTGGTCGGTTATATCCCTAGATTAATCATGTGACGTCACTTGCAACGTCTTCTTAACCAGCCCGCAATACAGCTGCGCAATATGACCAAGTGAACGTGTTATGGTGCGTCAATTTTCCTGTCACCATCAGACGTATATTGCGATCCAGTATCGCAAACCATGGTGATTAAACAACGTATTGATTGATATTACGTTTTTCGTTTAAGTTGTTTCCTTGAGCTGAAAATTTTTATAGTTTACGTCATATATTTCATCATTTGTTTCGCTTTATTTTCAGCTGATTGCATCCACGACTTATGGATAGGTGAATTTCAATGTCAAGCATCTCATATGTTTATTCCGCTAATGAATGAATGAACATATTTTTATGCTCTGTATGTTTGTTTGATAGTTTGGTGCGCTTTCACATCCGTTGTTTCATAATGTTTTGAGGTTAACAGATTTTCTTTTTCCTTTGTAGGTTTCGATGACTGGGACATAATTTGCCCAGCAGACATTCCTCCGTCTGATAATGAACCTGCAAGACATGCTGTGAATCGACTAAGGTCAGCTGGATCATTTTTATCTGAGGTAGGTCATTTTCCAAGTTTTTGAAAAGTTCCAAAACTACCCGCACCTAAGGTAAAAAATGCAAAACAGAAACGAACAAATTGAACATACGAGCAGTAATATATAATGGACTTCAACAGATTGCTGTGTGGTTCAATATGATATCAGTGGTCATCCAGAAATAGAAAGGCGCATAAGTACTTGCTTATGTTGCTGGTAAAGGCATTCACATACGCTGTCATTGGTGCCCATCCCGATAAGGAGAGTTTAAAAGTATAGCGTGAGGTCTTTTTTTTTAATTTGGGGACAACCGTGAGCAACCCAATGGGCTGTAAGCAGTCGCCCGTCCCTAACTCAGGATCACTGGTTCCAAGGAAGGGAGAGTCAGTGCCGTAAGATACACTAAACATCCATTTGAACCCGGACCCATCTGAGACAAATGGTCAGACCACTGCTCCAACGGGGCAGTCCAACATGAGGTGCAAAGTTGTACCATCAAAGAATTAACAAGGAGTATAATGTCCTGTGATATTGTTGTAGCTGGTGAAAAGAACTTTCATGTTAAGGACCATTGAAAGATATCGGAGTGAGATTCTGTTAACACCAAAGCCCACTCTATTACAAGGAAGAATCTGAAGGACCGCAATTCCTGGAGGGTTCAAAAGAAGAAACTTAGAGGTGGTCGGTCAGATTTATGTCTTATAGCTACTTCAAATGCTGAATTTTGTAACCTTTTAGGAAGCCATTTATCATCCTCTCAAATGGACGTGTAAATTGTCAACCATACAATAGAACTGGGAGGTTATAACGCTGGGAAAAGGATCGCATTCTTCAAGGATTTGGTTTCGACATTTCTGAACAATTAGAGTCCCACTGTCAAACATATTGAGCAGAATGTTCCCATCCAACTTTATTCTAATCCTTAGCACTAGAGGATTACTTCTGCATACAGCCATCCATTTCTCTGATATTAGGATTACTTCTGCATACAACCATCCATTTCTCTCATATTAGATGGATGATAACGAGCCCGCTCTCTTCCCAGATGCGACCATGTCGATAATTAAAACTTCCACCGTTTGGTCGTCTAAAAACAGAAACATCGTGATAAACACAAATAACCCAAACACATACTTGAATCGATTTAGCAGAAACCTTGTCCGTCTGGAAGAGACTGGAAGTCTTTGAAAAATCATGGGCATGATTAGATTTATCCGATACAAAAAGTATTTTTTCCGTCCGACTTCCAATAGTAGATATCATATCATGATCATCATCATCATTGTCAACCATTATCAATCCACTGCTGGATGAAGGTCTCCTCAAGTTTCCTTTACAACGGTCTGTCGTGTGCCAGTCTCCTCCATGCCATTCCTGAATACTTTCGAATTTCGTCCACCCATCTCCCATGTGGTCTTCTTCTGTGTCTTTTCCTGTCCCTTGGAATCCAATCTAAAAATTCGGCTGTCCATCGATGGTCTGTCCTTCTGGCAGTATATCCAGCCCATTGCCATTTCAGGGATTTAACTCTGATCATGATGTCTTCCACTCTTGTCATTTATCGGATCCACGAGTTCCTCTTCTTATCTCTCCTGGTTACACCAAGCATGCACCTCTCCATGCCTCTTTGAGTTGTATGCAGCCTTTGTATGCCTCTTTTAGTTAAGGTCCACGTCTCTGCACCATACGTAAGCACTGGAAGGATGCATTGATCAAACACTTTTCTTTTAAGACACAATGGCATATTACTCTTGAAAATTATGCTGTTTCTTCCAAAAACTCTCCAGGCAAGTTTTGTACGCCGATTAATTTCTTCATCAATGTGACCCTCACTTGATATCTGCTGTCCAAGATAAACGTACGTGTCTGTTATGTCCAGCTTTTCTCCATCAATCGATAAATCTTCATTTCTTGAAAAAGCATTGAACATCACTTTTGTCTTCTAAAAGTTCATCTTTTATCCCACTTCTTTACTCTTGTCAGCAAATTCCTGGATCATACTCTACAGCTCTGATGGGGTAGTTGCAAAAATGACTACGTCATCAGCAAAACGAAGGTGAGTTAGATTATCTCCATTAATCTTTATCCCCTTGTTTTCCCAGCTCAGCGACTGAAAGACACCCTCCAATGTAGCATTAAAGAGCTTCGGAGATATGGTGTCACCTTGTCTCACTCCCTTTCCAACTTTTATGTGTGCTGTATTCTTAAACAGCCGAATCTTTGCACTTGCATTTTCATAGATGCTATTAATAATATGAATGTATGCATCTTCAATACCGCAGGATTTCAGAGCCATTGTAACTGCTGATGGTTTCCCCGAATCAAAGGCTTTTTCATAATCGATAAAAGCCATGCACAATGGAAGTTCATATTTCCTCGTTCTTTCAATTAGTTCTCTCAGTACGTGGATATGATCTATTGTGCTGTAGCCACTCCTGAATCCAGCTTGTTCTCTCGGTTGAGCCATGTCCAGTGTTACCTTCAAGCGGTGTGAAAGAAGTTTAGTGAAAATTTTATAAACTACTGATAGGAGGCTGATAGGTCTGTAGTTCCTGAGATCCTCAAAGTCATCTTTTTTATGTAGCAGGATCATTGTAGCGTTGTTCCAATCCTCAGGAATCTTCCCTTCATTAAGGCATCGAGTGAAAATTTGGGCGAGTACTGTTTTGATTTCTCCACTTGCTTCTTGTATAATGTCGACAGTAATTCCATCTCCTCCTGGAGCTTTTACCCGCTTCATCTTTTTGATTGCGTGAGCAACTTCTGCTGGGAGGACTGGAAGAACTCTGGTACTGGTACCTTTTAATGATGTCTGGAGTGTATGTATCATCCCTTTCATATAATTTGGAGTAGAAATCTTTCACCCTTGTTAAAAGTTCGCCTCTATTTCTTGTTACAGAACCATCTTTTCTCAGTGCCATAATCTATTTTCTTCCCTTACTGAGATGTCCCTTTGCTATCTTTTAGGCTTTGGTTGTTTTAAATTGCTTTCCTAACTAGTTCACAGTTGAATTTCCTTAAGTCTTCAGTGATACTTTTTCGTACTGTCTTGCATAGCTCTATATATTCCACTTTGGAAGTCACATCTTCTTTAGTTGTCCTCATCTCTCTTCTTTTTGCATCAACATTTTGGTTTTTCCTGATAATTTGTTCACATGCAACTTGTTCTTAGACCCAGCTAATTTTGTTGCTGTTTCCATAAGAGCTTTGGTTACTTTTCTGTTAACTTCAGAAATATCCACTTCTTCCGATGTTAGGCCTTCTAAAGCAGAGAATTTGTTCTTCAGTTCGAACGTGAAGGTATTATGGTGTTTTTTAAGGTTGGTTATGTCAATACATTTTGTTTGTCTTATGAGCTTGCCACGTTCAAGTTTAGTGTTGAGATGCATATTACATCTCACCAATCTATGGTCACTACCTGTGTTGAACTTGTTTAGCACACTGCAGTCTTCTATGACGAATTTTTTGTTACACATAATAAAATCAATTTGACTGTCGTTCCATTTGGATGTCTCCATGTCCATTTCCTGTGTGGCTTTTTCTTGAAAAAGGAATTCAAGGTGAAAAACCCTTCTGCCTCTGCAAACTCAACGAGAGTATTTCCACGCTGGTTTCTGTTGTCGTGACCGAATTTACCTACTGAAGTTTCATTCTGTTGCCGTTGCTCTATTTTTGCATTGAAATCGCCCATAATTATCTTCAAATGCTGCTTACCTTTATTATTTAGATGACGAATTTCCTCATAAAATTCTTCAATTTCTTCTTCAGGATGACTTGTGGTGGGTGCATATGCTTGAATAATCTGAGCCTGGTATCTTCTCGAGAGTTGGATAATGAGTCGTGCAGCTCTGTTAAAGGAATTTTCAACTTCTACAACTTTATCCTTCAGTTTCTTGTTTATTAAAAATTCAACACCACTAGTTCTGCCAGTATTTTTCTCACGATAGTAGAAGAGCTGTCCACTTTTTAGTTCAATGAGGTCTTCTCCCTTTCTCCTTACCTCACTTAGCCGACGATGTCCCACTTGATCCTTTGTAGTTCCTCTTCCAATTCAAGAAGCCTTGAATCAGAAGATAGGGAGCGTCCGTTGTACGTAGCCAAGGTCAGCATCAGATGGCAGCCTAGTCCGGTCCTCCGGGGATTCTTAGCACCCTCTGCCTTCATGCCGCACTGTCCGCTGCCTTGGCCAGGTACATTCCAGCTGCCGCAGACCGAGGGCCAAGATTTAAGTTGTGGAGTCATATACGTGTATTTAAATAAGCACGGAACAAACGGACTACTATATGGAAAGTATAATCCTGTTATTACTTGATCTGCATGTGTTGTCAAAATATGTGCTATTTACGCTGTAAGTAAGTTATTCATAAATGACGTCACGCAGATTTGGGATCGTTTTGACGCTAGCGTTCTTTCTGTCACCCACAGACTCTTCGCAAAGTTGACATAATGAAAGCATCATTCCTTGCTCCTTTTAATATTTTCTTTTGTCTCTTTCAGTTGTTACACTCCATTTTTAATAACGTAATTATAAATACACTGCACTGTGAACACTCAAGAGGTGCTATAGCGTATTAAATTCGTTTATTTTTGTGGCGTAGTAAGTACGCCACACAAATTAACGGATTTAATACGCTATATGCGTCTCTTGAGTGTCCGTTTTTAATGATTAATGTCTGTATACTCCTGAATATTTCGTATTGAAACTTGGGTGCCAACTGCTTGAGTGTTCTTTTGTTTCTCATTTCTTTCATTTACTTTCAATCGCGTGTTCTTCGTTATGTAGCAAAATCTAGCAATGAAGCATATTTTAACTAACTGTTTCTGTGAAACATGCCTATATTTTCACGTATATCACTGATTACTTAAAACTATTTTCTTTTTATTGGACTTTTATTGAATGCATATGAACATTGGACATCTATTACTGAAACGGTTGTATGTATTTACCTGTGACTGATAAATATCAATCCTAAATCATACGTGATATAATTTAATTCAAAAACTACATGTATGATTTTCCGAAACAGTACTTTTGAGCTATGCTGGTATATACGAGTTTTAGTTTGTGGTTACCTTCACTGTTGCTGCATGTTCGGATCGTCACTCTTTTTCTTACATCGTTGTTTCTTGTTTCTGCCCACGAAGCTAGAGTTTTTAACTACTTCGTTTATTCTTGCTTCTGCCCACGAAGCTAGAGCAGCATTTTGCATTTTAAACTTGTTTCATCACAGTCGTACAGAATCCTTCACTACTGAGTTTCCTAATGTTTCCAACTATCAAGCTAACCTGAAGTAACCGTGAAATTAGGTTCCCCTTCATTAAATGTTTTTGGGAAAATCATAGCTTGTTGTTACTGGATCGAGCCTGTGATAGCATATCCTTATTCCTGTGCTCTGTAAGCCATAAAGACAGAGCTCCAGTCCCCTTTTCATATTTACATATCCTCATAGTTTTTCCGTTCTTCAGTCATTTTCTTAAGGACTGATCAGAGCACCACTTTTCTAACCCACTTCCTTCCCTTTTCGAGTCACCAACTGTAACTCACCCCTTCCACACCGAATATGGATGTGGATGCAGTTTTTTCAAATTTTGTTCAATTGAAAACCCGACTTTCTTTTTTCACTTACAGTGATCCTCGAGCAATAAATTTGCGTATACTCTTACAGTTGTCGCAAAGAATGTATGTTTGCTTGAGTTTAAAGAAAGAGAGTGTTTTGTCGAACATCGCTGAGAAGTGAGTCAAAATTCCGTCCGCTTGTTGAGAACACAAGAGTGACAAGGTTAAAGGTTAGTTTTCCAAAGAAGGGGATCAAAATCACAGCCCACGTAATCCACAGAAGAAAGTTTGGCTTTGCTGCCTGCTATCGCGTGAAGTTGGAATGATACCGTTTCTTTCTCTTGTGGTCTCTACGCACAGAGAATTCAGAAAAAAGTGTGTCAGCCAAGGAAAGAAGGTTATGTAGTGTATGTGTAAAAAGGATGAACATGGAGAGATGTTAAATAAGTAATGCAACCTATGATTTTTTTATTTCCTATCCGTATAATCGTTTCGAATTAAAAAAACTAGATGACTCTTGATAGCTATGAGTGATGATTTTAATTTTGAATCTTAGTACGTCGTATGGCTACGCAGGATAAAGAACAATGTCGGATGACCGAACGGCGGATGATTGGGACTTTACTGTACTTGGAACGACGCGTTGCCCATAACATAAATGATCCTTAGCGTCCGTTGGATAAGGGTCAACTCATCGCGGATTCAATTGCACAGTTGTGAGACGCTCTGAAATCCATGTAACTGCGGATGTTTCTTTCCTACTCCTGATAAAATTTGATAATTTCTAGGCATAACTTATTCATGCCTGAGCTATCTGTAAGATTCATCTACATGGAGTAAGGTGGGGGCAAACTACAGTGGTCAGCTAAAATATGCTTCAGAGATTTGGAGGTGTGCTGATAAAAAGTTACGAACCCACTAATTTGCAAGGAAACTATTAGTACTCACTTTGAGAACAGTCTTCATACAGGAATATTTCAAAAAGATTTTTGCTTTGCTCCGTTACGGCGTTTCGAAAACTGTGTACTGAATATTTTACCATACTTCTTTGAATACCCATTTTGAAATTTGATAATTTGATATTTCGAAGCATTCGCTTGAAAACGAATACTTAAAACTTAAACTGTTTCTTTCAACAGGTTGGCAGAAAAATGCAACGGGCCTTCAGCTTTGAGAAGAGCTGTGAAATTCCAGAACCTGAAAGAATGCCGTTGGATTTGGCTGAGTTTGAAAATTTCTTGGATAGTGACGGCAGAGTTGTTCGTCCCCGGGAGCTTCACGTTGCTGTATTTCAAGGTGGAGTGGAACATTCTCTCAGGCCCATAGTGTGGAAGCACTTGTTGAATGTTTTTCCTGATGGACTCACAAAAAAGGAAAGAGAGCAATACCTCTTAAGGAAATCAAAGGAATATTATAGCATGCGTCACGACTGGCAGAGACTGATTCACAATGGAGTGGATGTCCCAGACGTTCTAAAGAATGTCACAAATTTGGTCATTAAAGATGTTCGACGCACGGACAGAACGCAGAAGTTTTTTTCCGGATCGGACGACAACAAAAATACTCAGTCTCTGTTCAACGTTCTCACCACCTTCAGTGTCAACCACCAAAGAGTGTCGTATTGTCAAGGAATGAGTGACATCCTATCGCCGATTCTGTTTGTCATGAAAGACGAGGCTCACGCTTACATCTGTTTTTGTGGTCTCATGAAAAGAATTCAAGAAAATTTCCGTCCAGACGGCCGTTCTATAAAAAAAAATTTCGCCATCTCCGAAAAATGCTTTTGTTCTATGACAGAGAACTGTTTTTGTACCTCAGGAGGCACGATGCTTTGGGCCTGTTGTTTTGCTACAGGTGGTTGGTGCTAGAGCTGAAGAGAGAGTTTGCATATGAAGACGCTCTGCATGTTTTGGAAGTGATGTGGGGCTCATTACCCCCAAAGTCTCCAGAAAAAGAAATTTGCTTATATGAAACTCATTTTTCACCGGGGCCTAGATCGAACTTTGATACCAAAACGCAAGATGAATTGCTTTATCTTGACTTGGGCGGTCTGTCCTGGGATGAAAATCATTTCGGCTTGTCCCCAAATTTTGCAAGAGTGATTTCAACGTCTTCCAAGTCAACAAATTTAGAAGCACTCAACCTTCCCCTTCGTGGTTATGCAGATGCTTCTCTAGCTGCTAGATGGGCTGCAAGGGCTAGAAGAGAATCCCAAATCCGGAACGGCGCGTTCTGTGAGAGTTCCGTTGACGAAGACGACCAGATCGTGCCTTTGCGTCAATGTTACAGACCTCGCCCTTATTTGCGGCACAAGTCAGTAAAGTCCTCTGTGTCCTTCCCAGGAGCATTAACGAAAGATTTGTTCTCTTACACTTCAGATCACAAAGATTCAGAACGTGACCAGTGGAGTGTTAGTAAAAGCTGGGCATTTGGAGAAGATTTACATCCACAAGATGAAGTCAAGGACTTGAAGCAAAACAATCAATGGTGCTATTCCAACACGGTTAGGGAACTGAGATTTAAACTTCTGAACGAACACAAAAATGAAAACTGTGATCTTAAGAATGTTGATCCAATGCAAGAATTGTGTGACACCAGTGGTCGTCACCGCCATGGCAGCAGTGATTCCAATTACAGCACAAACTCTGAAGACTTTTCGGACGACGAGTCTCGAAGTAAGGTTTCTCGAAATGGAAGTTCACTGCCTACGTCGCCTCAGAGTAAGAGTGAAGGTTACGTTTCCGACACTGCATCGACAAATAATGATTCAGATGATTACGATTCGGAAGACTACGAAAATATTTTCAGTTGCGGAATCATGGACTCTATGTACGGAAATCATTACGAAGAAGCCTTGTCTTATTTCCACAAAAGAAAGCTTTTATTACCCCCACCTCATCTACTCGGGGATGGAAATCCTTTCCTTTTATTTCTCTGCGTGGCAATGATCCTCTTGCACCGTGACGAAATACTTAGGAAAAGGCCAGATTTCAACGAGCTAGGAATGTTCTTTGACAGACTCATGAGGAAGCACAAAGTAATGAATGTGGTATGTAAAGCTCGTTCCATGTTCCAAGAATACTTGAACATGGGCTGGAACGACAGTCTAAGCGATTCTGAAGGTGATGATGATGAAGAATTTGAAGTTTGAATTCTGCAGGTCCTTCAAGATAGAAAATGATGGAACTAGTTGAAAATAGTACTAACTGAGGAATGCAGCCTTTTTTCAGCATAGGTGGAAACTTAACCATGGCAAACGAGCAAGGGGTTAACAGAATTTTGATGAAAAAGAGCAAGGGCAAAAAAGAAAAAAAGTAATAGTACGAGCATGCTCTAAAACTATCATTTAATACTACTGCCTTCAGAATTACAATGTGAAAACAAAAATTAACTGAAATCGCGGAAAATACACTTTATTTTTGAGCCTTATCAAATGTACTATACGAACTGAATTGCGTTTAAACTTACAAAACTTCTGTAACTGCTTCTGAACTAACTGAAAAGGGCAAAATATTTGGAACCACAGATGCAAATACCTAAATCACAGAACCGATGAAACTACCCATTGAGAAATTTGTGACTAAGAAAATTAAAAGGCCATTTTTTCTGTTTAATCACTGACTTCTGAATCTTATGATTCGAAAAAAATTAAATCGTTTAAAATGTTTAGCTCAAAAGCCTCGTGAACAAAATATATGATGCGCAAAACATTATCTAAACCTGAGACAATTGAAACAAAGTAGGAAAGCGGAATCTAAAAAGGGATTTTTGCTGAACTGTGTTGCTGCATTCTTCTCAGTAAGATATAAGAAAAAAAATGAAAAGAAACAAGATTGCCCCATTCTTTCTCAGTGCAGGGTATAAAACTTATTTCGTGTTCTACCGGATTTTTTTTAAATTTTCAATAATTGTGGCAGTTATTATTTTGCAAAACGTATTATGAATGTAAAAAATCGAAAAAGTTTAAGGAATTTCTCTCTTTTCGGAGATGATATTTCTGATATAAAGAGCTTTCTTCTAGAAACTTTTATTGGGACTTTCCTGACAAATTTCTTGCACATGGACACATTTTGAACAGATTTTCCGCAAATGAACACTGATCTGGAAACCAGTAAGTGCTGAAAGCATCACTTCGCAAAAACGTGTTTCAGGATCAGTCATGGTGTAGGTAAGGCAAATGATGTACAAGGAAAATGAGCATATTTAAATACATAAACAATATTAAAAATTAAATCTTTTAAGATCTACAATAACTTTTATTTTAAGAAATTTGGAATTTTAAGTATATAATAAATGAAAACACTTTTTTTCATTTCATAACTACAATATTCTAAAAAATATTCAGAACTTGTAATTAATGAAATTCCAATACACATAGAAAAATTTCTTCTCGCAAAAATATTTTATTCAGTCTTCCATTTTTAATGTTGTCTTGTCTTTAAATTATTAGCACACTAGAATAGCTACAGTGTACTAACATCTGATGATGGACCCATAGTGGGTCTGAAAGTACTCATGTTTTTTAAGGCATTTTTTAACCTGTATATATTAAATGCTTTTAATTCGTGATACAATTTTAATTTGTGTTAATCGTGCTCAGACGGCGGAATATTCCTATGTGTTGTTAGTACACATTTTCGCATGTGCAGGTGCGTATTTTATGACGAAATTTAAGAAAAAGGACTGATAGAACAGCTACAGATAATCCACAAAATCGGGACGAACTGATTTTTTGTGATCCACATGTATACGAATAAACATATTTATCTAAATAATTCCTAATGGCGATTTCCCTGCTTTCCAAACTAATCATTCCTAATGGCGATTTCCCTGCTTTCCAAACTAATCGTTCCTAATGGCGATTTCCCTGCTTTCCAAACTAATCATTCCCAATGGCGATTTCCCTGCTTTCCAAACTAATCATTCCTAATGGCGATTTCCCTGCTTTCCAAACTAATTATTCCTAATGGCGATTTCCCTGCTTTCCAAACTAATCATTCCTAATGGCGATTTCCCTGCTTTCCAAACTAAACATGTTGTTCCGTTCTTCCTCAAGGGAGCAATAACTTTATACGGAGCTATACTGTGCGTAAGTCACTCTGCTGCAGCAGGATGCGTCAAGTTCTGCTGCCCTTCCCCTGTTTCCCAAAGGCTTTATTGAAATACTTTATTGGATTATGGGAATTGTGGAAGAAGTTCCGTTTGCCGTCTTAATAAATTTATCGACATGTTTCAGATTCTACGTAATTTCTTGAGATTTCCTTTTAATTGTCTACATGCACTTTTTCGAGTCATTCCAAACTTAATTCATTTGAAGAAAAGTTGCGAAGAATCCAATACTCAGTTTTCTTTCTTTCTTTCTTTCTTTCAACTGTTCACTCTCATACTTGAAATTTAAATGCAAGCTACCTGCTGGTTTGCTTGTTCATAATAAACAAACAGAATAGAACAAAATGTGAATTATCCTGAGCGAGCAATACGCAGTTTACGATGTGCCGGGTTAACTTATGCTGATTAGCAGTTTACAACGTTTTCTGTTAACTTATGCTAATTCTATTATGTCTCTTTACTTGAAAATGTCGTCGATGGTCTGCTTTTTATGGTAATAATAAGAGATTTCTTAAAAATATTAAAATGTCTTCTAGTTCTTTTCCATTCATGCGAATTTTCCTCACACTCGATTTCATTTGTAGAATATTTTGATGTAATAGATTTCCTGCACAACCCCCAATGATAGTTTTACCGAACATTTTTTTAATTAGAGGTTTAAAGACCACCGTGAGCAACTCAATGGGCTATAAGCAGTCGCCCGTCCTTAATTTAGAGCCACTGATTCCAGAGAAGGGAGAGAGCCAGTGCCGTAAGAGAAGCACAACACCTGTGCCTCCCATGATTCGAACCCGGACCCCTTACGACATCGCTTAGACCACTGCGCCACCGCTTATCGAACATGCAAATACACTGGTGTTCAAAAATTAAGGACGAAGAGGAGAAAGTAGCATAACAGCGGAACGAGCAGGCAGAACGGACTGAAAGACCACTCAGGAGATAGACTAGAGTCCGGTACGGTAGGGCATGCGCATATATGTAGCATGACGTAGAGGGGGGGGAGTGTCGGAAGTGTATAAAGCACACGGGCGGTGTACGCTCAGCAATTCGGTGAAAGTTATTGCACGGTGTACATCGGTTTGAACGACGTCGAGTTGCTGCCACCGTGTGATATGGCCAACAGGCAATCCAGTAGACGACATCTGGATGACTTTACCCGAAGTCGCGTCATTGCGAAGTTGGAAGAAGGTCGAAATGTGACTAGTGTGGCCGAGGAGTTCGGGATCGCTCACAGAATCGTTTCACGAGCTTCGAGAGCATTTCAAACGACAGGAACAGCTATCCGAGAGTTTAGTAGTGGTCGTCCACGAGCAACCAAGGCGGCGGACGACCGGTGTATTGTCCTACAGGCGAGAAGAGACAGACGGAAGACAGCGGGAAAAATCGCAAGGTACATGCAACAGACAACTGGACGTCCGTTATCACGCTTTGCCGTTGCCAGGAGGCTCAACAAAAATGTTCCATTTGCACGACGACCAGTGCGGCGTGTGCCCTTAACGCCTGATCATCGGTGACAGCAGTTTCTGTGGTGCCAGGAACACAAGAACTGGACACATCAGCAATGCGGTCGAGTTCTATTTACGGATGAGAGCCGATTTAGTCTGACGAGCGATTCTCGACGTTTACACATCTGGAGAGAGCAGGGAACAAGCAATCGCACCTCCAACATCATTGAAAGGGACCGGTTTGGAGGTGGCGGAGTTCTCGTTTGGGGCGGTATCATGCTTGGTAGCCGTACTGACCTCCACATCTTCCAAGGAGGTTCAGTCACTAGTGTCCGCTATTGTACCGAGGTTCTCCTGCCTCACGTGTGTCTGTTTAGAGGTGCTGTGGGTCGTGAGTTCCTCTTCATGGATGACAACGCTACACCTCATCGTACAGTAGCTGTCGCTGAGGTGTTGGAGAGTGAAGATATTCAACGCATGGATTGGCCCGCAAGGTCCCCGGACCATAATCCAATCGAACACGTGTTCGACCTTCTCGGGAGACGCTTGGCAGCACGTCGCCAGCCGCCAGCAACGATTCCGCTGCTGCGATTGGCGCTACAAGAGGAATGTGCCGCGGTGCCTCAACAGCTCCTGGACAACCTCGTCCTCAGCATGGACAGACGTTGTAAATCCTGCAACGCAGTCAGGGGTGATCATATCCCCTACTAAAAACTGGATTTTTCTTGGCAGCCGTCTGTCACATGGACGTTTCTGTTTTCTGTCCAGTTGTGCTCGAAGCTACCTTTTCAATAAAGTGCCTTTGTATGCTTTGGATTCCTTGTTTGGGCGGTTGTGCTCACTTGTCCCATATTCTTACATCTTGGGGATCTTATGGTATGATTTGAGTCGATGTGGAACACTTCTGCACGACGTTACATTCGAAAAACCGTCTGGTCCTTAATTTTTGCACGCCAGTGTAGTTTTTCTTTTACAATTGTTACTTCTGTTCCATTTCTACAAGAGAAGAGTTTTTAAAACCCAGAAATTTTGTTTAATTCACATATTTGGACTAATTTTCTCACTCCTTATAATATTTTGTCACTCCATATTTCTTGTCTTTTTCTCCTCGTTCGTCCCATTTCTTCACATTTATTCAAATTTTGGGGAGATTTCCCAGAATTACAGACGTAGATGTTACTGAAGTTGGTCTTACCGAAGCTGTGAAACTTTCAGGCATTCCATCCCAGCTGGAGTATGCACTGTTTCAGAACATATGAATTGGTTGTGGTCCCATGGTAAAAGCTGTGTCGAAATCTTTTTGCTGGCAATTGTTTAACAGGAAGCTCTCTCTGTCAATGCTAACGAAAATTGTCACTAATTTGTTCAGAGTTATTGAAACTTCACAGAGGCAAGTATAATATCTCCAACCGATGATTAGACATTACAAGTCAAATCTGTTTGAAAATACTGGTAAACGTACTGGTGCTGTCAATATTGTGATAACAAGGCACTCTCGTACCTATGATATTTTTTTATCCTGATGCTCATAAAGAACATCCAAAACATTTTGTTTTAATTTCCTGCGTCTGAGCTGCTTGGTGGATTAGTGCTGTTTCATTACACACACACACACACACACACACACACACACACACACACACACACACTTTACTGCAATACAAAGGAACCGCACTAATCGATTACATGGTGAGACGGAAAATAACCCAGAGCATGGTTAAACACGTGAAAAATATTGAGTATGCGTGGTCACATGATCAGTTCTTACCGGAAAAAAGGGCTCTGCTCTTCAAGAGAATCAATGACGAAGCCAGTTCATATTCTAAGTTTCGTGTCTTGTCCTGTAAATGTTCGATAAATAAGGAATTCGACGAAAAATATACGTCCTCAGGACACGTTACGCCCTGAGAGAAAATGTATCGGTTAATTTACAATACAAAAGGCGACATAATGTGCTGTGATTTGAGTACGAAAGGAAACGGAGCACTCAAAGGAAATGTTAGTCCTGCGTCTTCATTCTTCTAAGTATATAAGTAATTCTAAAATGAGGCAGTTAAAACTACATTCTTCTAAGTATATAAGTAATTCTAAAATGAGGCAGTTAAAACTACATTCTTCTAAGTCTACATACTACTGTATATCTGCATACAGATGCTCATGCAACTATACAACTCTGTTTCAGGGAGTTTTTTTCTCGCTAAATCACGGCCGAGGTGGCCAGCAAGCATATGCATGGTTAATCACGTGATAAGACGAACTTCTTCCTACAAGTACTCTTTCGTAAAAAGTGTTCAACAACAACGGCAGTTTCAAACTCCTTACCCACTGTCTGGGAGCAGTTTACAGTATTATTAACACATCGTATTCAAGAAGGTATGCGTTCTTGTAGGCATGTATGTAAGCGCGCACACACAAATATAGAAACTTATCCTGACGTATTTACACACACACACACACAAATATAAGAACTTATTCTGCTGTAAAAATGATGTTTTCGTCTTGTTGACATATTTTTCATGTGGCAATGATAATATATAAGTTCTCATGAAAGGACATCATTTCAGTATAATTCGATGTTTTGTGTGAAGCTGGTACTCTAAAAGAATATTTCATTTCTGTAATGCTTCGGTATGAGCGAGATATACAAACTTTTGTTTCCATGTAGAAGGTCACGGTGAGAATCAATGAATTAAAAAACTTTTCAAATGACTTTGCATTTTTTGTCATCTGTTTTATTAGTGATTATTGTCGGAATAAAACACACACAGATACTTAGCTAAGGTTATCATATACTACTCTGGTGTGCAAAAATTAAAGACGAAGAGAAGAAATTAGCATAACAGCGGAATGAGCAGGCAGAACGGACCGAAAGACCACTCAGGAGATAGACTAGGGTCCGGTACTGTAGGGCATGCGCATATATGTAGCATGACGTAGAGGGGGGGGGGGGAGTCTCGGATGGGTATAAAGCACACGGGCGGTGTACGCTCAGTAATTCGGTGAAAGCTGTTGCACGGTGTACATCGGTTTCAACGACGTCGAGTTGCTGCTACCCTGTGATATGACCAACAGGCAATCCAGTAGACGACATCTGGATGACTTTACCCGAGGTCGCGTCATTGGGAAGTTGGAAGAAGGTCAAAGTGTGACTAGTGTGGCCGAGGAGTTCGGGATCGCTCACAGTATCGTTTCACGAGCTTGGAGAGCATTTCAAACGACAGGAGCAGTTATCCGAGAGTTTAGCAGTGGTCGTCCACGAGCAACCAAGGCGGCGGACGACCGGTATATTGTCCTACAGGCGACAAGAGACAGACGGCAGACAGCGGGAAAAATCGCAAGGCACATGCAACAGACAACTGGACGTCCGTTATCACGCTTTGCCGTTGCCAGGAGGCTGCACAAAAATGTTCCATTTGCACGACGACCAGTGCGGCGTGTGCCATTAACGCCTGCTCATCGGGGACGGCGGTTTCTGTGGTGCGAGTAACACAAGAACTGGACACATCAGCAATGGGGTCGAGTTCTATTTACGGATGAGAGCCGATTTAGTCTGACGAGCGATTCTCGACGTTTACACATCTGGAGAGAGCAGGGAACAAACAATCGCACCTCCAACATCATTGAAAGGGACCGGTTTGGAGGTGGCGAAGTTCTCGTTTGGGTCGGTATCATACTTGGCAGCCATACTGACCTCCACATCTTCCAAGGAGGTTCAGTCACTGGTGACCGCTATTGTACCGAGGTTCTCCTGCCTCACGTGCGTCTGTTTAGAGGTGCTGTGGGTCCTGAGTTTTTCTTCATGAACGGCAACGCTACACCTCATCGTACAGTGGCTGTCGCAGAGCTGTGGGAGAGTGAAGATATTCAACGCATGGATTGGCTGGCTAGGTCTCCGGACCTAAATCCAATCCAATACGTGTGGAAACTTCTCGGGCGACGCTTGGCAGCACGTCAGCAGCCGCCAGCAACGATTCCGCAGCTGCGATTGGCGCTACAAGAGGAATGGGCCGCGATGCCTCAACAGCTCCTTGACAACCTCGTCCTCAGCATGGACAGACGTTGTAAATCCTGCAACGCAGTCAGGGTTGATCATATCCTATACTAAAGACTGGATTTTTCTTGGCAGCCGCCTGTCACATGGACTCTTCTGTCTTCTGTCCAGTTGTGCTCGAAGCTACCTTTTCAATAAAGTGCCTTTTTATCCTTTGGATTCCTTGTTTGGACTGTTTTGCTCACTTGTTCCATATTCTTACATCTTGGGGATCTTATGGTATGATTTGAGTTGATGTGGAGCACTTCTGCACGACGTTGCATTCTAAAAACCGACTGGTCCTTAATTTTTGCACGCCAGTGTATTAAAAGAGTTGTGTTCTTTCAAAAATATTATACTCAACACAAACACTAATAAACATTATTTCTATTTTTTTCCTTTTTTGAAGAATGGTTCTCATAATATGATGTGCAAATACAGAAAAAGGCTCTTCCCTATTTCAACGAATGAATAATCCCCCGATTAACAACTATTGAACAAATTTCTTTTTTTGATTGGAGGTTTAACGAACACCGTGAGCAACTCAAATGGACTATAAGCAGTCACCCGTCCCTAATTCAGGGCCACTATATCCAGGGAAGGGAGAAAACCAGGGCCGTAAGACAAACACAGCATCTATGCCTCATTGTGATTCGAACCCGTACCCTTTTCGAACGAATCATCAGAGGCCATCGCTTAGACCACTGAGCCACCAGGGCGGCCTACATCTTCCTACATACAACAAAATTATTTTGTTAGAGAGTGCTTCCTCCTCATTCTGAAGTTCTCGTGCGTAAGTCGCTAACTGACTGGTAAATATTACATACTAAGGCAATTATTTGTTCAGCACAAAACTAAGACGAGACCAAATGCCGCAGCAATACGCCTAGTTTTGGTTGTAGAAACTAGTAATTTCTTTCTTGGAAGAATGATTGATTTAATGCCAAATTCGTGATATCTCTCTTTCTGTCTTTCTTATTTCAGAACAGTTTTGGAGAATCACCCGTCCAGGCTATATAAAATAGCTAGAGTTGTTGGACGTGTGCTAACACTGTGAAGTCAATACTCAAGAATTCCTTATTTTAAAGTCTGTCGCAAACTTGAACAACCCTGAACCATGCGCTTTCTTCACCCATTTTTCTTCTGTTCTATAGTGGCATCATTCCCGCAGATTTGTGACAAAACACTTTAACGTTTCTTTGAATTCAGCGTCTTTGGAATTTAATTTTTATTAAAGTGAATTTTTTACTTGATAAACAAACAGTTCAGAGCACCAAGTGTACGCAATGTCACTTGGTCTTGTATCGAACTGTTTTTTTCGAGAAATATTACCTAATACAGCGGTGCAACTGTTAATTTACATTTTGCATAAGCGTAATCACGTACTCTTTCTTATGTTTGTTGATCGTTAGTTAACCATTACTCGACTTTCACGAAGAAAGAAAAAGGAACTAAAATTACTCGCCAAATGAAAGGTAAATCTATAATATTAAAATCGGGGTGGGTGGGGGGATTTAACTACGGATTTATGAGCATATAAGGCCTCTATTTCCATTTCCTGATAATCACTGATTTCAAAGAAGAGAAATGATCATCAGAACAAATGAAACATCCCTGTTTCACTCGAGGTTCGAGCAAAGCCTAGCAGTACGATTAGCCCGTATCTTTAGTTAGACGACCATCGGAATCTTAAACTTTTTTCACTTCTTCAGTATCTTCGGTGCACATAGTATTTTCATGGTATTGCCTCCTACAAAGAGCCGTATATCGAAAAGTACAAAAGCATTTTTAATGTAAAATACCCTCAGTTATTTCCTTCTGTAATTTTGCTACTGGATAAATATATTAGAACAAAACAAGTATGGTAATTAATTACACATGCAAAGAGCTTTGTGTTGTGGCGTAAATCTCAGCCGCGTTATATATTTATTAAATAGGTAGCCAAAATTAAATCTGAAGGGAAATTTTGAATTTCGACTAAAATTTAACTTTGGGAGATGGGTAGATGCATTTCGAAAAAAAACTGAAATTTTGAATAAGGCCATGAAACAAAATATAAAAATCAAATCAAATGCACCACTGAATTTGGTAACTCCCAAAAGTTACTATTGTATTGTTTGCGTTGTTTGCGTTTGATGAGTAGGTACACCTGAAAGTGTAAGAAAAGGTAACTATTGTTTGCATGTGTACCAAATTTGTAAACAATAAAATTTAATGGTATACAATGTACACGTGTAAATAACCTTTTGGAAGGGGCGATGATCAAATTAGCTAGTTAGGACAAAAACATTGATTTTACCGCTGTAACCTCAGATTACTTTCCCACCTCAGTCATTTCTGAGGGGGATGCACTTGAACCATGCGATAAAAATTTTAACTGAAAATATCTAAAACTTCACTGCACTAAGGTTTAGGTTTTTGAAAGGCCACTTGGCCTATATTTATTGTAAAACTTAACAAGTGTGAGAGTAAATTTTGACACAATTTCAAACCCGGCCACTGGGCCTAAAAACAATAAACATCCGACAGCTTAGCAAATATCGCACCAGTCACAGTACCAAAACAAAATATAAATACCAGAATTCCATTGAATTACACCGCACAGCACAAACACTTGCTTTAACATGGTGTGCAACTTAAGTATGTGGAAGGTAAATCTCTCTCTCTCTCTCTCTCTTGAAAAAAAAAATTATTATATGCATATGTTTACACTATGTTATTCTAATCGCTAAAACCAACCCTCTCAGACCAGTCTTCTGAATTCACCTGTTAACTTTTTAACTAACATATCAACTGCCAAAATTTTACACATAATGAAAAGTTACTTTATACCAGGTTCTACATCTCCGGGAAAATTTGTCTCAAAATCAACAACCTTGCCTTCAATCAAAATTTGTCTTAAAATCTACATATCATAACCATGTAGCATTACCTGACACTGAACCAATTCTCGAAACTGTACAAAACCCAATACACTAAATACTCTACTCAATTTACTCACAAGTTATCATAAAAACCCAACTATTCAAAAATTCCCCACTATAAGTCCTCCAAATCTACCAGCACCCATGTAGAACTAAACTCGGGCATTAAAGCCAAACAATCATCTCACTCAACGAATTCCAATTGCCTCGAAAAATAAGATTTCACTGCAGGAACAACAAAGTTTGAGTCTAAAGGCGGGAATGGGTCGTGAATCCATTCCCAGTTTATACAGTGTAGTGGAGCAAAGTGCGACCCAACCCTTTTCTGTTCCTTCACTCTGATTTGGGGACAACCCACATCACTCCCCTCATAGGTACCACCTCCTATGGACCGAACAAGCTTACTCGGGCAGAAAACAAATCCCCCAATTTGTTTCGTGCACCCTTTCAGATCCCGCGGCATTGTCTACATAGGGTAAAGTATCCCACAAGAGTTCTCTTGTCCCCAAAATATCTCTTCATCTATTTTCCAGAAAATTCAACACATCACCCTTTTTCCCAGAAAATTACTTCTTATCCTATTTTCCCCAGGAACACACTTCATATCCTTATTTTCCCAGGAACACACTCATTTCCCAGAAAATTACTTATCTTTATTTCCCAGGAACACACTGTACATATTCATTTCCCAGAAAGCTCAATAACACCATACTTGACACACTATACCAAACCTTACTTTATTTCCTGAAAAATCTATACATCACCATACTTCCTAGATCACTCTTTTCCTGAAAAATCATCACTTCTTGAAGAAACACAACAGCTATTCGGGTTCTTTTTTAGTCACACTATACATATGCTCATATCTGCCTGTATGCCCAATTCTTATATTCTTACCCTCATAAAAACCTGTTTTTCTAATCTACGGGCTGAAACTAGAAATTAGCCCTCACTAATACAAAAATTAAATTTTAAAGGGTAATTTAGCACCTAAATTTACCAAAACACTAAACCAAAATAATTACCAGCCTACAAGAAAAATTCCCAACTACATGGCACCTACGCTAAGTTCATAAATACAAATTCTACTTCACAAATACCAGAATCACCGAGCACAAAAAGATTTAAATTTCACCTAAGAGAAATACTGGTCTGGAGAGCTGTTCGTTCCGAAATAACTTAATATACTTATTATATCATCTATCCCTACATGACCCAGAAAATTATCCACTTCCACTTCTTTGTTTCGTTTTGTTTTTCAATTACCTATCCACAGAAGATGACATGAAATTTATTTAAACAGCCTAACATTAAATCAGGTGGTTTCATTCCTTAAGCACACCAGAACACTAAAATACAAAAAAAAAACCTGCATGAAAACATTTACAACTTTTTTTTCTTTCTTTGCAACATATTTTTCCGACAGCCCCATTTTAAAACCCACTCGTTTTCATAATTTTAAGGACCCCACAGCATAATACAAAAAAAAGGTCAAGGAAAAATTTACCTTTAAGACTGGGGCAGCAACACTTCTTGACAAGCACACTAACCGTCGATAAATAAAAAAAAGTTTCACAGCCTAATAATTTTTTTAAACTTGACTTAACAGTCTCTCCCTGAGAGAACATCAATGTCCCGGGTGATTTTTCTCTTTGCCTTTCTTCACCTCTCCAAAATGTTTTTTTTTTTTCCTTTTTTTTCGTTGACACCGCGTGCCTGGCCAACTCAACAGGAAACAGGACAAAGGCATTTTCTCTACTGTTGGAACCTCTGTTGTAGTGCAGCTCAAGGTAATGTCGTTCACGAAACCTGACTGGCTTTTTTTTCGGAATTTCCAGTGCCAGGAGGAACTTGCCCGAAACTCTATCAAAGAGTCGTGGGTGTTGATGGTGGTCTCTCCTTCAGGTATATCAATAGAAGGAGAAAATTTTTTCTCAGCTTTCCCCTGGTAGGAATTGGGTCTGCTTCTTCCTCCGCCATCCTGTAGCGCACATACTGGCATTCAGATTCTACCCAGTGGTCGTCCGTTACTGGATCCATCATTGGACATTTTTCATCTCTGGCAAGGAGATCCTTGCAAATAATCATTTTAGCTGTTGTCATCTTTTTGATTCCAATACGAATTTTCATTCTGACTGCCCCTCCCCACCAAAAAGGCGCAGAAAAGAAAATTTAGCTTTCCGCTGTCAACTGCCAACCAGCTAGCGCAGCGACCAGAACAAAAGTGTCCTCTCTCAACGGATAAAATTCTGGGGTGCTTGAAACCGCTGACCCCTCCCATTGTTTGAAACTTCAGCCTAGTAACTAACGGCTTCCCAACGGAATTTCACTCCCACGCAAGCCAGGGGTGACACTCTGACCTTCACACGTAGGGACCAAGCCTTTGACCCTGAGGTCTAAAAATAGATTCTGTTGCTGAATTCCTTACCCAAAAGACGAAAAGATGTTGCACTTTTGGGCGACTTTTCACGACGTTGGGAAACAGGAACGCAAAATGGCGAAATGAAGAATTCTTGCTTTGCAGAAAATCACTAATTTTAATTTTCTTTTTCTCTCGTTCCGTGATGTTAAACTAAAATTAATTTTGATTCTCTGAGCTGCACACCTACTCGCCTTTTCCTGTCGCGATAAAAGAACAGATAAATTAATTATTTCCAAAACCCCAAAGTCAGTTAAATCAAATATTATTCTATTTTCCCTTTTTTTGTTTTCCTGGTTGTGATTAAGACAAGCGAATTTTGCGCACGAATTCCTTTGCCTTTCAACCAGGAATTTTCTTCTAACGTATGTCATGGGAGAAAATTTTGCATTAATTAATCCCTGATAAACCAACAGGAAGATTGATCAAGTCTTTCTGAAATTCACCAGAGGTCAAAATTTTCGCCATGACATTTGCATGTTGTTGGCCTTCACACTTGAACTTACACTGAACACTCATCAACTAGCACAAGCGTGTCTCCCCTTCCAATTCGCATATTAAATTTCTCCTTTCCCGAAATGTCCTACAATATTACTCTGGTCTGACCACAAAGCGGCTTTAAATCATAGCTATCACTTCTGCTATCCACTCACAAGTTAAGCGCCTTCCAGATATATCCCATTTTACCACTATCGCTTCAGCGATAGTGGTAGAACGCAATCTATCTTTTATTAGATTCAATTCTACCGCTATCGAAGAATACAGATTCCATTCTACCACCGTCGAACAGTACAGCTTACAATCAACTACTATCGAAGAATACAGCTTCCATTCTACCACTATCGAAAAATACAGCTTCCGTTCTACCACTATCGAAGAATACAGATTCTTTGGTCACAACGTGTTCCTTGGAGAGAGAGAGAGAGAAGGTCCCTCTTCAATCGACTCATACAGTAACTGCCTTCTATTGCTCCCATGTCGTTCCATTGGCCTGGTGGTCAGAGGCTTCGTTTTCTGACAAGTCTTCCGAGATGGGCTTGGTTTCAAGTCTCGGGTAAGGCATAGGTAGTGTGCCCGTCGTATGGCGCTGGCTTTTTCTTTTCTCTAGAGAGAGTGGCCCGAAGTAAAGGACAGGCGACTGCTTATATTCCTCAGACTTGTTCGTCGTGGTCATGAGCCACGAAAGAAATAAAAATTCTCTCCGTACTGGGTAATCGACATAACTCGTACGTGTATGAATGCGTTTTGTTTCATACGAGGCCTTGCGAGGTTCCGTAAGAACTAATATGTCGCAGTGATGTAAAATTAAAACTAGCATATTTGCAGCGTGCTGGTTTTGGATTCGTACTAGCTGAAGTGAATGCATATTAAGCCAAGCATGCAGAAGCAGAAATGTTAATTCGCAGAGTTTCAAAAGGAAGGAAGTCAAGTTGGTTAGAGTTAACTCCAAAATTTTATTCCTCTATAGATTTCTTTAATTACATGGTAACAGCGGTATCAGACAACCTCACCACTCCTAATAGCAAAGGTAAACATGCTAACCTAAATAACTCATTTTTTTGCAGACGATTCTGAGAATGTTTTCCTACCGAATCCAACTTGTGTGATTCTGGGTAAGGAATATTACCGTAACATCATATCAATACTGTGAATTTAAATAAGGCAAGGGGATTGAAAAATTTGGAAAATGTTCTACCCTTGGTCGTATAGTCTTCTGTTACTCAGGCTGCAGTTCCAAACATATTGCGGGAGGCTTCTCCTTATAAACTTTCCTCGTTATCGTATCGCTTCGGTAATCCGCGATAAAAATCTTACATCAACATGCCTCTCCTTATTTCAGCTATTTGTTTACATCAACATGACCTCCTCATTACCATTTCAGTCCCTTTTCTCGTTTTCTTTCCCAGAATTTTCGGGGTTTTGGTTTTTATTTTTTACTTCTCGGTTTTCCACGTGTTTCGGGGTGGGACATCCCCTCATGACGGGGTTTACTGAGGCCTTATTAGCTTTAAGCTTCCTCGGCCGTCTCAATTCGCCTTTTCGTCCGAGAATGATCAGTGGTCATCTAATGGCACGTAGTCTCGGTCTTGGCTGTACATCTGCAAGGTTAAGTGACATTTAAAAATTATACCGCTAAAACTGCTAGCTTGGTACACTTTTTGAAAAAAGAAGAAGGAAAGAAGGAAAGAAAAAACGAAGCACCCCGAGAAAGTCGTTTGATGCTGATGAAATTCCGCATGCAAATGCCTCAGGGCAGAACATGCAAATGATTAGATAATAACGACCAATGACGAAATAATGGCCAGCCACAGCGCGTGGGAACTGCGCATCGAGGAGGGTATATCAAGAGCAAAGCTCGCACGCAGGGACAATTGTGACAGAGGATTGCGATTGCATTCACCTCCTCGACGTTGGGTCTGTGCACTCTACGAGCAGTTGAGTGAGTTTGAGAGAGATCGTGTAATTAGGCTGAGAGAGGCCGGCTGGTCAAGTCACCGTATCGCCAGGCATTTAGGTCGGAACGATGCGTCAGTCGTACGATGTTGGTTCCAATGGGTAGAGGAGGGAACAAAGTAGCGACACCTGGGCAGTGGATGCCGAGAGCAACGACATAACGCAAGGATCAAGCGATTGTGAGTGCCGCACGAACAGAACCAAAGTCGTTGCTCTTAATCATCCGTGGCCATGTTGCCTCTTCTCAGTACGGAAATGGCCACGCGGACCTTTGCTAGACGACTTGCGAAACGGAAACTACATTAGAGGAGGCCACTACCATTAACCAGCGAGCATCGCCGGCATCGGCTGCAGTGATGTCGGGCCCAGTCAACGTGGGATAGTGTCCAATGGCCTCGTGTTGTTTCCAGTGGTGAGTCACGGTTTTCACAGGCGCCGATGACCATCGTATAAATGCCCGGAGGCGTGATGGCCAGCTCACAGATACGGCAGTTAGCGCGAAACGGCACAGCTCGCACACTGGGAGTGACTGTCTGGGGAGCCATTTCTTACGATAGCTGGACACCCTTGGTAGTCCTCCGTACAACCCCTCACTGATCAACGGTACGTCGACGACATTCTACTGCCTGTTGTGTTGCCATTCCTGTCGCAGCATCACTAAGCAATTTTTCAACATGTTGATACCCGGCTACACACGGCATGGTTCACCCAGGCCTGTCTTCGTAATGTCGACACCCTTCCATGGCCAACCTGATCGCGCGACCTCTCACCGATCTAACATGTTTGGGACATGATTGAACGCCACCCATGCACATCCCGTAATGCCGGCAAACTGGACGGCAATTTGGACACCATCTAACATGCTATACCTTAGGAGAGTATCCGTGAACTGTATGCGTCTCCGGGTATCCGCTTGCTAGAGGTGGTGCTACAACGCACTGAGTTATTCCACTCGTGTAGCTGTTTTATCGAATAAATGGCTAAACTGCTCTGGAATTGCAATCATTTTCTTTCCTATACATGTTCTACATTGCGGATGCCCATCCTCACGTTTTCCGTGTGAGCATTTAATTCGACATCGAGACTTGTGCCTAAGCTTTACTGTTAGAAATTTTAAGAAATGAAAGCATTCAGTGCCAACGCTGACCCACGCGGCTGTTGCCTTGGCTGATGTTTAGTGTTACCTGGTGCCATCGTAGCGGCTGTGAATGTGCCAGAATCAGGAATGCGTTCTAGTTTTGCTTTTCCTTTTCCTTTCCTACAACATTTTCAGAGGTGTGGTAGTGTGTTTAAAATTTTTGCCGCGGAAATAACCTTTAAGTCATGGTTCCGGAGATTGCGCCTAGCCTGCTGATTTCCGAGATTTGCATATACTTCTGCTGATCCGTTCGAGAATCACAACGAGGGGAGGGGGAGATCGAAGAGTAGTAACATAATAAATGAAATTAAATGTAAGATTTCACTATGAGCATGGAGCGGAAAACAAATCACGAATTAGAAGAAATAATGAAAACAAAATAGTTTCCGAATCGGGTCTCTTTGACTACAAACCAGTCTGCTCGAAATTGTAAGGCCGCCTCAGTGGCTCAGTGATCTAAGCTCTGGCTTACGACCATTCGTTCGAGATTGGTACAGGTTCGGATCACGGAGAGGTATGGATGTTGTCTCTGTCTTACTGCACTGCCTCTGCCCCTTCCCTGAAACCAGTGGCCTTAAATTACGATGGGCTTTTGTGCAACCCTCCATACTGCTGCATCATCCGAATCTGACGTACGCAATTATAGCCCATTGAATTACGAAAAATGCAATTCATGAGGCAACTTTATGGGTTGTCTTATGTTATAAACGTGATTTTGATTAAAATATACATAATATCTAAGGTATTTTACCTGATATTGTCAAAGTATTTCGCACGTTGTTTGCTCTGTGAGGCACGTGCACCCGGCCCGAGAGGTCCCTTACGTTACGGACCTTTGGTTAGTTATAAAACAAATTTTTGCAGAAATAAAACAGTTAGGTTATATATCTTCAGTTCCACATTCATTCACTCGCACAATCAAACGTTTAAAATTTACTATTAATTAAAAGCTTTTAGTACAAAGAGTTATACTCATCGGGTCAGGAGACGTCTCACAAGGGGTTCGTTGTTACGGCGAGCGCTTTCAGCGGTGCTTAACCGCCAATTCGGGCCTCAATTTCTACAGGAGGGTTCCTCGCGTGTGTGTAGTTTTGGAGTTGCACATCGGGAATAAATGGGAAGGTTTGCTGCCTGTATGAGTTAGAAGATTTGTTTCCAATGTGTCGCCATCTATTGGATGAGTTAGTAGGTATAAGTCGTAAATATAATTCTTTTGTGTAGATATTTTGGGGCAATTATTATTTGTTCGTAGAAACAGGTGTATTATTATTTTTTTATTTATTGGTGTGAATTTTTTTTGTAATGTTCTTTTTTTGTCTTTTTTTATGGATTTTTCTTTTTTTATAAGCGATTTCAGGCTGTGTCCAGTGTCTTGGGGTCGTGTAAGTTGCATATTTTATCTATTTTTTTGTTCGATTGTAAGGCTTTCAGAAATCCTTAATTCTTTTTCGTTTGTGTGGGTGGTTAGTAATTTAATATTTTCAAAATCAGGGTATTGTTTATGTTTAACATAGTATTGGATAAGTGCAGTTTTTTTCCTTTTTGTTCCAGTTTTTTATATGTTGATGTAATCTTTTTATTAATCTATTTTTTGTGCTGCCAATGTATGAAATGGGGATATGACACAAAAACTGTTAAAAAGTTGATTTTTGAATACAAGAAGAAATTAAAAGAGTCTAGACAAAACATCCCAAAAAAGAAATATAAATTTTCAGGTTCTTTCCCTTTTATTAAAGGACTAAGTGGGAAATTTTCAAGATTAATGAAGAAACACAACATTATTTTTGGACATTCAGTTCAGAATATTAGTGACTTAATTATAAAGAAAAAAGTAACCATAATATACTACAATCAGCAGGCGTATATGAAATTCCCATTGTTTCACAGAGTTCTGAAGACCACATTTCATACATTGGCAGCACAAAAAATAGATTAATAAAAAGATTACATCAACATATAAAAAACTGGAACAAAAAAGAAGAAAAAATTGCACTTATCCAACACTGTGCTAAACATAAACAATACTTTGATTTTGAAAATATTAAATTACTAACCACCCACACAAACGAAAAAGAATTAAGTATTTCTGAAACAGTTATAATTGAACAACAAGAAAAAAAGATAAAATATGCAACTTACACGACCCCACCACGCTAGACACAGCCTGGAAATCACTTATAAAAAAAGAAAAAAATCCATAAAAAAATACAAAAAAAAAGAACATTACAAAAAATAACACCAATAAATAAATTAAAAAAAATACACCTGTTTCTACGAACAAATAATAATTGCCCAAAAATATCTACACACAAGAATTATACTTACAACTGATACCTACCAACTCATCCAATAGATGACTACACTTTGGAAACAAATCACCTAACATATACAGGCAGCAAACCTTCCCATCGATTCCCGACAGGCAACTCCAAAACTACACAGACGCGAGGAACCCTGGTGTAAAAATAGAGGCCCGAAGATGGCGCTTAAGCACCGCTGAAAGCGCTCGCCGTAACAACGACGTCTGACCCGATGAGTATAACTCTTTCTACTAAAATCTTTTAATTAATGGTACATTTTAAACGTTTGACTGTGGGAGTGAATGAATGAGGAACTGAAAATATATAACCTAACTGTTTTATTTCTGCAAATTTTTTTTTATAACTAACCAAAGGTCTGTAACGTAAGGGACCTCTCAGGCCAGGTGCACGTGCCTCACAGAGCAAACAACGTGCGAAATACTTTGACAATATCAGGTATAATACCTTAGATATTATGTATATTTTTATAGGCCATTGAGTTACGATTTACAAGGATAATGCTCGTAATTCGTAGGCGTGCGCCTTAATCTTAGATAAATTTGTTTAATTTTATATCAACAAATAAAATAATTCTAAATATATTTGCTGACATAAATATTAATTAATATATCTTAAAATCAATTTAGTCCCTGTACTATTCCAAAACTAGTATGAGAAAATATTAATTTGTGTATGCAATTGGCTTCGTCCGCCATCCACAAAAATAACGGCGGCGCTAAAACGTTTCTAGTTTCTTTTAGCTGAGAAAATAACGCAGTTTTTTAGTACTCCTCAGAATTTTTTTCTATGCGTCCGAATATCTGAGCATTCTTCCCCTTAGTGCAAAAAGTCACTTATGTAGACAACATGTGATCACTGTGTACATCAAAAACCATACGGTGTTTCACAGCTGGTCTACCTTCGCTGCGTAAGAAATTGCGTACGTCAGATTCGAATGCTGCAGCCGTATGGAGGATTGCACAAAAAGAATTTCAGTTGCACGAGACTGCAGCTGTTTGGAGGGTTGCACGAGACAGTGCGTGCCCGTAAACGTTTTTTCCCTCCAGGCATTTCTCATCGGTTTGGAGGAGAATCTTGTGCTCTTTCTTTACAGAGTGCAGGCACCCGGATCTGGTGTGCAGTGCAATACATACCAGACCGTTTATCTCTGATCTGGTGTGCAGTGCAGTACATACCAGACCGTGATCTGGTGCGTACTAAAAGTTTTTCGAAATGCACATCCACATACATTTCCGAAAGAATAGGACGAAAATGCCTTTTCCCTGCGAGCTGCTAGCCTCACATCCTGAGGCGTTTTTTTTTGTTTTTGTTTTTATCTGTGAATTTTAGGCAAACTGGAAGCGTCTCTCTGTAATCGATGAACTTCAAGTTTACCATTATCAGGAAGGACTGTGAGATTTGGGACGTCAGCTATGCATCTCTATCTACCTTCAAGTAGTACCACACTGCTGTCATGAGGAGAGCACTTTTCTTCGTCTCGATCACAGTAGTGAAACACGACCTTTTACGGTGGCACTGCATACTATCTTCGTAAAAATTGCATGAAGACATTGTTTCATCAAGTTTTTTATCATTACCCTTCACGTCCCCTATCTGACTCCTCTCCCGACGGGATGGTTGCGAGGCCTTTCCAATATAGGTCTGCACCGGAGTACATACCCGTGTGATGAGGTGTGTGTTCATTATCTGCGTTGGTTAGTCATAAACTCGTGTCACTTATATTGTAATGACTATAGACGTAGTAACTTGGTTCCTTACAGAGAGTGTTTCGACCGTGTCATTCCTTCACTGTTCAAGGAGCAGCTGGTAGCTGTGATAGACTCTCAGAATTAATCGTATTTCGTACACCTGCAGAAAACACTGGACAACAGCCAAAATGTATCCGAAACTAAAGTAGCCCTTTTTAACTAATTTGGGCCTGCTGATCACGAATATGAACTTAAAACACGAATTAGCTCTACTCTTTAAGATACGGGGGGGGGGGGAGTTCCAGTGAGAATGAATGGTCTGTATCGGAAGTCCGATATGCCGAGCTCCTGATTCCCTACGTGGCGGATAACTTCGAGTTCCAATTGGATGGCCAATCTGTAGCAGTCATTGCAACCACATTTCCTTCCTGTCATCATTTGCATAGTAGAATATGTGAGTGCATGCGTGCCATTCAAAATGCCTCGTGAATGTGTGTAAAGTGCAGATAATTTTTGTTATATTTGTGGACAAATTACTTTGTTGTCATAAAGGCGACCCATTACACTGATGATAAAGAAAGCTTATAGTATTTATTTTGGTTGTGGGATGTGTGGCCAGGACCGGTATTGGGCGCCACACATACCTTGCCAATCCTGTGCAACGAATCTGCGCTGCTGGTTGAACTGAAAAAGACGATCCACGGGTTTTGCTGTTCCAATGGTGTGGACGAAACCGACAAACCATCTGAATGATTGTTGCTTTTGCATGACGCCTCCAATTGGACACGGTACTTCTAAGAAGAAAGAGCGGCCTTTGGTCCATCCGAATATTCCCTCTGCTTATTTCTTTTGATGATTAAGTGGAAACTAAATTTTTTAGTTTACAATCCAAAAACTTTTACCAACCCTTCCCTCCCCCACCCATTTTTGAGATTAGTAATTGTAAAATTTTCCTCATAAATTTGCATTATTTGTAAAATTTCCGCCTATAAATGTGCAATAAACATAGATCAAAGACAACGGGAGGCAATTCCTTTAGATAACTGTTTTTAATGACTTAAAAATTATGTTCAACCAATGTTTTTATACAAGCAATAACAATTACAGTATGTATCGATGGAAAGTTTTAAATTTTAAGACGAACATTAAAACATTTAACATAGGTATAATACAATTTGTACAAATCAGCAAATTCAAGAAATGTTTACATTAAGAAGAACAAACAAAGTTTACATCTTCCCTAACGTTATTAAAAAATAGCGCGCCTTGAAGATTTAACAAACCAATTTAAAATTTCGTCCGGTTGCACCTCAGTCTTCAATGGGTTTCTAAAAGTGCTAATCTACTCAGTCTTTTTTCTCCCGTTGAGTTTCTTAAATATGTTTTCAATCGTCTAAGTGTTAAAAATGTCCTTTCTGGCGTAGCTGTGGAAATCGGAATTATAACAAGAATAACAACATGTGTGAGTTGGGGAAAAGATTTTAGTCGCATTGTAAAAGGACCTCTATTGCGTTACCAGGTCTTGAATTAACGTCTGTTTTGATCCATTTGTTTCAGCAAACGGACTATGAGAGTGCTGCTCTCTGGAAGTATGTTTTCATAAAATCCTTTGCAAGTCGTTAGCTCTTTTTCGTAGTTTAACGTAACATGACGAGGTAGAAATATTTGAAGCGCTATGACTAATGCCTTGTGAGTCTCGAATCGATCATTAATTTATGTCCGCACGTGGTCAACAAATGACACAAAAAGATTTTTCCGGAAATATTCTTCTGGAGTTTCTGATGAAATATTCCCTCTTTGAATCATCCTGGATGTAACTCTTGGCATTGTGATAACTCCATCAACTTATGTGATCAATTTTGACGCTGAATTAAAAATAACACTGAATTTATCGATGCCGTTACTTCTTAGATAATCGAGGAAAGTTACCAGGAGATCAATATGTTCGAATGATGTCGCCAAATCGCAGTCAACGTTTTGAAGAGTTTCAAAACGTTGAAGGTCAAGTGTGCACAGTGTGACTACAAACTGGCCTTGGGTAATAGCACTTAACAGCTGATGAGCTTTTTTGGGAGGATTTGCGATTTTTTATACCTTGCATATTGTCTAACGATAGTGCAATTGAAACGTAGATTTCTCGGCATCTCAATAAAGCTTCATGTTTGTAAACCCAACGTGTTTCGCACATCAATATTAACATCGTGTGCCAGGAAGCCGGTAATACTTGCTTGATAAAACCTTTGAGAACTTCGTTAGTTTTCGCAGATGAGCTAAAAAAAGTTCCAACAGATTGAATTGTGCCCATACAGTTTCATATACATAAAATTGTACAAGAATCATCTAGTGCCAAATGTGGAGAATGTTGTCCCCAATGGTCGTCTAAGGACCAAAAAAAAAAAAAAAAAAGAAAAGAAAAAGAAAAACGTTATTTGTTGATGTTCTGTTGCGAATAATTGATTGTGATTTCATTTCGGGAGGGACCGGTCCCTAAGGTCTCCCCCCCCCTTTCTACGGCCATGCGCCCAGTGCCTCACGGGGAAAGACTTCCTGTTCTGGAGTCACCGGATTCTTATGCTCTGTATGATGAAGAAGAAAGTAAAGCCAGTGAACATCCATCACATGTGAAAGCATCTACATCAAGAGATCCTGATCTCATGCCTTTTGAAGAGTCTGTACAGCTACATAAAATTGCCCAGATTAAAGCGAGAGATCTGGAATTGCCAAAAAGTAAAGCAGAGCTGTTGGAATCCAGATTTTAGCAACGAAGTCTTCTAGAAGAGAATGTGCACGTGTCTGTGTATCGTGCTCGGCAAAAAGATCTGCTTCCATTTTTCAAATTGACATATTATCTCATTTCTTGCGTTGATGTAGTGGATCTGATGACAGCACTACAAATCGACTACAAAGACGACGATTGGGGGCTGGTCATTGATTCGTCCAAGTTGAGCTTAAAGCTGTGCTTCTCCAAAACGGTGATATTTTACCATCTGTTCTACTCCGGTATGCTAGTCCACATGAAAGAAACATACAACATGAAACAACTGTTGCACACCATGAACTACGAGAAGTATAAGTAGAAGGTCTGTGGTGTTCTGAAGATCATTGTTATCTTGATGGGGCTGCAGCAGGGTTACACAAAGTGTTGTGTTTCCTCTGTCTCTGGGACAGCACCAGGACTTTCAAGTACATAAAAAATTATTGGCTCCCACGACAATCACTTGAATCGGAGAAAAAGATTGTACTTAACGAACTACTTGTAGAATACAGCAAGATCTTGTTGCCTCCTCTCCACATAAAGCTTTTAATGAAGAATTTTGTAAATGCCATGGAACGAAATGAGGCAGGATTTTTGCACCTTCGTGATAAGTTTCCAAGTCTTAGTAAGGCAAAATCAAGGGAGATGTGCTTGTCGGACCACAGATACAGGAAGATGTACTTGTTGGACCACAGATACTCGCAAACCAAGTGAAGCGATGGATCCTTCTTGCCAGCAGGTTACTTTTCAAGCTGGTGGGGGTGGCATTCTCGTCTGGGGATAGCTTACGTGGACTGAAATGGGACCCCTGGTACGTGTGACATCGTCCCTCACAAGTCAACGTTACCGGGAAATCTTGGACGACCATTTGCTCCCGTTTGTGCGTCATGAACATCCCACTGGGGACCTCATCCTTCAACAAGACAATGCACCGCGCCATCGCTCCCGAATTGCATCAGAATGGTTGGATGAACACTCCATCGACCTGACTTCGCTTCCTTGGCGAGTTAGGTCATCTGTCATCAAACCCATCGAACACATCTGGGATGCCATCGAGAGAGATGTTCAAGGCTCTGACCCCCTCTATCAAATCTTCCTGAACTGTGAGAGCTTGTTCAGGGGTCGTGGATCCGTATGGCTTACCAACGTTTCCGGTGTCTTGTTGAGTCCATGCCAAGACGAATCGCCGCCGTCATCAGGGCGAAAGGTGGTGCTACACGTTACTAGACAGGTATCTCTAATTCAATTGCTCTTCAGTGTATATGCTATACATGAATTTTTTCATGCAAAAATAAAAACCAGTTATTTAGGATACCAACCAGTATTTTTAAGCAATATTTACAGGAAGTATTAAAATTATTATTTTGAACATTATTATTATTTTTACAGCATTATTTTTAAACAAAATTTCTGATTAAGAAACAAGCACATTTCTTAAGCACAATAAACCATGGTAAAAAATAAGATGAAATAAGCTTGATATTTCTTCAGACAAAATTTTGAGATTTATTATTTAAATATGAAGATAAAGACGGAGAGAGAGAGAGAGGACACAGTGATGAAAACTATTAATTGAAATTGAACCAATCAAATTTTTATTTTATAAAAATTCAGATTTTTTTTTGTCCATGAAAACACTATTTTTGAAATTTACTTAAACTACCGTTTGTCTTTTTGAACATGTCATGCTCACTGAATTTCTACCACTTATATTGTGGGTGGATTTATAGTTCCTTGAGCTCTGTATATAAGGATTTATTTCATAAAAGAAAATCTGCACGGAAAAAGAGAAGAAGAAACTAATAATTACGAGGTTCACAAAAAATACTTATTGTCCATGACAATGTCCTTTATGGGTTATTATGCGTCTCTATGTTATATAATTGTTATCAGAAAAAAATGGACCTATTTTTGTCTTATGCAAAGGAATGTATAATTTAATAAGAAAATTCAACAAGGAAAATGGTGTTGATAATTGATAACAATAAAGCATACATATCTATAGTAACAATCAGTACATTGATTATTACTGGGAAATAACATACTGTTAATAATATATAAGAGCACGCGGAAGTTTTGTGAGACAAAGAGATCTTTATGTTTCCTTCAAAAGTAGAAGGCAACGATTTGAAGGTAGGCCCTGGTCCTCATCATGTTCAAGTTGGGCCCTGCTGAAAACTGCATTTCAAAGTCACTCCACCGTTAGTACGTGTTACAGGAATCGAGGAATATAAATAAATAAACATGCAACAAAGCGTTGTAGGATATTTAACCACTCGTAACACTAAATGTTTGATGCAGTTATAATCTGGTACAACATGCAAAGGAATTAAAACAACTACATTTTTTGTTTGCGGCAAGCAATTTTTAATTGAATTAATCGGTACACCTACTAACGCAGGAGTCCAACCTTTTCTGAATGGCGTGCTATATGACAAAAAAACAAAAACAAGAGAGTAAAAATACATGTGTTTATTATGAACATCGATTACTTCAGAGAGGTTTTGAATCCCAAAACTTAACTTTTGGAAAAAGAAACAAAGTAGTTAACATGATATCTACATTACAAAAACTTTCAAAATAGGTGCCGTATGCGCCAACTTTTTTTATCATTCATTAAAAATTTCAAGCATATTAAATTTATCCTAACACAGCTCATAACCGATTTGGAAATTTCAATACTACTGAAAAAAACGCCGAGGTACTTACTAAAAAAAACCCCGCGTTTAAGAGGTGTACAGGTGTATAAAATAATTGTCCTTAAATCAAGGGCATATAGGGTCAACCGTAAAGAAGTGCACAATTCAACCAAAGAGCAATCGAAACTATTTTAAAAAGAAAAAACTACTCGAAAGGCAAATGAATGAAAACAAAAAATATGGCACCGAAATTTTTGTTGTAATGAGCACGTCATTTGAATCTGTTCTGACGCGAATTAAATTTATCAGAGCAATTCAAAGTCAATGGAAACAGTTAGGAAAACAATCAACCGATTTTTGCAGTAGATGAAACATCCAGAAAGATAAATATCTGCTTAGTTTCACCAGCGACAGGTTACGAAAATTAAAAAATTGCGCAGAAAAAGTTTCTCAGGGCATAAGCAAGGTATCAGAGACAAAGAGATTTTCAAATCGAACAGTTAAAAAAAATATAGAAACAGAAACGTAATATAAGTTTACGTGGTACAGTAAAGGTTTCCTATTCCTTTTAGTTCCGGAGATAATTGACACTATATGGTTTTGAAGTCGTTTCGAAGATCAAAACGCTAAAATTATGCAAAAAAGACACTATCGCCATTAACACCAAAACTAAAACAGGCATTCTGGATTTAAATACAAAGTCTTGTTCACGTTTATAAACTACACAAAGTGAAACGGTATCGTTTTCCTATTCCTATTAGTTTCGGAGATAAATGAGACGGTATGTTTTTGAATTCTTTTCGCAGGTCAAAAACGCGAAAATTTAGATAAAAAGACATATTGCTATTAACTCAAAAGCTAAAACAGGTATTTCGGAATTAACTACACAGTCTTGTTCACGTTTATAAACTGCACAAAGTGATGCAGTATTGTTTTCCTATTCCTATTAGTTTCAGAGATAATTGACACTATATGGTTCTGAAATCTTTTCGCAAGTAAAAAACACGAACATTTTTCTAAAAAGACACCATCGCCATTACCTCCTAAACTAAAACAGTTATTCCAGATATTTCCGCTGGTGACTTTTATATCACAGTCTTGTTCACGCTTACAAACTACACAAAGTGGTGCGCAGTATCGTTTTCCTATTCCTACTAATTTCGGAGATAACTGAGACGGTATGTTTTTTGAAATCTGTTCGTAAGTCAAAATCGCGAAAATTTTGCTTAAAAGACACCATCGCTATTAACTCCAAAACTAAAACAGGACGTCCGGATTTAACTACACAGTCTTGTTCACGTTTATAAACTACACAAAGTAATACAGTATCGTTTTTCTATTCCTGTTAGTTCTAGAGATAATTGAGACTAATGGTTTTGCAGTCATTTCGCACGGTCAAAAACGCTGAAATTTAGCTAAAAAGACACCATCGACAATAACTCCAAAACTAAAACAGGTAATCTGGATTTAACTACGCAGTCGTGTTTGCGTTTATAAACTACAGTAAGTGGTGCAGTATGGTTACCCTATTCCTATTAGTTCCGGAGATAATTGAGATTATATGGTTTTGAAAAAATTTCACAGGTCAAATAGCGAAGATTTTGCTAAAAAGACAAAATCGTTACTAACTCCAAAACTAAAACAAGGATTCCGGATTTAAATACACAGACTCGTTCAAGTTTTTAAACTGCACATAGTGATGCAGTATCGTTTTCCTATTCCTATTAGTTACGGAGATAACTGAGACTATATAGTTTTGAAGTCATTTCGTACGGTCAAAAACGCTACAATATTACTAAAAAGAGACCATCTACAATAACTCCAAAACTAAAACAGGTATTTCGGATTTAACTGCATAGTCTTGTTTGCGTTTATACAGTGTTGTTTGCTTTTATAAACTACACTAAGTGGTGCAGGATGGTTTTCGTATACCTATTAGTTCCGGAGATAATTGAGATTATATGGCACTGAAGTCATTTCGCACGGTCAAAAACGCTGTAATTTGCCTAAAAAGACACCATCGACAATAACTCCAAAACTAAAACAGATATCCTGATTTGACAACACAGCCTTGTTTACGTTTATAAACTGCGCTAAGTCGTGCAGTATGGTATTCCTATTCCTATCAGTCCTGGAGATAATTGAGACTATATGGTTTTGAAGTCATTTCGCACGGTCAAAAACGCTGAAATTTTGCTGAAAAGACATCATCGGCAATAAATCCAAAACTAAAACAGGTATTCCGGAAGTCCTTACACAGTTTTTTTCGTTTATAAACTACACTAAGTAGTGCAATATGGTTTTCCTATTCCTATTAGTTCCGAAAATAATTGAGACTATATGGCTTTGAAGTCATTTCGCACGGTCAAACACGCTGAAATTTTGATAAAAAGACACCATCGACATTACCTCCAAAACTAAAACAGGTACTGAGGTTTTAACTACACAGACTTGTTTGCGTTTATAAACTACACTAAGTGGTGCAGTATGGTTTTTGTATTGCGATTAGTTCCGGAGATAATTGAGACTAAATGGTTTTAAAGTCATTTCATACGGTCACAAACACTGACATTTTTCTAAAAATACACCGTCGACAATAACTCAAAACTAAAACAGGTATTCCGGATTTAACTACACAGTCTTGTTTGCGTTTATAAGCAAAACTAAGTGTTGCAGTATGGTTTTCCTATTCCTATTAGTTCCGCAGATAAATGAGACTATATGGTTTTGAAGTCATTTCGCAGGGTTTCAAAAACGCTGAAATTTTGTTAAAAAGCAACCGTCACCATTAACTCCAAAACTAAAACAAGTACCCCGGTTTTAACTACACAGTCTTGTTTGCGTCTATAAACTACATTAAGTGGTGCAGTATGGTTTTCGTATTCCTAATAGTTCAGGAGATAATTGAGAGTATGTAGTTTTGAAGTCATTTCGCACGGTCAAAAACGATGAAATTTGGTTAAAAAGATACGATCGACAATAACTCCAAAACTAAAGATACAGGTACTTGGAGTGCCACTTTTCCAAAATAAGTAATCAACGCTGCCAAAGTTATGTACTAGTTTTGTACACCCAAAAGAAAATTTTGTTCACCACCGGAAGTAGTACATTTCGGCTCTCTAAAGGTGGTACTCCAAGTACATGCTGAGCTCCACTTTTTCTAAATCGAAAACAACTACTGCCAAAGTATTGTACTAGTTTTGTACACCCAAAAGAAAATTTTGTACACCGCCGGAAGTGGTACTTTTTGACTCTCCTTTGTGGCTCTCGAGCATGTACTTGGAGTGCCACTTTTCCAAAATTGAAAAAAAAACTGCCAGAGTGTTGTCCTAGTTTTGTACAGTTTTGTACACCCAAAAGAAAATTTTGTACACCATCTGACGGGATACTTTTTGACTCTCCATTGTGGCCATCGAGCATGTAATGGCGTGCCACTTTTCCAAAATTGAAAAAAAAACACTGCCAGAGTGTTGTCTTAGTTTTGTACAGTTTTGTACACCCAGAAGAAAATTTTGTACACCACCGGAATTGGTACTTTTTGGCTCTCCTTTGTGGCTCTCGACCACAAAGGAGAGCCAAAAAGTTGGAGTGCCACTTTTCCAAAAACGAAAATAAACACTGCCAGAGTATTGTCCTAGTTTTGGACAGTTTGTACACCCAAAAGAAAATTTTGCACACCGCCGGAAGTGGTACTTTTTGACTCTTCATTGTGGCCCTCGAGCATGTACTTGGAGTGCCACTTTTCTAAAATTGAGAAAAAAAAACCACTGCCAGAGTGTTGTCCTAGTTTTGTACAGTTTTGTACACCCAAAAGAAAATTTTGTACACCACCGGAAGTGGTACTTTTTGGCTCTCCTTTGTGGCTTTCGACCATGTACTTGGAGTGCCACTTTTCCAAAACGAATAAAAACACTGCCAGAGTGTTGTCCTAATTTTGTACAGTTTTGTACACCCAAAAGAAAATTTTGTATACCACCTGAAGTGGTAATTTTTGGCTCTCCTTTGTGGCTTTCGACCATGTACTTGGAGTGCCACATTTCCAAAAACGAAAATAAACTTTGCCAGAGTGTTGTCCTAGCTTTGTACAGTTTTGTACACCCAAAAGAAAATCTTGTACACCGCCGGAAGTGGTACTTTTTGACTCTCCATTGTGGCCCTCGAGCATGTACTTGGAGTGCCACTTTTCCAAAATTGAAAAAAAAACAACACTGCTAGAGTTTTGCCCTAGTTTTGTACAGTTTTGTACACCCAAAAGAAAATTTTGTACAGCACCGGAAGTGGTACTTTTTGGCTCTCCATTGTGGCTCTCGACTATGTACTTGGAGTGCCACTTTTCCAAAATTGAAAATAAACACTGCCAGAATGTTGCACTAGTGTTGAACAGTTTTGAACACCCAAAAGAAAACTTTGTACACCACAGAAAGTGGTTTTTATTGACTCACTAGCACGTACTCAGAGTTCCACTTTTTAAAATCGAAAATAAACACTGCCAGGGTGTGTGCATCCTAAAGAAAATTTGTACTCTACCGGAAGAGGTTATTTTCACCTCTCCTTAGTGGCTCTCCGGCATGCGCTCTTGTATTACCCTTTTTCTAAAATCGAAAATGATCACTGCCAGGGTGTTGTACGAGTTTTGTACGGTATTGTACACCACCTAAAGGGAACCGGTCACTTACTACGCCTAAGCAAACTAGCCTTTGTTTTCCTAGAAAGCCATCGTAGAAAGGTTTCTCCGAAAATGAAAATAGACACCACTAACATTTTTTATTATGTTCTACCGTGAAATTTAAAATTATTTTCCTGAACAAAACAGTAGTACATAGTACTTTTTTACTTGGTGTACCGTTAAACATATACTTGCAGACCAAAATACAGAAAGTCGTCGTATTTTATTTTTTTCAGCTCGAAAAAATGTTTTGTACTTTACCGGATGTGGTACTTTTCATCCGTCTTAGTTCAGTACCAGACATACATTTCTTGTACCATTCCAGAAATCCGAAATATTTACACACGTTTTCTACTAGTTTTGTAAGTGCGAGAAACGTGCTACACTTTGAAATATAAGAAATCATTTTATATGATTCCTCAATGGTAAAATTTGATGATCTAGGAGCGTATGTAAGCAGATTGCAGTTCTTAATTTCCAATTTTTGTTTTAATGAAGTTGTGTGCACCTGCTTTTATATCTTTTTTTTTTTTTTTTTTTTTTTTTTTTTTGAATTGCAGATTTGTACATTTTGGGATTGTATAACGGTTATCCTCAGTTGTGGATACCCCCATGACTGCATTAATAAATTACTTGCAGAATTTTTGATATTCAAAGCAGTAGCTTGAATGGTTAACTAATTTGATTAATATTCCTAGTTTGTTGCATATAAAACACACTTTTGTAATAACCCAGTAGCCAAACTGCCAAGTTGAAAGAATCAGCAAAAGGATTTATATTTAAAATCTCCTTTCCCTTAATTTTCCACTCAATGAGAGTTCGAAGGTCATATATATATAAAAAATCGTCACATTGTGGTTCATCATTTGACACAAAATAGCTCTCAGATCAACATGTAGCAACAATACGTATTCGTTTAAATCTCTTTCTTTATTTCAGTTCCCCACAATTACTTGCAATCTTTCTCTCTCTACACCCCCACCTCCTCCCATTGTTTCATTTTTACAATCAAGGTTGCCTCTATAAATTTTGCTGTGACTCACTGTCAGTGTCGCTAAAATGTACAAGCTGTTTAGAGAAGTAACGGACTCTTCAGTGGGAAAATGTTTAGTTTAGAAGCAACTCGAAAGGAGGGTTAAGTTACAGATATATACGTCACAGACTGAAATTCAAGCAATTTGAATTTCTGCGCAATGTTTTTTCAATCTAGTGGTTTACAGTTTAAACAAAATTTTTAAATTTAAGCATTGCTTTGTAGAAAGAAAAAGATATTCAGTAAAACTTCGGCTATGCGTATTCCAGTTATATTTTTTGACATTTATACGTAATTCTGCATTAGTCCCGATATTTTACTGTAGTTTCTAAGCTTTTCCAGTTGGATAATAGCTAATTAATTCATTTATACGCTTTTTTCGATGTACATAAATTTTGTAATTTCAGATTATCACAAACTCACAATTCTTTGATTCGTTTACGAATACGTAACCGGTATATCACAAGTTTGAGAGAATCGAGACAGCGTTACTGAGTTCTTGGTGCAGCCAAAGTTGAACCTTCATCCCATCAGAGAAGGGTATCTGTTTACTTTCGGTCAGCGTTGTTGTGTTCCTTCTTGGTGGAAGTTGAACCTTGATCTCATTAGAGAAGGATATGTTGTTTAGTTTCGGTTTGGATGAAAAATTTGATTCGCAATCGATGCTCTGAATAAAACGTGCATTTAGGCAAGCTACAACTTTTGGCATGGTGCGGACGTATTTTTGTTGCTGTAGTTCAGCCATGAAATAGATGGTGCAAAACTTAATAACGTTCATAGTTATGTTTTTTCTCTGACTTTGACAGATTTTAAACAAGCAAAGATTAGAGAATATTTTACTCAAATACCGTTGAGTAATCAACTTGTAAACAATTTGCTTTGAAAAAGAGCGATGCTAATAAAGAAGGAGTAATAGGGGTATGAATATAAAACAAAATAACATTCGTATTTACTAAAAAGGTTTTAAAAAGTAAAGATTCTTTTTTCATGTATTGAAAATGCAAAATTGTACAAAATCATTTTGTCATGAAGTTTTTAAAATATTTGGCCAAACTTTGGGAACTTGTTTTACCGCCATTTTGGCGATAAAAAATGCATATAAAGGGCCGGAAACTTTTTCCCGCAGCGATACCCCCATGAGCATGGGCGTCCGCTGCAACTTTTCCGGGGGAGGGGGCAAACGGGTATACTCCCACTATCATAATTATTGCTTAAATTTATAGTACCCCTGCGTCTTTATATGGTATAGTAGGGGTTGGGTCAGGCGAGTACAACGAGCCCGTAAAGCTAGGGAGTGGGTTCGGAGCACTGTTAGCCCCCCCCGAAAAGTTTGGGAACTTGGACACATATTTCTTTCTATAGTCAATATTTAGTATTAAAATACGGACAATGATAATAATTATGTCATTTACCAATTATTGGCCACTGATTTTTGAGTCAAAAATTTAACCTTACTGTAAGCTTCTTGCTGAATTTAATAATCAACTTAATACAGTCTTTTTGTAGGGAAACATTAACTTGGGGTTACATAAAACAATTGCACTGCTCCATCGTCCTTTATTTAGTATGGGTATAAACCCCCCTTTTTTTATAGACATTTATCTGTTTATTTTTATACCCCTTCAATTTTCTGTTTCTTGCACTTTAGAAGAGATACTATGAAATAAAAACTGCAAACGTCTTGGGTTTTGTCCAAATCTATCAATCACATTTTGAATGAGTTCATGTTTATTCTCAAAAACCTTTTATTGATGAATACTTATCATGCACAGTCCAGATAAACGTCCATCTGATATTTTTGACCTTAACCAGGTTTTAAACCACTCTCATACTACTGAAGGACCTCTCCACTGGGCAGGTTGTTACTGGTAATGTTTGAGCGATAAGAATAGCCTGTCGAACAGAAGGAAACAGATCAGTGTGTTTGAACACGCCTAAAGTTCGTCTTCACATCCATCATCTTGTTTCTTCCTTCCTGACCACATTTCAAACTGTTATAAATAGGTTTTGCTCATGTGTGTAATTAATAGTTAAATTTAGCAAATGTCAAAATTAAGGTAAATATTGACTTTAGGTAAAAATTAAAATTTGGGAGACGGGTGGATGCGTTTCGAAACAAAAAGTAAATTCAATCAATTAAGGCCATGATAAATGAAAACAAAATGCAATGAAACACTGATATTAGGACATTCCAAAAGTTATTATTGAAAGTTTGCGCTGTTTGAATTTGCGATGAGCTGTGACACCTGCAAGTGTAAAATAAGTAATTATTGTTTACATGTGTACCAAATTTGTGAACACTAAAAAATGGATGGTATACAATGTGCACGTGTAATAACTTTTGGAGGCGGTGATGATCAAGTTTAGTGGTTAGGACAAAATGCATTAATTAAATAAAAACAAAACTCCAGAGAGGTCTCCTACCTTAGGCAAGCTAAGGTGGATGAGCATATGACTCTGAGAGGAAATTCAACTGAGTCATCCAATTCTTCACTGCACAAGGTTTGGGTTTTTGTAAGGCCACTTGGCCTGCATTTATTGTACAAACTTAACCACAATAACAAAAAACACAACAAAATGTTTTAAGGAGTCGGAGACTCACCAAGACAACACAATGTCTGCAAAATTTTGCTGATACAATTTAGCAGATCTCCAAAATTATTAACTTTGGCCCCTGGCCTAATCTGAATGTTTATTCAGATGGCACCTTTAGATTAATCGTTTCACAAGAAACAGAACTTCATCCACAAATAAAAATAGAATATTTACTAAATAAGTGTGAGATTTTATTTTACAAAATGATCTTGCTTAACAAGAAGTTACACCCAAATTTTAGATTACCATAGCAAGCCTAATGCAGCAGTTATCACTCTTTAGCTTGTATCATATGTTGCTGAAGTGAAGTGTCTTCTCCCTCTCCCCTCAGTGTTATAATATAAGAATATGTACTATAGTTTTGATTAGCCTCTTTCAAACAACTCCCTCAAACATGTTTTCTTAACACATGTTAATTTGAGACATTACAACCACTGACCAAAATTCGCAAATAAAAGTTATATTAAAAACTGGTTATACACTCCCCAGGAATATTTGCCTTACAATTAAATATACTCAACATTCTAGCATTACTTGATACAAAATCACTCTAAACACTCTACTAAACATACTGCACTAAATACCTTACTTAATTTTGTAAAAAGTTATCATTACACCACAATGCTGACAAATAAACTTAAAATTCACACCATCATCTGAAAAAATCAAAATACTTCATTAACACCAACTTGCTCTGAGTACTCAATATCCTACCATGTAAATAAAAGGCAAACACTAACTCTCAACACTCCTGGACTTAGATTCATACTTATCTGCGCTCCTACTGTTCATCACAATTTAAAATTACACAACTAATTCTAGCAAGCAATTTATAAACAAATTAATTCAAATTCTCAAAATTACACCATGCAAGCTTTTACTAATTTTAACAACCCATATAGTAAACCACTGAGGTAACGGCTAGGCAGAACATCTCAGTTTATCAAACTCACTTTCTTCGAAAACAAAATTTACATCCCGAAGAAAATATCAATCAGGCTAAAGGCGAGAAATTGGGTAGTGAAGCCAATTCAAGCCTATGCAACGAAATGGTAAGTCAATATGTGTGACTTATTACCCTTGTAATTTCTTTCCTCGCTCACTTTCTTTGGGACAACACTCGAACGCATCCAACTTGACAGGAGCTGCTTCTTTCTGGCCGACGATTTTACTCGGGGCCGAAGACGAATCCCCCAATTCATCCTCATAAGCACTCTTTTAATACCCGAAGTATGTCCACGTATGGAAAAACCTCTTGCAAGAGCTCTCTTGTCCCCAAATTTTCTTACTCCAGGCGAAAAACTGTCTGAAAGCTCACATTATCTCTAGAAAAAATCCACATAAATCTCACTTTCCAGAAAACACATCATATCTTTATTTCCAGAAATCATTATCAGCTCTCGAAGCACTCCCTATTTCCAGAAATCATTACCACGGGAGGTGATAATGATTTCCAGAAATCATTATCACCTCCCGAAGCACTCTCTATTTCCAGAAATCATTATCACCTCCCGAAGCACTCTCTATTTCCAGAAATCATTATCACCTCTTGAAGCATTCTCCATTTCTAGAAATCATTATCACCTCCCGAAGCATTCTCTATTTCCAGAAATCAAATCCCTTGCGAAGAAATATCACTGTACACAGGTAATGAAAAGGCCTCCCTTTCAGACAACCCTTGTCTGCTTGCATACCCTCTTTGACATCCTCCTCCTTATGCAAATCGAATTCTCAAATACATTTGCTGATATGGTCTCTAGCCACAATTACTACAAAATGTTACATATTTTCACCCATTATTTGCAAAACTCAAAAATCACCATAACCTACCTCTAAGGACAAAAACTTAACTATACATGGCCCTGTATGTTTATAAATACAAATGCAATTTATATATTATTAAATGCTACCAAGCACAAAGAAAGTTATATTTCCTTAATACAATTTTACTGGTTTGAGAGGTTGTTCTTCAAAATACACTGACGGAAAAAAATCCCAACACCAAGAAGGGGTTGTGTTAGATAAACGACAGTTGGTAGGTGGTGAGAGTACATCTGTAAGATGACGTCTATGCAAATTTCGCGCTCGGTGCATACGTGTGGCGCTAGTAGCGCCCCTCGGAACATGCAAAGCAGGTTTGCTGTAAATACGCGCTGTAACGTTCGTGGGCGTTAGTTATCTTTGAGATTCGACGTAGTGTGTTGATGTTAGTCAAGAATACCTTTAAGAAGACGAAGAAGCCATTATCAACAGCTCACGGAGTTTGAACGAGGGCGTGTAATAGGGCTACGAGAAGGTGGAATTTCTTTCCGCAATATTGCAGAACGACTTGGCAGGAATGTAGCCACTGTGCATGATTGTTGGCAGCGGTGGTCAAGGGAAGGTACTGCCTCAAGAAGAACGGGTTCCGGCTGGCAACGTGGCACTACTGAGAGGGAAGACCGCCGTGTACGGCGTATGGCTGTGGCGCATCGTACCGCGTCTGCGGCCGCAATTCGAGCTGCAGTTGCCACCACATTGACCCAACGAACTGTTACAAATCGGTTACTTGAAGGACAGCTCCGAACCAGACGCCCTGTAGCGTGCATTCCACTTACTCAAAACTACTGCCGTTTGCGAGGTCAGTGGTGTCAAGCTAGAGTTCATTGGAGGACGGAGTGGAGATCTGTTGTGTTTTCTGATGAAAGCCGGTTCTGCCTGGGTGCCAGTGATGGCCGTGTGTTGGTTAGGAGGCCAGGTGAGCGCATGCAACCAACCTGTCTGCGGCCGAGACACACTGGACCTACACCTGGAGTTATGGTCTGGGAAGCAATTTCCTATGACAGCAGGAGCACTCTCGTGGTTATTCCACGCACCCTGGCGGCACAGTTGTACGTCGGTCTGGTGATTCAACCTGTTGTGCTGCGTTTCATGAACAGCATTCCAGGGAGTATTTCCCAACAGGATGACGCTCGCCCGCATACCGCTGTTGTTACCCAATATTCTCTACAGAGTGTCGACATGTTGCCGTGGCCTGCTAGTTCACCAGATCTTTCACCAATCGAGCACGTAGCGGACATCATTGGACGACAACTCCAGCTTCACCCCCAACCAGCATTAACCGTCCCTGTATTGACCGACCAAGTGCAACAGGCATGGAACTCCATCCCACAAACTGACATCCAGCACCTGTACGACACAATGCATGAACGTTTGCGTGCTTGCATTCAACATTTTGGCGGTTACACCGGTTATTAATGTACCAGCATTTCACATTTAAAATGGCTCTTCTCGCGCTTACATCGATTAAATATGTTACCTATACAAATGTATTGCCGCCATTTCATTTCTCTACAACTATTTTTTCGTGGTGTTGGGATTTTTTTCCGTCAGTGTAGCTTATAACACCATTATGGTATTAGATATTCTCTTTACACAACAAAAACAACAACAACATTACATCCTTTTATAGCTTAGCTCCAGAAATAAAAAATAATGACAGGAGTTTCCCATGCTCACCATTACTTGACCACAAATACAAGACCAGACACAATGATATTGACAACTTTCCCATACCCAGCTAGCCTCGAAAAATCATAGAAATATATATACTTTTAACATGTACTGCTCCACTGCAAAAATAATTTTAAAGTAACCGCACATAATATTAAAAAAAATGCAAAGCAAAACTATTTACTTTAGCACAGAATTGCACAAAGTTGAGCTTTCCTAAAATACTACAGTCACAGCCAAAAATTTGAGCCCTTCCTGATTTGGGCTCTCGGAAAGAACTTCTTTTTTTTCTTATGAACTCATACCTGAGAGAGTAATAAAATTTTGAACCAGAACGACACCACAGCCACAACCAGAGGCGAAAATGTTTTTCTTATGCTCAGCTCAAAGCTCAAGTACTTGCTTGGGAGCTTATGTATTAACACAAAAAAATATGAACTAAAACTTTACCTTTGAGCTAGTGTCCTTTTTAAAACACAAACTCCCAGAGTTCACTGCCCAGGAACAACCAAATTCTTTGCACGTCCCTGTCTTTTCCCTTTTTTTTTTGCTATGGACCTTCTGACCTGGAGCGGGTGTATGGGATATCATCCTTATTCCTGCTGACGCAGTGTGCTTGGCCAAAACCTAGGAAGCTGAACAGCACTTTGGATTTCCCTGCTAGTGATGGTGGACCAGGCAAGACGACCATGATGACGACTCCAGTGATCTCGGGTTCAAAACGTACCGCTAGAAGCTGTTTTTCTTCTCCATGTCTCAGTCGTTCAATTTTATATGATGTGCAGAGCGGCGAAAGCATTCAGGTCGGCAGAACCCCTCAACAAGCAGGTGGGCATGAAGAAACCCTTCGATTTAGGCCCTTGTTCCCATGCCTCTCAATACTGCAGTCGTCCACAAGGGATGAATCAGTGGGAGCTAATGGCACACTTAGAATAAGACGTCTTCTCGTTGGACTCTCACGAAAAAACTTAAATTCTCCAGAGCTGACACCACTCCCGCAAACACACACACACAAATTTTGGCCTTTGAACGAAATTCGAAACTTTTTCGTGACTTTCACCCTTTTACAGTGGCCTGATCGGGGGGGGGGGGGGGGGGGGCAAGTGACCCCCTTCCCATGAGGTCTGGAAACATGACTTGATGTGGGGGCCCCGCTGCGAAATCCAGATAATTATTTTACGGATGAGTGGTAGATTATTTGCATGAAGCAAGTAATACCTTACTGCATTAACCCCGTGTAATGTTTTCGCTGCTGGTGGAATTTATTTTCGCCATCCTTAGAGAACGAGGCAAATCCTCGGGAATTTGTGTTTTGTGTCTGTGACACCCTGTGGTTAGCTGGTCTTCGCACCGCCTTGCATCTACGCAAAAAGGTGTGCGCATTTCGTGAATTGGTCGTCTTCATGATCTAAAGGTCATTATACACTGCTGGCCATCCAAAATGCAGCACCAAGAAGGACAACAGATAGCAAAGCCAGATTTACTGCACACATAACAACAGATACAAAGATGAAACGATTGAGCTTACCGGCCCGTGCGTCTTGCGGAACACGCAGACATCAATAGTTCGTGTGGCCCCCATGGCTGGCAATAACCGCCGCTACACGCCACGGCATCGAACGAAAGAGGCTTTGGACGTGGGCCTGGGGTATGTCGGTCCAGGCTGCTTCCACACGTTACCACAGTTCATCAGGCGTAGCGGCGGGTAGTGCTTGCAGGACCACTCAGTTGCCGATCAGCGGACAGACGTGTGCGATGGGCGACATATCGGGAGAACAGGCGGGCCACGGCAGCAGTGACACCTGGTGGGCCGTGAAGAAATGTTGCATAATGCGTGCCACGTACGGGCACGTACGGGCGCGCATTGTCCCGTTGAAACGTGGCAGCTGGCAGGTCCTGCAGGTAAGGGAGGACTTCAGGCTCCAAAACGTCTGAGATGTAGCTGTGGCTTTTGAGTGTACCGGCGATGCGTACCAGAGTGGTGCGCGTGTGATATCCAATTGCGCCCTAAACCATAACGTTAGGCGACATACCGGTATGGTGATGCATAATGCAGGTATCAAACAGTCTCTCTCTGCGGTGCCGCCACACGCAGATCCGACCATCGTGGTGCTGCAGGCAGAAGCGGGATTCGTCGGAGAAGAGAGTGTCGTGAGTCCAGGTGCGGCGTTCAACGGCCCACTGCCGCCGCACTTGCCGGTGGTGTAACGTCAATGGTAATCGAAGCAATGGGCGCCGTGCGACAAGCCCCCGCTCCTGCAGACGATGTCGAACGGTACGTGCTGACACAGGCTGCTGCGCAACACACCCTAATTCCTGCGCTAACATTCGTGATGTGGTGGTGCGAGTCGTCAATGCCCACCGCACAACATGCCGGTCCTCTCGTTCGGTGGGGTGCCGCGGTTGCGGCAATCGCTGACGTCGGTCCGTCCGTCCTTCCTTCACCCACCGAATCCATACTCGCCTCACTGTAGCTGGATGTCGTCCCACACAGGCGCCGATGTCTCGGTACGATAAACCGCTGTCGCGATAAGCCACTATTCGTCCTCTGTCGAACTCCGAAACGTACTGGAATGACTGCCGTATTCTGCAACCAGGCATCAGGAAGCTTCCCACGCACAGGTCCACTACTTACACCCGCCTTATGTGCACCGTTCTTATAGTGCTTCTCGGTGGCGTGATGGGCGCACATGATTTTCATATGCCCTGCAATGCTAATTGTTTGCATGTCCTGTCGCGGGCGACGCATGCTGCGAATTTCAGGCCCATCGGATGCTTCTTTCTCGGTGTAGCATTTTGGGTGGCCAGCAGTGTAAATTCATTATCTATACTACTTGCGTAGGGCTGCCTTCTAGACAGTACGAGACGAAGCAAGTAGTTATTTTGCTGTTCTCTTCTGCATTTTCCTAAAATTCTACATTTTTTTCTGCTTGTAAGGTCTGCCTCTAAGTGTACGATACCACATCAAGCACTTTCTATTGTATTGTAAAGGGTTCTTATATTATGCGTAAGATACCCAAGCAATAACAATACCTATTCAGTCTATTCCAGCATGACATGAGAAAAATAAAAGCAGCTACATGTGAAAAAATCAGAAAAAATAAAAGGCCCTTTTTAGGGCTCATTTCATTTGTTCAAAAAGGGATACCAATCTTACCAAACATAGCACCAGTTGACTCAACATTATTTTAACTTTATTTAACATATCCAAATTTAACATTAATTACTTTAAATGATTTTGCAGATCCATTTACAAGAGTGAATAAAAGAAAATATTCTCTGTGTAAAACACTAGTTATTCACACTGTAAAGAACACAACGAATATCTTTACAACCAAATTTTTAAGCACATATACCACATAATATGTTAAGACAATAAAAACACAGCAACCTTAGCAAATAAAGTAAAACAACGCTTTCACATTCAATTTCAAAAATCACAATAACATTGTAACCTTACAACTATTCACAAGTGTGAAGAATACGCTAGTCACTCAGATAAAAAATTGAAGTTACTCACAGATGTAAAGAATAACATAACAATAATAAGCAGCTTAACATATTTTTCTTCAGCAACTCAATCAAATTATCAACAATTATATCAGTGAAATGATATTACTGATCGTATACTGCTGGACAATTGCTAAGGACGGATCATAAACGGCTATATAGCGCATAAAAAAGTAAGTGTGGTTGGATGCCAAGTGAAATAAAATAATGTCAGAATGCCAGGACATTACAAGAAAGACAATTTATTGTGCTCTGAAATCTAGAAGGATTTGGAACGTGTTCAAGGGACAAACAAGCCATTTTGTGCAGAATATGTAAACGTGAAAAAAATGCAATTACCGTCAGCAGGCGTTCCGGCGTAAGATTTCAATACGGGATATGGCCACCATGGAGGGCGATGCAAGATTCCGCACGTCGTGTCATGCTTTGCACAACATTATCAAGCAGCTGTTGGGGTAATTTATCCCATTCCTCTGTCAGTGCACGGATGAGGGTGTCCTTGTTTATTGGAGGGCATTGGCGACCAGCAAGACTCTTCCTCAAAGCATCACACACATTTTCAATGGGATTCAGATCTGGAGAACGTGCTGGCCATACGAGGCGTTGAATACCCTCGCCCTCAAGGCACTCCGGGACAGCGACTGTTCGATGACATGTTGCGTTGTCGTCCATGAAAATGAATCTATCACCGACAGCACCACGGAACATGCGAACATGAGGTAGCAGAATATCATTAATGTATCGTTGGCCAGTCATAGTTACAGTTGGTAGCACATAGAGGGACGTACGGCTATTGGTCATGATGTCAGCCCATACCATGACACTACATGTCGGATATCGGTCCGTTTTCTGTATGTTTGCTGGACAATATGCAGTACCACTATCACGCCAGATCAGTTGTCGTCGACAATCAGACGATAGACTGTATCTACTCTCATCTGAGAAGAGGACAGCAGACCAGTCGTTATCAGTCCAATTGCGATGTTGATGGCACCACTGCAAACGGGCGGTACGGTGACGTCTGGACAATGGGATACAAACAACAGGACTGCGGGCGTATAGTCGTCCTTCATGCAAATGTCTGGCGACAGTTTTTCGGGAGATCCACTTGCCAGTAGCAGGCATAAACTGATTTGCTACCTCACTAGTTGTGCTGCGCCGGTGTCTTTTTGTTGATAGCACTATGTACCGATCTTCTGCAGGTGTCGTACTGCGAACACGACCTCCCCGAGACGTTTGCTACACTCTCCATTTGTTTGAAATGATTTCCAAAGCCTTGAAACAACACTGTGGCTGACGTCGAACTCCCTGGCAACATCTGTTATTTTTCGCCCTTCTCCAATCTTGCCAATAATACGGCCACGCGTAAAATTATCTAGGTGATGTCGGGAAGACATACTGAAAATTGCAAGTTCGTCAATTGATTCTTTCGCTTTCAACTTTGCGTTTGAACAACAACGGTCAATACGCGTCAAATCCTTTATATCTGTTATCAGCGCTACGACGTCCCGAATTTGCATACGCACAACACGTCTTACTGTATCCCGCACTTATGCTAATTTCCACATTTTCCTGCCTTCCATTTTATGGTTGCTATCGTTGCTATTGTCATCCATCCTTAGCAATTGTCCGGCAGTGTATTACAAGTGTTAATAAAAGAAATTATTTACTGCGTAAAGACCAGTTTTTCTTCATGTGAATATAAATAAGCAGCATAATGCAGGAACAACAGCATGTAAACATTACAATAAATAATAATATCACTGCTAAACACCATAAGATTCTATACGGAATAATAAACTTATGCTCAGTAAGAAATAATTATACACTAGCATATATTACACTAATTTTTAATTAACTAAGTTTGCAACTGGTGTTCATGAGCAACAATAGCATTACACCAAACATATTACAGCATTACAATCATGACATTTCACCAATTACAAGTATGAAGAAAAATAAATTATTCACTGTGCAAAAACTAGTTCTTCACACTGTGAATATAAATAAACAGCATAATGCAAGAACAATATGTAAACATTACACTATACATAACATTACTGTTCACAAACCTAATATACAAACAGAGCAGTATACTAATTAAATTGATTGGCCCTTAAAGGTGTTATGAACCTCCAATAAATAAAAAAATAAGACAAAGACTAAAAATGTAATATATAACCTGACAGCTGAAACATAATGACTATTTTATAACTAAAGTAACTTCCCTAGAAACTCAGAATCTCATGGACTATAAAATAATAAAAGCAGGACCATAATAAATTAATTGATAATATAAATCAATGAAAAATAAAATAATTACAGATACCCTGGTTGAAACAATATCAACAAAACCTAACTAAATCCTCCGCAAAAGCAAATCAAATGAAATAAAACTACAGAACCCTCCACTTTAATCTATGCAATGTGACATTAAATATATTATAATTTAATTGACTTTATAAACATCTTATGAAATGACAGTTTGCTTTATTACTGAACATCATGCCCTTGAGGCGATGTTAATATTCTACCATTGTAATATTTCCTATGGAACACCAGTTTCTTCCTAATTTTAAAGACGGTTGGACCTACGGCATCACGTCTTTACCGTCTGACAGAGCTGTGATCAGCGATCGTTCTGGCGACTAAACCTTGTTAAGGGAAAGAAATCCGAAGTCACTGTTTGAACGATAAGGTTGACTCAATGTTTGAACTTTCGATTCTAGAGTATCGATTGGTCTCACAGAGATATACAGGGTGGATGTAATAAATCGCTCAACAGCAGCTTGACGGCCGAACGGAGACTCATAATGAAGTGGAACCATTGGTATTGGTGTAAGTGACAAAAAGCTGATCCTATCAGCTCGACTTCAGCACCCCTAGCGGCGAATTCGCATACTCAGCTCACCGAACTCAGACTATATGATAGAGCCAATCCTTCAGGGATTGGCATTGTATGGATTTTTTGATGAAGGTCATCACACACCTCCCATTCATTGTTTTGACGTAGGCAATACGCCCTATAGTGACCTACACTGGCAACATTACATCCTCCAGTGTAGCTAACTGCCCCTCTCAAATAGTATTGCCGCTCACCAAAGGCAAGTATTCGAGGCAGTTACGCTGGTTTCGTTTTCAGACTTATCACGTTTTCATCATTTTTGTCAATTATTTCTACAAAAATGTGATACAATGACGGTTTCACCCGTATCGTTTTAATTCCATTACACAGGGGATGTTTCTTTGAGTTTTCCCAATCAATGCATGCGTCCTCATCTGTGCGATCTATGTCTTCCAACGCTGATCGACAAATACCACTCCGTTCTGCTGTCAAATTCTTGTTACCCATATCTGGAATAATACTGAGATTTCCGTTGGTAGTTCCCACTGTCACTACGGCAACAGGAAGAATAACATTCTTCCTAGAGCATACAGAAGAAGTGAATTCTTGAAACTCCTGGGCCGTACACATATCTTCCCATGATCTTAGTATCATCTGTGCTATTGGTAGTGCAGCGTCTAAAGACACCAAACCACAGAATAATTTCTTCCCGTTTTTAATAATGCATTTAAGCGCTACAGCCCGCAATCTGTAAACTTTAGCTGTCGGACCAGTCGTTATCATTTTCGATACCATGCTAGCCATTGCATTGTTTTGGGCATGTTGGTCTATCGCCTCCCTGTATTTCTCACTATCGCAATAACCAACGCAAGCTAACTGGACGAGTAAGTCGTATGCGCAAGCTAACAGGACGAGTGTGTCGTATGCGCAAGTATTTTTTACTGTAATTTGCTCTTCACCTATCTGAATGGGACGTAGACCAATACAATTTCCATTTTTCAGAAGACCAATTGGAATACATTTGTTTGGTGACCTAAAGTCTATAACAAGCATTTCTGCACTTGGTTCAAGATACGATTTCTTTGGTCGTTTATGTTCACTTTCTTCCGCAAGCCCTCTCCAGTTCTCGAAAGCTTTGCTTTCTGAATTCCTTTCTAGTTCGATAATCTCTCTGTGCCTAACAAAATATGTTCTTATGTCTGATGGGTTTTTCTCCTTCTGTTTGTCTTTATTCGAATGCATCGTCTTCTTCATGCAGTTATCTTTTGTAGCTAACTCGACTTTTTTTTTCTGTGGGTTCTTTTTTTAGTGCACCGACTTCTCCACTGGGTTCAAATAGTGTTCCAGTGAGTTTTCCATCACTTACTTCTGCATCGGTTAATCCTGTTGCTACTACATTTCTTCTGGGAGAAAGTGTCAGTATCTCTACTTCTGATTTACCGCGTTCCCTTTGATAAAAATTATGAATTTCGTCCAAACCAATGTCTTGTTTTTCTTCGTGTTCTCCGCTAGCACTTTCACTCGCAGCTAGAAGGCAGCTGGAATTATTGTCTGCGCCTGGAGGTACGGAAGCGGAAGCTAATTTCATCATTCCACTGAGGTTTTTTATATGCGTAAGCAAAAAATCATAAATTCGGGCAGGTAATTTAAGGTTTTGACATACTCTCTTCTTTAAGTCATTAAAATTGCTCTCAACAGAGGTACTCGAAGCAGTTCTGGCTCCATATCCAAAATGAGGGACCATTACAGCTGTCCATAAAGGAATTAGGTGACACACCTTCAGAATGTCATCTACTATTCCTGGAGCATACTGCTGATTTCCACGATCACCATGTGGATTAATACATTTCCTAGCATTCTGTTCCACGCTAATGGCCCATGTACGAAAGGCATTTCTCTGCCCTTTCTCTTTCAGAATTTCCATAGTGTCATCGAGAAAAGACTCTTCAATAACTGTGTCATCCGTTGCGAAACCTGATATACGGCGTTGTAGATAGCATTTACTGTTCTCGCAAGAGGTCTCTTCGCTGGAAAATTCATAGTTACCTTCGGTTTCATTCAGCGCTACAATAAAAATGTGAGTTAACAAAGTCCTTACGTCATTCATGTCTGTTGACTGAACAACTGCGCACAAAGATCTTAAATAAAATTAACGAGTCCTTCGCAATTTTCCTTTCAATCTCGGAAATTTAGCAAATAAGTTCACCACATGAGCAACGTCTGATCTAACGAAACAATTTGGAAGATCGAACCTGTCTCCTTCTTCGATGCCAAGAACATTTGCACACTTTTCTAGGTATGACGCAAGCGAGGGCAAATGTGTAAACGATTGTACACAAGCTGACATGAGGGCTGCTGACATGTCTATTACAACCTCCATTGGCATGATCTTACATTCCTGAAGAAATCTACTTAACCAATGCCGAATAGTTTCTGTATCATGTCTTTCACTTAGCATGTTGTACACAAAATACTGCTCCTTTTCTTCTGAGTGTGCTACAACAGCCCCATATAGGAAAATGTGTCCTGATTTGCTGTGTTCCGTTCTTTTGATCTTTTTCACCAAACCACCAGTAGCATCTATGCATATTCTTGATACCTTTGAAGCTCTGAAAATCGCCTCAGTAATGTGTACCTGCTCCGTGGACCAGTAATGAATCACTAACTTATCATATGTTACATCTTTGAGGTAAGAGTTATATGGGCTTATATATTTTCACTTAGCTATGGCCAACACTGGATCTTCGTGCATCCTCCCTCGTTGCATCTCACGGGACTTGGCTAGTCGAAGAGCGTTTAGTGCTGGCACATGACGGGGCTCACGGTCACCAAACACCATGATGCGCTCAGCTTCCAAGCGCCTAAATGCACTAGCTGAAGTGGATTCCAGGGTTAATCTGTGTACTGCTCTCTCTCTCTGAGGGATCCCGACAGGTTTCTTTTGTAATTTTTTGGATGGTCTTGACGAAATTTTCCTTTGAATTTGCATTTCATATGCACAAAATCTCTCTCTTTTGGTTCATTTTCAATAATCCCTTTCAAAATAGAGTCACAGTACGTACACACACCGCGAATAGACACATAGAGAACATTTTCCTTTGCGTTAACCTTGCCACCTCTGTAAATTATTTTACAGGGTCTTCGTGTGTGTTCGAAGAAATGAGCATGGATAATATGTGTCCATACATTTCGCTTCAACACTGCATAAGTCCTTCTCATCGGTTTCGTGTGCTGTAAATACTTCCGAGTGTACGTTACTCTCTCTGGTCCCATTTCGGACCACTCCTTAGCACTGAATGGTATTGTGAATTCCTCCTGATATTCTGTTAGATCACCAGCTTGTTCTGCTTTGTTGACAGGAAAATGTACTTCTCGATGAACAGAATCGTCATCCTCCCATTCTAAACTGCCGACTTCTTTAACTTCTGAAGATATGGAAGAACTGTTCCTTTCATTTGGCCTTGTGTCACTCTCTAACGGGAGTTGTGCAACACAAATGCCCAGTAAATAATGTAAACCATGCTTATTCATGTGCACATTTAGGTACAAGGCTTGCGGTGTTGTTCTGTATTCATTTTTCATGGCATCAAAGAGGCGCTTCCACACAATGCTATTTCCGGGAGCTATTCTTCCATTGCTCTTGTTAATAGCAGATTCTTCCGAAAGAAAAAAATGCTTGAGTTTTTTTATTGGGATCGACGCAGGCCTCGGCATCGCAGTTGCTCGAAAACCACAGTAACATTAACAAGGTTTTTTTTTTTTTTTTTTTTTGCAATCAAGCGGAAACCAAGTGATGAATGCACCCGACAACGAAAGCTTGAAAATACGCAAACCTTTCGCGACGCTTCTTCATAAAAATATCAAAGTCCATCGAGATAAAGCTTGCCTACTAGTAATACAGTACCTAGCGTGCAACAAGGAAGTGATGATACGAACCTGGTGTCATGTGTGTAAAACTAAGTGTGACGCCAGAAAATATGGCAGGTCTCATCTGAGCAACCGCATTCTCAGTACGCAATACTACTTCTGCAGCTGCGGGAGGGGGACTACAGGCAATATAGAAGTTAAAGCAGCTGCCAGGAGTTCTAAGTTCACTTTGGAAGCACTGATATCCTAAGTGAAAAGCCCCCAAATATGTGGCGTCAGTTGAATAAACAAATGCATCGCTCTTTCCACGTTTTACCAACACACAGCATAACAACATTTCGGTTGATGGATGTCCTACACATTGAAGCTATTCGGCCCTTTGGCTCAGGGTTGTAATACGATCGCTCTGCAATCGCCTTATCGGTGCACTGCTGAAGGAAAGTGCGAGGCCACATGGAGATTCCTCGTGTAGGATGTGGATCCTACAATTGTTGGTGCTTGTACTAAACTATGTAATTATATATAGCCTTGATGCTTTTCTTAACACTCACGGCTACTAGTCACAGTAGCATCTGTAAAGAGATCGTTTTCCAAATTAAAATTTGTAAAAATTATTTAAGAAGCATCATGTCACAACATAGGCTGCAGGAATTGTCACTGCTTAGAAAGGCAGTTTGCCAAAAGATTGGACCTCAAAGCTTTATAATTTCGCCAAAATGAAGGCTAGAAAGAAAGACTTAGGCCTAAAAACATGAAAATTTCCACTTATCGCATAAAAAAATGTTTTCCACTTGTATTTTAATCATATAATTATAATTTGTATCATATCTATATCATGTAGTTATATGGTACACTCAGTGGTCGAAGTGGCACAGAGCTACTGCCGGTATGGTGTAGACCATAGATCCACATAGTATAAATAGGAGGTTTCGAAAGAAATACATACCATTCCGTATAATTGTTTTTTTGTTGTTTTTTTGGTATTGAAAAATTAATGTATTATTTTAAAAAAATATAAAAAAAATTAATGTAAAAATTAAAAAACCTTCATTGAAAGGTTTGTGGTCTCTGCTAATTATCAATTTTATCCGTTAAAAATGTTATTAGCCGATTTTTGCGTTTAAATTTGTGCTTTCATCTTAATTTCTTTACGTAGTTTGTGAAGGGTTTATAATTTATTACATACCGGGATGGTTAATAACGTTTTCTTAACTGCCGGTATTCTCACTTCCATTTTTGTTAACTACCGGTATGCCATACCGGCCCACTTCGAGCACTGGGTATAGTACTGGTATATTTGTAAACATCACATTCCTGCACATTGTATTTCCACACACACTCTTTTTTTGCTGGCCTGCATTGAAGTTTTGTTGTACATGCAAAACAATATCTGCAGCTACGAAATCCATATTGCATTCTTTCAGTGTAGAATACTGAATTCCCTGTTTGTATACAACCATATCCAATAACGATCACTAAAGTCTCATAGTTGTTAACCTTAAACATTTAAATATATTTTACCGAATTCGTTTCAATGCGATAAAACGTATATTCATGATTATGCATCTGACAGCTCACCGTGTTAAATCTGACTGGCTGATTGATAACCTTGCATTATGTACTTCTGTTCCAAAATTTATTTTAAAAGTTAAAACTACAAGGCTCTATAGGTAGTTCCTTTACTTTTCCAGACGGTCTCCCTAACTTCCTGACATCCCCATTTTCCAAAATAAAATACCGTGAAAAACACATCCTCCCTAGTGTCCGAAATTCTGGAAAAATTATTATGCTTAGGGGTGCTGAAATAAACTTTTTGGGGTTGTACAAGTTGTGCTAGTTACGCCACTGCAAATGCGCTGAGGTGTTTTGCAACTTCCCACTTGCCCAACTTTACTCGGCATATCTGCTAGACTGAAAGCGATAATACGCGCTGATTTGAATTCCTCTTCCTCGCGTTTTCGAAATGCTTTTGCTGAAAGCATTGCTTAACAAAGCAACAAAAAACTGTTTCATTTCTTCCTTTACTATAAAAATGAAGGCTCCGACAATTTTTTAGTTTATACAAGAGAACCGCTCGGAAATTTGCGACCTTGACCAAATAAAAGTTGTGTATAATGAAAACGAAAACAGCTGGTTGTGTACACATGTATAATGAACAGGAGAAAAAGTATGTAATGAACTGGAAAAAGATAGCACTGTGTTTACTTCCGAATTTCGAAAGATGACACGCTGGACAACCAAAGAGAACCATCGCCGGAGGGGCACATAACCCTCTTTGTCTGTACAAACTAGTACACCATTCTGGCAGTGTTTGTTTTCCATTATGGAAATATGGCGCTCCACATACATGCTCGAGAGCCACAAAAGTAGAGTAAAAAAGTATCACTTCCGGTAGTGTACACTATTTTCTTTTGGGTGTACAAAACTGTACAAAACTAGGACAACACTCGGGCAGTGTTTATTTTCGTTTTTTTTGAAAAGTGGCACTCCAAGTACATGCTCGAAGGGCACAAAGGAGAGTAAAAAAGAACCACTTCCGGTGGTATACAAAATTTTCTTTTGGGTGTACAAAACTGTACAAAACTAAGACAACACTCTGGCAGTGTTTATTTTCGTTTTTGGAAAATTGGCACTCCAAGTACATGGTCGAGAGCCACAAAGGAGAACCAAAAATTATCACTTCCGGCGGTGTACAAAATTTTCTTTTGGGTGTACAAAACTGTGCAAAACTAGTTCAACACTCTGGCAGTGTTTTTTTTTCAATTTGGGAAAAGTGGCACTCCAAGTACATGCTCGGGGGCCACAATGGAGAGTCAAAAAGTACCACTTCCGGTGGTGTACAAAATTTTCTTTGGGGTGTACAAAACTGTACAAAACTAGGACAACACTCTGGCAGTGCATATTTTCGTTTTTGGAAAAGCGGTACTCCAAGTACATGGTTGAGGGCCACAAAGGAGAGCCAAAAAGTACCACTTCCGGTGGTGTACATTTTCTTTTGGGTGTACAAAACTGTACAAAACTAGTACAATACTTTGGCAGTATTTATTTTCGATTTTGAAAACGTGGCACTCCAGCATGTACTTGGAGTGCCACTTTTAGAGAGTCGAAAAGTACCGCTTCCGGTGGTGTACAAAATTTCCTTTTGGGTGTACAAAACTGTACAAAACTAGTACATAACTTTGGCAGCGTGGATTTCTTATTTTGGGAAAGTGGCACTCCAAGTACATGTATCTCAAAACTAAAACATATATCCGGATTTAACAACACAGAATTCTTTGCGTTTATAAACATTAATACTGCAACATTAAGTGGTGCAGTATGGTTTTCCTATTTCTATTAGATACGGAGATAATTGAGACTATATGGTTTTCAAGTCATTTCGCTGGGTTTCAAAATCGCAAAAAGTTTGCTAAAAAGACACCATCGCTATTAATTCCAACACTAAAACAGGAGTTCCGGATTTAAATACACAGCCTTGTTCACGTTTATAAACTACACAAAGTGGTGCAGTATCGTTTTTCTATTCCTATTAGTTACCGAGATAATTCAGACTATATGGTTTTGAAATCATTTCGCACGGTCAAAAACGCTGAAATTTAGCTAAAAAGACACCATCGACAATACCTCCAAAACTAAAACACGTACCCCGGACTTAACAATCCAGTCTTGTTTGTGTTTATAAATAACTCTAAGTGATGCAGTACAGGTTTCCTATTGCTCTAAGTTTCAGAGATAATCGAGACTATCTTGTTTTGAAATAATTTCGCAAGGTCAAAGATACTGAAAATTTGCCAAAAAGACACCATCGCCAATAACTCCAAAACTACAACAGCTATTGCGGATTTAACTACATAGTCTTGTTTGCGTTTAAAAACTACTCTAAGTGGTGCAGTACAGGTTTCCTATTGCTCTACGTTTCAGATATAATTGAGACTATCTCGTTTTAAATAATTTCGCACTGTCAAATACGCTGAAAATTTGCAAAAAAGACACCATCGACAATAACTCCAAAACTAAATAAGCTACTTAGACTTTAACTACACAATCTTGTTTGTGTCTATAAATTACACTAAGTGGTGCAGTTTGGTTTTCGTATTCCAATTAGTTCCGGAGATAATTGAGAGTATGTGGTTTTAAAATCATTTCGCACGGTCAAAAAGGCTGAAATTTTCGTAACACCATCGACAGTAACTCCAAAGAAACACAGCTATTGCGTATTTAACTACATAGCCTTGTTTGCGTTTATAACTACACTAAATGGTGCAGTACAGTTTTCGTATTGTTATTAGTTTCGGAGATAATTGGGACTATCTCGTTTTGAAATAATTTCGCACGATTAAAAACGCTGAAAATTTGCCAAAACGACACCATCGACAATAACTACAAAACTAAAACATCTATTCCGTATTTAACTACATAGCCTTGTTTGCATTTATGAACTACCCTAAGTGATGCAGTTTGGTTTTTCTTTTCGTATTAGTTTCGGAGATAATTGCGACTATAGGATTCCGCAGCTATTTGGCACGGACACAAACGCTTAAAATTTGCCAAAATGACACCATCATCAATAACTAGCAAACTAAAACAGCTATACCGAATTTAAATATATAGGCTTGTTTGCGTTTATAAACTACCCTAAGTGGTGTAGTACGGTTTCCCTATTGCTATTAGTTTTGGAGTTAATTGAGACTATATCGTTTTCAAGTCATTTCTCACGGTGAAAAACGCTGAAAATTTGCCAAAAAGACTCCATCGACAATAACTCCTAAACTAAAACAGCTATTCCGGATTTAACTACATAGTCTTGTTTGCATTTATAAACTACCCTAAGTGATGTAGTATGGTTTGTCTATTCGTATTAATTTCGGAGATAATTGTGACTCTAGGATTTTGTAGCCCGGATTTAACTACATAGTTTTGTTTGCAACGATAAACTACCCTAAATGATGCAGTATGGTTTTTTTATTCGTAATAATTTCGGAGATAATTAAGACTATAGGATTTTGTAGCCATTTGGCACGGTCAAAACGATAAAAATTTGCCAAAATGACACCGTCGATAATAACTCCCAAACTAAAACAGCTATTCCGGATTTAACTGCATAGTCTTGTTTGCGTTTATAAACTACCCTAAGTGGTGCAGTACGGTTTTACTATTGCTATTAGTTTTGGAGTTAATTGAGACTCTAACATTTTGAAGTCGTTTCGCACTGTGAAAAAAGCTGAAAGCTTGCCAAAAAGACGATAACTCCAAAACTAAAACATCGATAATAACTCCAAAACTAAATCAGCTATTCCGGATTTAACAACATAGTCTTGTTTGCGTTTAAAAACTACATTAAGTGGTGCAACATGGTTTTCCTATTACTATTAATTTTGGAGTTAATTGAGACTATATCATTTTGAAGTCATTTCGCGCGGTGAAAAACGCTGAAAATTTGCCAAAAAGACACCATCGACAATAATTCCTTATATTGAATATAGCTTCTCCGGCAGGACGTGTAGTGCAGGAAAGCTTACGTTAATTTACGTTAGGGTTATTGAAAGGTTGCTTGACGTAGCTTAAGTGTGCTTAATCATCAAAGTGCTAGAGTTTGTTTAGGTAAGACACTCACGTGCAATAAATACCAAGAATATGGAATTATTCTTAATCAGCGTTCCTCATCTTGCATATCAGTAATATAACTTCGGTTTTAGTACATTAGTACCTTGAAGGCTCCTTATTAGAGCGGTAAACACAGTACCCCCTGAACGTAACGCAAACACTCAATGAAATAGACTTAACTGCCAGACAGAGGTCTGACAATAAAATGAACAAAATAAACGTACCCACTTTTAACCTTTTATTGGGGAGCTCCTGGTATTACTCAATACACACTCCAATATAACACAACTACTGTTAGACCGAAATTTCGTAGAATCGAATAACAATAATTAGGAAGAACCTATCACATATACAACGAACCTCCCTGGTAAACTTGAGCGCGCCTATATACACTGCATACCACCACGTCATGACTTACACTCGTTGCCACATTGAATTCAGCGGGAGAAACAATATCTCGTTAAGTGAGAAGATAATTTGCATAGGAAAATAAAATAACAAGAGATAGTAAAATCAAAAAGAAGCTGAACATAGAGTATACGTTACATCCTAAACTAAAACAGCTATTCCGGATTTAACTATATAGTCTTGTTTGCATTTATAAACTACCCTAAGTGATGCAGTATGGTTTTTCTATTCGTATTAGTTTCGGAGATAATTGAGACTATAGGATTTTGAAGTCATTTCGCACGGTGAAAAACGCTGAAAATTTGCCAAAAAGACACCATCGACAATAACTCCAAAACTAAAACAGCTATTCCGGATTTAACTACATAGTCTTGTTTGCGTTTATAAACTACCCTAAGTGGTGCAGTACGGTTTTCCTATTGCTATTAGTTTTGGAGTTAATTGAGACTATAACATTTTGAAGTCGTTTCGCACGGTGAAAAACGCTGAAAATTTGCCAAAAAGACACCATCGACAATAACTCCAAAACTAAAACAGCTATTCCGGATTTAACTATATAGTCTTGTTTGCATTTATAAACTACCCTAAGTGATGCAGTATGGTTTTTCTATTCGTATTAGTTTCGGAGATAATTGAGACTATAGGATTTTGAAGTCATTTCGCACGGTGAAAAACGCTGAAAATTTGCCAAAAAGACACCATCGACAATAACTCCAAAACTAAAACAGCTATTCCGGATTTAACTACATAGTCTTGTTTGCGTTTATAAACTACCCTAAGTGGTGCAGTACGGTTTTCCTATTGCTATTAGTTTTGGAGTTAATTGAGACTATGACATTTTGAAGTCATTTCGCACAGTGAAAAACGCTGAAAATTTGCCAAAAAGACACCATCGACAATAACTCCAAAACTAAAACAGCTATTCCGGATTTAACTATATAGTCTTGTTTGCGTTTATAAACTACCCTAAGTGATGCAGTATGGTTTTTCTATTCGTATTAGTTTCGGAGATAATTGAGACTATAGGATTTTGAAGTCATTTCGCACGGTGAAAAACGCTGAAAATTTGCCAAAATGACACCATCGACAATAACTCCAAAACTAAAACAGCTATTCCGGATTTAACTGCATAGTCTTGTTTGCGTTTATAAACTACCCTAAGTGGTGCAGTACGGTTTTCCTATTGCTATTAGTTTTGGAGTTAATTGAGACTCTAACATTTTGAAGTCGTTTCGCACGGTGAAAAACGCTGAAAATTTGCCAAAAAGACACCATCGACAATAACTCCAAAACTAAAACAGCTATTCCGGATTTAACTATATAGTCTTGTTTGCGTTTATAAACTACCCTAAGTGGTGCAGTATGGTTTTCCTATTGCTATTAGTTTTGGAGTTAATTGAGACTATAGGATTTTGAAGTCATTTCGCACGGTGAAAAACGCTGAAAATTTGCCAAAAAGACACCATCGACAATAATTCCTTATATTGAATATAGTTCTCCGGCAGGACGTGTAGTGCAGGAAAGCTTACGTTAATTTACGTTAGGGTTATTGAAAGGTTGCTTGACGTAGCTTAAGTGTGCTTAATCATCAAAGTGCTAGAGTTTGTTTAGGTAAGACACTCACGTGCAATAAATACCAAGAATATGGAATTATTCTTAATCAGCGTTCCTCATCTTGCATATCAGTAATATAACTTCGGTTTTAGTACATTAGTACCTTGAAGGCTCCTTATTAGAGCGGTAAACACAGTACCCCCTGAACGTAACGCAAACACTCAATGAAATAGACTTAACTGCCAGACAGAGGTCTGACAATAAAATGAACAAAATAAACGTACCCACTTTTAACCTTTTATTGGGGAGCTCCTGGTATTACTCAATACACACTCCAATATAACACAACTACTGTTAGACCGAAATTTCGTAGAATCGAATAACAATAATTAGGAAGAACCTATCACATATACAACGAACCTCCCTGGTAAACTTGAGCGCGCCTATATATACTGCATACCACCACGTCATGACTTACACTCGTTGCCACATTGAATTCAGCGGGAGAAACAATATCTCGTTAAGTGAGAAGATAATTTGCATAGGAAAATAAAATAACAAGAGATAGTAAAATCAAAAAGACACCATCGACAATAACTCCAAAACTAAAACAGCTATTCCGGATTTAACTATATAGTCTTGTTTGCGTTTATAAACTACCCTAAGTGATGCAGTATGGTTTTTCTATTCGTATTAGTTTCGGAGATAATCGAGACTATAGGATTTTGAAGTCATTTCGCACGGTGAAAAACGCTGAAAATTTGCCAAAAAGACACCATCGACAATAACTCCAAAACTAAAACAGCTATTCCGGATTTAACTACATAGTCTTGTTTGCGTTTATAAACTACCCTAAGTGGTGCAGTACGGTTTTCCTATTGCTATTAGTTTTGGAGTTAATTGAGACTATAACATTTTGAAGTCGCACGGTGAAAAACGCTGAAAATTTGCCAAAAAGACACCATCGACAATAACTCCAAAACTAAAACAGCTATTCCGGATTTAACTATATAGTCTTGTTTGCGTTTATAAACTACCCTAAGTGATGCAGTATGGTTTTTCTATTCGTATTAGTTTCGGAGATAATTGAGACTATAGGATTTTGAAGTCATTTCGCACGGTGAAAAACGCTGAAAATTTGCCAAAAAGACACCATCGACAATAACTCCAAAACTAAAACAGCTATTCCGGATTTAACTACATAGTCTTGTTTGCGTTTATAAACTACCCTAAGTGGTGCAGTACGGTTTTCCTATTGCTATTAGTTTTGGAGTTAATTGAGACTATGACATTTTGAAGTCGAAAAACGCTGAAAATTTGCCAAAAAGACACCATCGACAATAACTCCAAAACTAAAACAGCTATTCCGGATTTAACTATATAGTCTTGTTTGCGTTTATAAACTACCCTAAGTGATGCAGTATGGTTTTTCTATTCGTATTAGTTTTGGAGATAATTGAGACTATAGGATTTTGAAGTCATTTCGCACGGTGAAAAACGCTGAAAATTTGCCAAAAAGACACCATCGACAATAACTCCAAAACTAAAACAGCTATTCCGGATTTAACTATATAGTCTTGTTTGCGTTTATAAACTACCCTAAGTGGTGCAGTACGGTTTTCCTATTGCTATTAGTTTTGGAGATAATTGAGACTATAGGATTTTGAAGTCATTTCGCACGGTGAAAAACGCTGAAAATTTGCCAAAAAGACACCATCGACAATAACTCCAAAACTAAAACAGCTATTCCGGATTTAACTATATAGTCTTGTTTGCGTTTATAAACTACCCTAAGTGGTGCAGTATGGTTTTTCTATTGCTATTAGTTTTGGAGATAATTGAGACTATAGGATTTTGAAGTCATTTCGCACGGTCGAAAAACGCTGAAAATTTGCCAAAAAGACACCATCGACAATAACTCCAAAACTAAAACAGCTATTCCGGATTTAACTATATAGTCTTGTTTGCGTTTATAAACTACCCTAAGTGATGCAGTATGGTTTTTCTATTCGTATTAGTTTCGGAGATAATTGAGACTATAGGATTTTGAAGTCATTTCGCACGGTGAAAAACGCTGAAAATTTGCCAAAAAGACACCATCGACAATAACTCCAAAACTAAAACAGCTATTCCGGATTTAACTACATAGTCTTGTTTGCGTTTATAAACTACCCTAAGTGGTGCAGTACGGTTTTTCTATTGCTATTAGTTTTGGAGTTAATTGAGACTATAACATTTTGAAGTCATTTCGCACGGTGAAAAACGCTGAAAATTTGCCAAAAAGACACCATCGACAATAACTCCAAAACTAAAACAGCTATTCCGGATTTAACTATATAGTCTTGTTTGCGTTTATAAACTACCCTAAGTGATGCAGTATGGTTTTTCTATTCGTATTAGTTTCGGAGATAATTGAGACTATAGGATTTTGAAGTCATTTCGCACGGTGAAAAACGCTGAAAATTTGCCAAAAAGACACCATCGACAATAACTCCAAAACTAAAACAGCTATTCCGGATTTAACTATATAGTCTTGTTTGCGTTTATAAACTACCCTAAGTGGTGCAGTACGGTTTTCCTATTGCTATTAGTTTTGGAGTTAATTGAGACTATAACATTTTGAAGTCATTTCGCACGGTGAAAAACGCTGAAAACTTGCCAAAAAGACACCATCGACAATAACTCCAAAACTAAAACAGCTATTCCGGATTTAACTATATAGTCTTGTTTGCGTTTATAAACTACCCTAAGTGATGCAGTATGGTTTTTCTATTCGTATTAGTTTTGGAGATAATTGAGACTATAGGATTTTGAAGTCATTTCGCACGGTGAAAAACGCTGAAAATTTGCCAAAAAGACACCATCGACAATAACTCCAAAACTAAAACAGCTATTCCGGATTTAACTATATAGTCTTGTTTGCGTTTATAAACTACCCTAAGTGGTGCAGTACGGTTTTCCTATTGCTATTAGTTTTGGAGTTAATTGAGACTATAACATTTTGAAGTCATTTCGCACGGTGAAAAACGCTGAAAATTTGCCAAAAAGACACCATCGACAATAACTCCAAAACTAAAACAGCTATTCCGGATTTAACTATATAGTCTTGTTTGCGTTTATAAACTACCCTAAGTGATGCAGTATGGTTTTTCTATTCGTATTAGTTTCGGAGATAATTGAGACTATAGGATTTTGAAGTCATTTCGCACGGTGAAAAACGCTGAAAACTTGCCAAAAAGACACCATCGATAATAACTCCAAAACTAAAACAGCTATTCCGGATTTAACTACATAGTCTTGTTTGCGTTTATAAACTACCCTAAGTGATGCAGTATGGTTTTTCTATTCGTATTAGTTTCGGAGATAATTGAGACTATAGGATTTTGAAGTCATTTCGCACGGTGAAAAACGCTGAAAATTTGCCAAAAAGACACCATCGACAATAACTCCAAAACTAAAACAGCTATTCCGGATTTAACTATATAGTCTTGTTTGCGTTTATAAACTACCCTAAGTGATGCAGTATGGTTTTTCTATTCGTATTAGTTTCGGAGATAATTGAGACTATAGGATTTTGAAGTCATTTCGCACGGTGAAAAACGCTGAAAATTTGCCAAAAAGACACCATCGACAATAACTCCAAAACTAAAACAGCTATTCCGGATTTAACTATATAGTCTTGTTTGCGTTTATAAACTACCCTAAGTGGTGCAGTATGGTTTTCCTATTGCTATTAGTTTTGGAGTTAATTGAGACTATAGGATTTTGAAGTCATTTCGCACGGTGAAAAACGCTGAAAATTTGCCAAAAAGACACCATCGACAATAACTCCAAAACTAAAACAGCTATTCCGGATTTAACTATATAGTCTTGTTTGCGTTTATAAACTACCCTAAGTGGTGCAGTACGGTTTTCCTATTGCTATTAGTTTTGGAGTTAATTGAGACTATAACATTTTGAAGTCGTTTCGCACGGTGAAAAACGCTGAAAATTTGCCAAAAAGACACCATCGACAATAACTCCAAAACTAAAACAGCTATTCCGGATTTAACTATATAGTCTTGTTTGCGTTTATAAACTACCCTAAGTGATGCAGTATGGTTTTTCTATTCGTATTAGTTTCGGAGATAATTGAGACTATAGGATTTTGAAGTCATTTCGCACGGTGAAAAACGCTGAAAATTTGCCAAAAAGACACCATCGACAATAACTCCAAAACTAAAACAGCTATTCCGGATTTAACTATATAGTCTTGTTTGCGTTTATAAACTACCCTAAGTGGTGCAGTACGGTTTTCCTATTGCTATTAGTTTTGGAGATAATTGAGACTATAGGATTTTGAAGTCGTTTCGCACGGTGAAAAACGCTGAAAATTTGCCAAAAAGACACCATCGACAATAACTCCAAAACTAAAACAGCTATTCCGGATTTAACTGCATAGTCTTGTTTGCGTTTATAAACTACCCTAAGTGGTGCAGTACGGTTTTCCTATTGCTATTAGTTTTGGAGTTAATTGAGACTATAACATTTTGAAGTCGTTTCGCACGGTGAAAAACGCTGAAAATTTGCCAAAAAGACACCATCGACAATAACTCCAAAACTAAAACAGCTATTCCGGATTTAACTATATAGTCTTGTTTGCGTTTATAAACTACCCTAAGTGATGCAGTATGGTTTTTCTATTCGTATTAGTTTCGGAGATAATTGAGACTATAGGATTTTGAAGTCATTTCGCACGGTGAAAAACGCTGAAAACTTGCCAAAAAGACACCATCGACAATAACTCCAAAACTAAAACAGCTATTCCGGATTTAACTGCATAGTCTTGTTTGCGTTTATAAACTACCCTAAGTGGTGCAGTACGGTTTTCCTATTGCTATTAGTTTTGGAGTTAATTGAGACTATAGGATTTTGAAGTCATTTCGCACGGTGAAAAACGCTGAAAATTTGCCAAAAAGACACCATCGACAATAACTCCAAAACTAAAACAGCTGTTCCGGATTTAACTATATAGTCTTGTTTGCGTTTATAAACTACCCTAAGTGATGCAGTATGGTTTTTCTATTCGTATTAGTTTCGGAGATAATTGAGACTATAGGATTTTGAAGTCATTTCGCACGGTCAAAAACGCTGAAAATTTGCCAAAAAGACACCATCGACAATAACTCCAAAACTAAAACAGCTATTCCGGATTTAACTGCATAGTCTTGTTTGCGTTTATAAACTACCCTAAGTGGTGCAGTACGGTTTTCCTATTGCTATTAGTTTTGGAGTTAATTGAGACTATAACATTTTGAAGTCGTTTCGCACGGTGAAAAACGCTGAAAATTTGCCAAAAAGACACCATCGACAATAACTCCAAAACTAAAACAGCTATTCCGGATTTAACTATATAGTCTTGTTTGCGTTTATAAACTACCCTAAGTGGTGCAGTACGGTTTTCCTATTGCTATTAGTTTTGGAGTTAATTGAGACTATAACATTTTGAAGTCGTTTCGCACGGTGAAAAACGCTGAAAATTTGCCAAAAAGACACCATCGACAATAACTCCAAAACTAAAACAGCTATTCCGGATTTAACTATATAGTCTTGTTTGCGTTTATAAACTACCCTAAGTGATGCAGTATGGTTTTTCTATTCGTATTAGTTTCGGAGATAATTGAGACTATAGGATTTTGAAGTCATTTCGCACGGTGAAAAACGCTGAAAATTTGCCAAAAAGACACCATCGACAATAACTCCAAAACTAAAACAGCTATTCCGGATTTAACTGCATAGTCTTGTTTGCGTTTATAAACTACCCTAAGTGGTGCAGTACGGTTTTCCTATTGCTATTAGTTTTGGAGTTAATTGAGACTCTAACATTTTGAAGTCGTTTCGCACGGTGAAAAACGCTGAAAATTTGCCAAAAAGACACCATCGACAATAACTCCAAAACTAAAACAGCTGTTCCGGATTTAACTATATAGTCTTGTTTGCGTTTATAAACTACCCTAAGTGATGCAGTATGGTTTTTCTATTCGTATTAGTTTCGGAGATAATTGAGACTATAGGATTTTGAAGTCATTTCGCACGGTGAAAAACGCTGAAAATTTGCCAAAAAGACACCATCGACAATAACTCCAAAACTAAAACAGCTATTCCGGATTTAACTGCATAGTCTTGTTTGCGTTTATAAACTACCCTAAGTGGTGCAGTACGGTTTTCCTATTGCTATTAGTTTTGGAGTTAATTGAGACTCTAACATTTTGAAGTCGTTTCGCACGGTGAAAAACGCTGAAAATTTGCCAAAAAGACACCATCGACAATAACTCCAAAACTAAAACAGCTATTCCGGATTTAACTATATAGTCTTGTTTGCGTTTATAAACTACCCTAAGTGATGCAGTATGGTTTTTCTATTCGTATTAGTTTCGGAGATAATTGAGACTATAGGATTTTGAAGTCATTTCGCACGGTGAAAAACGCTGAAAATTTGCCAAAAAGACACCATCGACAATAACTCCAAAACTAAAACAGCTATTCCGGATTTAACTATATAGTCTTGTTTGCGTTTATAAACTACCCTAAGTGATGCAGTATGGTTTTTCTATTCGTATTAGTTTCGGAGATAATTGAGACTATAGGATTTTGAAGTCATTTCGCACGGTGAAAAACGCTGAAAATTTGCCAAAAAGACACCATCGACAATAACTCCAAAACTAAAACAGCTATTCCGGATTTAACTATATAGTCTTGTTTGCGTTTATAAACTACCCTAAGTGGTGCAGTACGGTTTTCCTATTGCTATTAGTTTTGGAGTTAATTGAGACTATAGGATTTTGAAGTCATTTCGCACGGTGAAAAACGCTGAAAATTTGCCAAAAAGACACCATCGACAATAACTCCAAAACTAAAACAGCTATTCCGGATTTAACTGCATAGTCTTGTTTGCGTTTATAAACTACCCTAAGTGGTGCAGTACGGTTTTCCTATTGCTATTAGTTTTGGAGTTAATTGAGACTATAACATTTTGAAGTCGTTTCGCACGGTGAAAAACGCTGAAAATTTGCCAAAAAGACACCATCGACAATAACTCCAAAACTAAAACAGCTATTCCGGATTTAACTATATAGTCTTGTTTGCGTTTATAAACTACCCTAAGTGATGCAGTATGGTTTTTCTATTCGTATTAGTTTCGGAGATAATTGAGACTATAGGATTTTGAAGTCATTTCGCACGGTGAAAAACGCTGAAAACTTGCCAAAAAGACACCATCGATAATAACTCCAAAACTAAAACAGCTATTCCGGATTTAACTGCATAGTCTTGTTTGCGTTTATAAACTACCCTAAGTGGTGCAGTACGGTTTTCCTATTGCTATTAGTTTTGGAGTTAATTGAGACTATGACATTTTGAAGTCGTTTCGCACGGTGAAAAACGCTGAAAATTTGCCAAAAAGACACCATCGACAATAACTCCAAAACTAAAACAGCTGTTCCGGATTTAACTATATAGTCTTGTTTGCGTTTATAAACTACCCTAAGTGATGCAGTATGGTTTTTCTATTCGTATTAGTTTCGGAGATAATTGAGACTATAGGATTTTGAAGTCATTTCGCACGGTGAAAAACGCTGAAAATTTGCCAAAAAGACACCATCGACAATAACTCCAAAACTAAAACAGCTATTCCGGATTTAACTGCATAGTCTTGTTTGCGTTTATAAACTACCCTAAGTGGTGCAGTACGGTTTTCCTATTGCTATTAGTTTTGGAGTTAATTGAGACTATAGGATTTTGAAGTCATTTCGCACGGTGAAAAACGCTGAAAATTTGCCAAAAAGACACCATCGACAATAACTCCAAAACTAAAACAGCTATTCCGGATTTAACTATATAGTCTTGTTTGCGTTTATAAACTACCCTAAGTGGTGCAGTACGGTTTTCCTATTGCTATTAGTTTTGGAGTTAATTGAGACTATACATTTTGAAGTCGTTTCGCACGGTGAAAAACGCTGAAAATTTGCCAAAAAGACACCATCGACAATAACTCCAAAACTAAAACAGCTATTCCGGATTTAACTATATAGTCTTGTTTGCGTTTATAAACTACCCTAAGTGATGCAGTATGGTTTTTCTATTCGTATTAGTTTCGGAGATAATTGAGACTATAGGATTTTGAAGTCATTTCGCACGGTGAAAAACGCTGAAAATTTGCCAAAAAGACACCATCGACAATAACTCCAAAACTAAAACAGCTATTCCGGATTTAACTATATAGTCTTGTTTGCGTTTATAAACTACCCTAAGTGGTGCAGTACGGTTTTCCTATTGCTATTAGTTTCGGAGATAATCGAGACTATAGGATTTTGAAGTCATTTCGCACGGTGAAAAACGCTGAAAATTTGCCAAAAAGACACCATCGACAATAACTCCAAAACTAAAACAGCTATTCCGGATTTAACTGCATAGTCTTGTTTGCGTTTATAAACTACCCTAAGTGGTGCAGTACGGTTTTCCTATTGCTATTAGTTTTGGAGTTAATTGAGACTATAACATTTTGAAGTCGTTTCGCACGGTGAAAAACGCTGAAAATTTGCCAAAAAGACACCATCGACAATAACTCCAAAACTAAAACAGCTATTCCGGATTTAACTATATAGTCTTGTTTGCGTTTATAAACTACCCTAAGTGATGCAGTATGGTTTTTCTATTCGTATTAGTTTCGGAGATAATTGAGACTATAGGATTTTGAAGTCATTTCGCACGGTGAAAAACGCTGAAAACTTGCCAAAAAGACACCATCGACAATAACTCCAAAACTAAAACAGCTATTCCGGATTTAACTGCATAGTCTTGTTTGCGTTTATAAACTACCCTAAGTGGTGCAGTACGGTTTTCCTATTGCTATTAGTTTTGGAGTTAATTGAGACTCTAACATTTTGAAGTCGTTTCGCACGGTGAAAAACGCTGAAAATTTGCCAAAAAGACACCATCGACAATAACTCCAAAACTAAAACAGCTGTTCCGGATTTAACTATATAGTCTTGTTTGCGTTTATAAACTACCCTAAGTGATGCAGTATGGTTTTTCTATTCGTATTAGTTTCGGAGATAATTGAGACTATAGGATTTTGAAGTCATTTCGCACGGTGAAAAACGCTGAAAATTTGCCAAAAAGACACCATCGACAATAACTCCAAAACTAAAACAGCTATTCCGGATTTAACTGCATAGTCTTGTTTGCGTTTATAAACTACCCTAAGTGGTGCAGTACGGTTTTCCTATTGCTATTAGTTTTGGAGTTAATCGAGACTATAGGATTTTGAAGTCATTTCGCACGGTGAAAAACGCTGAAAATTTGCCAAAAAGACACCATCGACAATAACTCCAAAACTAAAACAGCTATTCCGGATTTAACTATATAGTCTTGTTTGCGTTTATAAACTACCCTAAGTGGTGCAGTACGGTTTTCCTATTGCTATTAGTTTTGGAGTTAATTGAGACTATAACATTTTGAAGTCGTTTCGCACGGTGAAAAACGCTGAAAATTTGCCAAAAAGACACCATCGACAATAACTCCAAAACTAAAACAGCTATTCCGGATTTAACTATATAGTCTTGTTTGCGTTTATAAACTACCCTAAGTGATGCAGTATGGTTTTTCTATTCGTATTAGTTTCGGAGATAATTGAGACTATAGGATTTTGAAGTCATTTCGCACGGTGAAAAACGCTGAAAACTTGCCAAAAAGACACCATCGACAATAACTCCAAAACTAAAACAGCTATTCCGGATTTAACTGCATAGTCTTGTTTGCGTTTATAAACTACCCTAAGTGGTGCAGTACGGTTTTCCTATTGCTATTAGTTTTGGAGTTAATTGAGACTCTAACATTTTGAAGTCGTTTCGCACGGTGAAAAACGCTGAAAATTTGCCAAAAAGACACCATCGACAATAACTCCAAAACTAAAACAGCTGTTCCGGATTTAACTATATAGTCTTGTTTGCGTTTATAAACTACCCTAAGTGATGCAGTATGGTTTTTCTATTCGTATTAGTTTCGGAGATAATTGAGACTATAGGATTTTGAAGTCATTTCGCACGGTGAAAAACGCTGAAAATTTGCCAAAAAGACACCATCGACAATAACTCCAAAACTAAAACAGCTATTCCGGATTTAACTGCATAGTCTTGTTTGCGTTTATAAACTACCCTAAGTGGTGCAGTACGGTTTTCCTATTGCTATTAGTTTTGGAGTTAATTGAGACTATGACATTTTGAAGTCGTTTCGCACGGTGAAAAACGCTGAAAATTTGCCAAAAAGACACCATCGACAATAACTCCAAAACTAAAACAGCTATTCCGGATTTAACTATATAGTCTTGTTTGCGTTTATAAACTACCCTAAGTGGTGCAGTACGGTTTTCCTATTGCTATTAGTTTTGGAGTTAATTGAGACTATAACATTTTGAAGTCGTTTCGCACGGTGAAAAACGCTGAAAATTTGCCAAAAAGACACCATCGACAATAACTCCAAAACTAAAACAGCTATTCCGGATTTAACTATATAGTCTTGTTTGCGTTTATAAACTACCCTAAGTGATGCAGTATGGTTTTTCTATTCGTATTAGTTTCGGAGATAATTGAGACTATAGGATTTTGAAGTCATTTCGCACGGTGAAAAACGCTGAAAATTTGCCAAAAAGACACCATCGACAATAACTCCAAAACTAAAACAGCTATTCCGGATTTAACTATATAGTCTTGTTTGCGTTTATAAACTACCCTAAGTGGTGCAGTACGGTTTTCCTATTGCTATTAGTTTTGGAGTTAATTGAGACTATAGGATTTTGAAGTCATTTCGCACGGTGAAAAACGCTGAAAACTTGCCAAAAAGACACCATCGACAATAACTCCAAAACTAAAACAGCTATTCCGGATTTAACTATATAGTCTTGTTTGCGTTTATAAACTACCCTAAGTGGTGCAGTACGGTTTTCCTATTGCTATTAGTTTTGGAGTTAATTGAGACTATAACATTTTGAAGTCGTTTCGCACGGTGAAAAACGCTGAAAATTTGCCAAAAAGACACCATCGACAATAACTCCAAAACTAAAACAGCTATTCCGGATTTAACTATATAGTCTTGTTTGCGTTTATAAACTACCCTAAGTGATGCAGTATGGTTTTTCTATTCGTATTAGTTTCGGAGATAATCGAGACTATAGGATTTTGAAGTCATTTCGCACGGTGAAAAACGCTGAAAACTTGCCAAAAAGACACCATCGACAATAACTCCAAAACTAAAACAGCTATTCCGGATTTAACTGCATAGTCTTGTTTGCGTTTATAAACTACCCTAAGTGGTGCAGTACGGTTTTCCTATTGCTATTAGTTTTGGAGTTAATTGAGACTCTAACATTTTGAAGTCGTTTCGCACGGTGAAAAACGCTGAAAATTTGCCAAAAAGACACCATCGACAATAACTCCAAAACTAAAACAGCTGTTCCGGATTTAACTATATAGTCTTGTTTGCGTTTATAAACTACCCTAAGTGATGCAGTATGGTTTTTCTATTCGTATTAGTTTCGGAGATAATTGAGACTATAGGATTTTGAAGTCATTTCGCACGGTGAAAAACGCTGAAAACTTGCCAAAAAGACACCATCGACAATAACTCCAAAACTAAAACAGCTATTCCGGATTTAACTGCATAGTCTTGTTTGCGTTTATAAACTACCCTAAGTGGTGCAGTACGGTTTTCCTATTGCTATTAGTTTTGGAGTTAATTGAGACTATGACATTTTGAAGTCGTTTCGCACGGTGAAAAACGCTGAAAATTTGCCAAAAAGACACCATCGACAATAACTCCAAAACTAAAACAGCTATTCCGGATTTAACTATATAGTCTTGTTTGCGTTTATAAACTACCCTAAGTGATGCAGTATGGTTTTTCTATTCGTATTAGTTTCGGAGATAATTGAGACTATAGGATTTTGAAGTCATTTCGCACGGTGAAAAACGCTGAAAACTTGCCAAAAAGACACCATCGACAATAACTCCAAAACTAAAACAGCTATTCCGGATTTAACTGCATAGTCTTGTTTGCGTTTATAAACTACCCTAAGTGGTGCAGTACGGTTTTCCTATTGCTATTAGTTTTGGAGTTAATTGAGACTCTAACATTTTGAAGTCGTTTCGCACGGTGAAAAACGCTGAAAATTTGCCAAAAAGACACCATCGACAATAACTCCAAAACTAAAACAGCTGTTCCGGATTTAACTATATAGTCTTGTTTGCGTTTATAAACTACCCTAAGTGATGCAGTATGGTTTTTCTATTCGTATTAGTTTCGGAGATAATTGAGACTATAGGATTTTGAAGTCATTTCGCACGGTGAAAAACGCTGAAAATTTGCCAAAAAGACACCATCGACAATAACTCCAAAACTAAAACAGCTATTCCGGATTTAACTGCATAGTCTTGTTTGCGTTTATAAACTACCCTAAGTGGTGCAGTACGGTTTTCCTATTGCTATTAGTTTTGGAGTTAATTGAGACTATAGGATTTTGAAGTCGTTTCGCACGGTGAAAAACGCTGAAAACTTGCCAAAAAGACACCATCGACAATAACTCCAAAACTAAAACAGCTATTCCGGATTTAACTATATAGTCTTGTTTGCGTTTATAAACTACCCTAAGTGGTGCAGTACGGTTTTCCTATTGCTATTAGTTTTGGAGTTAATTGAGACTATAACATTTTGAAGTCGTTTCGCACGGTGAAAAACGCTGAAAATTTGCCAAAAAGACACCATCGACAATAACTCCAAAACTAAAACAGCTATTCCGGATTTAACTATATAGTCTTGTTTGCGTTTATAAACTACCCTAAGTGATGCAGTATGGTTTTTCTATTCGTATTAGTTTCGGAGATAATTGAGACTATAGGATTTTGAAGTCATTTCGCACGGTGAAAAACGCTGAAAATTTGCCAAAAAGACACCATCGACAATAACTCCAAAACTAAAACAGCTATTCCGGATTTAACTATATAGTCTTGTTTGCGTTTATAAACTACCCTAAGTGGTGCAGTACGGTTTTCCTATTGCTATTAGTTTTGGAGTTAATTGAGACTATAGGATTTTGAAGTCATTTCGCACGGTGAAAAACGCTGAAAATTTGCCAAAAAGACACCATCGACAATAACTCCAAAACTAAAACAGCTATTCCGGATTTAACTATATAGTCTTGTTTGCGTTTATAAACTACCCTAAGTGGTGCAGTACGGTTTTCCTATTGCTATTAGTTTTGGAGTTAATTGAGACTATAACATTTTGAAGTCGTTTCGCACGGTGAAAAACGCTGAAAATTTGCCAAAAAGACACCATCGACAATAACTCCAAAACTAAAACAGCTATTCCGGATTTAACTATATAGTCTTGTTTGCGTTTATAAACTACCCTAAGTGATGCAGTATGGTTTTTCTATTCGTATTAGTTTCGGAGATAATCGAGACTATAGGATTTTGAAGTCATTTCGCACGGTGAAAAACGCTGAAAACTTGCCAAAAAGACACCATCGACAATAACTCCAAAACTAAAACAGCTATTCCGGATTTAACTGCATAGTCTTGTTTGCGTTTATAAACTACCCTAAGTGGTGCAGTACGGTTTTCCTATTGCTATTAGTTTTGGAGTTAATTGAGACTCTAACATTTTGAAGTCGTTTCGCACGGTGAAAAACGCTGAAAATTTGCCAAAAAGACACCATCGACAATAACTCCAAAACTAAAACAGCTGTTCCGGATTTAACTATATAGTCTTGTTTGCGTTTATAAACTACCCTAAGTGATGCAGTATGGTTTTTCTATTCGTATTAGTTTCGGAGATAATTGAGACTATAGGATTTTGAAGTCATTTCGCACGGTGAAAAACGCTGAAAATTTGCCAAAAAGACACCATCGACAATAACTCCAAAACTAAAACAGCTATTCCGGATTTAACTGCATAGTCTTGTTTGCGTTTATAAACTACCCTAAGTGGTGCAGTACGGTTTTCCTATTGCTATTAGTTTTGGAGTTAATTGAGACTATGACATTTTGAAGTCGTTTCGCACGGTGAAAAACGCTGAAAATTTGCCAAAAAGACACCATCGACAATAACTCCAAAACTAAAACAGCTATTCCGGATTTAACTATATAGTCTTGTTTGCGTTTATAAACTACCCTAAGTGATGCAGTATGGTTTTTCTATTCGTATTAGTTTCGGAGATAATCGAGACTATAGGATTTTGAAGTCATTTCGCACGGTGAAAAACGCTGAAAACTTGCCAAAAAGACACCATCGATAATAACTCCAAAACTAAAACAGCTATTCCGGATTTAACTACATAGTCTTGTTTGCGTTTATAAACTACCCTAAGTGGTGCAGTACGGTTTTCCTATTGCTATTAGTTTTGGAGTTAATTGAGACTATGACATTTTGAAGTCGTTTCGCACGGTGAAAAACGCTGAAAATTTGCCAAAAAGACACCATCGACAATAACTCCAAAACTAAAACAGCTGTTCCGGATTTAACTATATAGTCTTGTTTGCGTTTATAAACTACCCTAAGTGATGCAGTATGGTTTTTCTATTCGTATTAGTTTCGGAGATAATTGAGACTATAGGATTTTGAAGTCATTTCGCACGGTGAAAAACGCTGAAAATTTGCCAAAAAGACACCATCGACAATAACTCCAAAACTAAAACAGCTATTCCGGATTTAACTGCATAGTCTTGTTTGCGTTTATAAACTACCCTAAGTGGTGCAGTACGGTTTTCCTATTGCTATTAGTTTTGGAGTTAATTGAGACTATGACATTTTGAAGTCGTTTCGCACGGTGAAAAACGCTGAAAATTTGCCAAAAAGACACCATCGACAATAACTCCAAAACTAAAACAGCTATTCCGGATTTAACTATATAGTCTTGTTTGCGTTTATAAACTACCCTAAGTGGTGCAGTACGGTTTTCCTATTGCTATTAGTTTTGGAGTTAATTGAGACTATAACATTTTGAAGTCGTTTCGCACGGTGAAAAACGCTGAAAATTTGCCAAAAAGACACCATCGACAATAACTCCAAAACTAAAACAGCTATTCCGGATTTAACTATATAGTCTTGTTTGCGTTTATAAACTACCCTAAGTGATGCAGTATGGTTTTTCTATTCGTATTAGTTTCGGAGATAATTGAGACTATAGGATTTTGAAGTCATTTCGCACGGTGAAAAACGCTGAAAATTTGCCAAAAAGACACCATCGACAATAACTCCAAAACTAAAACAGCTATTCCGGATTTAACTATATAGTCTTGTTTGCGTTTATAAACTACCCTAAGTGGTGCAGTACGGTTTTCCTATTGCTATTAGTTTTGGAGATAATTGAGACTATAGGATTTTGAAGTCATTTCGCACGGTGAAAAACGCTGAAAATTTGCCAAAAAGACACCATCGACAATAACTCCAAAACTAAAACAGCTATTCCGGATTTAACTACATAGTCTTGTTTGCGTTTATAAACTACCCTAAGTGGTGCAGTACGGTTTTCCTATTGCTATTAGTTTTGGAGTTAATTGAGACTATAGGATTTTGAAGTCATTTCGCACGGTGAAAAACGCTGAAAATTTGCCAAAAAGACACCATCGACAATAACTCCAAAACTAAAACAGCTATTCCGGATTTAACTATATAGTCTTGTTTGCGTTTATAAACTACCCTAAGTGATGCAGTATGGTTTTTCTATTCGTATTAGTTTCGGAGATAATTGAGACTATAGGATTTTGAAGTCATTTCGCACGGTGAAAAACGCTGAAAATTTGCCAAAAAGACACCATCGACAATAACTCCAAAACTAAAACAGCTATTCCGGATTTAACTACATAGTCTTGTTTGCGTTTATAAACTACCCTAAGTGGTGCAGTACGGTTTTCCTATTGCTATTAGTTTTGGAGTTAATTGAGACTCTAACATTTTGAAGTCGTTTCGCACGGTGAAAAACGCTGAAAATTTGCCAAAAAGACACCATCGACAATAACTCCAAAACTAAAACAGCTATTCCGGATTTAACTATATAGTCTTGTTTGCGTTTATAAACTACCCTAAGTGGTGCAGTACGGTTTTCCTATTGCTATTAGTTTTGGAGTTAATTGAGACTATAGGATTTTGAAGTCATTTCGCACGGTGAAAAACGCTGAAAATTTGCCAAAAAGACACCATCGACAATAACTCCAAAACTAAAACAGCTATTCCGGATTTAACTATATAGTCTTGTTTGCGTTTATAAACTACCCTAAGTGATGCAGTATGGTTTTTCTATTCGTATTAGTTTCGGAGATAATTGAGACTATAGGATTTTGAAGTCATTTCGCACGGTGAAAAACGCTGAAAATTTGCCAAAAAGACACCATCGACAATAACTCCAAAACTAAAACAGCTATTCCGGATTTAACTATATAGTCTTGTTTGCGTTTATAAACTACCCTAAGTGGTGCAGTACGGTTTTCCTATTGCTATTAGTTTTGGAGTTAATTGAGACTATAGGATTTTGAAGTCATTTCGCACGGTGAAAAACGCTGAAAATTTGCCAAAAAGACACCATCGACAATAACTCCAAAACTAAAACAGCTATTCCGGATTTAACTATATAGTCTTGTTTGCGTTTATAAACTACCCTAAGTGGTGCAGTACGGTTTTCCTATTGCTATTAGTTTTGGAGTTAATTGAGACTATAACATTTTGAAGTCGTTTCGCACGGTGAAAAACGCTGAAAATTTGCCAAAAAGACACCATCGACAATAACTCCAAAACTAAAACAGCTATTCCGGATTTAACTATATAGTCTTGTTTGCGTTTATAAACTACCCTAAGTGATGCAGTATGGTTTTTCTATTCGTATTAGTTTCGGAGATAATTGAGACTATAGGATTTTGAAGTCATTTCGCACGGTGAAAAACGCTGAAAACTTGCCAAAAAGACACCATCGATAATAACTCCAAAACTAAAACAGCTATTCCGGATTTAACTGCATAGTCTTGTTTGCGTTTATAAACTACCCTAAGTGGTGCAGTACGGTTTTCCTATTGCTATTAGTTTTGGAGTTAATTGAGACTCTAACATTTTGAAGTCGTTTCGCACGGTGAAAAACGCTGAAAATTTGCCAAAAAGACACCATCGACAATAACTCCAAAACTAAAACAGCTATTCCGGATTTAACTATATAGTCTTGTTTGCGTTTATAAACTACCCTAAGTGATGCAGTATGGTTTTTCTATTCGTATTAGTTTCGGAGATAATTGAGACTATAGGATTTTGAAGTCATTTCGCACGGTGAAAAACGCTGAAAATTTGCCAAAAAGACACCATCGACAATAACTCCAAAACTAAAACAGCTATTCCGGATTTAACTGCATAGTCTTGTTTGCGTTTATAAACTACCCTAAGTGGTGCAGTACGGTTTTCCTATTGCTATTAGTTTTGGAGTTAATTGAGACTATAGGATTTTGAAGTCATTTCGCACGGTGAAAAACGCTGAAAATTTGCCAAAAAGACACCATCGACAATAACTCCAAAACTAAAACAGCTATTCCGGATTTAACTATATAGTCTTGTTTGCGTTTATAAACTACCCTAAGTGGTGCAGTACGGTTTTCCTATTGCTATTAGTTTTGGAGTTAATTGAGACTATAACATTTTGAAGTCGTTTCGCACGGTGAAAAACGCTGAAAATTTGCCAAAAAGACACCATCGACAATAACTCCAAAACTAAAACAGCTATTCCGGATTTAACTATATAGTCTTGTTTGCGTTTATAAACTACCCTAAGTGATGCAGTATGGTTTTTCTATTCGTATTAGTTTCGGAGATAATTGAGACTATAGGATTTTGAAGTCATTTCGCACGGTGAAAAACGCTGAAAATTTGCCAAAAAGACACCATCGACAATAACTCCAAAACTAAAACAGCTATTCCGGATTTAACTATATAGTCTTGTTTGCGTTTATAAACTACCCTAAGTGGTGCAGTACGGTTTTCCTATTGCTATTAGTTTTGGAGTTAATTGAGACTATAGGATTTTGAAGTCATTTCGCACGGTGAAAAACGCTGAAAATTTGCCAAAAAGACACCATCGACAATAACTCCAAAACTAAAACAGCTATTCCGGATTTAACTATATAGTCTTGTTTGCGTTTATAAACTACCCTAAGTGGTGCAGTACGGTTTTCCTATTGCTATTAGTTTTGGAGTTAATTGAGACTATAACATTTTGAAGTCGTTTCGCACGGTGAAAAACGCTGAAAATTTGCCAAAAAGACACCATCGACAATAACTCCAAAACTAAAACAGCTATTCCGGATTTAACTATATAGTCTTGTTTGCGTTTATAAACTACCCTAAGTGATGCAGTATGGTTTTTCTATTCGTATTAGTTTCGGAGATAATTGAGACTATAGGATTTTGAAGTCATTTCGCACGGTGAAAAACGCTGAAAACTTGCCAAAAAGACACCATCGATAATAACTCCAAAACTAAAACAGCTATTCCGGATTTAACTGCATAGTCTTGTTTGCGTTTATAAACTACCCTAAGTGGTGCAGTACGGTTTTCCTATTGCTATTAGTTTTGGAGTTAATTGAGACTATGACATTTTGAAGTCGTTTCGCACGGTGAAAAACGCTGAAAATTTGCCAAAAAGACACCATCGACAATAACTCCAAAACTAAAACAGCTGTTCCGGATTTAACTATATAGTCTTGTTTGCGTTTATAAACTACCCTAAGTGATGCAGTATGGTTTTTCTATTCGTATTAGTTTCGGAGATAATTGAGACTATAGGATTTTGAAGTCATTTCGCACGGTGAAAAACGCTGAAAACTTGCCAAAAAGACACCATCGACAATAACTCCAAAACTAAAACAGCTATTCCGGATTTAACTGCATAGTCTTGTTTGCGTTTATAAACTACCCTAAGTGGTGCAGTACGGTTTTCCTATTGCTATTAGTTTTGGAGTTAATTGAGACTATGACATTTTGAAGTCGAAAAACGCTGAAAATTTGCCAAAAAGACACCATCGACAATAACTCCAAAACTAAAACAGCTATTCCGGATTTAACTATATAGTCTTGTTTGCGTTTATAAACTACCCTAAGTGATGCAGTATGGTTTTTCTATTCGTATTAGTTTCGGAGATAATCGAGACTATAGGATTTTGAAGTCATTTCGCACGGTGAAAAACGCTGAAAACTTGCCAAAAAGACACCATCGATAATAACTCCAAAACTAAAACAGCTATTCCGGATTTAACTGCATAGTCTTGTTTGCGTTTATAAACTACCCTAAGTGGTGCAGTACGGTTTTCCTATTGCTATTAGTTTTGGAGTTAATTGAGACTCTAACATTTTGAAGTCGTTTCGCACGGTGAAAAACGCTGAAAATTTGCCAAAAAGACACCATCGACAATAACTCCAAAACTAAAACAGCTGTTCCGGATTTAACTATATAGTCTTGTTTGCGTTTATAAACTACCCTAAGTGATGCAGTATGGTTTTTCTATTCGTATTAGTTTCGGAGATAATTGAGACTATAGGATTTTGAAGTCATTTCGCACGGTGAAAAACGCTGAAAATTTGCCAAAAAGACACCATCGACAATAACTCCAAAACTAAAACAGCTATTCCGGATTTAACTGCATAGTCTTGTTTGCGTTTATAAACTACCCTAAGTGGTGCAGTACGGTTTTCCTATTGCTATTAGTTTTGGAGTTAATTGAGACTATAGGATTTTGAAGTCGTTTCGCACGGTGAAAAACGCTGAAAATTTGCCAAAAAGACACCATCGACAATAACTCCAAAACTAAAACAGCTATTCCGGATTTAACTATATAGTCTTGTTTGCGTTTATAAACTACCCTAAGTGGTGCAGTACGGTTTTCCTATTGCTATTAGTTTTGGAGATAATTGAGACTATAGGATTTTGAAGTCGTTTCGCACGGTGAAAAACGCTGAAAATTTGCCAAAAAGACACCATCGACAATAACTCCAAAACTAAAACAGCTATTCCGGATTTAACTATATAGTCTTGTTTGCGTTTATAAACTACCCTAAGTGATGCAGTATGGTTTTTCTATTCGTATTAGTTTCGGAGATAATTGAGACTATAGGATTTTGAAGTCATTTCGCACGGTGAAAAACGCTGAAAATTTGCCAAAAAGACACCATCGACAATAACTCCAAAACTAAAACAGCTATTCCGGATTTAACTATATAGTCTTGTTTGCGTTTATAAACTACCCTAAGTGGTGCAGTACGGTTTTCCTATTGCTATTAGTTTTGGAGTTAATTGAGACTATAGGATTTTGAAGTCATTTCGCACGGTGAAAAACGCTGAAAATTTGCCAAAAAGACACCATCGACAATAACTCCAAAACTAAAACAGCTATTCCGGATTTAACTATATAGTCTTGTTTGCGTTTATAAACTACCCTAAGTGGTGCAGTACGGTTTTCCTATTGCTATTAGTTTTGGAGTTAATTGAGACTATAACATTTTGAAGTCGTTTCGCACGGTGAAAAACGCTGAAAATTTGCCAAAAAGACACCATCGACAATAACTCCAAAACTAAAACAGCTATTCCGGATTTAACTATATAGTCTTGTTTGCGTTTATAAACTACCCTAAGTGATGCAGTATGGTTTTTCTATTCGTATTAGTTTCGGAGATAATCGAGACTATAGGATTTTGAAGTCATTTCGCACGGTGAAAAACGCTGAAAACTTGCCAAAAAGACACCATCGATAATAACTCCAAAACTAAAACAGCTATTCCGGATTTAACTGCATAGTCTTGTTTGCGTTTATAAACTACCCTAAGTGGTGCAGTACGGTTTTCCTATTGCTATTAGTTTTGGAGTTAATTGAGACTCTAACATTTTGAAGTCGTTTCGCACGGTGAAAAACGCTGAAAATTTGCCAAAAAGACACCATCGACAATAACTCCAAAACTAAAACAGCTGTTCCGGATTTAACTATATAGTCTTGTTTGCGTTTATAAACTACCCTAAGTGATGCAGTATGGTTTTTCTATTCGTATTAGTTTCGGAGATAATTGAGACTATAGGATTTTGAAGTCATTTCGCACGGTGAAAAACGCTGAAAATTTGCCAAAAAGACACCATCGACAATAACTCCAAAACTAAAACAGCTATTCCGGATTTAACTGCATAGTCTTGTTTGCGTTTATAAACTACCCTAAGTGGTGCAGTACGGTTTTCCTATTGCTATTAGTTTTGGAGTTAATTGAGACTCTAACATTTTGAAGTCGTTTCGCACGGTGAAAAACGCTGAAAATTTGCCAAAAAGACACCATCGACAATAACTCCAAAACTAAAACAGCTATTCCGGATTTAACTATATAGTCTTGTTTGCGTTTATAAACTACCCTAAGTGATGCAGTATGGTTTTTCTATTCGTATTAGTTTCGGAGATAATCGAGACTATAGGATTTTGAAGTCATTTCGCACGGTGAAAAACGCTGAAAACTTGCCAAAAAGACACCATCGATAATAACTCCAAAACTAAAACAGCTATTCCGGATTTAACTACATAGTCTTGTTTGCGTTTATAAACTACCCTAAGTGGTGCAGTACGGTTTTCCTATTGCTATTAGTTTTGGAGTTAATTGAGACTATGACATTTTGAAGTCGTTTCGCACGGTGAAAAACGCTGAAAATTTGCCAAAAAGACACCATCGACAATAACTCCAAAACTAAAACAGCTGTTCCGGATTTAACTATATAGTCTTGTTTGCGTTTATAAACTACCCTAAGTGATGCAGTATGGTTTTTCTATTCGTATTAGTTTCGGAGATAATTGAGACTATAGGATTTTGAAGTCATTTCGCACGGTGAAAAACGCTGAAAATTTGCCAAAAAGACACCATCGACAATAACTCCAAAACTAAAACAGCTATTCCGGATTTAACTGCATAGTCTTGTTTGCGTTTATAAACTACCCTAAGTGGTGCAGTACGGTTTTCCTATTGCTATTAGTTTTGGAGTTAATTGAGACTCTAACATTTTGAAGTCGTTTCGCACGGTGAAAAACGCTGAAAATTTGCCAAAAAGACACCATCGACAATAACTCCAAAACTAAAACAGCTATTCCGGATTTAACTATATAGTCTTGTTTGCGTTTATAAACTACCCTAAGTGGTGCAGTACGGTTTTCCTATTGCTATTAGTTTTGGAGATAATTGAGACTATAACATTTTGAAGTCGTTTCGCACGGTGAAAAACGCTGAAAATTTGCCAAAAAGACACCATCGACAATAACTCCAAAACTAAAACAGCTATTCCGGATTTAACTATATAGTCTTGTTTGCGTTTATAAACTACCCTAAGTGATGCAGTATGGTTTTTCTATTCGTATTAGTTTCGGAGATAATTGAGACTATAGGATTTTGAAGTCATTTCGCACGGTGAAAAACGCTGAAAATTTGCCAAAAAGACACCATCGACAATAACTCCAAAACTAAAACAGCTATTCCGGATTTAACTATATAGTCTTGTTTGCGTTTATAAACTACCCTAAGTGGTGCAGTACGGTTTTCCTATTGCTATTAGTTTTGGAGTTAATTGAGACTATAGGATTTTGAAGTCATTTCGCACGGTGAAAAACGCTGAAAATTTGCCAAAAAGACACCATCGACAATAACTCCAAAACTAAAACAGCTATTCCGGATTTAACTATATAGTCTTGTTTGCGTTTATAAACTACCCTAAGTGGTGCAGTACGGTTTTCCTATTGCTATTAGTTTTGGAGTTAATTGAGACTATAACATTTTGAAGTCGTTTCGCACGGTGAAAAACGCTGAAAATTTGCCAAAAAGACACCATCGACAATAACTCCAAAACTAAAACAGCTATTCCGGATTTAACTATATAGTCTTGTTTGCGTTTATAAACTACCCTAAGTGATGCAGTATGGTTTTTCTATTCGTATTAGTTTCGGAGATAATTGAGACTATAGGATTTTGAAGTCATTTCGCACGGTGAAAAACGCTGAAAACTTGCCAAAAAGACACCATCGACAATAACTCCAAAACTAAAACAGCTATTCCGGATTTAACTGCATAGTCTTGTTTGCGTTTATAAACTACCCTAAGTGGTGCAGTACGGTTTTCCTATTGCTATTAGTTTTGGAGTTAATTGAGACTCTAACATTTTGAAGTCGTTTCGCACGGTGAAAAACGCTGAAAATTTGCCAAAAAGACACCATCGACAATAACTCCAAAACTAAAACAGCTATTCCGGATTTAACTATATAGTCTTGTTTGCGTTTATAAACTACCCTAAGTGATGCAGTATGGTTTTTCTATTCGTATTAGTTTCGGAGATAATTGAGACTATAGGATTTTGAAGTCATTTCGCACGGTGAAAAACGCTGAAAATTTGCCAAAAAGACACCATCGACAATAACTCCAAAACTAAAACAGCTATTCCGGATTTAACTGCATAGTCTTGTTTGCGTTTATAAACTACCCTAAGTGGTGCAGTACGGTTTTCCTATTGCTATTAGTTTTGGAGTTAATTGAGACTATGACATTTTGAAGTCGTTTCGCACGGTGAAAAACGCTGAAAATTTGCCAAAAAGACACCATCGACAATAACTCCAAAACTAAAACAGCTATTCCGGATTTAACTATATAGTCTTGTTTGCGTTTATAAACTACCCTAAGTGGTGCAGTACGGTTTTCCTATTGCTATTAGTTTTGGAGTTAATTGAGACTATAGGATTTTGAAGTCGTTTCGCACGGTGAAAAACGCTGAAAATTTGCCAAAAAGACACCATCGACAATAACTCCAAAACTAAAACAGCTATTCCGGATTTAACTATATAGTCTTGTTTGCGTTTATAAACTACCCTAAGTGATGCAGTATGGTTTTTCTATTCGTATTAGTTTCGGAGATAATTGAGACTATAGGATTTTGAAGTCATTTCGCACGGTGAAAAACGCTGAAAATTTGCCAAAAAGACACCATCGACAATAACTCCAAAACTAAAACAGCTATTCCGGATTTAACTATATAGTCTTGTTTGCGTTTATAAACTACCCTAAGTGGTGCAGTACGGTTTTCCTATTGCTATTAGTTTCGGAGATAATCGAGACTATAGGATTTTGAAGTCATTTCGCACGGTGAAAAACGCTGAAAATTTGCCAAAAAGACACCATCGACAATAACTCCAAAACTAAAACAGCTATTCCGGATTTAACTGCATAGTCTTGTTTGCGTTTATAAACTACCCTAAGTGGTGCAGTACGGTTTTCCTATTGCTATTAGTTTTGGAGTTAATTGAGACTATGACATTTTGAAGTCGTTTCGCACGGTGAAAAACGCTGAAAATTTGCCAAAAAGACACCATCGACAATAACTCCAAAACTAAAACAGCTATTCCGGATTTAACTATATAGTCTTGTTTGCGTTTATAAACTACCCTAAGTGATGCAGTATGGTTTTTCTATTCGTATTAGTTTCGGAGATAATTGAGACTATAGGATTTTGAAGTCATTTCGCACGGTGAAAAACGCTGAAAACTTGCCAAAAAGACACCATCGACAATAACTCCAAAACTAAAACAGCTATTCCGGATTTAACTGCATAGTCTTGTTTGCGTTTATAAACTACCCTAAGTGGTGCAGTACGGTTTTCCTATTGCTATTAGTTTTGGAGTTAATTGAGACTATAACATTTTGAAGTCATTTCGCACGGTGAAAAACGCTGAAAATTTGCCAAAAAGACACCATCGACAATAACTCCAAAACTAAAACAGCTATTCCGGATTTAACTATATAGTCTTGTTTGCGTTTATAAACTACCCTAAGTGATGCAGTATGGTTTTTCTATTCGTATTAGTTTCGGAGATAATTGAGACTATAGGATTTTGAAGTCATTTCGCACGGTGAAAAACGCTGAAAATTTGCCAAAAAGACACCATCGACAATAACTCCAAAACTAAAACAGCTATTCCGGATTTAACTACATAGTCTTGTTTGCGTTTATAAACTACCCTAAGTGGTGCAGTACGGTTTTCCTATTGCTATTAGTTTTGGAGTTAATTGAGACTATAACATTTTGAAGTCGTTTCGCACGGTGAAAAACGCTGAAAACTTGCCAAAAAGACACCATCGACAATAACTCCAAAACTAAAACAGCTATTCCGGATTTAACTATATAGTCTTGTTTGCGTTTATAAACTACCCTAAGTGGTGCAGTACGGTTTTCCTATTGCTATTAGTTTTGGAGTTAATTGAGACTATAACATTTTGAAGTCGTTTCGCACGGTGAAAAACGCTGAAAATTTGCCAAAAAGACACCATCGACAATAACTCCAAAACTAAAACAGCTATTCCGGATTTAACTATATAGTCTTGTTTGCGTTTATAAACTACCCTAAGTGATGCAGTATGGTTTTTCTATTCGTATTAGTTTCGGAGATAATCGAGACTATAGGATTTTGAAGTCATTTCGCACGGTGAAAAACGCTGAAAACTTGCCAAAAAGACACCATCGACAATAACTCCAAAACTAAAACAGCTATTCCGGATTTAACTGCATAGTCTTGTTTGCGTTTATAAACTACCCTAAGTGGTGCAGTACGGTTTTCCTATTGCTATTAGTTTTGGAGTTAATTGAGACTATGACATTTTGAAGTCGTTTCGCACGGTGAAAAACGCTGAAAATTTGCCAAAAAGACACCATCGACAATAACTCCAAAACTAAAACAGCTGTTCCGGATTTAACTATATAGTCTTGTTTGCGTTTATAAACTACCCTAAGTGATGCAGTATGGTTTTTCTATTCGTATTAGTTTCGGAGATAATTGAGACTATAGGATTTTGAAGTCATTTCGCACGGTGAAAAACGCTGAAAACTTGCCAAAAAGACACCATCGACAATAACTCCAAAACTAAAACAGCTATTCCGGATTTAACTGCATAGTCTTGTTTGCGTTTATAAACTACCCTAAGTGGTGCAGTACGGTTTTCCTATTGCTATTAGTTTTGGAGTTAATTGAGACTCTAACATTTTGAAGTCGTTTCGCACGGTGAAAAACGCTGAAAATTTGCCAAAAAGACACCATCGACAATAACTCCAAAACTAAAACAGCTATTCCGGATTTAACTATATAGTCTTGTTTGCGTTTATAAACTACCCTAAGTGATGCAGTATGGTTTTTCTATTCGTATTAGTTTCGGAGATAATTGAGACTATAGGATTTTGAAGTCATTTCGCACGGTGAAAAACGCTGAAAATTTGCCAAAAAGACACCATCGACAATAACTCCAAAACTAAAACAGCTATTCCGGATTTAACTATATAGTCTTGTTTGCGTTTATAAACTACCCTAAGTGATGCAGTATGGTTTTTCTATTCGTATTAGTTTCGGAGATAATTGAGACTATAGGATTTTGAAGTCATTTCGCACGGTGAAAAACGCTGAAAATTTGCCAAAAAGACACCATCGACAATAACTCCAAAACTAAAACAGCTATTCCGGATTTAACTATATAGTCTTGTTTGCGTTTATAAACTACCCTAAGTGGTGCAGTACGGTTTTCCTATTGCTATTAGTTTCGGAGATAATCGAGACTATAGGATTTTGAAGTCATTTCGCACGGTGAAAAACGCTGAAAATTTGCCAAAAAGACACCATCGACAATAACTCCAAAACTAAAACAGCTATTCCGGATTTAACTATATAGTCTTGTTTGCGTTTATAAACTACCCTAAGTGGTGCAGTACGGTTTTCCTATTGCTATTAGTTTTGGAGTTAATTGAGACTATAACATTTTGAAGTCGTTTCGCACGGTGAAAAACGCTGAAAATTTGCCAAAAAGACACCATCGACAATAACTCCAAAACTAAAACAGCTATTCCGGATTTAACTATATAGTCTTGTTTGCGTTTATAAACTACCCTAAGTGATGCAGTATGGTTTTTCTATTCGTATTAGTTTCGGAGATAATCGAGACTATAGGATTTTGAAGTCATTTCGCACGGTGAAAAACGCTGAAAACTTGCCAAAAAGACACCATCGATAATAACTCCAAAACTAAAACAGCTATTCCGGATTTAACTACATAGTCTTGTTTGCGTTTATAAACTACCCTAAGTGGTGCAGTACGGTTTTCCTATTGCTATTAGTTTTGGAGTTAATTGAGACTATGACATTTTGAAGTCGTTTCGCACGGTGAAAAACGCTGAAAATTTGCCAAAAAGACACCATCGACAATAACTCCAAAACTAAAACAGCTGTTCCGGATTTAACTATATAGTCTTGTTTGCGTTTATAAACTACCCTAAGTGATGCAGTATGGTTTTTCTATTCGTATTAGTTTCGGAGATAATTGAGACTATAGGATTTTGAAGTCATTTCGCACGGTGAAAAACGCTGAAAATTTGCCAAAAAGACACCATCGACAATAACTCCAAAACTAAAACAGCTATTCCGGATTTAACTGCATAGTCTTGTTTGCGTTTATAAACTACCCTAAGTGGTGCAGTACGGTTTTCCTATTGCTATTAGTTTTGGAGTTAATTGAGACTATAGGATTTTGAAGTCGTTTCGCACGGTGAAAAACGCTGAAAATTTGCCAAAAAGACACCATCGACAATAACTCCAAAACTAAAACAGCTATTCCGGATTTAACTATATAGTCTTGTTTGCGTTTATAAACTACCCTAAGTGGTGCAGTACGGTTTTCCTATTGCTATTAGTTTTGGAGTTAATTGAGACTATAACATTTTGAAGTCGTTTCGCACGGTGAAAAACGCTGAAAATTTGCCAAAAAGACACCATCGACAATAACTCCAAAACTAAAACAGCTATTCCGGATTTAACTATATAGTCTTGTTTGCGTTTATAAACTACCCTAAGTGATGCAGTATGGTTTTTCTATTCGTATTAGTTTCGGAGATAATCGAGACTATAGGATTTTGAAGTCATTTCGCACGGTGAAAAACGCTGAAAACTTGCCAAAAAGACACCATCGATAATAACTCCAAAACTAAAACAGCTATTCCGGATTTAACTGCATAGTCTTGTTTGCGTTTATAAACTACCCTAAGTGGTGCAGTACGGTTTTCCTATTGCTATTAGTTTTGGAGTTAATTGAGACTCTAACATTTTGAAGTCGTTTCGCACGGTGAAAAACGCTGAAAATTTGCCAAAAAGACACCATCGACAATAACTCCAAAACTAAAACAGCTGTTCCGGATTTAACTATATAGTCTTGTTTGCGTTTATAAACTACCCTAAGTGATGCAGTATGGTTTTTCTATTCGTATTAG